>OX327011.1:49597345-50197345 GCA_946800695.1 Geum urbanum
TCAATCGATCAAGTTTGTTTGTTTGTTTATTTGTTCCGCTTGAATAGCAATAACATGAGTGAACAATGAAACTTGAGGTGCCTAGTTACCTACATTATTGAATTTCTTTGTACCGACTTATGTGAAATCCTCAAGCTTTTGCAGATAACAAAATGGTCTATGGTCAGGCATAGAATACTTTAGGTCTACTTCATCTTTGCTCTTGATAAGCTGACTAGAGAAAGAACATGCTGCGCAATCTCGACAGAGGCATCTGAGTTTACAGCCCTCTCAGACATATCTGCCATTTTACTCTCATCTCCTGTATAAGAAAATGAGATCTTAAATTATATAGGACTAATTGTTTACGCTATAGAAAGTCAAAGTAAACTATCTAATATAGGATTCAAAGAAATTATTCTGAGGACCTTAGATAGTTCAAACTTCAAGGTTACCTAATGAATCAATTTGAGGTCAAGCAATACCAATATCTTATAACGAAACAGAATAGACTTACCTAGTATCTCTTCGATTGCATTTGCAAGTGTTGTTGAATCGAGTTCATCTTGGGTTATAACCCTTGCACCAGCTAAGTCTGCCATTAACGAAGCATTTTTGAATTGTTGTCCTTCATCATTATCCAGTGATGGTATCTACAAATTCGGAGTTCACATCATAAGCGAAAAATCCAACCAATGCCAAGAACATGATCCAAACATAGTACATTGTGGGCATGTTTGTTTCACAAGTAATTAGGCTAATGAAATTACCAGAATGGAAAGCTTCCCGGTTCCCAAGATCTCATAGCAAGTCAAAGCACCAGCTCGCGAAACAACTAAGTCCGCAGCTGCATACGCCAAATCCATCTTATGCATGAACCTTGAAAGAATTAATATATGTGCTCGTGCAATGTTAATTAGTCAACTATTAGCCTATTGAAAATCAACTCTCACGAATTGTAGTCTTGAGACACCTAAATTGAGATGAGTGAGTATAAATGTGAGAGACTAGTAGTGTAGAGACAGACTAGTGCGTAAGTATGTTGGTGCTAAAATTTGGGCCAGGCCCAAATCAACAAGGCCCATTTTCATTTTCTATTATTCGTAGTCGTCGTCGTCTTCTTTCTTCTTCATCTTCTTCCTCTCCTCCAATTCCTCTCCTCATTGGAGCAGAACATTTGACCGGTTTCTGTTCCGGCCGTACCAAAGTAAGCATTAATTTTTTTGCGGCTTTCACAGAGGAAGGGCTTTTGGCATGGATGAAAGTCAAACCATTTCAAATCAATCTTTCTTTTTTCAAATCCTTTCTGTCTCTCTGTGTCTGTATTTAAAGAGCTAGGCAAGGCAACGATCTCATTTTCATCCTCCACTCTCTCTCTCTCACAAGAACAACACCCAAACCAACTATGGCGTTTTTCAAGAAATGCAACAGCATTGTCACAAGAACCAGCGAGGAAATCGTGCCGGACGCGGCTGTGATTCTCAAGACCGTGAAGGACGAGTTGCCGGAGGCGGTGAAGTCGGTGAAGTCGGTGAAGGGGGAGCTAGTTCCTCAGGCGGTGAAGTCTCTGAAGGCGGTTGAATGGGCTGCGTTTTCTGTTTTAGGCTATCATGTGGGATTGATGTTTGTTCGAAGCGCCGGAGCAGCGTGGAATCATTTCACCAAATCGTCACCACCACCACCACCACCGGCGGCGGCGGCGGCAAAAGCATCGGAGAAGAAGAAGTAGAGATAGGGAGAGAGAGAGGCTAACTAGAGCTAGAGGATGAATTAATGTGAATAATAAGAAAGTTAGAACCTTTGTTTTTTGTGCGACTCGAACATCAGATATTGTTTGGGTCTTGGCTCTAGTTTAGGCTTTTGGATAGTTTGATAGTTTCACTGAAGAAAGAGATGAACCAATCGATATCAGTTTGACTGAGTTTGTTCTTTTTGTGTTGTTCTATGTCTTTAGCTTCTGTTCTGTTCTCCCTAATATGATCAAAGTTGGGACTAGTGGTGTGTGTTGTTCTTACATCGATCTGGTTCTTTTTTAATAATGCAGTTATATGGATTCAATTCGTATACAGTTATAGGTCCAAAATTGCTTATCCATAGTGAAGCAGTAGATATCCAGCTCAGTTTTCAGTATATATTGTTATTTTGTTTGGTATGCAGAGATATATATTAACTTTTGTTTTGTTGGAAGGATTTGTTGATGAAATCAATCTTTGATTCAATTTTCCAAATTCTGCTTGGTATCGATATAGACACCTTGTGTGGAACAAATGAAGAAATTACCCAGTTTTGCAATTTAGCTGATGAAGAGTTGAAGACACATTCCTCGATATACACACATTAATTTTTATTGTAGAGGTTATATAGATTATAAAACTTGGTCTATACTGAATTCTGATATATACATGTTAAGATTTAATGGCAGTTAAAGAAAAGAGACTTTATCTCGAGGCTTTTGGAAACTAAAGTGACTGATCCAAAGAACTTGAGAGACATATTGTCTTCTTCTTCCTAAATGCTGGGAAAGACACAACTGCTGGTGCTAGCTCTCTCATGGTTTGTTCACGTGATGTGCAAGCGTCGTCAAGCACAAGAAAAGATTGCACAGGAGATTAAAGAAGCAACAAATCTGAAAACAATTTTCCAAGCTTTGATGAACTTGTAGCTAAGCTAACTGAAGAATCCCTTTACAAGATGCATTATCTCCATGCAGATTTGACCGAGACACTTGGAATTTATCCTATAGTTCCAAGATGAGTGCATGATGAGAAAAAAAGAGGTTTTGATCGAAGGGTTTATAATCCGATGAGATAGATAAAATGAGTATGAGATTGCAATCAGACAAAGGAGAAACTATGATACCAATGGCTTGCAGTGAAGCTAGAAATTTCTTTAATTTTTCTGCAGCTCGTCTGTGAATTCGAGATCATGCTCATGTTCATAAACACTTTTCCCTTACATAAACCGAAACATGAAACCAAAATATAACATCAATTTGAACAAAACCAACATAATTAGACCACAAACAAGTGTGTATTTATCTGATGCTAAGCTATCAAAGTACGTACTCCATGCATGCATGCTCATCATGATCTATCATTGGCTTTATGGAGTAGTGGACTCGGATCCCTCGGCCGAGTTCTTTCGATTCATCTCCCTGCTTGCACACACAGAGCAGTAATCAGTCAAAACTTTAGCCTTAAAAAAAGTTCATATATAATAAACAAGAGAAATTAAAGAAAAAGAGAAAAGAAAAAAAAGGCTTGCATGCTAACCATGCTACGTACGGACGTACCCATCCTTGATCAGCTTGTCAAGATTTTTGTCGAGTCTTCTTAGGTTTTCTAATTTGCCACTTTCGTACGAGATTAGTCCCATCAGAACTGAAATCGAAGTTAACGCAAGAAAAACCAGCTCTACGTACCCGGGCTTCCACATAATACAAATTTCGACCAAGAAAGTCGAGCAAAATATACACACACCATCTATATATATAGGAGATTGATAATAAGAAATCTATTTTCCTTTCTTGCACATAAAGTAATATATCAACTAATTAAGGGAAGACAATCAAAATGGGTATTTTGAGATATCCTTGAATCTTACCAATAAACGAAAAGATTTGATTGATTCCTTATATTAATTAACTTACCAGAAATCATGTATTTTTTCCACTATTATATATAGCCTGCGCCTCTTTCAACACAAACTTAAAAACCTACCAAGTCATGACGAAGATTAATGCTTTCATGTATGGAGTATTGGGGGCAGCCTCGTATCACTTTGTGAGAAAATATTTCGACTTCTACGTCTCTATCCGCAGAGAAGTTGCACGAGTAAAGAGAGGTATCGATCAAAAGTTGAATCAAATAAGGGGTAATTGGAGGTCGGTCTAAATTGTTCTTTCATTCAAGTTAATTATATTATTGACATCTATTAAATTTAACTTTCCTACTATCTCAAATGTATTATGTTTATATATAGCTCTGAAGAATTTCGTCAACTTGTTCCGGAAGGCAAGGCCTCCTTCTTCGAGCGATATGACCGCTGGAAAAACTTCAACTACTTTTGGTACGTATTAACGTATATATACTTAATAACATATATATGTCGAATACAGTAATGAATCCACGAATTTTGAGTTTAAGGTTTAAGATTTAGAGATAGATCTTCTTTTAGTTTGCACCTAGCTAGCTACTATTCGTTTTTCTACTTGGATTCCTTCTTGATTGTTTTTAATTGGTGATTGTTGTTTTTAAATTATCGACTTCTTTTGATATTATCAGCCCACAAGATCCAAATTATGTGAGACTAAAGCACGCGATAGTTTTTTTCTCGGCCCATTGTTGTGGATGCTACCTGCTCATCAAATCATATATAAGGTGATCAAATCTAACTTTGTTTAATCCTCATCATGATGAGTGTAGTATATATTTGTCTTTACATAATTCTTCATAATGGGTTATTGATTGATTTTTTTTATTTTTTATTACTCAGCTTGCTGACATATTTCTAGACGCTTATACTGGTGACATGGATACCCAAATCGAAGAATGAACGTGGTAGACTCTTGGTGTATTGTGAAAAACAAATCCAATGTAAAAGTTAGAAATACTAAAGTTTTCGGTATCATGATGTTTTCTATGAATGTGTTCGTTTCAAAATATAAAAAATTTCAAACATATATAGTGGCAATTTGCAAGGGTGAACTTGGCTCTTCCCGGAATGGCTCATGCTGGTAATTCAGTTACTGCAAAAAGTAGTGGGGAAAAATCACTATGTCATATTCGTAACGTGTAAACACCATCTTTCTCTTTCGTCAAGTCGTAAGAAAAACCTCGGTTTGTCACAATCTTTTAAGATTGGGACTACATGTGCATTATATATCTTATCTCTCTTTTTTTCCGAGAGATTCAAAGAGTTGGAGGCGACGAGGATGAATGTGTCGCAGCCCTCCATCGCGAAGAGTCCCCGCCGTTGTGGCCGATTGTGCCGCTTGCTTTTAGACGACGGTCTCGCGGACGATTCTGTGAAAGTCAGGGCATGTTAGCTCGTCGTAGTAGTCCACGTTGAGCTTTGATGATTTCGCGAAGGAAATGGCCGGTTAGCAAGAGAAGGATAGTTAATATGGAGATCGAGGTCCATTGTTTTGGACTTTTGGTTCCTCGAGTTTGAGACGTTCTGCTTGGATGAGGCTAGGCTAGGCTAGGGCTAGTTATTTATATTGGTAAGAACAAGAAATGGAAGATGTTGATGTTGTGGCATGGATGAAAGACAGAGAGAGAGGTCTAAGGGAAGTTTTTCCTGTGTTTGTTAATAACAACTAGAGAGTTGTTGAGAGAAACATAGTTGGTTACATTCTCAACAGATATGGAGGTTTTGCGAGCTTGCACGTATTAGGCTTCCAGATTATTCTTGACATATGAGCTAATTAATTTGAGTAAGATGCAATGTGACATTCCATAGCAACATTTTTATAACCAAGTTTTGCCGTATGTTTTTAACATGGCTAAAGATGGCATCAATGATTGCATGCCCTCAATTTTTTGTTTTGTTTTTTTAAGTAAACGCTAATTTCATTAAAACAAAATCAAGTATAATTGAGGGAATAAAAATGTAGAAAATAACAATACAAATGAAACTCAAAGGAATCCTGATATTGATATGCTGAAATTAGAATCGAAAATTCTTCATTTACCGGGTAAATAGATTTTGGGCCGTGAATCACAAAGCGACGTAGGAATAGTCGTGCTAAATTTAATAACCAGTTATTAACGTAGAGTACATCTTCACAACGTACCTCATCGGTTGCCAATCTCACATCGTGTGTCGCTAAAAATACACCTCGAACGGGACAGAGAAGTTTTGGAACGAAAACTATATTTGAATTAAGCATAATTCAATGTCTTGGCGGCACTGACAGTTGAATCAACGAGTTCATAAGCTTACCATTAGGTGAGTGATGGTAAAAAATAAGAATAATCTCTAGCTCTTGTCACCTCTATTTGTACAACTAGAGCCTCATTCTATTGAAACCTAATAATGCATCCGATTTTTCAAATTGCCCACTTTATCTCTATAAGGTTAAGATGTTAATTAAATACAGCTGCTTAGATCCCGAAATCGTAAGATTTGAGGATATCTTAAGATTCCCATTCTAATTTGTGCTTCTTCATTAGCCCGATAATATTTCCTTAATAAAATTATCTCTTCCTTTTGTCGATTGAAATTTCCTTAATTAATTAACAAGTTGGTATATATATGTGCAAAAAAGGTATATAGATTTCCTAATATTCGATTCCATCATTAATACATTATCGATCTCCTAGAATCTTTTCTGTTTTCTTCTTTTTGTTTTCTCGCCTATATATATATATTGTACTTCCTCTCTATTTCAATTTTTCAAATGACGTCGTCTATCGAAAACTTAATTTATGGCCATGGCAAATCTCATCGGTGCAATAACCGCCGGCGGCTCATGTTTAGTTCTATTAATCGGTGAGCTCGGTAATTTTCTTGGCTTTCGACATTCACAAAAGGAGAACCTACTTGAAGATCTTAACCGAATTCTGGAATCCAAGAAGGCTGGCTAGCTAGGTTCGAATTCGATCCACTACGTACACATTGAAGTCAGAGGTTGTTTGAATTGATGCTCCAAATAGGGCTTCCATGATCACTTGGGAAACCAATCGATCACTTGGGAAACCAATCGATCAAGTTTGTTTGTTTGTTTGTTCCCATAGTTGTCTGTTTCCTTTGTTAATTTGTCATTGTACTAGGAATATATACGTTTAATTTATATTTCTGGAGTTTTTACTCGATCGTTGATAATTAAGGGTTTGATTTTGGAGGCTATATATCAATCTGCTGGTGATTGTATTGAGATCGATCGAATAGGAGGGAACGCAATCTGGTTGTGCATGGAGAGAGCAGTGACAGGAGCCAGGATTTAATGTTAGGGGGGTCAAAAATGTGCTCGTGAAACTTAAAAATAAACACATCAATATTATACCGTCAAACTTAAAAATAAACACATCAATATTATACCGTCCTTGTAAAAAGTATTAACTATTATAAGAATAAAGTTTTCGTCGAGGTTCTATATTTTGAAAATATTTTGTCTTATAGAAGCTTGGCGAGGGGCCAAGTATAAAAGGAGCTTGGCGAGCGTTCGCCAGGAGCAGATTTAGAGTTCTATTAGAACTGTGTCTCATTAGTTAGCCTATTCCATGCGGCTTGGATTGTATTGTATCTTGTTCCATTTCAGATAGACTTCTTAGGTGGAAGAGTTATGATAGGATTAAAAGATCTATAAGGATTACAACACGTATGCTGGTGATAGATTCAGACTGTGATTACAATAGCAGAACAAAAGAAGTTCAAAACAGAGTGAATGACTGTTGTTTAAGCGAGTATATAAGGAAAGTAAGAGCTTCGTGGAAAAGGTCCCCGACCATATACAAAATTTGCTATACGCAAGTACACCTAGACATCTCGTCCTCGAGATTCTAACCTTTGCAGCCGGACGATCTACGTGCTTGTCACCTATCGAGTGAGAGTATTACGATCAAAGGAAGCAAAAGCAACCGGACGGTTGAAAGGGCTTGTCACCTATCGAGTGAGAGTTCGGACATCCGAAGGGAGCAGTGTTCTCGACACTCCGTCAGCGGGATTGCTCTTCTCTGCACTGAATAAGAGTGTGGAGTATCGATTTCAAAGGCTCAGCAAGAGACGCATATCGTAAGTCCTAGGTTACTAGGCAGCAATGACCTATTCGGGCGAGGTTGGTGCTCTTCTCGTTCTAATCGCTTATACAAGAAGTCAGGCAGCTCACACAGTCCATATTCCGTCGAGAGACAGTGGCACGCCAGCATACGAAGCACAAGGCAGGATAAACCGGCTCCCGCGGTTAAGACATCCGGAATCACAAAAGAGACTACTTCGCGAGAAGGACCTCTCCTGCGAGAGATATTTTTGCATCGAAAATTTTGGCACGCCCAGTGGGACATAACTTTCGTGTCTCTAAACAAGATACCACTATTGTGTCGAACATTTTGGCACTCCCAGTGGGACATATCTTTCAGCAATCTCTAAGCGACAATTGGGGATCCTTACCAAATGGTCTACCCTCAGTGTCGCAAACATCCACAACAGGCTTACCGTGAACATACATCTGTTAGGTGTCGTTCATTAAGTCAACAAGCGGTTGACATCATCTTCGCCAATAACTTTAATGCCATGACGTTCAAATCTTTGAATGAGGCGGAGATAACGGAACTTACGTTCCCAGAGTACCTAGCTTATGCAGCTAGGCGCGATAGCCACCAGGCCAATTATCATTTGGCTCTCGAAGAAAGGATCGAGCAGCAGGCAACTCTTCTCGCCACCCAGAGCAATTCAATTGACACAGCGGTAGCTGGAATTCAATCAATGCGGGTGGACTTCGACCAAGATCGAGAAGAAAGAGAGGCCATGGGAGCCCAGGTAACTAGTCTGGTGGAAGGCCAAGATAGATTACGGACAGAAATCCTTCACCACTTGGAAACAGGTTTGGAGGAATACCGCCGATACACGGCGACTCTGTCTCAAAGGACAGACATGGACATTGCATCTCTAACTAAATCTGTATCCGACTTGGCAAGGAAGAGTAGACAAGCAGAGTCTTTCCCTCCTGCTTGGGAGCAACGGTTAAATAGGTTCCTCAACGATTGTGACATACATTTAACAAATATATATTAAACATACGAAACACCGTTTCCTCCCGTACAGAAAGACGATCCTGATGCATGGCAATGGCCAAAGTTCTACAGGTATCAGAGCTTCCAAACTTTCTCTGGCGATGACGACGCAAACGCGGCAACACACTTGGCCTACTTTACGCTACAATTGGGGCAGTTTTCCGATAACGAGGGGCTCAAGTTAAGAGTCTTCGGGTCATCATTGTCAGGATCAGCCCTTGTATGGTATACAGGATTAGAAAAGGGCTCGATAAGTAAGTGGAAGGACATGGAGGCCTTATTCATAGATCACTTTGGAACGGCAAGACCAGAGACCAGTGTAGGAAAACTGGCTTCCCTGAGCCAATCGGCGACGGAAAGTCCAGTCACCTTTCTGCACCGCTTCCGTTCAGAATATAATCTATGCAAGACCCCTCTTGGTAAGGAAGAGGTGGTCAAGATGGCCAAGAATGGTTTGGAGGACACGTTTCACCAACTATTCTTAAACAGCAAGTATTTCTCCTTGAATGAGCTTATCACAGCTGTAACCAGAGCTCACAGCACCATGCAGGAAAGAGATAACATAAGGAATGCATCCAAGGGGACGTACAACGCTAAAACCTACGACAGGTTAAGGCCAAAAACAGTGGCCTATATCAAAGGTATGGACGACCAAGAGTCGGCTCTGAAAGCGAGCAAGTGGGCGCTGTTGATTTATCCACGAGCAAAGTTCTAAAGCCCCGCAAGCTTCAATAGAGTAAGGGTCCAATCAAGCTCTCAACAGTGGCTTTCACTAAGCCAGAGTTTGAGACATACACTTATGATGCCAATATGGCTCATGAAATCTTGGACGAACTATACAGTTTGTGTGCCGTCAAAGCAAACTTTGGACCACTTTCTACGGCCGAGCAGTTGAAAGGTAAAAAGTATTGCAAGTTCCATGGAACATGGAACCACTTTGCAAAAGACTGCATCAAGCTCAAAGACCAGATCCAGAGATGGATCAACGAACGAAGATTAGAGCTAGAAGGAATGTCCAAAACAGCGGCACTAGTGGATTCTGAGCCCTTCCCTACCCCACAGGTCAATTTGGTTGAGGTTGATTGGTCATCACCTGGCAACCATGGTAAGGGTGAGGAGACTCGGGATCAAGCCGTCTTTAAAGCCTATTGATTCAAATCTAACATGATGGAAGACATCCTGGATAGGCTAAGAGACATGGGGCTGATCTTCTATTAGTCGATCAACGAGCTCAGACAATTACGGTACAGAGGTCCAGTGCAAATATATATTGCAACGATCTTTTCTGTTTTCTTCTTTTTGTTTTCTCGCAATATATATTGTACTTCCTCTCTATTTCAATTTTTCAAATGACGTCGTCTATCGAAAACTTTATGGACATGGCAAATCTCATCAGTGCAATAACCGCCGGCGGCTCATGTTCAGTTCTAGTAATCGGTGAGCTCGGTAATTTTCTTCGCTTTCGACATTCACAAAAGGAGAACCTACTTGAAGATCTTAACCGAATTCTGGAATCCAAGAAGGCTGGCTAGCTAGGTTCGAATTCGATCCACTACGTACACATTGAAGTCAGAGGTTGTTTGAATTTATACTCCAAATAGGGCTTCCATGATCACTTGGGAAACCAATCGATCAAGTTTGTTTGTTTGTTTGTTTGTTCCCATAGTTGCCTGTTTCCTTTGTTAATTTGTCATTGTACTAGAAATACGTTTAATTAATATTTCTGGAGTTGTTACTCGATCGTTGATAATTAAGGGTTTTATTATGGAGGCTATATATCAATCTGCTAGTGATTGTACTGAGATCAAATAGGAGGGAACACAATCTGGTTGTGCATGGAGAGCAGTGGCGGAGCCAGAATTTGATATTAGGGGGACCAAAAATGTGCTCATCAAATTTAAAAATAAACACATTAATATTATACCGTGCTCGTAAAAAGTGTGCTCATCTGGGATCCATGCACGCAGAAAAAACAAATAAACTAGAAAAATTAGAAAGTTGGGTCTGGCCCCTTATCTAATTTAAAACCCAAAAGAAAACCCGGATGTTCCTCATAGCCTAAACCAAATGAAAGACTCATTTATACCTCAGCAGCCCATTAGATTTAGGCAGCCCATAGTGCAAGGGGGATTGAGGTATGAGGTGAGCTTTCGACCTTGTGCATACCGTCGGACAGTCTCGACGTCGGCCCGCCGTCCTTGCCACCATCCTCCTGCCCCCACTGCCCTTTTCCGAGGAACTAAGACAACCAAGTTCGTTGGTTTTGTCACTAGGAAAGCTCAAGTGACAACACGTCCCAAACTCAAGTGACAAAACCAACGAACTTGGCTGTCTTAGTTCTTCGACTGTCGCTTTCACACCCGTGAGATCCATTGGGATCCCAGCAAAGCCGGCCACGCTGTACTCTGACTTCAACACTGCCAGAATCCCAGCCGCCGCCGCCGCTCCATCCCTCAGGCTACGACGCTCGACAGAAGAACATAATCTCCTCGATCTTTGCTCGCTTACCGAGGCAGACCTATAGTCAGGGAAGTCAAGAGAATGAGGTAAGGGATAAATTGGAATAGTCGTCGTGTCTAGCATGCCTAAGGCCTAGCCAGAATAGCATCGGCACAATTTCCAGCCTCTAGGAGGCGACATAGCACAAGAAGAAAAAAAGACGCCGACGGTGCAACCCTAACCCGAGAGAAAAATATAGCATCAAAAAACAAATACGTAGGACCTGTTGCATATCCTCAATAATTTACTAATATTTCCTCAATTGAAAACGAAGAGTTTTTCTGTTAAAAAAAACAAAGGGTTTCCACCATTGCTTGCACTCCACTTCTTCTCCCAGCGAGGTCTATACCAATCACCTCTATCCACGCTCATACATACACAAGATTTGGCTGCTGGAATTGGTGCATCAGGGTCAAAGCATAAAACTTCTCTACCACTACACAGTGATATTCGAGTAGAACCAGGGTTCTCAATCAATTCCATACAAAGGACCCATTTTTCTTTGAATCTCCCCATGAAACAATCATGAGTACAATGCCAAATATGGATCGCACCAGATCCCAATAGTCCTTGTCAAAGACAACTAAACCAAAAATTGAGAGACTTTGGAGTAGCATCCAATAAGAGTCACAAAGAAAAGAATCAGATTGCGACAAAGCCATAATCTTCCTCCTCCTCCTCCGCCGCATTTCAGAGATGTTGCATCTAGGAAACGAAATCAAATCCATGGGTTTCTCCATAGATGAATGCATAGATAGCTAAGATCCATGTAACAAGTAATAAGAACAAGAAAGAAGCGAAAAATAAACCAAAAATTAACTGTTGAGGAAGAAATTAGATGAGAACTTCCAAACAAAAAATCCAGGGGAATAATCTGATAAATCTGATTGAAGATCAATGAAAATGATCGAGATGAGGAGGGATTTGAGATAAGATAGGAGTTAAACAGCTGCAAGGGTTTAGGGAAGAGACTATGAGATCAACAAAGATGAGGTATACTATCGGATTACCACTTTATTGTTATTGTTTTAGATATCAAATGTAGCAGTTCTATTGTTTTTCTCTAAACCCAAAAATGTTTGTGTTGGAAGCAAAATGAAATGACACCAAGACTCTTTTGAACCGGTGTCACCAAGGATCTAACTGAAAGGACCCAACACTGATTTAGTTGCCTAAACCGGAATCAGATCCTAACGATATAACTTAGCACATAAGAATCTACTGAAAACTTGATATAGTTTCTCTTAAACCTTCATGTGAAACTACACTTCTAATTCAAGTTCCAAAAGTAAACCATAGGATACCGATTCCCATATGAATTTCTCAGGACACTTGAAAACATATAACATAACAATCGTACGTGTTCATATCATACTACATACAACGGAAGCGAAATATGATATGATTATCAAAGCGACATCTATTGTACATGTTATACATCCCGTAGCAGAAACTTGGACCTATTCATGATGACAAGTGACTCGATCTCTAAGCATCCGATAGTTCGACGTGAAACAACAATCCTCTAGACAAATACTGCAAACTGGGCAACGTAAAATGAAAATCCCAGGGAAAGACAAATAAAAACATAAAAGTCGCTAGAGTGAGTGAAAGAAAAGAAAAGATTCTTAAGAGGTTGTAAAACATACTTTATGCCTTACCACCTTAATCGTGAAATGAAAACATAGCCATTTTATAAAACTGTGTACACTCACTTGCTTGTCCAACCATAAATCATAAGGAAATTTTACAAAACTATAAATGCATATCGTTTGGGGAGTTTACTGTAACCCAAAGACGATAAAAGACTGACTAGAATACTTCGACCACTAGCCACTATGAGTTCGGGAAGTTTATCATAGCTCAAGATCAACCCATGATCACATGAGGCGTTTGTCGTGGCCCAGAGATGATCAAGTGTCAGGTGGTGTTTCTAGTGGCCCAACCCGGAGCTACTCGAGGATCAACTGAGCAATCGACGCATCGATGCAAACAACCTGACTATAATACAACCTTTAACAAGACTGAAAAATCAAAAAATACTTAAAATAGACGCTTGACATGACTAAAATACCGAAAACACATGAATAACCTCCAACATAAATGAACTGAGAAATTCAAATAATGGAATCTTAAATAAATCATAAAGATTCGCATAAAAACAGTGAAAATTGAGATATCCACTCACAATACACTGCTAACCTTGTTGTCCGGTAGAAACTTCCTCGCCAACTTCGTGACTGTAATGTCCTATTCATGTGAAATCATTTAATATCATGAATCAAATAGTGAAAATAGCTTAAAATTGATTCCATGACCCCACTCGTAAAAATCTTGGTTTGGCCTCGCCGAAACTCCGCCGTGAAAGGCGGCACATGGCCGTCACGCACCACTTCTGGCGACCGATTTTGGCGACCCCAAATATCACATCTTCCGCTTCCTCTCAACACTCCCTACAACTTCTTCTTCATCACCAGAGATCAACTCGACATCATTAAGGTCATAACCGCCATGACAAGCGGCGGCTCCTCGCCAGCGACCGCCACCAACGACGTACCAACATAGCTTAATAGAAAGCCTGCAAAAAACCTAACCATTCTTATAAATACAACAACCTCAATTCAGTGGCGATAAGCCGCAATGAGCTTTGAAAGTTAGCGGCCCCAAAATCGTCGGCTGAGCTTCCCGTCAACAAACCCCATGACATGACCCACACCAATCAATTCAGAAGGAGGAGGACTACAATAGCCCACAACTCCCGACCGCCAAATTCTGTCGGAGTGTCGCAGGCACCGGTAACAACTTCAAGGATCAAACCCGAATGGATTTGCTCCAAAACACCACTTATCATAATAATAAACCCAGAAACACAATCATTATGAAAGGAGGTTCAAATCCCTACCTGAAACGCCTTCAAAAATGGTCGGATCCGATTCGTTTAATAAATGAGTCAACAAATCCGGGTCACAAACGGATCAACGGGTCCAAAAATTAGATCCAGATCGGCTTAATATGTATGGGTCTGAAGCGGGTCCGGATCAAAATCCACCACATTAACAGGCCTACTTACGAACTATGTAATATATAGTTGTCGTAAACTTTACCCAAACGGGGGACCCTATAGAAATATTTGGGCATAATCTCTGTTAATAAAGCTAGAAAATTTAGTATGAAGACGTACTATATATAGGAATGCTACCCTAAACTCTCTCAATTTTGTATCATTTAATATATGTCACAATTGGGATCGAATTTTGACATCATGAATTATATCGAATTTTAACAATTTGTGTATCAATTTTTGTGTATCTTAGATGATCCAAACTTTAACTTTGTGTATAATTAATTAATTATTTTTTTTAACAATGAATTTAAAAATGAATTAATTATTTTTTTTCGTATATAGAATTATTGATTTTAACATATACCAAATTCCAAAAATAACATTTCGTTTGTAATAATATTATGTGGTCGATACATTGATAGTAGTGACATGGTAATTGCAAAAAATATTAAAATACAAAATACAAGTACATGCAAAGAAATGACTTTTATCTATTATTTCCGGCAACTAAATTTAACCCGATGATATATATTGATTTGATAATGTAGTCCTTGGGAGATAACATAAAGAGATCAAACTAAAGAGTAGTTGTAGTAATTAAGCTTAGAATGTAACAACAAACTAATCATAACAAGGATTACGTCAAGCACCCTTTACTTATATTATTATTCAACTTCGATCCATTGAATGGTGATCGAATCCAATTTGTAGTGGATGAATTCGAAACCTATCTAGCTCTTCCTAGTTCCTTCTTCTTTTGGGAATGCCGTAAGTGCATAAACCAATCAAGCTCAAGCACCTCACATATTAACCACCAGGAGCAGACGATTACAACACATACATCATTAACGATATCCATCGATCAGCAATATATAGTTTGATGAACTCTGAAATATATGGAGAGAAACATTGAAATTGAGATGTCAGGGTCTAAAATAAATATTACATTTTTTTTAAATATTTTTGGACCTTAGAGATAAAACGAACTTATCACATGCGGTCCGATTGGAGCTGTGAATCGAGAAAGGATATGTTTATGCGATTTCTAAGTGAGTTAGGGAAATCCAGAGGCAAAATAATAGCCATTTCTTTCCTAGTCAATAATATTACATTGTCAAGCCAGACAAATTGGAGTGTCAACCTCTATAAATAGAAGAATCGAAGAAGGTTTAAGAATCGACACATACATACAATTTGCGTAAGCAAATTTTACTCCGTTGCGACTAAACAACCAGCGAACAGCGAACTCAAGATTTAGGCCACCCGACAGAACGTGGGGATTCAAATGTTCACTCAAGCTACCCAACCGACAATAGCGAATTCAGGATCTAGGCCACTCGACAAAGCGTGAGGATTCGAAGATTCACTCGAGCTACAAACGACAGTAATCGGAAGAGTCCAGGCCACCCGACAGAGTGTGTGGATCAATAAGATCTACGAAGTCACTCTATCTTGTATTCTCAACACTTTGTCCCAAGGATCGCTGTACTTTATACTCCCCCGAGTGTGTGAAGTATCGACTATTTGTGGCTCGGCAGAGAGACACACCCTATCCTGTGTTCTCAACACATCGTCCTTAGTATTGCTCTACTTTATACTCGCCTAAGTGTGTAAAGTATCGATTCTTTGTGGCTCGGCAGAGAGACACGAAGCTTACATCTTGCAAACCATCAAGATAAGTAGGACTCAATGAGCGAGGTTGGTGCTCTCCTCGCTCCAAATGCTTGACAAGAAGCATAGACTATGATGTGCACAACATAATGACATTCTGCCCTCGGCAGTGGCACGCCTCGCACACAGCACACCTACATCAACGGACCAAAAAAGACAGTTTGCGACATCTCCAATCGTAACGATCTGACTGGAGAAAAATCGAAGCTAAACATTTTGGCACGCCAAGTGGGACTCAGGTTTAGTGTCTTACAACCATTTATCCATATCAGAAAACTTTCATAAGTTGCCTAAAACATCCAACACCTACATTCCGGAAACACAATTCATCCACTTGTAGGGGTTTAAGTAACGAGGAAGTAATACAAATGTTCGGAGTAACGATGACTAAAGGTAGATCATCATCGTCGTCGTCGTCAGAACCTAAAACTACAGAAGAAACCAAGGTTGTAGACTTCGAGGCCAATATAGAGTATTCGCTTGAATAGGAGCAGCGTAACTCGACCTCAATCAGCTAGCTTCGCACTGATTAGCGAAAAATTGGGAAAACGAGAACCTCTATTTCATGATGAAGAAGAGGTTAGAGAGGATGACATACCAGCTCCACCTTCTCTTCCACCAAACCCTGAGCGAGAGTTGGAGGAAAGGATCAATCAAATCATTAGTCAGAGGCTGCCAGGTGCATAAGGAGCTCAAGTAACCTACAATGAGACATTCCCACCATCACCACTTAGTTGGAAGTGGCCAAAGGGTTGTCGACCCATTTCGTTCACTAGTTTCAGTGGTGAAGGAGCAGAGCCAACGGATCCACATTGCTCAATTCAGGGTAGAATGTGGACCACGAGGAAGGCTCAGCGAGTTCAAGCTAAGAGTCTTTACGTTCTCATTACCAGGAGCAGTGCTACACTGGTATACAAACTTACCACAAGGCTCAGTTCGCGATTGGGCAATGATGGAAAAGTTGTTCACTAAACACTTTGGCTGATCTGAACCAGTTATGAAGCTTGGTAAGTTGTGTCAAATGGTGCAAATGCTAAGCGAATCTCCAGTGACATAGTTACATAGGTTCAGGACCGAGTATACCAAGAGTAGGACTTCATGCACTATGGAGGAATTTATGGACATTGCAGTAGAAGGACTTAAAGAACGTTTTCATACGAAGTATGTGGATGTGAAGTTCACATCATTAAATGTTCACATTGATGCAGTAGCTCAAACCCATGTCGCATATGAGGAAGCTGAAAATAGGCGCAATGCATCCAGAAGAACATATACTCCTAAAACACTATACCTAGAACGTCCCAAGATGATTGCAGCGGTACAGGGAAAAGAGGAGTCTGATGAATATGATTCAGACAATGCAACAGTGGCTGGTTTGGAGTTAACAGCCAAGGGTACAGTCAAGTTAAAGGAAATAATCCCCTCAAAGGGATAAATATGAGTTTTGACCAGTGCTTTCACAAAGCCAGAATTTGAGTCATATACCTATGATGCAAACACAACTCATGAAATCATAAAAGACTTTATTAAAAGGAAGCTGACCAAATCTGACTTTGGTGCCTACCTTACTACGGAGCAGTTGAAAGGAAAGAAATATTGCAAGTTTCACAACATGTGGAACCATACTACCAAGGATTGCATCAGACTGAATGATCAAATCCAGATGTGGATTAACAAGGGAAGGCTTGCAATAGATGCATCACCACATATTGCATTATTAGATCATCGACCTTTCGCAGAAACTTCGGTAGGAGCAGTAGAGCTAGTAAAGCCAGAGGCCATCAGTACGTTCCGCAGCGATAGGATGGAGGAAATCTTGGATGCATTAATCAAAGAAGCCATCGCAAACATATCTGTCCCGATAACTTCATCTTCGCAGAAATGACTATATTGTAAGTTTCATCATACTTGGACACACAACACAAACTAATGTGAGGTTTTGCGAGACTAGATCTAACAGTGGATAGATGAAGGGGATATCGTAATTTCGGGCTGCGAGGAAGAAGAAGTTTCTAAAGGAACATTCATGGTTGGTAGTCTAGAAGTATCTTGGTGCGGAGGAGCCAAGAGGAAGCAAACATTGGATTTAAAAACCACCAATGAAGTAATCTCTAACCGTAGCAAAAAAGAGAATCCCAAAGGGAAACAAAAAGAGGTCTGCAGAGAAGCAACTCTGGTAGTATTTTGTACTCGGTGAAATTCAGAATGTGGCCTCAAGATGACCTATAAAGAGTTCATGGAAGCAGTGCGAGCAGAGCCACTAGTTAGATCTCCACCTAAAAATTATCAGCCAATAAACCTAAACGAATCACGAATAGTTTCTAGGGAGCCTAGTCTATTCAAACGAATACGAATGACAGTGAAGAAAATTGAAGCACTGGTGATAGGCAACAAGCAGAGTAAAACAAACTTTACAGTCCTCCGGCAAGCAGATCTGCGATTAAAGAAGACGTGTGGTATGTAAAGTCAGGAAGAAAGACCGTGGAGATTACCCCCACCAGAAAAAGGAAGCTACAACGTCAATTCGGAGCAATGAAGAGGACTGTGGAAGCCTTAGACAAATGATTGATCAAACCAGATCAGTTAGTGGAGTCACCAGAAAAAATTTGGAGGAGGATGAATAGGCTCGCAGCTACCCCGGTGATTGCGTTTGACAAAGGTTCCAACATGCCAAAGATGAGAGCAACCAGACCAAGTGTATTTTCCAGGATAGACAGAGTAGAACCTATCATAGAGGTACAACAAACACCAAAGAAGGCTCGAACGACGGAAGATAGGCCGATGCGGATATCAGTCTTCCAACGCATAGAATCAAAGGCAGAATCAGTTGCTAAGCCAAGCAAGAAATCAGTGCTGTTATGGAGACCAAAGCTTTTGGTAATTGAAGAACAAAAGAAACTCACTAGCCCTTCTTCCAGCTTCAGTATCAAGGAAGTAGCAACTAAGGAGTCAGAACTCACAGCAAATGTAGACTTCTCAAGATGACCTAAATCATAGGTTTACATAAGAAAGCAGCGGAACCCTCCCATTAAGGATTATTTACAAGAGCCACTGTTAGTTAAGACTGAAGCAGGTAACGATGAAGATAAGCAGTTAGTCGACTACGGGGAAGACAGTGAGGACTTATATAAGGTCTACACCGAAGACATTCACGTAGGCATGGTGTACATGTTACCAGCCAAATTTGTCAAACCAGGCAAGGCAAAGCACGTGGCTGTCGTAAGCAAAGCGGTTAAGGGAGTAGCTCTAGAAGAACCAGAAGAACAGAGATCAATTGTGGATCCCGTTATGCAAAAATCATACATGATGTTCTCCAAACCAACAGCCATAATGGCATCGCACATGAGGCCATTGTACATTACTGCGAGCATGGGGGGCATCCAGCTTAGCAAGGTCATGGTAGACACCAGAGCAACAGTGAATGTCTTAACTACTCGAGCAATGACATTATTAAGTATTCCAAGATCATCCATTCAAGCGACATCCATGATGATCAAAAACTTTGCAGGGACAGTCTCGCAGACACTAAGATTGCTATTCATAGAAGTAAAATTTGGACCTGTGATAGGGGTTCATACATTATTTGTCATTGAGTGCAACTCACCCTTCAGTGCAATACTAGGCAGAGATTGGATCCATATGAGCAACTGTGTACCTTCATCGCTTCATCAACAGCTCCTTATTTAGGACATGGAGACATCTGAATCATACATAGTCAATGCAGATCCATGACCTTACTCAGTCCCTGTGAATGCATTAGATGCCGATTACTATAATGGAAATCTCCGACCGTTAAAAGTGTGCGGCGTCGACAAAAAAGGCCGACCTGTTAGAGTAACAGCCTCATAATTAGCTCGATGGGGAATAGTGCAAGCAAGAGAAGACAAAGCACGACCTTACTTCCTTGAGCTAGCCTCCATAAGACATTAATGATACGACCGTCCAAGGACGAGGAAGCAGAGGCTTGTGCTTCTCTACATGCAAGATTGTAAACCTATTCGATGGAGTCACAAGCCTATGATTGTCTGCCAACCATCGCAACAGCAGAGTGTATCAATGAAGATGTGCAATAGAAAGTGATTGAGGAGGATATCATCCAGCTCGCACCTGTAGCCTTGGATGACACACCACCTAAAGTAAGAGATCCAGTTGAAAAAATCAATCTAGGAACACTAGATGAGCCAATGGAAGTGGCTATTAGTACCTTTTTAGAGCCTGAAGAAAGAAAAAGACTTGTTGATTTGTTGTTCGAATACAAGGATTGTTTTGCAAAGAAGTTTAAGGATATACCAGGACTTTCACCATAAACTTCAAATCACAGAAGGGAAAAATCTAGTACACAGCAAATGCGAAGGATGAATCTGGAGACAACAACATTGGTCAAGGAAGAAATCAAGAAAATTTTGAAGTCTGGAGTCATCCAAGTGGCTAAATACACAGAATAGATATCCAACATAGTCCCAGTATGAAAGAAGAATGGGAAGATTAGAGTCTGCGTGGATTACAGAGACTTGAATCAAGATACTCCAATGGATGTTTACCCTATGCCGGTAGCTGATTTGCTCATTGATGCAGTGGTAAGACATGAGATGTTATCATTCATGGATGACACAGCGAGATATCATCAAATTCCAGTCGCTGAGGAGGATAGGCACAAAACTGCATTTAGATGCCCGGAGGTGTTTGGAGTATTTTAGTACTTAAACATGTCGTTTGGATTGAAGAATGCAGGAGTAACGTATCGGTGAGCCATGCACTATATATTCCACGACCTAGCAAGTGACACAATGGAAGTCTATATTGATGATATTTTGGTCAAATCAAAGAAGAGGTCAAGCCATGTGGAGGATCTAAGACAGGTATTCATACGAATGAGAAAACATCAGCTTAAAATGAATCATTCCAAGTGCATTTTTGGGGTGCAAGCAGGGGACTTCCTAGGTTTCTTAGTACATCTGCGAGGAATAGAAGTACCGGATGATAAGAAAGAAGCGGTTATAAAGGCTCCTCCTCCAAAGAACAAACGAGAACTTCAGCAGTTACTCGGGAAGATCAACTTCTTAAGAAGATTCATCGCGAACGATTCGGGAAAGACCAAACCTTTTGCACCTCTACTCAAAATGCAAGGGGAGAAAGAATTTGTGTGGGAGCCGGTTCACCAAGAAGCATTTGACAAGATCAAATAGTACCTAGTTAATCCACCAATCTTGGTGCCACCACAAAAAGAGTACCACTTAAGCTCTATATCACAACAACAGAGTCATCCGTAGGAAGCTTACTGGCACAAGACGATGAAGTGAAGGCGGAAAGGGAAGTATTCTACTTAAGCAGAACTCTCACGGACTGCGAAAGTAGATACACACCAATGGAAAAATTATTCCATGCTCTTTACTTCTCAGGTTGCAAGTTTAGGCATTATATGCTTTCTTTCACAACATGCGTCATAGCATAAACAGATTTAGTTTGGTACATGCTAGCCTGACCTATACTTCGAGGACGGATAGGGAAGTGGATTCTCGCACTGTCCGAGTTTTCGCTACAATATGTCCCACAAAAGGCAGCAAAAGGTTAAGCAACGGTCGATTTCCTCACACATCACCCTATGGAGGAAATCCTAGAGCAGAAGGAGTTAGAGTTGTCACACATATCATTGGCTCCTTAAAAACTCTACTTCGATGGTTCCAGCACGAGTGCTTTCGCAGGAGCAAGGATAGCATTGGTAAATCCTCAAGGTGAAACATTTGCCTATTCTTTTTGACTAGAATAAAACTGTTCCAACAACGTGGCTGAGTACGAAGCCCTAATCATTGGACTAGAGATTTTATGGGATCTTGGTGCTACGAATATACAAGTTTGGGGAGACTCGCGCTTGTGATTAGACAGTTCCAAGCCACGTTCAAAACATGACTAATCCTAGAGCTATACGTGAAAAGAGCTAGCGAGTTGTTGGAATTATTTACAGATGTGTCCCTGACTCACATCCTACGAGGAGAGAATTATGCAGCGAACGAGTTGGCTCAGCTTGCTATGGGGATGGAGCTTGTTGATCATGTGCATGAACGGATAATGAAGGTAGAAGTTCGTACTCTCTCATTCTTCATGACTAGAAAGGAGGAAAATGATATTATAGACTCCTGAGCGGATTACTTTTCTTAATTGAGGCTTGGTTGCTAAGACGGAGAATGAGCGTCAAAAGTGTAGATCGGGCAACGTGCCTAATACACTATGATGCCTAAGTTAGTACACGTGCAAATGTACTTAATGGAAGTAGATGAATCAGATTAGTTACCTTGAGCGTGATGGGTGGTTTCCTTTTATAAGGTAAGGAAAAGCTTTCCTTTCCTTGCTTCTTCGATGTGGGACTCAATCCCCATCTATTCTGAATACACTGACGTGTTGGTGTCTTGGTGTTTAGTGTGTATGAAGTGCTGGTTCACAATGCTATACTAATAGTATAACTTGTTTAGTACTGAACTTTCATAGTCAGGTTAATTTAATACTTGAACTTTCAAAGTTATCAATGTGATACTTAGACTTTCAAAATCGTATCACTAGAGTACCTTTTATGTTTTCCATCCAAATTTGGCCAGGTTGTCTTCTCAATGAATAAAAAAAACTGGAAAATTCATCTCCATAGAGGCCGCTGAAGCTCAAGCTAATGTTCTTGGTCTTCATTTAGCACATGTAACTTTCAAGCTCAAGCTTTCATCTTTCTCCTTCGAGGTTGGCTGTCTCTCCTTACTCTCATACGCGTCCCCCCACCCATGTAACTCTGGATTGGACGTGTTCCTATTGGATGCGGCAAATTCAAAAGTTAGCCTCTTCTTTCACCTGTGTAAATTGACTTTGAATCAGTAGAGTCGCAAATGCTGTTGCGAACTGTGCAACATCACTTGTGGCAAGTCTCGAGTTTTCTCCTGACTAGGTTCTCAACTGCTCTCTCTTTGTGTTGCATTTTACAGGCAAATTGTTCTCTCTAGTCCGCTTAACTCTTTTTTATTTTGTGCCCTTACAATAATCGAATAGCAAACTTAATATATCAAATACAAATATTCGAATGATAAATTTTTTTTGAGTATAGTTTAGATAATTATATTGTCCGTTTGGTTAATTTTTTTTATGTGAAATTATATTGAATTGAATTTTTTTCTATTTATATTCAGATTATCTTGAATGATGTAAATAATTTTTTATGTGGGCCGTGGATGTGTTTTCAATTTCGATATCAAACATAGTCGTTGTATTGTTTTATTGTTTTTCTCTAAACCCGGTTCTCTGTGTTCTCTTATATTGATCGATCACCTTTTTATGAAACCTTCAAACTGATAGACCGTTTACCTAATACCTTGTCACAATGTCACCTATTGATATCTTTTACTAAGGTTCTAAACAACGCTAAGCGGCTTTAGACGATAAGGGTACCTTCTAGCACCTAAGGGAAGTTTAAGCGGAATTAGACATCGTCCACGTCTCCACGATTGTTCATCTTTTGCCTAAA
This sequence comes from Geum urbanum, assembly GCA_946800695.1. NCBI lineage: Eukaryota > Viridiplantae > Streptophyta > Magnoliopsida > Rosales > Rosaceae > Geum > Geum urbanum. Next base: position 49,620,792 of record OX327011.1, read on the forward strand.
CGGTCTTCTAAACCTTCGTTTAAAACAATACCTTTTACCTATCAAAGCTTTGTAAATTGTTTCCGGCCAAATTCAACTAGAGCTCAAAGTGTCACATTATAGTCCATTCATGTGCACTACATTCACTGTAGATTCACAAAAACTACTAAACTAGTAAGATTCATCATTTAGCTAGTATAATTTTTGGGAGGTTCTTATTGGTCAGGAAAACCACCACATCTTACGTGTAACTCAGTTACTGGATCTTACACCAATCAACCTGAAGCTTACTATCTCGTTCCTCTTTGTCTCTCTCAATCAGATCGAGCTTTTGCTGCAAACAGCAACAGTCATGTTGCCGCGCAAATCTGTGACATTGGTTTTGGTCATCTTGCTGATCTCGTTCAACTTATCGACCTCTCAATCCGATCATCGCTTTTCAGCTAAGAAGAGACGCCTCAGAGATAAAGTCCGCACCATGTAAAGTCTTGTTTAACTTTGCTTTTACTTCGTCAATTGTTCACTCTTTGCTGATTTAGCTTATTGGGTAGCCGAAACGGAATTAAAAATTGAGACTTTATATGTTATAGGACAATTTACGAAGTGGGGATGATCACGTTTGGGAATGCCTTATTTGGTCAATGAAATAGTGATGAAATTTGAAGTTAAGATCTTAAAGTTTGGAACTTTGGGTGAATTTAAGGCGCTATTTGGTGTAGTCTGTTATGTTGATATGAGCTTATGTTGACTATGTTCTGTAGCTGAAGCCATTATACATAAGGGAGAGTGTTGAAGGTTTCAACTTTTAACTGAGAAGTTGGTTATCTCATTTTCATTTGGTTAATGAAATAGTGATGGAAACTTGAAGTTAAGATCTTAAAATATGGGGAAATTAATTGCATTCCCAGCTATTTGGTGTAGTCTGTTTTAAACTTTTAATGATCTGAGCTCAGTAAATAATATATGATCTGTAGCTGAAACCATCATACAGATTAATGAGTGTCGAAGGTTTTAACTTTTAACTAAGTGATTGGTTATCTCCGTTTCAGGTTTTATCATGCGTATGACAACTACATGATCCATGCATTTCCGGTTAGTATGTCTCTTTCGACTTTTGTTGAAGTTTTTGTAGTGTTGTTATGATGTCGAAACTGTTGTGGTGTTTGTTTGCAGCATGATGAGCTAAAGCCTCTTAGTAAAAGCTTCACCGATTCTCTCAGTGAACTTGGAAATCTGAAGGTAGACTGATTCTGCTGAAACTATGAATTATTGTTTGTCGTAGTAGTCTATTGAAGTGTTTGTTTTCCCTATTTCAGCTTGAACACCTACCACAAGACTATAATGGATCCGCACTCACACTTATAGACTCCTTGTCCAGCCTTGTCATTATGGGAAACAACACTGAATTTCAAAGCGCGGTCATTTGGCTGTCTGAAAATTTAACTTTCGATGTCGATGCAAGGGTGAATCTCTTTGAGGTAGCTATAATAAACTTTTAAAACACTTAATCTGGCCGAGTTATGCGGGTTCCAGAAATTTTCTGTCATAATTACTGCTGGTTGTAGTGTGTTAATGGTTCCTATCAAGATGTGGTATCACCATCAACATGCTATTCAAGACTTAAAAGCAATATTTGTTGCATCAAGTTATGTACTTGAAGTGTGTTATACAAGTGATTTCTATTGTATAGTGCAACATCAGAGTGCTTGGGGGACTTGTTTCTGCTCATCTACTTGCGACCGATTCAACACACGGACTGAGCCAAGGAGTTTACAAGAATCAGCTGCTTAATCTGGCCGAGGATTTGGGGAAACGCTTTCTTCCTGCATTCAACACACCCACCGGGTTGCCCTATGCCTGGATTAACTTAAAGGTACCACCTGAGGCATGCTGAGTCTAATTCTTGATTTCATTTTGATGTGGGATTCATGCATGATAGATTACTTGTATATGATTAGTATCATTATATATAGACTTGGCTTTACTTTTATGTTTTGAAATTGTTTCAAGCATTCACCTTCCAAGTTTCAAAAATATATGAAAATGGTCTGGTGGTTTTGTTTGTAAGAAGGATATATGACTCTACATCAGTGCGAAATTCTGTGGACAGTATGGAGTGGTGGAGAATGAGACTACTGAAACAAGCACTTCAGGGTGTGGTGAGTGGCTTTGTTTGCAGTATTGAGATGAGTTTACCTATAAGGGTAACTTTTCTGAATTCTGATTTCCACGTGATTCTAGGTTCTCTGATTCTGGAAATGGGAGCATTATCCCGATTAACTGGAGACCCCATATATGAATCCGCAGCATTACGTTCTCTTCGTAAACTATGGAGCATGCGGAGTTCCTTGAATTTACTTGGTACTACGCTAGATGTATCAACTGGAGAATGGATTGAGTACTCTTCTGGGATTGGGGCAGGTAGGTTTTACTCATGGATTTGAGGTTTTCAATACACTGGATGTGTCACTGTGTCAAGTACTTCATTGTGTTTCCATAATAAGAAGTGGCCAGCATTTGATTGTGTAGTCTATCAATGGTTTAATGCTTCATTACAGACTATTGAACTCTTCCGGATTGCATGTGAAATACATAGTTTCTGTGCTGTGTTTCTTTCAATCAGGGGTTGATTCATTTTATGAGTATCTATACAAGGCCCACATTCTTTTCGGAAAAGACGAGTTTTGGAGAATGTTTCAACATGCTTATATTGCTGTGCAGAAATATTTTAGACATGGTCCATGGTACAACACTAACTTCATGTCTTATAAAATACCTCACATATGTTTCTATTGGCACTCTAAAGAAGTGGATTAAAGTTTAACTAAGCTGGGTCGGCCACAATTTTTTTTAGTAATTATAGCTTGTTACTGTAATAAGGTATCATGAAGCTGATATGAGGACGGGAAAAGCAACTTATTGGCAACTTACAAGCCTTCAAGCATTTTGGCCTGGCCTACAGGTAGGGATTTCAAAGCTGTCATAGTTGTAGTTGATACTTGTCAGACCTCATTAAGTTCTTTCTGATCTTTAAATTTGAGTTATTTTCTTTCTAAGATGTGGAATAGAACAATCCGGTTGAAGCGTAATTATCCTAAGTATTGAATGAAACATGTTTGTAGGTTCTTGTTGGGGACATTTCAGCTGCAAACTCATCCCACCGCGAGTTCTTCTATGTATGGAACAAGTATGGAGTACTACCAGAGAGGTATTCTGCTTTCAGAAATTGTTTTATCACACTCTTTCTATTCGTACATCGTGCTGCAATATACAGTAAAATTATTTAACACCAAGTGTACCATCATACAGGTATTTGTTGGACCATCAAATGTTGCACCCGACAGAAAAATATTATCCTCTCCGTCCTGAATTCGCAGAGTCAACGTTCTATTTATACCAAGCAACCAAAGGTCTGATGATTGTCTTTATTAGTAAATCTTCATTTTCGACTCAGGATTTATACACGTGTATGCTTACGTTCTTTACTAATGTTACGTGTTGTATGTTATCAGATCCATGGTATATAGAAGTTGGTGAAGCAATTATGAAATCTCTAAACTTATATACAAGAGTGGAGGGAGGGTTTGCAAGCATTAGAGATGTAACAACCATGCAGTTGGAAGATCATCAGCATAGTTTCTTCCTTGCTGAGACGTAAGGATTTTCTTCAACTACAAAGAATTAACAATGTATCTGTCCTACAGTGTTGCACTTGAACAATTATCTGAAGCAATATCTTGTGTTTTCGTAGGTGCAAGTATCTATATCTTCTGTTTGATGATTCATTTTTGGTAAAACAAAATTACGTCTTCACAACAGAAGGTCATCCTCTTCCTGTTTTAAGTAGCTGGCATGATAGGCTCCCCGAATCCTACATCCAATCTAACTGGACTTCTCCCAAGGTCTTGCTTCTACCGATCTTCTTACTTGGTTACTCTTCTTTACACTATGGCATTACATTTACCGATTACATCAGCTCATGAAACTTTTTACACCCGTGCAGACCGAAACTCAAGCAAGACGGACAAGTGCAATGTCCAAGCAAGTATGCCCTTCTATGACAACGAATTCATGGGAATGTACGGGCCAACAAATCGAGAGTGCTTGCCACATCCCTGATCTTCATAATGACCACCGCTGTTCAATGGACGAAGACTGTGGAGTGGACTCAACAAGCTGTAGGCGACGATCATGTAGCATGGCTGGCTACTGCGGACTATGGCTGTTCATATGAGTTATTACCCTCTAGGAATTACCACAAGTCTTTGTGGTGACAATAATTGTAATCTTGCAGGTACAAGTGAGTTTATTACCTCGGCGATACGTCACAAAAGGAAAGAGGATAGGAATACATGTATTAGAATTTACTAGTGAATATCACAGTTTACCCTTTAGATTTTGGAGGAATGTACCAAGTAGGTTACTTGATATATGCACAAAATGAAAGCCTACATTCTTTTGATGATAGTATTTCACCAATCCCTTGATGATTCCACTTCTCATCCACACAAACTTGGGGAAGTATGTATGATTGAAGCCTTGAAGGTTTTATACCCGTCAACAAGGGGAACGTTTGATTAGAGAAACTTTAAGTGAGACCGTCGGGTCACATAAAATAAAATAAAAATCTTATAAAGAAGTATTTTAGATTGTCAAGTCCTACATTCTTATCACGTGGCTGGCCATTATCCAAGTTGTACACGTGTTCTTTGGATATCACCAAAGCTTCAAAAATAAAAGTAAAGGCTCTTGAAGCATCCCAAATGGCAAAGCTCGTGACACGCACGTGATGCCTATAACTGGTCCCCAGTGGCTGAAAGCAACAGAAAAGCCAAAACGAGCCCAGCTCTCTGTAAACGCTAAGCAGCAGCCCACGGACTCGTCTGGCCTACCTACACAGTAAACGGGTCAGAAGCCCAAACCTGCGTAAATGACCAACCTGTCCCCGCAGTTCTCAACTTCCTTCAACCATGACAAGCACCATTATTGGAATTTCCCCACCCTCTTATGGTAAGAAGACAAAGGTTTCGAAAGGGACTACATAATATTCCTTTGGAAGGACCGAAGGACTAGTTTGCTGTACTAAAAAGAAGAGGAAGATTCCTGGAAATGGGAAGGGATTAGTATCTATATGATATGTGACATTGTTTTTTGTAGGGAACGATGAGTACATGTGTCTTTTTCGGGCTCCAAATTTTAGAGTGACGTATTGCCTATTGATCGATGAGGGTTGAAATACATTAACATGAAACAAGACAATGACAATAAATAGGAATAAGCGGATCTTATGGGACTACTAGTGTATTACTCTTCCAAAAACACATATTGTCTAGATTCTGATATATATATTTTTAATCGATTTAACTGATGTCGATATATGGTACAACGTAACAGATGAAGTGAGGGAAAAATACACGCCAAGCAACAAATACGGTTGTACGCGCATTTGTTAGCTACACTTGTTGACTAATCGTCATTGCAAATCATTATTGTGGCGACTATGACTATACTTTATTAATTATATTAAACATATCTCGACCCGTGAAATTAAGACGATTAAAGTTAAATACAATCGAAAAAATAAGATTAAACTGCACATTATTAATCTCGAAATGCAGAAAACTGACATGAAACTGTAATCTTCCATCTGTTAACATCGGAACAAACAAATTATATATATATATAAAAGTTATATATATCTTAAACAAGCGCTACATATCTTGAACATTCTTGTTGTAATCTAGACAAAATGCATCTGAAAATAAGTAAAAAACCGCACATTACTGGACTCGAAAGGCAAACAGCCGATATTGAACAAACAAATGTTAAATAAGCGTTATATATATTAAATAAGTGTTGCATATTTTGAGCGAATATTGGTGAATAATTTATAAAACCGATATTTTATTTTTATTTTCGTAACTTATTATTTATTTCGTTTTCACTTTCAAAAATTTAGAAAATCAACCAGGACCCTACCCCAAACGCGCTTTAGTAGGTCCCACGCGCCATCATCTCTCAATAACGTCCTCTCTCTCTCTCTCTCTCTGCACCTGGCTGAGGAACACTGAAGAAAGAAAGAAGATGAAGACGAACAGAAGCCAAAAAAACAAAACAAGTAAAACCTTATTGTCGAGAAACAGAGAGAGATAAGAAAGAGAGGATGGAAAAGTTTCATCCGGGTCGAACTGTCGTCGAAGCATCCAAGACGCAGCCAAATTATTCTGCTTATACGCAAAAAGTATCTATCTGCTCCCTCCCTCACTTTGGCTTCTTCCCCATTCCATTAATATATTCATTTTCATTTTATTTCTCTTTTGTTTATTTATACACACATATATTGACATTATTGACACTCACTGCAATTTGCATGTTGGTTGTTTTTTTGGGCTCTTATTGTTCTATGTTGTTGTTGTTAGTTGTGGCTTCAGTTTGTTCATCTTCAGTTGTGAGACTAGTGAAGTGTTGAAGTTGTGACTGTGAGAGTGTTGTGTTGGATATTAATAATGTCGCAGAAGAGACATCAGGATGAATGCAAGGCTCGATCAGATGGGACTAGTAGTAATCCAGATGATAAGCGCCGAAGGACTACTTTTCAAAAGTATGCCACAAATTATATTCAATAAATTTGTTATTGTTTTGATCAAATTTTGAAGTTATAAGTAGATAGAAATGATCGGTTGGATGTGTTGGTTTAGAATTTTTTTTCCGCGAAAAGGTTGAGTCTTGGTAGGAATGATTGGCGAATGTGTTTCATTGTTGTTGGCTTTATGCATTTGGAAAAATGTTTATAAATTACATTTGAGTTCTTGGAGGTTTGCATTTGAGAAATTGATGTGGGAGGTTTTCGCAAAGGTTGAGTCTTGGAGTGATGCTATTGTAGTTATCTTTACATTTGATTTGTATCTAATGTGACATTTGTTCTTATGTTTTCAGTGTGGTTTCAGAAATAATGAAGTTGCACACTGTCCAGCATTTGCTGGAGCCAATTCTAGAGCCTTTGATTCGTAGAGTGGTAAGTATTCTTGTTTTTACTAGGGCTTTTCTTAATATAGAGAATTTAAGTATATGCGGGAATGTGGAATTCGGCATTAGAGCTTAGATGTTTGATTATAAATCCATTTTGTTGGTATATAAATATTAGAGCCTAGAGGTGATTATAAACGTGATACTTGATAAGTACATGAGAAATCAAAAATGGTGAAGGAAACTGAGCCATTTAAGCGTTGAAGCAGGGTGCAGCTATTGTTCATTGCAGCACACTTTGTGGTCGCACTTACTCTGGCCTGACACCAGGTATCCTTTCGAATTAGGGAGGGCTGCACTCATATTTCCATGAAGCCCTGTTCTATATTGAGGAATAGGATGTGTCGTACTGTCATGATAGTCCAGGAAGCTCTTAAGAACCATAACATTATACAGGAACAGCTTAGGGAATGTGCTAGAACTCTATGGTGGAATAATCGATTCATTGTTATAGATGACCACCTTGTGGGTCAATGTATAGATGCTGGAATGCATGTTATGACTCTTCTTATTTTTATGGTGCTGTTGTGATCGAGTTTTGAAAAATTGGTTCCTATGTATTTTCAGGTCAGAGAGGAAGTAGAATTGGCCCTAAGGAAACATCTGAACAACATGAAACAGTAAGTTGTTTATTAATGCTTGATAGATTTCTTAGGTTTGAAACCTATTAACGTCTCACACATAGACATCATAAAAGATAGTTGATACATCTTTGCATTACTGTGCAGGAATTGTGAGAAAGAGACTCTGCCTTCTGAATCAAGACTCTTAAAGTTACAGTTCATAAACAGTCTGTCTCTTCCAGTATTTACTGGAGCTCGGATTGAAGGAGAAGAAAGTTCCAGTATCCAAGTAGCTTTGGTCGATTTCTTTGATGGCCGAATAGTTGAATCTGGACCTGAATCCTCAGCTAAGGTGGAAATTGTTGTTCTTGAGGGTGATTTCGATGGTGAGGAAGGTGACAATTGGACACCTGAAGAGTTCAAGAATAATATTGTAAGAGAGAGGGAAGGGAAAAAACCTCTTCTAACAGGGGAAGCAGTCCTCATTCTTAATGATGGAGTTGGTTCCGTGAGTGAGATTTCTTTTACAGATAACTCAAGTTGGACAAGAAGCCGTAGATTCAGGTTAGGAGCAAGAGTTGTAGATAGTTTTGAAGGAACTAGAGTAAGAGAAGCAAAGACAGAATCTTTTATTGTCAGAGATCATCGCGGAGAATGTGAGTATTTCTCATAGACCTTCTGTTTACTGCCCTTCATTGCACTAGTGATTATATCAAGACATCATCTTAGCTTTTTTCACTCTTCCTACTTGTAATTACTACTTGATGCAAATAACTAAGTACATATGCATAGTTACTAATCTGAATTACTTCGGGCTCTTGTGCAGTATACAAGAAGCACCACCCTCCATCTCTGCTCGATGAAGTATGGAGATTAGAAAAGATAGGGAAGGACGGAGCTTTCCACAAGCGGTTGACTCGGGAAAATATCCGAACTGTGAAAGATTTTCTCACCCTACTCTCCATAAACCCTCCAAGGCTCCGCCATGTAATTATCTTGACCTTACATTTTATTTCTGCATTACTTCAGTAATTTCTAGCAAGAGATAGGGTATTGTCTTCTGCATTTAAACACTTCTTAAGATAAATCGAGAATTATGAGGGAACAAATCTACTTAAGATGAGGACATTCATTTTAGTAATAGTTATCTAAATCTAGCAATGACAGCTTTTAAATGTATTTGCCTGTGGACGTATGCAGATCCTTGGCACAGGCATGTCAACTAAGATGTGGGAAGTCACAGTGGAGCATGCTCAGACATGTGTAATCGATAAGAGGATATACTTGTATTGCTCTCCGGGTTCACAACAGAGAACTGGCGTGGTCTTCAATGTTGTAGGACAAGTAATATATCTACTTTTGGAATGCGAGTATATTCCTCTCTCCAAGCTTTCAGAAACACAAAAGGTAATTTACTTATCACCTTATTTTGTATGTTCATTTCATTTTCATAGTCATGTACGTTTGATGTCTCATGATCAAATATTCAAAATATTCTTCAGGTTGATGCCCAGAACTTGGTGCTTGCCGCATTTGAAAACTGGGGACAAGTAGTCTCCTTCGATGATGAGGCTTCTCTTTTGGGTGGGAGCTCGTCCATGGTTACCAATGTTCTTCAGGCATCAAGCTCACCAAGACAAGAAGATTTTACGGCAAGCAAGTTAATGGCTACTCAAAAGATTGGCGGCTTTGATTATACACATCCACCCGCCTCTTCTCCAGATATGATTTCCTCCATCTATTCTGTGGGGAACTCGAGTAGCTTGGACGATTACGTCTTGCACAATCTTGATGGAATGGGTCTTAGATACGACCCAAACTCTCTGATCTGCGACCCAGATTCGATAGCTCGTGCATTTTGTGACGACGATCATCTACAGTTTTTCAACACTGATCTTCAGTCGCAGAACATGCTCCCAGAATCACCAGCGGATCTACAAAGCGCCGTGGATGGCTTCTTGTTGGCGCAGCGCTCTACTGCTGCCGTTGCAGCCATAGATAAGGCGCAGAGGAGGTGGACAAAGCTATTCAGTGTGCTCAAGTGGTTCTCAATTAGGAGGAGCGTGCGGAACAGGGTCCGCGACATTCCAAGATACTAGTAAATTGGTAAAGAGCAAGAAAGCGAAAAAAGAACAGGTCGGTTTGCTCATGATTCCAATTAGTTTCCAGAGCTGCCCGGGGAATGAATGCTTTGTGTGCAGTGTAGATGTGAACAAAGGCCAGAAATTAGATGTAAATACATCTGGTAGTGTACTTTGCATGTGTCTTTTCTAGCTGATTGGGGGCTATAGCTGCTGCATCTGTAGTTTTAGTAGCTAGGCAAGCTATTTTGTAATTAATGTTTGCTCAATAAAGATTTATCCTTTTTCTTTTACTTGGAGTCTATAAACTCTAAAGTTTAAGCAATCAAGCAATCAGAGACTCAATACAACTTTGTGAGAGGCCTCGTGCAATTATGCATGGAAGTGATCTGCATTCCCTCTTGGGTATGTTAAAGATCAATTCTTTCTAATTTCCTGTAATTCTGTAAATGTGATTTTATGTATATAAATCTTTGAAAGCTCTTCCGTATTAATGTTGTACATATAAATCATTCCTCCATGGTCTATGTTACCAATAATATCAGGATGCATGTACAAGGCGCCATCATTATTAGGGTCGAAACCAAGAACTCTAATCACCATGTTGTTGTCCATGTAGTTATCATCATCATCATCATCATCTTCTGGATTCATTTCCAGTTTCCAGTTTGGTTCATTCTTTTGTAAACAATACTTGCCGGCTTCTGTAGAGGCATCATCTTCATTCAACTCCGAACCAGATGAAGCTTGGTTTCTATGGTTTTAATCCACTATTTGGAGACACCCTCTAAGCACCTCCTCTCAGGAAAATTACCCTCATTCCTCTCATATTGATATATATATATATATATATATATATATTTATCCTTCTCGTCCTCGTAGTAAGGCTGCTGATCGAAATCAATGAAACGATATGTGTAATGATCATCTCTGCTAGTAGATAAACTAGTGTTGCTCTTGCTAGTAGTATAATTTCTTTAAGAGATTACCCTAATCTGTGACCAATGTTCCTGTGTTTTTTAACATGGCATCACAATATTTCTCTAGCTTTGACATCAATGGTTTGATTGATTAGCTCTTCACAGGAGAACGTAACCATTCTTTAAATTTTGGTTCATACTTTTAACTGATGTATAGAGGCTGCAAGGAAACAACCATAATATAGTCATATCCAACCTGAGCTCTTTTGATCAAACAATTACAGTACCTAGCATATGCCTTTCTATATGATCATTGGAGATCACTTTTGAAGTGGCTGGTATACAACTCGGAACCAAAACCGAACTAATCAAAGTCCTGGTCACTGGCAGTTTACCTTGGTAATTCACAATCAGTGTTATCCTTACATACTTGTCCCTGAATCAAAGTACCAAAACTCTTATCAGCACTAGATGAATCAACATTTAACAAGACAGCTAGCCACTGTGAGTATTAAGGTTGTTCGAGGGATAGTAGCTAACCTTGTTCTTCTTCTGCAATTCCAAAACCTCTTCTAAAGGTGGCCGGCCTAAAACCACAACAGATTATTGCAATTGCATCATATATATAGATAAAAAATACAGACAAAAAAATCTGTTCTTCTTTACGTATGTCTATAATTAGACTTATAATCAGATATCAGTAACTCTTGGAAGTTCTATGAAGATATTTGCGTCTGCATCTGCATATAAATTTACCAGTGATTTGGAGACGATACTTAGCCCAAACACCATATACAGCACCTGCTATTGTTGCAATCTGAGAAAATCTTCCCCATTAGACCAAGGTTATAAAATGGCTGAATATATAGTGCATAACAATGCCAAACTGCAGATAATACATGAGAATAGATAGAAGAATTAATCTCACAGGTTCATATTTGGTTATTGCATAAACCCATCCAAGCCCAACTTGCTCATATAACTTTCTGAATGCCTACAAGATATGAACACTTCAGCTCATCAATGCATGCTAATTTTGCAGTGCTACAGAACAATATAGATTCTGATATATACAGTTAGAAGTTCAAAGTAGTCGAAAATGAGCTCACTTCGACATCAGTAACTACTGTTCCATCAGAGAGAATGGCATGTATATTCCCCATAACCTGAACAAACAAGCATTAACCACTAAAATCATGAAAATTCCCAATAACTTCTTTCGGTAGATAAACTATTCGCAATTCGTGTGTCAACCTTTGACATCGAAAAAACTTACAGTTTTGTAATCCAGACCCTGATTCTCCTCCGGAGAGTAACTCTCCGAGCTTATATCAACAAACTTAATAGTACTATAGAGCTTGTTCCTCTCTTGTAGCATATTCACCTAAACAAGAAGTCAACAACACAAGTACATAACCAAAACCTCAACAAGCTAACCAATCTCCTAAACCAAATTCATAGTTTTTCAAGTCAGACCTACCTCTTTCATGCACAAAGGACAATCCCCATCATACAGCATTTTAATCTTCCACTTCTCAGGCTCATCTTCTTTCTTAGTACCTATAGGATCCATAGCCGCTTCACTTATAGCCCTCACTCCATACTTGACCCCTACAAAATTACATGACCATGTAACAAAACTCACAGCCCTTTATTTTTAACAATCCAAATAAATTGCTACAATTAAAAACGGTAAAAAACACTTACAGGGTTGTTGATGATGTACCGGAATGAATGATGACGTGAGTCTCTGCGGCGGAGAGGCACCGTGAAACATGTGGTGGGATGATGATGATGATAATGATAATTTCGATAAACTGTTAGGCTTGGTTCCAAAACTATAACACACTGCTCTCAAAGCCATTGTTGCTCTTCTTGATTCTCTGATCCTTTCATCTAAAGCAAGCAAGCCAGCTCTCCCATGGTTTTAGGTTGGCTTCATATAACTAACATGTCGACGTGGCAGCACGAGGTTCAAGAGGTCCCAAAACGGTGCGCAGCATGTGACCAGAGAAGAATTCAGTACAAGTATAGGGGCATGATAGCAAAAATAAAGAAGGTTAATAAAGCTTTTTCCGGGTTTCAGTTTTACAGTGTTACCTGAGCTCTACAGACTTTTTCTTCTTTCTTCGTCGTCGAATCGGTCATGGCGTTTTTGCTCACAAACTCCGTCGCTTCTCATCTCCGATCTCACTCTCAGGTAACTCACTCTCTCTTCTCTCTCTCTTTCTCTTTCATTTCCGGCTCGATTTGGAAACGCCGTCGTTTTTTGGATTCGATTTTTTTAGCTACTGCTTCTCTTCAGCGAAATCTGATCTCATTTGTGTTGTTTTTTGTGATCGCTGTGGAAAACCTAGACGACGAAGCACGACTCGCTGCGCCGCCAGCTCCACATCGAAGCCGGCGCTCGCGAAAAAGCTGTGAGTCTTCTGATTTTGGATCATCTTTGGAATTTTGAGATTGATGATGTACTGATTTACTACTGTGAAATGTGAACGAACAGTAATTGTAGTTAAATTTGAGGACTTTTGGATTGTCTGTGAAGAAATTTGGATCATTTGTGAAGTGTTGTGTGTAAAAAAATTTGGATATGGTTTTTTCGGTTTTTTTTGGTGATCATCTGTTTGGAATTGTGTTGTGATAAGATGTGCTAAAACTGTGCAGCTCTTGGCACCGGACTCGACTATAGCGAAATTCAAATCTACGAAGAAGGGTGTGAGGATGATCAGAAGGGTGGGGAACATCGTCACGGCTGCTGTTGCTGTTGGTAAGCTCCTTTGCTTTTGCTTCATGTGACATGATTTGTAACTGTTTATACTCTATATTTTGTGGTATTATAGAGTATAAGTTATGCTGATATTTAAAATATAGATTCGATGTAGCTACGGAAATTTTTTTAAGGACTATGGGAGTGCGACACAGGCTTCTAGCATTTCGAAAGTCCTAAGATGATGCATTAGGAAAAGACTTGTGATTTTTGGACTAGAACACTTTATGGGAAAAGTTGCTGTGACAACAACGAAAGTAGCAATCAGAAATTATTGAGACGTCATGATTGAACCGAATTAGTTTTGCTAAGGTTATTTAGTTTGATATTTATCTAAATCATGTTGTCAACACTTCAATGATATGCATTGCATGCTAGAAGGGAATGAGGAATTGAACAGGTTGATATTTGTATGAAAACCTGCTTTAAAGAGATAGGAAATTAACAAGGAGATAGTCTTTTGTGGGTTCGTAATAGTTTTCCATGTAATCATTTTTCTTTGTAACTTTTCAGGTGCCTGCTATGAAATATATGTAAGAATGGTAGAGCAAGGGGCACTGAAAAAGGCTTGAGGTGCAAGCATCAATGTTCTTTCATCTTGTCTCAGACCAGTAGGAAAGCTTTTTCGTTTTGATTGTGCTAATAAGCAGGGGCAGGTTATGCCGATAGCTTTGAGATACCTGTGTCTCTGATTACTTTTGGTGTTTAATTCTCGATAAAATCTCCTCAGTAGGCATTTTTAGAACAGTTTCTTTGAAAGCAGTGGAGCATTTATTCGTTTTGTAACGAATGTGTCGCATAACTAATCCTAGCGCCGTGTTCTTGAATGGAGATTCGGAAAAAAAATAACTTTACTCAATCTGGCAATCCCTGTTTTATGTCTGCTGAACTCTATTATACGATAATGACTCGTGCTCAATCTTGTATATTCCAGCACTCGATTTCGATTGAAGGAAATGATTGCAAGACGTTCTTGGTATTCCAGAAAGTCTGTAACCTAATTTGCTGTCATGTCCTCAGTATCCATTTGTCGTTTGTTGACTGAAACGTTCATGCCATTAATATGAGTCTCTTAGGCATCTGCTTTTAGTTTGTTTAACTCTTGTAGCTTATGATCAGTCCAAAACCAAACCAAAGAAGGTGAACCAAATTCAGAGAGAACTAAAAGGATGCACACTTAATGAAGACAAAAAAATACCTAATTTTTGTTAAAGAAGCACACAAAAAGTGGGGTGTGCCCTGCCTTTTGAATTTGTTGCATTATTGATTCTGGGGGATGAATAAGATCTGTATCTTAATGCCTGTATATACATATATATATTCATTACCGTCATAAACAACGTCAAGATATTTCAAAATTGGATCATACATCCCTGGCTTGACCACACCACAACATATAGGTGTCTCTTCCCAGAGGAGACCATGGTCAATTCTGCAGTGGTTTTTAGTTTGGTGGAAGCAGAGGACACACCCTAAGCCACGGCCATGATTAAACTTATTGATTCGAATTGACGAAACTGTCCCCTTGTGTGTACACATTTGATTGGAGATTACCATCACAATACCATTTTGTATACTGTTGGAGCTGTAAACCATTGACTAAACCTGAAACAGAAGATAGTTTGCTTTGCTTTGTGGGTGTTTAGAAACTAGAACAGAAGGTGTCTGTGTCTTGTGGAAGTGAAGGAGATTGAAGATGGCAACATTTGCAGGGACAACTCAGAAGTGTAAGGCATGTGAGAAGACTGTTTACTTAGTTGATGAGCTCACTGCTGACAACAAAGTCTACCACAAGGCTTGCTTCAGATGTCATCACTGCAAAGGAACCCTCAAGGTCTTATCTCTCTTTTGCTTCATGGTTTCTGATGATCTTCTTTCATGTTTCTCAGTTTCTGTATGTGTTTATATTATGGGATTGGTTTGATCATAATGGATTGATGTGAAGAATTAGGATTTCTACTATTGCAAGTTTCTAACTTGTTTGGATGAAGTAGTTTTGCTGTATGAGAGAAGCTACTAAGCTTTTTATATCTATTGATTTTTGGATGCATAGGTGGGCATGTTGATCTATCTATTCGAATATGAACTGACCTGTACCCTCGAATGTCGTATGGAACTCAGTTGTGTTAGCTCTTGACCTATTAGTATTGGCTAAGTTATGTAAATGGTCTCCTTTCGATTGATTTGTAATCTAGGAATCTTAATGTGCTGTATGACTGCGATTGCTTTGGTCAATTCTGAGCATGGCTTGTTTAAAATAAACTCTCTGCAGTTCATACTTAACAGTTCAATTTCAAATTGAGTTCTGGTCTGATCTTTACTTAATGAAGATGCTGTGCTAGTTGTATAATGATCTTACTATTTTGACTTATAATTATACATGGATGGAAATGAAATAGATAAAAGCATCACTAAATTTATCATGTAGTTCTGAGATTTCTTATACTGTATTACTTTTGTGTATGCAGCTTAGCAACTACTCCTCCTTTGAAGGTGTTTTATATTGCAAGCCTCACTTTGATCAGCTATTTAAGAGGACCGGCAGCTTGGATAAAAGTTTTGAAGGTGACAATGATTGTCTGAATACATATATCTATCTATTCCGATATTTATTTTCAAGATTGTAATGTTGGATTGATTTTTCCTTTTCAATTGTGCTATAGGTAATCCAAAAATTGTGAGAAATAAATCTGCTGATCAGGTAGTTGCGCGCCTTATTTCCCAGTTCTTTCTATTCATAAACAGATTTGTATATGGCACTTGGTACTTACTTGTCGACATGTCGAACATTATGTATTTGATAATTGTCTCTTTGTTGTGAGAAAATCACACAGGTCAACAGTAAAGCTTCTAGTATGTTTGCTGGAACTCAAGACAAGTGTGTTGCTTGCAAGAAAACAGTTTACCCTATTGAAAAGGTAATATGTCTTAAAGAATCATCGAGGTTTTTAGGAGGAAAAATTGTTAATACTTTTGATCAAACCAGATTGAACTTTACTACTACTTTGTTTTTCCCTTGCACTGAGGAATACCTCAGTGTCATCACGTTGTAGAGTCTGGCAGTAGTATTAATATGACCTGATTCTCGTTCTCAGGTGGGAGTTGATGGAACATCGTACCACAAGGCTTGTTTCAGGTGTGCACATGGCGGTTGTGTTATTAGTCCATCAAACTATGTAGCTCACGAGCAGCGTCTGTACTGTAAGCACCACCATAGCCAACTCTTCAAGCAGAAGGGAAACTTCAGCCAACTCGACAAGCATGAAGAGCCTGAAGGAGTGACTGAGAACGTAGTAACTGAGTAATTTTCTCAAAATTTTCCATCTATGTTTACACTAAACAGCATCACGGCTACTTTTTGAGTGTGGATTTAAATGCGTAGCATTCAGGAGTTGATGTCCAATAAACGAGTTATATGAGTGTATAGTCATTACTGCTCTTAGACAAGTAAATGTATTGTGATCTGATTTGAATTGGTATTTTTTTGTTCAATATAGTGATTTGAAATGGCATGGGAGTTGGGATTGATACTAAATGTGACTCATCAATCACAGTATTTGTTTGTTCATGGACTTGATTTCATACTTTCATTGATATCATGGAATCTGAGGACACCCAAAAAATCCAAATGCATAGTAGTGAACTGAAAATTTCATTGCCTAGCTAGCAATGCCAAAAAGCTTTTCCTTCTGGTGGTGGTGATTAGCTGTTAGCAAGTGTCTTAACTTGAGAAAAAGGGCTTCCTTTCCTCTGATTTCATAGTGGAGCAATGATATAAATTCTCCCAGTGAATGTGGTTTTTATACTTAAAAGTTAAACGAAAAGCCTTATTTTGCTTTGTTGTTATTTTTGGTCTGTCTTGCTCTCTCTGTAGTCTGTACAGCAAATCATGAAAAGGAAGGAAGGAAGGAATCAAATCAATGATGCTATTGCTGGGGGAAGTTTCCAATTTAACCTATGCACACTTGGGCACTAGCAGAATGTTAAATACTTGATGCTGTTTCAATTCTCAAAAGTCAAAAAAGATTTAGTGCATGGTGATTAAAGGTAACTTTGGAGCTCTCTCTTTTTAGCTCACTCCTGATACTTTCTAAACTTTCTGCACTTGAATGCAGATATATCTGTTCCCCCTTAACATCTCAAATTCATATCATTTTAGTGTTGATGAGTGAAGACCAGTTTAGTTCTAACTAATTTGTTATAAGGGTTTCATGTCAAAAGATGTCTGATTTTCGAGGCTAAGTTTGCGAAGAAGCAAGATTTAGGAGGTTTCTGAGTTACAAAACAAAGATCAGTCTAAGCTATATGCACTTATGATCTGATCAGAAAGTGATGTTTTAAGTAACCACCATAACAATTAAAACCATGAGTAGCTTTTCTACTTGGAAGTGAAACTTTTGATTAAAGAGAAGCTCTCCGTTACAGTCAAAACGTACTTCTACCTAAAGATGCCACCCTTTTACTGTACACAACTTATTCAGATCTCTTCACCTGAACATAATAAGTTTATGATCACCTAGTAGTCTTCTTCTACCATTCCCCTTCTTCAATGTAGAGAGGCTTAGATCATCTGCAGGTGGAGCATTCCACTCATTGTGTGCGTCGTTGTCATAACCGATCATGATCATCCTCAGCTCGCAGCTTCTGAGATGCTTTGCAATGAAGGTTGCCATGTTCTTGGTCTAGCTGTTGCGGCAGCCTGACTACTACTACTACTACCACTGCTGCCTGATGATGACGTCGACGACGATGTTCTTGGCTGGTGATGGTGTCTCTCAGATTTAGTCATTGCCTGAAGAAAACAACACATTCACATCATGGTTAGAATGAGTCCCACGGCATGGAGATCACAAGACATTTCATAATTCTTGCCCCATGATTCATATGAAGCATTTTTCAACAGCACAATTAATTAATTCATACATTGTTTATTTTACAATTTGCAAACTAAGCCCATTAGTGTTGATTCCAAATTCATTATTGTTTATCTTTTAATGATTTTGGGGACCGTTACCGAAGGAAGCTGAAGCTTTTCCCACGATTTTATGCAGATTAAAAACTGAAAGAATCCTTCCTTTAAAAAAATGGTACATGTCTGATTAATAATGCTTTTACTTAAAAATACCTAAAGGCACTTGGAAGAACAGAACAAAAGAACCATACTTTGGCTCTTGAGGAACTCCAGGGATTTTAGTTAAGTTAAACAAAATTAAAAGAGACATATAGTTGGTGTTAAACAAAGTTTTAATTACCTGGTTGTTGTTGTCCTTGTCCACCTCACAAGTACTAGTCTCAGATCTTCTGTTAGCTTCTCTCTGCAGCTTCTCTATTGTTTGTGGCTCAAACTGGTTTGATTTCTTTCCCTTGGCTTGTTTCTTTGCCCACAAACCCTTCATAACCTCTGCAAATCCAAAACATCAAATATTCAAACTTTAAAACTCTGAAATCAAAACCATTGCCAAAGTTTCAAACTTTAAGCTAATATGAACTAAAACAAACCTTGAGTTGTGATGAGTCTGTAGACTTGGCCAAGAACAAGAGTATCAGTTGGCCTGAGAAGCTTGATGCGTGTGATTCGAACCGATGAAGTGTTCGTCGTAGTAGCTGTAGTACTAGTAGTTGTAGTGGTGGTGGTGGTGGTCTTCTTCTTCTCATTGGCTACATGATCATCAGTGGCTTTGTGATCATCAAGGCCATTTGGTTTGGATTTGGGATTTGTTGTTGTTGAGGAAGAGGGACAAAGAGTAGTGGAGATGAGAAGAGCAACATAATGACCAGGGTTCATCTTCATGACCACACTAGCACTCACTGCACCATAAAACCTCTCTACCTTCCCATTTGGATGTTGTATCACCAAAGTTGCTGCATCAATAGCTTGACAATTCCCCATCTCTCTCTCTCTCTCTCTCTCTCTCTCTCTCTCTAGAAATGAATGAAAGTTTGAAGAAGAAGAAGAAAGAAATAAGAGAAGGTGGTTTGAGCTTTGCTTCTATATTTATATATCTCTCTCTCTCTGCACCTGCAGGCTTTTATTACAAGAGTGCAATTAAGAAATATGATTTAAGCCTGGATGGTGATGAGAAGTGGGGTTAGTTTGGTAATTTAGGTGGGGGGGGGGGGGGGGGAGTTGAGTGGGCATTGGTGATGAGGTGGCCGGTGGAGATGGAGAGGTTGAGAGAGATTGTGTTGGGGCGGCAGTGGTGGTGGTGTGGTGGTTCTTCTTGTGCTTGAGTCATGCACTCATTATAACTCATGTGTATGCGTATGTGACTATAATGTGAAGAGAGTTTGGTGCGTTACATACTTTCAGTTGTGACAGGTCGTCTGACGTTTTGTATTTAGTATATAAGCTTAAACTCTAAGACGACCGTACGTTATTGTTATTTAGCACTCTAACCAAAGATTTCCCTCACGCGCCCCTTGTGTGGCAAGTGAATTACACGAGGTAGAGAGGAATGTTTCATCTCCCAACTCGACTTAACTTGAGTCCACTTATGTTTAGAACTAGAATTGGAGTCTACGGGCTAGCCGTGTGGATGATTAGAGTTGAAAACAGAGGAGAGGACGATATTGGAAGAGTGGAAGGAGAGGAAGCTAAGAGCATCCGCACCTATAAAATGAGATGAAGTCTTATTTTGAGGAATTTTTTACCCATTTGAGGAATTCCTCTTCAATAAGAAGTTTTATTCTTGTTTTTCGTGCAGCGGTGTCTAAAATAAGACTTTTTATTATTATTTAAAATTTTAATTTTTTATTTCTTAGTGATATTTTTAACTAATAACTAGTTGACACATGTCATCCGATATTTGTCATTATTGTCAGAAAAATTATAGGTGTTTATCATGATTCTTTATTTGGTCGCGATTCAAAATTGACATTTTTTAAGTTATGATTTTTGACTAACTTTCTTCACAGAAGTTATAGAGCACATTAATATGAACTCGTGCGTATTTTTATTGAATATTTTGGAGGTCCGAGCTATTTATTATGAATTTTTGAAGTTTCAAAGTAAATGATTTATTTAAAATATTACAATTGATCAATATTTCTCAGCCGTCGGATTAAAATTTTGATTGAAAATTGACGGCTCAGATCAATTCAACCGTTGGAGGATATGTGTCATTGATTGATTTGTGTGTATTTTTTTTTAACTTTTTAACCGGCGCGTGTGCGCCTGGTAGAAAAAAATTGCATCAGCTCTAGCGTCACCCACGTGCAGTGGGGACCACCAGAGGACGTCCGAGCGAGTTTCCTCTCCAGAGGACGCCGGCGAGGACGTTCGAGGCGTCAACGTCCGGTCGCCTCTTGAATTCCTTAATTACCGTTGCACGCTAAATTGCCGGAGAACGTCCTTGAACCACAGGTCTCGCCAGAGATCGTCCCTAAAAGCTTGAACTGCTGCAGCTGCTCTAAGAAGGATCGCGGCGGAACAAATCTTCAAATCCGGCAAAACTATAAAGCTAGAACAATAAAATGACCCAAAAACCACAAAAGCAAGAAATTTATATAATTGTCATACTTATAAACAGTGTGTTATATTGTAAATTTCATATCATCATATATGGTCGAATTTGTAAGAAATTATATATGGATAAACTTCTTATTTTCATGTACTCGAATTCCGCTTGTGTCTGTTAGAGTTAAATCTCCATGTATTCTTAATTAGTTAGAATTTCTTTGTGGATGTCGATCATTCTTACAATACTATGTGTCGTAGTATGTAATTAGTGCGATATCAAGAATCAACATCCATCATCTTCGTCTAACTTCGGAATACGTTTCTCTTGCATGATTTTAATCATTTTGATGTATATAGATGGCAACACAACCAATTCATATATATTCAAAAATGGCATGTATTTTTTTCTGTAACTGTTCTATACCATATATAAAAATTATTGAATTATTTGAATAAATCCATATCGTACGATGTAATTGATGCGACACTGGGAATATCATCTTCATGTAGCTTCAGAATAATTTTCCTTTAACCGAATTTCAATTATTTTGATGTATGTAGATGGCTACACATCCCAATTGATGTATGCGAAACTTGTACATCGTATTTTTTTTGGGTGGGGGGGGCGGAGAGGGTGTGATGTTCTATTACTTCTATACCATATGAAATTTGTTGAATTATTTGAATACATTGAATCCACATGTCCTACCAACTAGAAGAACGACCCTCCCAAACAAAAATCCCAAGACTTTTCGATATCAAAACTTATTGACAAAATCTCAAGCCAATATGCCCCTCATACATTTTAGGACCACAATTGAAAGAAACATTGCCTATCATCGAAGAAGAACAAGAGCACATATGTATTTGCATTTTTGCATTATTGCTTTTGCACTCTCTGTTTCACGCGTGGGGGATAGAAACCACGACTCAAAAGAACTCTTCTTTTCACAAAAAGCTAAATAATTTTTATATATATATATATATATATATATCAAGGCGTTTCGTATTGCCCACCAAACAAGACATGCAAAGAAGAATAGATGAGAGAAAGCGTGAGATTCCGTTTTGGTCTTCATATTTTCCGGGGCTTCAGGTCATCTCACTGTTCATGACTAGTTTTTTCTGCTTAGCTAGCTAGCTATTCTTTTTTACCAGTAGTCACTTCTTCCTGCAAAATATAAATTCATGGAAGAAAAACGTTAACTATCTAAGGGCTAGTCACTTTGAACACGTCATTGTTTATCTACTTTGATTGAGTACTTTGTCATGTAGTGCGGGATTTTGGTTACAACCGGTGATCAATTTATGAGTCAAAGAACCTTACTCGATGAGTTTTTTGTGAACTGTTCATCTGCTTTCGGATTTTTGGGTTGGGAGCAAGTTACGAGAAGGGTCATCGCTCTTCTGTTACAAGAAGGGTAATTGCTCTTCTGTCGCGAGAATGTTAAAGATGCGTAATTTTGATGTTATGCGCTTGAATGCTGGTGACGTTAAAGTAACTCCAATTGTTTTCTTAAAATAGAGAAAATATTGAATTTTGGAGAATGTTGAGTATTTTTCACTCGTTTTTCCATCTCATTCTCCAAAATAGAGAAATACATGAGAGAGAATATCACATTCCCTAAATTTACAAAAAAAAAATCAAAAATTTGGAGAAGAAGCTATCATTAATATTTCATAATTCTGGATGTCTCCCAAAGCTTTCTCAAGCACTTTTCTACAAGTTTCAATAAATAAATAAAAATTTATTGTTATATTAAAAAAGATGTACGTAGTTGTAATGAATGCATAAATCCCTAAATTAGGGAAGCTGTTGGAGTTGAAGCGTAAATATTATGGAGATTTGAATTTTTGCTTCCCCATTTTACAAAAACTATGAAGAAGCTGTTGGAGATTCTCTTACATTATATTTCCTAAGTTATAACATGATTAAAGGGGAAAGACTTCAATGCCTTCTTATCGGATTCTGCCGACATAAATTGAGTTTCTAGGCCTCGAATTTTTTCGATATGATGCGTGTTACAAAGTCACAAAAAAAAAACAAAACAAAAAATCGGATGAAAGTACTTATCTATGTACTTTTGAATTTAGATGTATTTACATTTACATTATTATTCTCTATAAGATTAAACAAGCACAATAACATGAAAAATTCTCGTATGAATCACGTTCATCTTGAATCAAGACCAAATTTTGAAAAATAGGTAGGCGATCGAACGATGAGATTGATGGTGGTTCAAGGTGAACCAGGTTCACCCAAGTCTTACCTCAATAACACTACTTGTCCGAAACATTTTGCTACTTATATATATTGAGTCAAATTAAGTTGCTCGTGTTGGTGCTTGCTTAGTTCTCGTGTGACGTTCTCGGTTATTTTTTGTTCTTCATTTTAATTTAAATATTCGTGAATTAATGTAGAGATTATCTATAGATTAGTTTAACAGTAATTAATACTCTGTAACATGGTATATTATATTAATCAATATATGACCTCGCATTTTAGCCTTAAAAAAAAAAAACTACAAGGAGGAAGATCGCTTTGAGAAAAAAGCACCTACTGCTGACCGCCGTTAGCCATTATCTTTCCGCTTCTGGCTTTTTCTTCTTTGCCAGGCGGCCAACCAAAGCAACCTCCTCTCTTCCTCCCTTTCAACTTTGCTATTTCCTTTCACCTCTATCTAGCCCTCGTAATCTCTAGATTTTGCTTCGTTGAAGTTTGAAACAAGTCAAACTACTCATGTAAGGAGAGAGCTTAATTATACAGGGCTAGCCAGCTTGACCATACCAGCTAGTTTGAGATATATGAACGAGTAGTATAGTGTAACCTGCTAGGGCAAAATCATTGAGCACAAATACCATGCCACTCCCATGCATGCTTGACCTATATGATCATTATGATGGGGACCCTTAATAAGGTTCAGAATGCTCGGTTGTTTGAAATTAGGAACAAACAACATTATTTCATACAGATCAGGGTTACCACTCTGTCAGATTTTCATGTCTCAAAAATTGTGGCTGCCAATCATCATGGTCCCTCTCATCCTCATATCCTCTATTAACTATTAGCCAACTAAGATCACATTCTTGCTTAAGTTTTGTTCATACACAGAACAAAAGCATATGTCTCTTCGATATGAGCCTAATTACCTCGAGTTAAATCTAACTACAAGGATTAGTTTAAGAGCAATTTTAAAAGTAAAATTATAAATTATAACTATTTTAAGTTAAAAAGTTAAATATAGCTCACTTAAATTTGATTTCAATTTTAACAGTAAAAGTTATAACTAATAAGAACATTAGAAAAATATAACTTTTAAGTTATTTTCTCTATTATTCCAAGCTAAATATAACTATTCAAAATAAATTTATCTACATTTAGCTTTATCTTTAACGTATTCTGTTGAAAGACATAAAAGTTATAACTTTTAAAAATTATAGCTTTTAATTATTGTGTTGGAGATACCCTAATCATTTTAGTATTGAGTTAGCTCAAATGCCTAGATTCTTCAAACTTATTCAAGTCCGGTTAGCTAACTCTAATGAAATCTATTGATCTAAATTAAACTTCACACTGTTAAAGTTTACATTATATAACCACATGCTTCACTAATTCAAGTGAGATAAACATGATCTCACGTGGCAAATTGTGCATTTCCAAACCTTGAAGGACTATACACATGAGATAATTAAGAAGATGCATGGTAATATCCAGAAAGCAAAGAAAAAGTTGGACTTCTTATATGGGAAAGAGCACATTATATTGGGTTCAATTAAGAGGGAACAAGAGTTATGATTCAAGATTATGAAACTTTGACTCTTGTAGCTAGATCTTCCGATCTCATGATGTTGTGTTTCTTCCTGTTTATCTTAGTTAAATCCTACATTTTCGTAAAGCAAGGAAATTTATTTTTATTTATTTTTTTCTAAGGAAAGAAAATTACAAAATAAAGAAATTTCTTGGGCAATCTAAACCTAAAGAATCATACATCTGAGCACTATTAGCAATAGGCGGAGAGAGATCGATTTCATATTTTGAGATTAGGAGAGGAGTATCTAATTAATGCTAGCCAATCTATTAACAACAAAATTTACTTCACGTGGAACATAGGTGAAGATAATCTTCTCAAACTCATTGACAATTCTTCTAATGTCTTGAATGATGATTCTGATCCTCCAAAGAATTATATGGTTGTCTTTGACACAATTGATAATTAGGAGAGAGTCCCCTTCAACAATGACATTGCTATGGTTTGCTCTCTTAGCTTGAATCAAACATTCCCTATTGAAAAAATTTATTGTTTTTGAGATGAATTTCATCAATTGGTGTAAGTTCAAATTTGAGAATAGAACGTTTAGTGAAGTGGTTTGATCTTTTCAGTCGACCATCCAAACGAAATTAGGTAAAAAAAAAATTAGTATTTCTTTCTTGAGGATACATGTTCTTTCTTTTTGGGGAGAAATCAATTCACGATTACGATTTACGATTTATGGAAGATATTGTTCCTTATGAGTCCCTATGCAGCCAAATATGGAGATAAGATGCCTACTAACCTTCAAACCAATTTTGGTTTTTTTTGTCAAATTCATGCACAAAACTAATGGGTAGCATTGTGCTTCTTCTCCCTTTCGTGAATTAAAGTGAGTGGATAGTGAGTAGGGACCTTGAATTGAAATTCAAATTGGCATTTATAGTTCTGTTTAGACCTCCACCAAACAGCAGAAGAGGATTTCTGGGAATTCTTGTTACAATTAAGTTGGTATTTTTGTTCTCATTCACAATGTGCATGAGTTTTTGTAGGCCCATTTTCAATTGGCAATGACAATGCCTCTATTATTTTGTACCAAACAACAAATAGCATGTAGAGGATTTGATTAAGGAGCTGGACTTTTTGTTTCTTTCATGTTTGGGTACCCTAACCTGTGACCAAAAGCCAAGAAACATATCCTTTGTGAATATCCTCAACCCTTTAACTACTATTCATTGCAGGATCTTTGTACCTAAGCGTGTCCTCTATTAGTGGGGTTTGTGGCTCTAATGATCTAAATTATTGTTCTTCTATGTGTCTCAAGTTCAAATCACCTGGTTCTAATATGGTCAGTTAGAGCACCTGCAGCGCAGCGAGCTCGAGCAGCTCGAGCAGCTGCTTTCAGGTGGTGGCCGGTCGAAAAACAGCACGAGCAGCAGCTCGAACAAAGCTTGCTCGTGTCAGAGGTCGAGCAGATGGCGGAGCCCAGTGCCACGTGGACCGGATTCTCTGCTCGAGCAGATGGCGGAGCCCGGTGCAGATGCTCGTACGGCTTGCTCGAGCAACAAAATTGCTCCTTCTGTTGATATACCAGTGCACGAACTGTGGCTCTTGCTTCTCCTATTCCATAAACAGTGATGGGAGGAGCAAAATAGCAAGAGCAATTTGAACTGGGAGGAGCAAGCCCGGTGCGGGTGCTCTTACATAGAAAATGTGCAACTATCCACCCAAATAGAGACTGTTCCAAGAAGTACTAATGATTTTGAAAGCATGTCATTTCCAGCATAGATGAGCATGAAAATGTTCTTGTAAGATTTTGAAAGCTTGTTAGAAATTAAATGTGCAGAGTGTTTGCTACTGGGTTTTAAAGCCTAATGCTCATGAGGCTGATGCAACTGAAGCCCAACCCACCACATAAAAGAATTCTCTTTATAGTGTGATTTCAATTACAGAATTTGTCAACTCAATCAAAATTTCAGTATGAACTCTGAAGCCATTTAGAACAACTCTAACAACGTAACTTAAAACTTTCTCATTTTGTTCAATTATTTAGCCGAAATTTATTTTAGTTATGTACTTTCAAAATTTTGCTCAAACAATGTTACTTACAATTTAGCTATATTTAATCATATGGTTAATTTTGATTGGTTGATGAAAATAAATAATTTATTTATTTAGCTATTAATTGGTTTTGCAACCTGAAAAAAAATGATTTAATGACAATAATGACTTTTACATTACCTATAATTCATGTTTTCGATCTAAGATTAGGGGATGAAAATGTAAAATATAGGGATTCTCTATTATAGTTAATAAGATGGGGGATCTACTAAAGTTGATTTTGAAGAAAACACTTTGTATTTCTATTGAAAATGAAATATGGGGCATCCGTTGGAGTTGCTCTTACTGTTTTACATGTCTTTTTATTGTGCCCTCAAGGGCTCAAGGCCTTGCCATCTTCATCTTTCATTATCTGATTTGAGATTCTTACACCCCAGAGAAAGAGTGATCTCAATTCAAGAACCATTCTTGAATCTTGGCTTAGCTGCATCACAGAGTATGTACTGAGTTTTCATTTGTAGTACCTTATTGGTGGTGACTAAAGATTTGGCTGACAAGTTAAAGCTAGAACTGATTCTTCTATTACTGTCAGTTCTTTCTTGCTCTTAAATTTTGTTTATACTTGACCAAGATAAGTGGACAGATTCATTGATCCTGTTTGTTGGTGCTTAATGAAATGAAATAATACTGCAAGGATCCCAGACCTTAATCAAGCACAGTTGTAAGATAATATAAGGAAAATGGAAGAGAAAACCAAAACTAAAGCATTGATATTTTGATTGATTGAATATGACTGCAGCTAGAGAAGCTTATAAACAACCTAAAGCTCACAACTTGACCAAATGTACGAATCACGTGGTCCACGAGCATCTATGGTACTCAGATTACAATATCAAAGAGATATAGAAAACCTGTCGTTCAAGACTATGAAATGAAATGAAGTTTCTAAAACACGTGCATGCATGCCCTGTCATACAGATGGAAAATACTTGTTGAGGTTGAAGGGCAGTGAGTAGAACTCCTCGCTCCTCGAATCTCCCTTGTACGATCTGAACTTGTCCCACCAATGTTTGCCTCTGTCTTTCCTCACCGCGTTGTCACTGCGGTGCAGCGTGTTGTCCAGGAAATATGCGATGATCCCTGCCACAAAGGCTTCGGATTGGAAAGGGACGTTGATCATATCATTGAACTGCCAAAATAGAGACGAAAATGTATATGTCAGTGAAGAAAAGAAGAAAACCAATGTAGTATATGAATCAATACAATAGCATGTACATGGTGTAATGTATTTTGATGCTTACCCATCTTCCTCCTGTGTGGACCGGACCATAACCATTGATGGCGGTGTACTCATTGAAGTACTGTGGTATAGACAATCCCATGAAGATGGAGAATCCTAAGATGAACTTTGTTCGGAAGCTGTTCAGGTTGCAGAATTGAAGGAAGCTAAGACCCCCAGAACCTGTGGATGCACGAAGAGATCAAATATGTGACACAACTAATCCGGAATCAGAGTGGATCAGTTGCCAACTAAATCAGATGCACATACCAACATAAGCAAAGAACAGACAATATAAAGCAGCAATGATGGAGCCTGGGATAGAAGCAAAGACGGCTCCAAATTTGCCTGAAAAATGGAGATATATCTTAGTCAGGTGAAAAGAAAGATGCTTGCAGATAGTTGCTGGTTTTATCTAAAATTATAACGGCTAATAAATCAACTCTCAACAATGTACCAAGAATGGAGAAAAATATCATGAACCCAGCAGATATTTGCACCACCCGTCGACTACCAACATGTGTTAACGCCAAAAGACCAGCATTCTCTCTGCTCAGACAGCAAGTTAAGTCTCAGAATAAGGTAGGCATTATTTTGGCTTAATGGATCTACTATGTATAAACCTCATAAATATACTATCCCACTAAATCTTACACAGAAACTGAGGATCCAGTCACAGTGCCAAACAGTCCCGATATCAGAATGCCAACACCCTGAAAAGTATGAACCATACAGTTATTGGCGTTTATAAAGAACAATGCAGGACAATCTTTGGGAGCCTTGTAAACTTAACTAGAACACATGATTTTATTAAAAATGCAAAGAAAATAGGTCAATTTATTCTGAATTGGATGTATATCAGGAATTAATCCTGTAATATTTAGGTGTTAATAGAAACTTCTACTTTGTTGGAATTTGAAGATATTGACTACTTTACCTGCCAACCAACTCCACGACTCAGAATTGAAGGTGGCACTGGAGTTGCACTGGCATACCTTGATACAGCAATGAAAGCACCAGTGGACTGTTGGACAAATGAGAAAGAAGAGCAATAGTTGCCAAATCAAAATCAAGGTATGGGTTGACAATAAAAGCAATGACCATGGAGAATTTTGGAATATAATTTATAGCCATACAGATGTTAAAAAGAGAACAAACCTCTACGAGAGCAACAAAAGACGCTGTCATCATAGCAAAGGCTTCACCTGCGTCAAACGTCGGTGCTCCCCATTGGAAAGGATATGGAACTCTTATCCTGCAGACCCAAGTTCAAGTAGGATTCTCCACTAATTAGAAAAGGATGGAAAACTTCATAGAGTGTCTTTATGGAGCAGAATACAGGCACGCTTTTATGGTTTCTTTTCTTATCTCTTAAAAAGTCTAATCTGTTTATTCCCTGTACACCAAAAATTTGGCAGTCCTATATACTCCTTTAAAATAAGCTCTACAATGATAATAGAGTATAATAAGGGAATTTGCATTCACGGACACATTTCAAACTAACCATGGAGCGGCATCTATAAGTCCGGCACGATCAGTACGGCAGCTTGCTTGTGTTTTGGGCCCTGTACCATTGTATGCTCCACCAACAGTAAGCAGATGAGCATAAATCCACACGATCACAATGGCAAATATGACAGCAAATCGATCGAACACGTGTTTGCCTTTGTGAAGTATGTGGGGCATATACTGCACAACAATCAACGCAAAAAACAACATGAGCCTTGCAATTATCACTTATACTCAAAAGCAAAGAGATCTGACAAGAGCAAAGAGATCTGACAAGGATTTAAATAGGACACTCAATTACCTGAGAAACAAATACTAAGATGACAAGCTCTGGCAGTCCAATCTCAATACATTTGGCGAGCTAAAATATCCAAGAAAAAAAAACAATAATGAAATATAGGGAGATTCAGCTTTACAGTATAGTATGCATACAGATTCCGAATTAACACTTACCAGAGGAAAACCTAACTCGTAGAGTCCAAAACCAACTAGTCCTACCAAAGGAACAACTGAAAGTGGACTCAGAAATCTAAAGAAGAAAAAGCAATTCAAGAGTTAGAGCTAATATTGAGTTACAAAAGTAAGAAGTTACTGGAGAAACCAAAAATGTTTCAGTATGAAACTGAGAACAGTAAAATGAAAAAATTCATCTTTCTGACACGAAAAATATGTATTCCATAAATTAGAACCAACCTTGCTACATTGCGCCAAAGGCCACTGAAGCCCAAGACAATCTGCAGAGTTGATGCCACAATCATAGCACCCTGGATAGCCCGCATTGTTCTTTTAAATTTCTGAAATGAAAGACATGCAATAGTCAAAAATCAACAATCCTAGCAAGGTCTGAAATGAAAGACATACGAAAGACATGGAGTTTGCTTAATTATTAAAATGAATTACATAATCCAGCAGTTAAGTGTCAAAGCTGTATTATATACGGACCCCAAGTGAAAAAAAAAATTCAGAGTTGTTGTCACATAATGAAACATCTATACATCATATGCTGGACACCAAGTAACCAAGAATTCAAATTTAGAATATGTGACGATGTAAAACAAAATAAGCTTCAGATGAGTACGTCTATAGGGTTTTGAGAATCACTGAAGCGACTGGCTAATATGATTGAAAGTGTGGTAGGAACAAATGTGTATGACCCTCCAATCACTGCAGGTAGTCTACTCCCAAACAAAGTTTGCTGTAAGGTGTTCAAACCAGCAACAAAGAGTAGGGTCTGGATCACTTTGGCTTTCTCCTCCTAAAATAATGGAAGAAACATTTAATCACATGTTTAAGGCCAGCTTGGAAGGAACCCAAATAAGTCAAATCAATCTGTTCTTACATTTCCACCTCCCATCTGTGGAACAAGAGCACTCGGAATAAGAACTGCAGTGCCAAGCATCACAATATAATGTTGAAACCCAAGAAGAATGGCCTCGGCTGCACCAGAAATCACCCATGACAGTGTTAAAAACTGAAACAACATAAAACTTAAGTACTTATAATGCCTGAAATGCCAACATGTTCCTCATATATTGACCAAGCAGAGGAAAACAGTAAACCATAACTTAGAGCTCCACTAGTAGTTTAAAGCTTGGCTAAATCTAGAGAAATTCATCTGCAGTTTCAAGAAGCCGCCACACAGCTTGGTACACTAATGTAATTCCATATACTAAGATTTTGTTAACCGAAATTCCCATTCAAGTTTTACAAAATAGCATAAAACACAGTGAACAAATGGCGCTGGATGGAAACGAAAGTAACAGAAAGCTGAAATTAAAATGATTAACGTAAAGTACATAAATCTAAAACAAAATTCCTAACATGGTTCCAAGCATGAACGTAAAGAAGAACACTAGTAGATTCTTATATCTTTAAAATAATATTCCATTTTTAGTCTTATCAGCAAATATTCTGGTCATTAGACCAAAAAAAGGAAAATAGAGAAAGCATATTAGAACTTAAACTTTCTATTTCCTTTATGGAAAGCGGTGTCTACCAAAGAAAAAGCTACTTTCAGCAAATGAAATACGAGGATCACGTATCCATAAGAAAATAAATTAAAGAGTGAATTATCTAGATATACCAAAAAGATCCAAAAAAGAATCAAACTTTGAAACTAAGATCCACCAAACAAATTACACACTAATGTTCATGAGTGCCACAGAGCTCAGAAGTTGGAACACAAATTAGTAAATACAATAATAGAATGTGGGATTAGAGCTACTCACGCCATGGAGGTGGACTTGTAATGCAGTAAGAAATGCCTGGCAGTTGTTCTTTGGGTGGATGAGGTTGTGGCTCATCCACTTTCGCAGCACCACCTCCTGCCATGTCTTTTCTTCTCTCTCTAAAACTTGCTTTCTCTCACTACAAACAAACACACCAAGAAGCAATGAAACCCAAATCCAAGCAGAACCCAGATCCCAAATCTTAATAAAAATGAGTTGAAGCCTCAAAAATCAAAACTTTTTTTCATTTTGATACACAAAGATTGAAACTTTAATGGTACCCAATGAACTAAACACACACCAAATAATAGAGAGCTAGTGTTAACTAGAAGCTTCAAAGAGTGAGAGCATAAAGATGAGCTAAAGAGTACTAACCTTTTTAACCAGCAGCAGAGGCAAAGCAAAGAGAGCCTAAATCAGAGTGTGGAGAAAACTCAGAAAAGGCTTAAAAAGTCAGAAAACTCTTATTGTGCCCCCACGGACCTAAAAGATGTTCACTCAATTTGGGTTTGTAGAGAGAGAAAGAGAATAAGAGATGTAAAGAGAGAGAAAGTGAGAGAAGCTAAATCCAGGTGTTGGTTGAAGCAAAGCACAAGTTAAGATTGTACAAAGAAGTGTGACTGAGTGAGAGAGCAGGTGAAGATAGGCCAAAGAAGCTTCAAAGCTTTTTTTTTTTTTTTTTTTCAAAATATTTAATGAACACCGACGACATATAAATATAAATCTATTTCTAAAAGAACAATTACTTCACTAATTTCAAAACATGAGACTACATAGTCTGAATTAACAGAAGATTAACTATTTTAATGAATTTATGTTTTATAGTATTTTTGTTGGGTTTGTCTGTTTGTATTGTGAGTGTAGTTCAGCTGTGCAAAGAGAAAGAGGAAAGCAACTAGAAAAGGAAGCACAAAGTGGGAAATGATAATGTCACCGGAGGAATGATTGATCGGAGTGAGTGAGAGTAATACGACGCCGTTTCCAGCTAGCTTTGTATTGCGTCAGAAATAAAGATGCTTTGGCTCTTTGCCAATTTTTCCCAGTTACCAACCTTCCCTAGAAGAATGCACCGAATTCCATGTCTTTGTTAAGACTATAATACCCTCAAACAATCATTCTAACATGGAAACTACATTATTACATTATTGCATAACTATTATATATTTTTATTTTTTTTATAAGAATGATCATATTACATTTAACTGTGTCAATTATTACAAGTAGAGTATAAAACATCAAACAAAAAATTATGTGCTACATTAAAATTATAATCCAAGTATTGTACTTCTTCATTCTTCATTCGTCAGGTACATCATACGATCTGAGCACTGCATCACATTTAACAGTATTAAGATAACTACTGTCGTGCTAGTATTTAGCCGATCATGCATACGAATCTCAGAGTCACGGCATACCTCATCGGCTACCAATCCCGTATCAAGTGCAGTTAAGACACAATTAATGGGGTGGACACACCTTGCAACGAATGATCTCATCCAATCCTAAATACCTTTATTTATGCCCGGCTCCCAAATTCGGTACCAGCAATGTACCAAAATAGAAACAATAGCCCATCTCAGCCTTTGTCCATTTCCCTAAATTCCATGCGGACCAAAATCTGGCCTAAGCCCAGGCCCAAACTAAGTAAGCTCTTTTAGGGCTCCATGAGTCAGCCCATTCAGCATGGATGCCTCGATCAAAGAAGTCGCCGCCCTGATGCTATTCCTCTGCTCTGATGACCTGCCCTGGTGTCGATGTCACCTCTGCATCGCTGAACGATCACCCACCACTACACAACAACGCCGAACCTCCGCGTCTTGCTGCCTCCAGTCACATCCACGGTCGACCACCATCATCGCTGCAACAACCAAAATATGCCGCAACTCACCCACTGATCTCGACGACTCAACCCACCGCCTGAACAAAAGGATTGATGTCATCGGCGGATCGACAACCACCGCCTGACCTCTTCTATCAACCGCATGCCCTCCAGTTTCTCGTCCACTACCCATAGCTTTTGACCTTCTCGATGACACCAACCATGGCATTTATCCTTAAACAGTTCCTTCAAACGCGCCCTATGAGGGCGGACGAATCCCCTTACTTACACCATCGTATATGTCCACCATCGATCCCCGCAGACCAAGATACAGAGCAAGTCAAGGACTCAAGGATCACAACACCCCACGAGGTAGAGCTTATACCATGAGAGCTACAAAGAGAGAACAAAGAACCACCAGAAACTTTTCCCCATGTACCCGACGGCAAAGATAGAATCACGGGATGATCTTATTGAGAACGACAAGATCCATTATGGAGGAAGCCAAGAAGCCTAACCCTAGCAGAGTAGAGCGGAGCATGTTAATTAAGCCAATTTTTTTTCATCATAATCAGTTTTCAGTGACATACATAACTACATTATTAGATGATCAATTATTCATGTTCGTTAGATAGATAGAGTTCATAAATGGAAACTTGTTAGATTTGAGTTAATAATAGGAAAATAATACCGAGATTACTTTTAACAATTTCTTTGTTTTACAATCACTTAAAGCAACTCCAGCAGATCTCTTAATTGTGAATTTCACTAATAATATAAGGATTCTTATCAAATTTTAGCTCCAAAAAATTTACTCTACAATTCTCTATTTTTATTGCAGGAGAAAAGTATATAGACTGAAAACTGTAACTCTTTCATTGATAGAATGCCTTAAATATAGTCTGACACAATCTGTTACAATAACTGTCCCGATATAACAGAGATTCACTGTATTTATATCTATACTAATCTGTATCTACTTAGGACAAGACACACACCGGAAGTTACGGAGAATAAATCTCATTAAACACCCCCCTTGTTCGAGTGGTGAACGCGAAGCTTAATAATATGTGCTAGGAGTTTTGAAATGCAGCGTAGTATGTGGATAGCAAAGACGTGTGACTGATGCATCAATGCAGCAATCAGAACCATATATAAATAGTCCGCATATCGATTTGATTTATCCACAAATAGATTCTTGGAATCTATAGAGAAAGAAAGATGTGTATTCAAAAAAAATTGTCATGCATGTAAACAACATTACAACATTACAGACATAAAACAAGCTTTGCAAAACAAGCAATGTGCATTAAAGATTACAACATATGAATCTTGTGGAATAACGCACAACGCCTCATCGATATGTTGCCGGGATGGTGCTGCACTCGTCTTGGAGACCGAGTCTGAGCCGAGTGGAGTAATCTCAATTCCCTCATCTAAATCGATGATTTTAAATATTCTCACATGCTTTTTGGCTCTTAAGAACAAATGACCACGAGAATTTCTCAATAGGTTGATCATCAAAGTGCAAAAGTTTATATGAGGCTAAGTCACACATAATAATAAGTGACTGCATTATATACAATGATCCAAACTGTAGTAAGATATAAACCACTACAAATCCTCATGAACTTCTCCATATTGTGCCGTTGGCAACATTCTTCGGAGATTAGACACAAAATTTTCTTACATTCTCACAATGTTATGTCTAAGTGAGAAACGTTGCCACAAATATGTTCAAATTTGAGAAAGGTTTGAATAGTAACACTCAATCTTGCCATCACATATCAACAAAATGATGTCAATGAAACCGTCTTTGAATCCAAGACATGACGAACATTTTAAGTGAATACTTAAAGATTTCAACGGGTGTAACCTATGTTGACTGTCGATATGGTATGATAATACATAAATACAACCGATGTATAACAACATCTAACCGATCGAAAAGACCATTGTATTTTAAGTTCTATGCAATGACGTAAACTGATGTAAAAACCACATCTGGTGTTGAAATCCAGGTTGGTCGAAATTTTTTCAACATTTTTCAATAAAACTGATATATAAACACATCTAAAAACACCATATCCGGGTAACATCTTCGACTGGTCGAAGAAAACCCAAAATAGGATGTCGATTTTCCGATACCAATTTTCGACGGGTCAAGATCAATCTTCAACTGGTCAAAATTGGACATAGGCCAAGACAAAAGCAAACATTAAACGAGTCAAGCTAAATTTTTGACTGGTCGAAATTGGAGATAGTCCGAGGCAGAAGCAAGCATTCGATGGGTCGAGCTAAATTTTCTACGGGTCAAAATTGGACATAGTCCGAGGCAGAAGCAAACATTCGATGGGTTGAGAAAAAACTTGACGGGTCGAAAAATATGAAAAACTGATCCAGAGTGGAACATTCAACGGGTCGAGGAAAATCTCGATGGGTCGAAAAATGTCTTGAGTTCAAAAACTGCCTTTTTTGTGTCTCGTCTTTACTGTATCATTGTGTCATTATGCCATATACAACTTTAAGCATCAAACCATACATAAGAATTGTATGAAAATAGAACATTCTCAACACTTTCATATACAAAAAAAATAGAGAAATATTCATTACTCGCCAACAAGTAAAAGTTACATCATAGATGTCTTATTCCATATCGACTAAAAATAAAGTCTTAAAACATGACTAAAACCAAGTCAAAAGAAAAAACAAAACTTGATTACATAGCAAAGACATCAGCTTAATACATAAACTACTCAAAAATCGCAGTCTCCATACTTGTTTTTGTATTGTCAGCTATTATCAGATTTGATTCACCACAATCTTCTATCTCAAAAACTTCAGTGAAGTTAAGTCTCATGTGCCAGAAATTTCTTGCACTTCTTGTAGGTATGTTATTACCTGTGCATGTGCTTAGTAGTTAGAACCACACATATAGCAAGATGACGAGTACAGAGTAGAAGTAGAATGTGAAAATTTTCCACAATTTCTAGAATCGGAATTGGAATGATTCTTATTGGAGTTGTAGTGAATGTTGTCATGGCAAGTCCAATCCAAATTTT
This sequence comes from Geum urbanum, assembly GCA_946800695.1. Classification (NCBI taxonomy): domain Eukaryota; kingdom Viridiplantae; phylum Streptophyta; class Magnoliopsida; order Rosales; family Rosaceae; genus Geum; species Geum urbanum. The sequence goes on from OX327011.1 coordinate 49,657,294, forward strand.
GACTATGATTTCGTCTACCATGACCATTGCCACATCCTCCATTCCCACAATGGTTATTGTAAGGCCCGAAACGATCGTTCCTCCTATCCTGACATGCCTTCCCACCAGTATTGTATGACTCATGAATATTTTTAGTAACGGCTGGCCAAGCATTATTGGTGAGAAAAATCTCACGAATTCGCTCATTCTTAGCCAGCACACTTGTGAGATCATGGAATGATCTGAGTCGTCCTTGAGCATAATCTATGCGGTATTTATGCGCAAAGATGTTCATGGAGGTAGGAAAGGTACTTAAAGACTTCTCGATCATAGCCTGATCAGTCTTGATAATGCCACATACACTCAACTCAGGTCGAACATCTAACATAGCTTAATTACAAGCATAAATATTTGGATAATCCAATAACCGGATGAAATCACATCTTTCTCTCAGTTCATGAAGTTGTGCATTATACACATTATTGAACATGTCTTGTAAAGTCACCCATAAAAATACTTTAGCAAATACTTTTCTTTAGAACTTGTTGTATATCCCGCCTAAAAAATATGAGGACTTGATTTTTACGAGCTAGAGTTGGTGGCTTAGTACCAGATGGTGGTGGTGGTTGGCTGGATTATATATGTCAAATTCATACTGAGAAGCTCGTTCTCAACGTCTAACACCCAATAATAGTATTCTGCTCCTTGAGGATCAATGATATCAAATTCAAGTTGCTCCGGCTCAAGCGAGACACGAGATATAATTAGTTTAACAATTGAAAAACCACGATCACTAATATGAAGTGTAAGGAATAAGAATGTGATCCATGATGTATGGTCATAAAAATCAATTTATAAATTGTGGTTCAAAACCACACCCAACAACTGTGACAAAACCGTCACATAGTATTGATTTCCATTTCTTTTCTTTTCTTTTCTAAACTGTGACTACCCCAGGACCGTCACTTGTACTCTATAGATATAGGTGCATAGGAACTAGGGCAAACATGCAATATAAATAACTCATATCCCAATTATCATCACTTAGATCTAGGGTTTTGCGGTAAGTAAGTTTGATCCTAGATCTATAGATTTAGAGTTTAGAAAAATTGACCTCAACGGTGTTATGCTCGGGTATGAAAACTTCGTTGTGAAAAAAGTTTGAAGAGAGGAAACACGTCCACCAAACTTCTAGCAAATGGAGGACGCCTTATTCTTTTCTTCTTTTTGGGCAGACTGGCATTTGTTCACTCAATGAGCCATAACTTTCGCTAGACACATTCGAATTTAGATTTTCTAAATGTTCTGGAAACTAGACATCTGAGGCTTTATGTGCATATGAAGATCGTCCTCTAGTTTGTCTTGAGATCCTCACAATCCTCTGTCGAAGATGGCTGTTCTGCACAGGCTCGAGTTACGCCAAAAAGTCAGGGATTCCGGGAGGATTGGTGGTAATCGGTAGTGAAGGAGGGGCTGCCGACAGTGGAGTTTGTATTTTAGGGGTTAGGGTTTTCTTTCTTTCTTTGGTGGTGATGGCTATCAACTTAGAGAGCGTGCTGATAACGTGTTGTAGAAGAAAAGTATGTAGACTGAAAATTGTAACTCTTTCATTGATAAAATACCTTAAATATGAGCTGATACAATCTGTTACAATAACTGTCCCGATATAACATGGATTCACTGTATCTATATCTATACTAATTCGTATCTAATTAGGACAAGACATACATCGGAAGTTACAGAGAATAAATCTCCTTAAACAATTTTAAGGATTCCCTAAATTTCATATTTTCTTTCCCATATCTATACCAAAAATTGAGAATATATGTAATGAGAATAAGTAGTAGTATAGTTAATGATTTCCTTTTATGTTCTAAAAATAATTAATAATTATATATTTAATGATTTTTTAAGTTGATCAATTAAAATCAAGTATTTATTTAAATATAGTTAAATTTTAAGTAATATTGGTGGAACAACTTTCAAAAATCGACTAGTTAAATTAGTTTTGAGGTTAATTTTTTTTTAAAAATAACAACATTACAAGTGATATTATTGGAGATGCTCTTAGAACTCAACAATATACTAAAATCACCCCCACTTTATTTGTGACTCAAAATTCTTTTCAATTACAAATAAGCGCAAAATGTCACTTTGAATATGTAGTTAATTAGCTATCAAAACTGATATCGAGAGTTGTAAAACGTGTTTACATACAATGCGATATATACATAAATGCGTGAAGTCTTGTGAACCAATACCATGTCAACTCTATCAGAAGATATTTATTTTTCTTCTATCTCACGTTATTCTATATAAAATCAAAACTAAAGCATAATCTAACATAAATATCATAGAAAATAATTGACTAGATACAATATTAGATTAATCTTCATAAAAAACATTAGGTTTCAGAAGGGGGGGTCTTTGGTCATTTTGGAGACATTGATCACATGCTGCCTGTCGCAGAAGAATACTGGATTGGGGTGCCCTAGACTCATGAGGGCAATCGTGAAAGAAAGAGAGGAGAAAAAAAAATGGTGAGCCGACAAAGCTCTCTTATCTCTAATTTCTAGTCAATTCCCCTTTATATACCTCAATCCCTGCACTTCTGTCCCCTCTTTCTTCTTCACCCTAGCTTAGTCTGTGACTAAGTTACTACATTCCGTCTGGAGCTTCTTCAGTTCTCATTCTCCCATTTCCTCCCTTCCATTTCAAGCAAAAAAACCATCAAAGTCTATGGCATGTGTATATAGAGTTCTCTTTTAATTCTGTTGGTTGATTTCTTTAGGTAATGGAACAATGTGCAGCCTCACCAAAGTAAACCTCAAAAGTCTAAAATCTTTTTTGGAGATACCCAATGGCAGATCTTCTCTTGTGCCAACTTTGAATCGAGAGTTTCCATGAGACAAGTTAACCAAGATTATAGTTTACTCATCTTCTTCTTCTAGACCTTTTCCTCATTAAACAAGGAAGAGTAATATTTTGTGCTACCATTTCTGAATAATGGAACTATAATAAATAAACAGTCAGGTAAATATGAATAACTAAAATAATTAAGAAAAACTGAACTAGCGAGGTATATGGTGGCCGGTCTATAGAAAGTTGTTGAGAGTACGTGTGAGGTACCTGTCAATGTGACCGCTCCAAACACTAATTGTTTTGTTTCAATCTTGCTTTCTATTTTTGTCTTTTGGAAAAGAAATATTCTTTGTGGTACATTATTTTTGAAGTGAAATATAAAAATAAAACATCTGTGGTGTGAGCACACATTATGTGTTGTACAATGTAGATAATATGCAGATAATGTGAGCTCTCTTCGCTAGCAATTGGTTAGCACCCAAACATTTCATTGCGAGTACAGTGTGTCTCGAGTCAAATACAGCTTTTGAAATACTGGTGATGATTCTAAGTTTAGAGTTCAGGGTAATATTCGTTGTGGTATGAGCACGCATTATGTGTTGTACAATGCAGATAATATGAGCCCTCTTCGCCAGCAATTGGTCAGCACTGAAACATTTCATTGCGAGTGTGTCTCGAGTTGAATATAGTTTTCAAAATTTAGTGATGATTCTAACAAATTTACATGTGTACGAACTGAGTCGAGGTTTTTGTTCTAGTTTTCAGGGAAGAAATGAAGAATCGTATCAGCAAAACTTAGCATCATAATTGCGAAGATTAAGGAAAGAGTAGTTTATAAACAAAATTATATGGAGATCCTAAAAGCTTCATCATCATCATTATGTCACCCCCAAATCCTGCACTCACATGAAAGATTATAAAAGGTTGTTCCTTTTTCTTTTAATAAACTATATAAAGTTCTCTCATTTAAGCAAAAAGAAAAAAAAAAGGATTCGAACTTTGGGATTTTGTATAGTAGATAATGGAGGTAGCTAGCTGAGGGCATATGCAGCGGTGGTTGGTGCAGATTGTTCGTGCTCGTCAACGAGCAATACCAGCTCGTGTAAGAGCTTTTCAGCTTGGTCAAAGTGCTGTTTCGTGGTCGGGCATGCCTCCTCTCCCTTCTGCTCGTGCTATCGCAGCTACCGCTGCATATGCTCTGAATTAGTTTGTCTCTCTCTTTGTAATTCCTATAGATTTTCTCGATCAACTTGCATATTCCATATAAGACATGCCAAAATCAAAATCTATGGGAGAGCTTTAAAGAAATGCATGGCTTCCAAAGATCAAAACCACCTAACCCGTAAATCCGTAATTGAAGATTGAGATTGACAAACCATAGTATTATAATCCAATGCCCAACCTTTGAGATAAAATCAACATGCCATCCTTTCATTTTCGATTTGTATCGCTCTATCTTGACTAAAATCGTTAATTTATCTAAAAGATTGAATCGAACTATACACATATACGACGAGTTTATCTAGCTCATATTAAAACGGTACTAGTGTTTAAGGAAAATAGTAAACTGGAAGCAAAAATCACTGTATATTTTATTCTTAATCAATCACTCCTTATATAGGAAATTACATCAGTTACCGACGGTTTTCTGAAGAACATAACCACATGTTCTCATCGTACTCATCTACGATCAACTAGGAACATATAATGTAATGTTCTATAACAACTAGCTACACCTACACTCTTTCCTGTGAATACGATAATACAAGGCGTACGCTTCAATCACAAAGGAATAAAAGGAAAAGTGAACGTGGGTGTTGCTATCATAGTTCTTTAAGCATGTCGCCAAACCCTAGCATCTCCATGGACCACAAAAGCCATATGATCTACTATTTTAAGGGGTATTATTGTTGTTTGGTGCTTCTTTGTTTCTCACGTAGTCTCTTCTATTTCGTGTAGATCACTAAATGGAAAAGGAAGAAGAGAAGTAGCATATTATTATGGTCCCGTAGCTAAGTACTTCGGAGTTGTTTGTTGCCTCTGAAGTTCAAGGCTTACCTAATTGGAAAACGAAAGAAAGGCTTCTCCCACCAATACTTGGATCAGAAAATATATTATTCCCCAAGTGATATGAGATCGAAATCATCTCGAATATGATATAGTATATGGAGCCGATACCTCATTTACGCTATTTAATTTACGATTATAAATTATTCACATGTTCGATTATTGTGTTTAGTGTATATATTAAGTTTGATTTATCAGAGTTTCATAATATATGGAAAATTCTCGTATGAATCGTCTTCACCTTGAGCCAATACCAAATTTTAAAAAGTAACTAAAATTATCAACTGTACATGTAATGTGAACAGTGAAAAAAAATGAGACTGGTTCAAGGTGAACCAGGTTCACTACCAAGATCATATCAAAATTAGTAGGGCTGGGCAAGGGACGGGATGGGACGGGATTGAGGTCATCCCACGTTCCGTCTCGATTGTTACATGCGGGACGGGATCAGGACGGGCCTTGCATTTTGAGAGTAAATCCCGCCGGGCCCAATCCCACATGGGACGGGACGGGCCCAATCCCACCACAAAATTGGAAACAAAAAAGAAGAAAAATTTGCTTACATTCATAAATCACAACATGTATCTATGATCTAATTACAATTACACAACTTGCTTACATTCATAAGTCACAATCCATAACCTAATAATATCAAACATAACAAGAATAACATCCATAATCTGTTACACAAGTTCACATATCATAAGTTTAACAAGAAAAGAAGAAAATTAAAAACATAGCAATACAAGATTAAAAACATAGCAATACAAAATTAAAATCAACGGTCAAGATCAATTTAAATTTATATATGGGACGGGACGGGCCTAACGGGATGAGAAATTTCAGTCCCGCGTCCTGTCCCGTTGTTTTTCTGATGGGACGGAACGGGACGGGACGGGACGGGATGAACATTTTTAGTTTCAAATCCCGCTGGGATCGGGACGGGACCGGAATTTGCGGAATTTGTGCCCGGCCCTAAAAATTAGTGAGCCTACTTCTCAAGGGAGTGATTTTGAAGTCAGGGAAGGCTCAATTTTGGGCCTTTATGGGCTCTTATAAACGTTGGGCCTTTATGGGCTCTTATTAACGTTGGGCCTTTTGTTCTGTTACTTTTTATTCACAATGGGCTTTTCCTTTTCTGGGTTCTTATTACGTTTTCTCCAGACGTAAGTCGTTTCGGGTCTCTTCAATTTTCACTTACTCTCGGTAACTCATATTCTCTTACAGTAGCTAACCACTATGATTAGCGTTAGCTCTGTTCTTGTTATGAGTTATATAACCGGCACACCACGTGTTTGTGAAAATGCCCAAGTGAAAAATACCCTAATGGGTTCTCGTCATTTTGGTTACAATATGCATAAGATGAGCTTTGTACTGAAATTATATAGTGTTGTGATCGATGAAGTTTTGGTTTTGCTGATATGGTTGTGTTCTTTTATGCCCAGATTGGAATGATGATGATGGCAAGGTATTTCAGGAGGACTTTGGTCTCTGCAGCCCAGTCAGAAAGTTCTGGTGCTGCTTCTATGGCTCGGACAATGCCCCACAACCCGCTTGAGGAGTTCTTCGACGTAGAGAAGAAGTGCGATGACGAAAAGCCTGTATACGGTACATGACATCTTTTTCATTTCCTTTGTTTTCGGTTGTTTAGTCCATCAAGGAATTGGGAGTATTGGATTATTCAACTAGCAAAATGAATATTGGGACCGAGTTTGGTGCATTGTCATGTATTGCTTTAGTGGAAGACGATTATGCGAGTTCTGAGTTTGATGCTTCAATTGCTATTAGGTCGGAGTTGGAAGGCATCGGAACTGCGTTTGAAGTCTTGGGATGATCTCAATAAGCTATGGTTTGTCCTGCTTAAAGAGAAGAACATGCTAATGACCCAACGGCAGATGCTTCAGGCGCAGAATCTTCGGTTTCCTAATCCCGAGAGACTTCCTAAAGTATGCCCCTTTCTTTTAAATGACAGTACTTTCCTTTTCTTCCCTTCCCAACTCATGATTCTAACTGGAAAAGACTCGATGGTTCTGTCTAATAGTACACTATGGTGTGTGATGTCAACGTCTTTTTCATGCAAAAACCAGCCTCAGTTTGGCTGGCTAACTATGCAGTTTACTATTGCAATGCCGGAAATCCTTTTCATGATATTATCATATCTGCTCCTGAATAGTAATTTTGATATCTACATTGTGGACTTGTGGGTGAATACTCGTGCATATCAATATGAAATCTATGAGTTCAACTCTTTAGCTAGTAGATCAAGTTTCTTTCCGAATAAACTCTAACAATGTTCCTTATCAGTGTTCCCGAAATTAGAAAAAGGGATGGGTTTATACATGTTGGAACCATGTAAAATGAACGTCACTGTTGTGGGAAACTTTGTTTATTCTACCCCGAAAGGCAATTGGCTTCTGTTGATTTCTTGTTATTAACGCCTTATTGAAAATTCAGGTGAGGAAGTCAATGTGTCGTATCAAGCATTTACTCACCGAGATGGCAATTGAAGAACCTGTGACTAGCCCTTCAATTCTTCAGTTACGTTACTTCCTTTGATCTCGATACTCTTATTTGATTGGTGACAAACAATTTGATAGCAGGATAGAATCTCTTGACGAGATATCTGTATGTGTTTGCGTATAGCAAAGCTTTGTATTTGATCGGGGACCCTTACTCTAATGCTCTAGCTCTCCTTATATACTGCACAGTAATCGACTTTCAATTCTCTTGTATGTCTTCTGCTATTTGATTCTCAATATAACTCTGAGTCTTTATCAACACACGGGTCTTATCTTTATATAGTTCTAATGTTATCCCAATTCCTTTCATGAAGGAAACCTAACCGAAGCAGGAAATGTCAGATAAACATTAAGCCGTATAAATCAGCTATCTTAGCTTACAGTCCTAAACCGATATGAAAACGACCTCTATTATTCTATTTGGCCTACTCGCCAAGCTTCAAGCTAATTGGGCCGCTCGCCAGACTTTAGCCCACTCTGGGCTGCTCGCCAGACTTAAGTTCGCTTAGGCCGTTCGCCAAGACTCAATCTTCCAAGCCCAATATGAAATATTTATTTCAGCCTCAAACATTGTCCATCAGACCTTGAGCTTAAATTACCGATACAAGCGAAAATGCTTGAATTTTTCCAAACATCACGTTGTTATTCCAAACAGTAACTTCACACGCAAGCGCCACGTTAGGCAACTTCTCTAAAAAGTCGCGTCACTCCGGCTGACGTATTATAAAAGTGAACGTCCATATCAAATAGACTTCATTCCCAATAGAACTCCTTCACTTGTATCACTTTCAATCTTTCAGCTTTTCCAGAGATTTAAACTTTTCATTCTCGACGTCGACCATCTTCTCTGACCAACACCATGCCTCCTCGCAAAGACAAGTCCATCTCTTACTCAGAACAAGATGACAAAAATTTTATCAAAAACCTCAAAGTCACCGCCAGACGACAAAATCCAGAAGCCATCATTCAACTGAGGATCGCCTCAAGCAATGGTACTGGCCTGCTTGGCCCCTTTCTGGAATCTCCCATAAATCCAGAACGTTTTCCTCTTCTCCGCTACCCTCTCTGCAATTCAACCTCAATCTTCTAGAAAAATCCAAAGGCGGAACCCAAAGAGTGGACCAACAAAGACACTCTTTGTCTAATTGGTAAATGGCCGCACCCAAACGAAGAAGACCTCGCTTGGTACCGGCTTCGTTGCGGAAAAGATATCGATCGATGGGAAGCAACCGGCATTACCTAACTCATTGATTTATGCTTTTCGCTTTCTGCTGGTGGAAACCGAGCTCCGTTCGCCACCGCCATATGTTTTTGGGATTGCTCCACCAACTGCTTCCGTCTCTCCTGTGGCGATGTAAGTATTACAATCCTTGACCTCTATGCCCTATTCGGTATTCCTGTGTCCAACAACACCTGGCTTTACAATCACACACATGGAACGAAAATTCAAGCCTCTAAAGATCGACCTCCCTCCTACTTTGCTTGGGTTGATCATTTTGTGAAGAAGGAGAAAGACACCGATCAAGGAGGCATAGCCTTTTTGGAATATTGGCTATCTAAATATATCTTCTGTCCTACCTCCACTAAGGTCAACAAATGTTGGACTAATCTTTCCGAATGCCTCTTCAATCGCGAACAACTGGGCTTGGCTGAATCCGTCCTCGCCTACATCTATTATGGCTTACAATGAGTTGTTCTTTCAAAGCTCGACCTTAATCAACCAGGACCACTCTGGATGGTAGAGTTCTGGTTGCAGATGTACTTCCCGTTCTTCCGCCCTTATGTAATCCCTTCATTCGAAGAGGACAAACTTCTGGGCCAAACCTTGGCGACTGCATCTCATTGGACCAAAACATGGTCCTATCATGCCTGCTTCAACCACCTTTGCTTGTATACAGATTTTCCAACTGCAGCAGTTGAAGTAATTTTGAATCGTCGCTATCCCTACAACCTTGGGAGTGGATTTATGACCTCGCTAGAGCAAGATGACTCTACGAGGAACCTATTCCTTCAAAGTCACACCTGCAAGGACCTGGCAGTCCCTGATTCTTTAAGCCCCGGGTATGAGCTATATGCTCCGAATCATTTTTTCAGACAGCTCGGGCTAACTCAATATGCACCCATGCCCCTTGCCTGTTCTTTGAATAGATACAGCCTTTGGCGAGGGTTTGGACATCCTTCAGTGCATGATGTTCAAGATGTACACTTTGGCTTCCCGGTCGTGATAATCCCTGTTCTGACGAAGCCACTCGTCATCTCTCAATCAGTCATCGAGACGTATTTGGTATGGCGTTCTCAGCTTTGGAAAAATATACGACGAATATGAGCGCCTACTCTCTTTGCCAGCATCTTCTGTGATTTCAACAGAAGATTCACAAATAAAGAAGATTTGGCGCTAATAGGAAAATTGTACAAAAATATCAACAACACTCCCTGGCCACAGGTATACTTCTTCTCATTTAACTTTGCCATATGTGTTAGCAATCTCTTAATAGTGTTTGACCGATTTCTTCTTTCTTATAATCAACAACATGCCTTGGAGATAGACATGGCCGTCAGCTTGCAAGCCCCAAAGAAGAAAAGATCCAACACTTCTGGGCAATCAGTAAGTATCAAAAATTCTTTACCCATATTCATCGTTCTTGCTTTCTCACTGGTTGTAACTGACTCGCTTATTTTCTTATCAGTCAAAGAAGCGCACGAGGACTGACTCTTCTTCTGGATAAACATCTAGGACCCGAGGCTCCAAAGTCGCTCGCCAAGATGTCTCCCAACCTTCTTTGGCTGTGGAAGCTTCCCCAAGTGATAGCTGGGTAGCAACAGAGATCATGAGCAGAGACAGGCAAGCTAGGCTTCAAGCCAATGTCTTCTTTGTCTCCTTCGCTCAACGAAGTAAAAAAGTATCTGGGGCCGCGTGTTCAGCATTGATCTTCACCATTGCTCACTGGCTACGTTCAAATCCAAATGCTACGCCCACGGTATCCGAATTTGATGACCTTGTTGTCTAAGGTTCTTCGGAATGGAAGAAGCTCTGCAAGGATGATGCCCTCGCCAGCTCCTACCCTGATCAACATTTTGATCTTGAAGTGATTTTGAAGGCCAACATCAGACCTCGGAAGGTTTCTCCTGATGACTTCTACATCGGGTATTTCAACTTAGAGAAATTTGCACACCTGAAAGACCTTACATCATTTGATTATATTTGGGATAACGTTTGCAACAGCACCAAACCTCAGGTGTATTTAGTGAGTTGGAACGATCACTTCTTTGTCCTTAAGGCTGAAGCTGACGCCTATTATATTGTTGACTTGCCGGGGGAAAGACTTTTTGACGGGTGCCGTAAAGCTTATATCTTGAAGTTTGATGATTCCAGCATAATGCTTGGAGATGAGGACAATGAAACAAGGCTAGAAATCATAAACAGCGGGAAAGAGTGCTGCAAAGATTTCGTTACGAGATTCCTAGATGGAATAATGTTAAGGGAGCTTGAGGAAGCCGAGAAGAAAAATGCAGTTGATCAACTAACTCTCTTCCGGCGCCTACAAATTGAATTCTAATCCTGCTACCTTCCTCCCTCCTCGGGCGAGGACAACAGCTCCCAAAATGATCAAGTCATTCCGGAACAAGACATTCAGATTCCACCTTCGCAAGAGCTCCAAGCCATAATTGAGGAACCACAACAGTTGGTTGAAGTCACCCCAGAGCTAGAGGTTCAAGATCTGCCTTTGCCAAAACCTCAAGCCATGACCGAAGAACCACAGCAGCTGGTTACATCCACTGACTTACCCCCTCCTCAGGTAATACTTCAATCTATTTACTCTGTCTCTATATTAACTTCTCTTGATTAAACCTTGACACCTCGCGTTTCCTTCTAGTTTATGCCTTTTTCTTCCGAATAGCAATACAATCTTTCCTGAGCAACAGACTAATTCGGAGGAAGAGGCAATCTCTCAAGGCCAGCTTCGAACTTCTATCCTCCCTCGATCTCCTGAGGTTACGTCAATGGCCGCGGTATAACAGCCTTCAAGCTCACCAAACGTTATTGATGAAGAACAAGATATTTCCCATGGAGAAACTGCTGCTCCGTCTTCCTCATCAGGGCCTTCCATTCAAGCACCTACCCTCCAAGATGAAATTTTGATCTTGCAAGAGCTTTCTACTAGGTTAAGTGCTCTGAGCTCCCCTCCAGCCGTCACCATTGCTCTTCAGAAGTTCTATTTTGCCAACCTAGATTCCTTTTTAGGCATCAAACAAACTCAAGAACAAGTCAGAGATCTAAAGGTCGCTGCCCCTGCTGAATGCTTCCAGATCATATCTGACTTTGAGGAAAGACTTCACCAGCTTCAAAGTCAATACGAAACCCAACATCGTCTGAAGCTCGAAGCCGATCGCAAAAATGAAGCGGTGGAAACATTGGCTCGCCAGACACAGGAGGAAAATAAACGAATCCTAGCGCTCGTGAAAAACACCTTATCACAACAAGACATTCTGGCAGCCAAGGAGCCTGAGTTGGCTTCCCTCTAAGATGAAGTGGATCGCCTGCATACAACCACTCACTCCAATCTGGCCTCCATTTGCCAGCTTCTGGATGAAGGAGAGAACCAGGCTCAACTGCTGCATGATTCAAAATAAGAAGCCGCGAGTGCCCGACACTTGTATACCCAATCTTGGCGAGACTTTGAACTTTGAAAAATGTCTTTTAGGGAAAGAGCCCTCTTATTATAATTGCTGGGCCTCAAGGATTAAGCATTTTCTGTGTATTGTGATACTCCAAAACAATTCTATCATTTTAAGTATTATCTTTGATTGCTCATATTTTGGTATTTTTGCGCTTTATTTGGGCCTTAAATGTTCTATTGGGCCTTAGACTTAGGCCTTCCGTGGATCATCCTAACAATGCTAGGCCTGTTATAGAACCTAACCGCTCACCTACCATTGCATTTGACTTAAATGGTCTTCATTTTCAAACTTGGAATCCGTAACACATTGCCCCATTCGTCAAATCTTCAAAATACGTTTTACCTGCCCAAAAAATCTTTTGCTTACCACGCCTTCATCTCGAGGTAGATAAAACACTCTATGGCGCAATCTCCGGTGGACGCGTGTCTTCAATTAACGGGTACATTTAATCTCGCAAAGCCTTACTGCTACGGTTTAGTGTAGCTTTTTCTATAAAAGGCATCCTTGTTCTATGTTGTTGGTCATATCGCTCCCAACTTCTTCGCGAGATGAAAGTCCTTTTTCTATGTTTGCTCTGGCTCTCTTATTTGGAAAATCCTCCAGATAAAACCTCTCATATTATAGACTTTAGATAGTGATATCCATGTCCAAACCTGGACTAGATAGTGATATCTATGTCTAGGTGTTGCCTTGGCCGAATCACCCTAAGTATCTACAGGGTGACGAAGCCACAATCCCGAGGGAAACCTCACCTCATCTTCCTCGCCAGCAATCACTCAGTTTCCATGTGCATTGAGGCTGCAGGCTCCAAGAACGCGGACGTTTTAGAGAGGAACGACAGGGAGTTCACCCTGGGGTGAGGCAACAAACGCCAATCTTGATTCAAGTGGTCTTTCGGGCTGCTGAACTAGCTTCCTTGGCATTTCAAATCCTTTTTCTTTTGTCTCTTGAGGTCCCCTTTTCCATGTATGCATATTTGATATGTGTACCCAAGGACCGGCTATAACTGTTTGAGGATTTGGAAAGACAAACTGTATTTATCTTTCTGTTCTGTTGTTGATTGTAGTCTGTCTTCATATGGTATCATAGTTTAAGGCCGCAAAGCCTTTGTAATCTTTTGTTTTGTTGTAATCTGATTATATTCAAAATAAAGAGTTCCCTTATGCAAACAACTTCCGTATTTATAAACTCAGATATAGTTTGTACATAATTTAGCCATAGCGGTTGGCGAGCATAAACTCTTTAATAAAGATTTAGCCATAAGTACAGGCTGTAAATACTAAAAATTAAAAAATTTAGCCTCAAGTATAGGCTAACTATGTCTAAATAATCCCTAATGTGTTGCCCCTTCAAATCAATCGGGCGAGCGTCGCCAAGGAGCGTGAATGAACTGAATTAAGCTATTGTTGGCGGGTCATCATACTCCCAAGCTGGCTGTATATACTTCTTAAGGAAACGTCTGTTGATAGGATTATCATGAATTGTTCCTTCTCGATCTCGTAAATGAACAGCTCCTTTGCCTAAAAGTCGATCAATAATGTATGGCTTCCCACTTTTCGGACTACTTGCCTCGGCCTTCGGTCTTCTCGCCAACGGGCAATATCACTCGCCAAACCAGTTCTCCTTCTGCGAAACTCATGCCTATAATACACTTGTCATAAGCACGAGCCACCTTTCATTTCTCAGCACATAGACTGTCATAAGTCTGTAGTCTCTTTTCATCTAAGTCTTCATGTTCCTGCCACATAGCCTAGACATAATCTTCACCGATCAGATTATTTTGCTCCATGACCCTTAAAGATTGTACGTAGATTTTCAAAGGCAGGACTGCATCATGGCCAAATATTAACGCATAAGGAGTGGTACCTGTGGGGGTACGTTTGCTTGTTCGATAAGCCCATAACGTTTGTCCAACCTAGGCGAGCTGTGATCACATATGATACAACTAGGCGAGAAGAGATATTTGAAGAGCTACTCCAGGCAAGAATAGCAGTGGTTCACGATAACTTGGGAACTCCAGACCCGAATCTTGAATATGTACGGGGTCTACCTTACTGCCGATATCACAATAAATGGGGTCACCGTTCCACGAATTACTGCATTAATTTAATGTATATAATTCAGCAGTGGATTGACGATGGAGAAATACTGATAGAAGAGTCCTCGCCAAGTTTGGCGACCGAAGAAACATTGACGGTCGGGATGTTAGAGTTGACTAGGGGCAACCCAAGTAAGAGAAAACAAACTGTTGATACTCATACCACTAGTGAGAGTCCACCAAAGAAACAACCAATGAGATCAGCTAAAGGTAAAGAGATGGTGGATCCAAAAGCAGAGTCGCCAGTGGCTGTTTGTGCTCATTGTAAGCTCAAGTGCAGGCTGAAGATTTCCTACGAAGAATTGGCAGAAGCAACCAAGGTTTTCCCGGAATTATTTTCAAATTCAGAACATCATCAACCGCGTAGCCCATGAGAGTCAAGACAAAGGGATTCACCAACACCTCAACATTCGCGAGCAACAGCGAAAGTCAGTGAAGCAAAGAAATCTAAATCAGAGGTAGTTGACACGCTCGCGAAGCCATATGTTCCACCAGCTTCAAGGAACATTACTAAGGAGAACGTATAGTACGTGAAGGAGAAGAGGAAGACCATCGAGGTAACTCCAAGCAGGAGACTGAATCTTCAGAGACGATTTAGAGAAGCTAAGAAGGCATTGGAAGCTTAAGAGATGGGCATTCTCAGAGAAGAAGAATTGGTCTATTCCCTACAGAAGCTGCAAAAACGATTGAATGCACTTGCAGTAAACCCTTTGGTGGTTTTCGGGAAGAAGTCTCGCGAGCCTAAAGTGCGAGCAAAGCAACCAAGTGTCTTTGATCGTAACCCGGAACTATGGTCCAAAGACAAGACACCAGAACCTATACATGAGGTTTATCGTGACGTCCGAGAGCATAAGTCAGCAAAGCAGTGTCTTAGGTTCGACGACGAGGTAATGCAAGCAGTGGGGTTGACCAATCCAAAGAGACAAAGGGAACATGACAAGGGACACGTCACTGTAAGTGAAACTAAGGGCCTACAATGGAGACTGAAACCCTTAATTGCAGAAGAAAAAAAGAAGGCCAGTCTGGATGAAGCTTTTCCCCCATTTCATAAACAAAGTTTCGAAGTATTTATGCCAACAACCATAGAACCTACACCTGAGGTTCAGATGCAGCAAGTTGCTTCCCTCGAAGTCACCGCAAGCATAGAAGTAGAAGAAGGGAAGCCCGAAGATGACATCACCGAGGATGATGAAGAATTGCTGGACTATGGTGAAGATGAAGTAGATGATATAGAAATAGAAGAATACGCAGATGAGGTAGACACTAATATAAACATGGTGTTTATCTTATCCTCCAACTACGCGATATCTTCACCGAAGACAACAGTGGTTGAGCCAGTCTTGAGGAGAGATATTAATAATTTGGCAGTGCCATAGGATGAAACAATACTGATAGAACAACCAGGGATCGCCAAACAATTAGAGATTGATTCACCATCAACCAAGGGACAAATGATGTTCGCGAAACCCACCCTGAACATGGCCATGCATATGCGGCCATTGTATGTGACAGGGACGATCCAGAGAATTCAGATTAACAAGCTTTTAGTGGATTCTGGGGCAGCGGTAAACATCATCACTGCCAAAGCAATGACATTACTAGGCATTCCTAAGTTTGTTATCCAAGAAACAACCTTTAACGTCAGAAACTTTAAAGGTAGCATATCTGAGATTTTGGGAATCGTCTTTTTGCAGGTGCACATAGGACCAACCACCGGGACATAGACATTTTTTGTAGCAGAGTGCACAACTCCATATAGCGCAATTCTGGGACGTGACTGGATCTGCATGAGCTATTGTGTGCCTTCGTCCCTTCACCAGCAGATGTTACTATGGAACATGGAGTCTGGCGAGGCAGAAATTGTTGATGCAGATCCTCGTCCATACTCCGTGTCTGCTAAATCCTTAGAGGCCAGCTATTACAATAGTGACCTTAGGCCACTGAAAGTATGTGGCGTCGACAACAAAGGCTGCCCAATTGGTGTAACGGCCTCTGAGCTAGCTCAATGTGGTATTAGTCAAGTAGACCATGGTAGTGGCAGACCCTATACCATTGAGCTACCATCCAAACCATCTTAATGATCGAGTCTCTATCAAGTATAGAGGCCAAGGCTTGTTACTCTCAGACGAACGCTTCCATAATTTTTTGATGAAGAGTCAAGCCTACGAAAGGGTTCCAATGATTACAGCATTGGAATATGTGGATGAAGATGAAGATGTACTGAATGAATCAGACGAGGAGGAAGATATCAGATTAGCACCAGCAACCTTAGATGATATACCTCCTAAAGTCAAAGATCCCATTGAAAATGTTAATCTTGGGAATTCAAAAGAGCCAATATCTGTAGCTATTAGTACCTTTTTAGAGCCTGAAGAATGACTGAGGCTTCTTGGATTGCTACAGGAGTACCCTAATTGTTTTGCAGAAAAGTATGATGACATGCCAGGATTGTCACCAGAATTGGTTTGTCACAGCTTACCTATTATGGAAGGAAAGAAGCCGGTGAAACAAGATATGCGTCGAATGAATACAGAAATAGCAATTCTAGTGAAGGAAAAAGTTGAAAAAATGCTCAAGTCCGGGATCATACAAGTGTCCAAATACAATGAGTGGCTATCAAACGTAGTCCCAGTCAGGAAAAAGAATGGCAAGATGCGAGTGTGTGCTGATTACAAAGACTTAAATAATGCAACTCCGAATGATGCATACCCAATGCCAGTAGCGGATTTGTTGGTAGATTCAGTGGCTCATCATGAAATGTTATCATGATCTGGGTGTCCCAGTCTATCGTGCCAAAGCATATATGTGTCTGAGTCCCATAGGTCATCTCTTATGACATGGTGTGACTTTACAACTCTCATAATTGTAATACATAGCACATTTGGCTGACACATGAGCTTCTCTAGTATTCGATTTCTTCCAGAATCACTAGAGGTAATGCATATATATTCCATTCCATTCTCACGATGAGTATTGATATGAAATCCGTTGGCTCGGATGTCTCGACTACTCAGTAGGGTCCTGGGAGCCCTAGGAGCATAGAGAACATCATCAATGATGAGTTTTGTTCCATTTGGCAACAAAAGTTGGGCTTTCCCTCGCCCTTGGATCAAATCCGAAGACTCACCCATCATTGTGATTAGAGATGTTCGACAAGGCATAAAGTCGATGAAGAGTTGTCTGTGACGAAGAATGGTATGTGTGGTTCCGCTACAATGAGGCATTCAAGCTCTCCTGCAAACATACCTACAAGAAAACAAGTCTTGTATGAGGAAAGATCGAAAAATTAACTCAAAATTATTCTAGGGATATGCCTTCGACCCATCGCAGCACCCACTCGGGTTATCCTCAGGTGTTGGCCTTCCTCGGGCAAACTGACCTCCGAGTACTTAAATAAGCATAACTTTGTCTACAAAATAGCTTTTGACATTCTGGATGAAGTTCTAGAAACTAGATATCCATATCATTCCGAACATATAATACTCATATGCTGGATCGTTCTGAATCAATCTCAGATTCATGTAAAAGCTAAGCAATCTGCACAGCCAAATACGTTATGTCGGTTTCAGACCTCTGTCTAGTTAAACGAGCATAACTTTTTCTAGAAAATAGATATCGACGAGATGAACATAGTTCTAAAAAGTAGAAGTCGGTATATTTTCAGCCATATACCATCCATATGTTGGTTTATTTTGGACAAATTCCAGTTTGTCGTCGAAGTCAACTGATCTGCAGAGCAGATTCTGTTGTGCCCTGTTTCTGACCTTTGTCCAGTAAAATAAGTATAACTTTTTCTAGAAATTAGATATCGACAATCCGAAGGTAGTTCTGAAAACTAGACATCCGTACCTTTTCATCCATATGCCACTCATATGCTGAATATTTCTGGGAAATTCCCAGTTCGTTGTCGAAGCTGGCTGATAGTGCAGCAGATTCTGTTTTCTGCGTTTTTGGGGATTTATAGCACTCTTAACTATCCCAATAGATACATGGACGAATTTGCAAGTTTGCTAGGACATCTAAAGTCATTTCGGTAGCTCTTTTCACTTATTAAAAGGTGAAGAGAGATCAATGTAGGTGAGACATAAAGTCCGCTCAAATACCTTTATCGAAATCTCTTGTCTTAGACATCACAAGTTACTAAGGTGAGCCCTAGTAGACGATAGATTTGTAGCAACCACAAAACATGTATATTACACAGAAAATGTAGACAAGCCTATTATTAATAAGCCAAAACAATGCCTTTATTAATAATGCCAACGAGTTACATCAAAGTTTACTAATCCAGAAATTTGACGAATTACAATGTCAATAATAAGACTTAGGCCACATGCCTTTATTAATGGAAAACATAAAACTCTAATCAAAATCCGGTGTCTCAGAAATTGAGTCCCTGCCAATTATGAAGCTTGCTTTAACGAGATTAGCCTCTGCTCCATCTCTTTCTTCTGTTTCATTGTAGTGAGCTTCTAATGCAAGCTTTTCGAGGTAGGCTTTGTAGTGATCTGCAAGTCCCTTGCTTGCTCTACAGTTCCTGAACCAGTGGTCACTTGCTCCACACATGTGGCAAAATCCATCACCGCACTTTTCTCCCTTGTCTCGAGATTGTTAGACTTTGGCCTTACCTTTGTCAACAGTGGCGCCACCTCTTGGGCTGCCACGACCACCATGGCCTCCACGGCCTTTGTTGGTGGCTCCCCTCTCACGGTTTCCACGTGATCCGTGGTTCGTCTCTTGGCGGTTGTAGGGACCTTGACGTCCCTCACGTTTTCCCTTTCTTCTAGGGTTCCGCTCCTTGCGCCTTGCGCTTCCATAGTTTGCTTCAGGAACTCTCTTTGTCCCCAACGGCCTTGAACTATTGTTCACAAGTACACTATCCTGCTTCTCTACAACAGACAGAATCTGTATAAGCTGATTGTACGTTCTGATATTCCTGCTCTGTACCTCATTACAGTATTGGTTGGCAAGTATTCTTGTAGTGACCGGGAATGTAGAGAGGGTTTTCTCGAGCATATCTACTTCAGTCACATCCTGATTACAGTATTGAAGCATGGATCGAAGCTTGAGCATTTCAGCATCAAAATATGCTATGCTCTTGAAGTCTTGGAACCTAATGTGGGTCCACTTGTCCTTCAGATCCGGGAGTAGGGTGCCTGCGATATTTCCAAATCTCTCAGCGAGGGCCGTCCACAATGCTCTAGGGTCATTTATGTTCAAGTATTGCCATAGCAATGGTGCCTCAAGGTGGCGTTTCATGATGATGATAGCTTGCGCCTTCGTAGCTAAAGTTGGTGGAAACGCGAGATTTGGATTATCAGGCTCAATCGTGGGGAGTATAGACTTTGCTGTCAACGCATTCTTGACATCTCCACACCAACAATGATACTCGATGCCTCTTTGGTCCAATTTACCAAAATCGAGTTTTATTTTAGACATTCTGAAAATAAATAGAAGATGTATTAGTTTCGCAGTCATAAAAGACTTCCTCAACAACTAATTAGTTTTCTAATCATCTCTGGATTAGTACTTTACTTTGAAGTAAGTGGTCTCGCGAACAATCTTTGTTCGTCTTAATCGATGCTTTTCTTTATGAACACTCTTAGTTCAAATCGATTATATGAACGCTCTTAGTTCACTCATGAACGCTCTTAGTTCATATGGGAATGCTTTTAGTTCCATAAATGCCTACCTTCAAGAAATGTGTGGTGTAGAAATGAGGGATGAGATGTTATCCTGAAATCCCTACGGAAAAATCTAAATTTCCTAAAAGAGTAGGTTATTTTGAAAAAAACAAAGCTGAGTATATAAAACTTACTTGTTTTATTACAGAACAATTATTTTTCTTCCTCTTTTCTCTTCGGGATCACAACAGCTATTGTAGTCGGCGACGGTGCTCGATTTTAAGGCTTCGTGCTGATAACGTGTTTTAGGAAATAAGAATGTAGAGAGAATAGTTTGAAGAAATGAATTCTGTAACTTTATTAATAAATGAGCAACTCCTATATATAGGAGAGTACAAGAAGTACAATCAGGAAAGTAATCCTATTACAACTTTGGATAAGCTATACTGCCATATCCTGTAATCTCCACCATAACTAGGAACATCAAATATTCTACTACACTCCCCCTTGTGCTGGTGTATGGTGGTGATGCCTCTTCATTTGCTTCATTGATGCCTCATCAAAAACCTTGTCGTGCCAAAAACCTTTGAAGAAGAAAAATCGGTCTCGTAAAGTAAAAAGAGTGCAGATCATCGTAGACGATGATATGACACATGTCTATGTTGCCTCATTAAAACCTTGCTCAGTAATAAAAACCCAGTGGGATAAAAACAACCTTAGTCAAGGAAAAAGAGTACAACATGTCATTCACATCCAGAAACGCTCATGCATATGCCAGACTCCCCCTGAGGTCTGCATCTATCCTCGATACCAATAATTAAGGCAACTTAGACAAGCTGAGCAACTCTATGCTCTTCATATGCTTTTGGAATGTGGGTTTGGGCAATGACTTAGTAAATAAATCTGTCACATTGCTCTCAGATCGAACCTGGTTAATCTGGATCTTGAGAAACTCTTGTTGTTGTTGATTGTAAAAGTACTTAGGCGAGATATGCTTGGTTTTGTCTAAGATCTTATGTACATGTGATTGCTCAATATCTTCAAAAGTATTTTCCTTGGATCATGTCCCACTTAAAGATTGAAGATTTTTAGGCTTAAGCTTACGGACATTTCAAATCTAGGTTACCATATCACAGTTTTTCCGTCTTCAAAAGCTTTGGACATGGCCTTGTTATACTCCATACCTTATCTGTGTAAATCGTGATCACTTGAGAAAGTAGAATAGGGGTTTAAAACTGATGTCAATCATTCTATGTACCTTCCTGTCGTTGGCATACGTTGAACTACATGCTCTGTATGTGATTCTTCCTTTTCTTTTCTGGGTGGTACTTTCTCGTGATGTTTAACCATCTGTTTGCTGTCATACTGCAGCAACATTGTCTGTGGGCGAAGGCTAGTGTGTCTCAAATGAAACCACCAACACTTGCAGCTGTCCTGATCATGACTGATGCGCCACTTCTTTAAAAGGCTCTCTTCATCGTCAAGCTGTCTCTGGATCCTGTGAATGTGATCACTCAATGAAATCACCCTCTCCTTTTTCCCCTTTACTGATTTTTTTGTATTTCATACTTGTAACATCGAGACCGTGTACGTGTACTAATCTAAAGAATATAATTCTAGGATTTACGTATGCTACGGGGAAGCTTGTCCACATTCATTCTATTTGTTCTGCAAATGCAATGTAATTACTCCACTTAGTGTAATTGATTTTCTGAAGTAAGCTTAGCATGTATGAGTCCATTTCATGCACGTATGTGTTTTAGGAAATAAGAATGTAGAGAGAATAGTTTGAAGCAATAAATTCTGTAACTTTATTAATGAAGGAACAACTCCTACATATAGGAGAATACAAGATATACAATCAGGAAAATAATCATATTACAACTTTGGATAAGCTATACTGTCATATCCTGTAATCTCTGCCATAACTAAGAACATCAAATATCCTACAACAGTATAGTCTATTTTCTTCTTGAATATATTACCCTCTTGAGAAATGCACAATCGCAATAGAGAATGTGAATCAGCAAAGAGCCAAAGACACCTAGTTCAAAGATGAAGACCGGAACAGACTGATAGATACAAAACAACCTTCGAGGAAAACCACCCTCCTAAAATATGCCACTTTTTCTCCCTTGAAATTTCATCACCTCAAGACCTCAAGTCTTCGCACCTCAAGACCTCAAGTCTTCGCACCTCAAGTCTTGAAGCATCCCTCAAAGTATTCGAGTAGTGTTATAAACTTATGATCAGATCAATCAACCCCTCAAAGTCTCGTACACCATTCTACATGGCAGTTAGAGGAAGTCCCTTCGTTTTTTCATCCTCTGCTGCTTGGTTTGTAATAGTTGTACCCTTTCTTCTTGCAACTTCAAACGCCAAGGATCTTCAGTGCTCCACTTCTTGCGGCATCATTAGTGACATAAGGCCCCCTTTTCGACTGAAAAACGATCCGAAACACTGTGGCTTGTTCAAGTATGAGTTGTCTTGCTTGAACAATGTCACGGTTCTGTACCTAAACCTGTCCAACTCATCCCCAGGAAGAAGCATGCATGTACAAGTTATGTACGAAGTAAAGGCTATAGAGTATAATTTGAAAGCCACAATCAGAGTCGCAGAACAAGCAGGCGTCAAGCATGATCAGAACAACAACTGCTCCTCATTTTCTGGTCATTCTATATCATCTCTTAGCTTCAATTCCTTCAAAGACGCTGCATATGATCTATCCGATTACAATACACCAATTATCTTCTTGGAGTGTTCCAATCCTGTGATTTCATCTCTGTACATAAGAACTGTTCCATGCAGCGATGGCGGTTCATCTCCTTATGGTTATGTCAAGGTTGGCAGGACGACCGCATCGGAAGTGGAAGACGGGTGTGCTGTAAAGTGGAGGTCGGCAATCTCCGCCTCCTTCAACTTTGATAAGAACGTATCTCATCAAGACATACACAAGGCACTGCTGTATGGCTTCAACCTCGACTTCCAGCACTGCTTCTTTCTCAACATACATGGTAAGGCTATAGTAGGGAGGCTCTATCTTAGAAATTTTCTTATAAAAACTAGAAATTAATTTTTTTTTAACAAATTTATGACCATTTTTATATTGTTTGTAGATAATTGTATCAGAATTACGATAATGATAATGATTTGTTCTAAATTTTTTTAAAAAATGTGCGTTAAAATAACTACTTAAATTTGAACAAAAATACACAAAAACTATCTCATTTTACAACAATAACAACAAAATTACATGATAAAATTCAAGTAACAAGTATAACAAGCTTTCAAAAGTTTGCTTATCCAGCGCATCTTATAATCATACTATTCATGTTCTCTTCGAATTCTCGCAGGAATTTGTGTAGGGGATCCATCCGCGCCGCAATTCGTGCATCTATTACTCCTAGGTAATTTAAAGCTTGCATGTTAATATATATATATATATATATATTATTTTACGTCCCTTTCTATAAAAAATTTAGTACCCCATGGGTATCATTTATCACTTGAGGATAAATTTTGTGAGCATATTGATAATCTAATTTATTATTTGTGTAATTTTAGTTGTATTTTTTATAATTACTACTTTAAAATTTAATTACAACTTTTAATAAGAATTGTTCTCAAAGGTGTGTAAATTTGTCTAATTGGTTATAAATATTATAACTAATCATAAAAATAAGTAGTCATTATGATAATATTCTCTAAATGTTATAAAATTTTCATCAAATATGTTGTAATTTTGGTTCTTAAGTTGTAAATAAGAGTGACATACCTTTTCGGTAAAAATGAGATGACCCGGAGGTTTTCTAGTCAACTGACTCTGGTGAAATTGCTCTATATATATATACTAGCAGTATGCATGCGCATACGCGCTTGAGATTTTTATGTAGGATAGTTTTTATGCACGTAATTTGTACATAGTGCAGTTATAATTTACTTTTTTGCCATTAAACAGATCAATTGATAATTAAAGATAAATTAATTATCCATGGGCAATTGACGGATTTTTGAAAATTTAACCATAAACACTTTTTGCTTAATTAATTAAGATGTATATGCAGGATTTTATGCCATAAAATTTACTTTCGGCGTGCCCTTTTTGATTGTATGTATCATCTACGACTGCAGAAGAAGACATTGGTCAATATACACCGGTACCATAATAGAAGATTTTTTACAAAGAAATGGGGGCCTAGTACCAATAAGGTATTCATATTCAAACATCAAGAAGATGACTGATACATTCAAGGACAAGTTAGGAGAGGGAGGTTATGGCACTGTATTCAAGGGAAAATTACGCAGCGGTCGCTTCGTTGCGATCAAGATCTTGAGTGAATCTAAATCTAATGGACAAGATTTTGTGAGTGAGATGAATACTATTGGAAGGATTCACCATGTTAATGTGGTGCAGCTTTTTGGTTATTGTGCTCAAGGATCAAAACGAGCTCTTGTGTATGATTTCATGTCAAATGGCTCTCTTGATAAGTACATTTACACCAAAGATGGAAGAAGTAGTTCCTTGAGTTGCAAAAAAAGGTATGAGATCTCTCTTGGTGTGGCTCAAGGGATCCAGTATCTGCATCATGGTTGTGACATGCACATTTTGCATTTCGATATCAAGCCGCACAACATTCTTCTCGAAGAGAATTTCGTCCCCAAGATATCTGATTTCGGTCTTGCGAAATTGTGTCCGGTAGACAATAGCAACATACTCTTGACAGCGGCAAGAGGAACAATGGGGTACATAGCTCCGGAGTTGTTCTACAAGAATATTGGAGGCATCTCGGACAAGGCTGATGTTTATAGTTTCGGAATGTTGCTGATGGAGATGGCAAGCCTGAGGAAGAACATAAATGCAACGGTGGAGAACTCGAGTCAAATTTACTTCCCTTCATGGGTGTATGATCGATATAACGAGGGAAAAGAGTTGGAGTTTGGTGATTTAACAGAGGAGCATGAAAAAGAACTGATCAAAAGAATGATCATAACTGCCCTATGGTGTATACAAATGAAGCCGACGGATCGCCCTTCTATGAACAAAGTCATAGAGATGCTTGAAGGGGATTCTGAACACCTACAAATGCCTCCCAAGCCTTTCTTGTGTCCTTCAGAGACAACCACCATTGTTCAAGATCGATCACATCCTTTATGCTCTGTTACTGAACTCACATCTTCTCTTTCTGCAAGGTAGTTTCCTGTAAACTTGGGATCTCTGGATCATAAGAGGAAATACCCTCTTTTCATAGAGCAGTAGTAAACAATTAATGGATGTACTATGTAATGTAAACTTACATGAATCCAATTATTTTGCTCACAAAAGTAACCAAACAAAACACAACATCAGTCATCTTAGATTTTTCAGATATTACAAGTTTGCTCCTTAAATTGGATTACCACAAGTTTCTAGCTCTACAACGAGAAGATGGAGGCAGCAACGCTCATTATCTAATACACTGGGGATGAGACAATCATAAAGCATTTGTCATCCTCTTCATTTCCGCAGACCTTCTAGCATCAGGTTATTCAATTGCCCTCTCAGCAACATCAACAGTTATTGAACATTCATGTGAATCAAGTTTGTTCGGCAGAAAATGCTGCAGACTTGTTTACCAAGTCATTACCCAAATCTACATTTGCAAAGCATGTGAGACGCATTGGTATGCGACGATTATCTGAACTCCAAAATTGAGCTACTGATCAGGGGGAGTTCATTTCGTAGACATTAAGGGGAGTCTACATCACATGTGGTCGCTTATGTAGTTGATGAGTTAAATTCCTTTTCCCTTAGATTAAGTATTTGTTTTTACTCAAGAGGTTTTTTGTTTGCTTGGCAAAGTTATTAATGAGACAACAGATTATGCATCATCCGTTAGGATCGCGATATAAAAGTGAGGGGAGGGGGTGTTTGAGAATATTATACTTCTGGTATTTACATGTGTGTTTTGTCTAAATTAGCATAAAAGTAAATATTCTCTTGATCTCTGATTTATAGAGATATTGATTGTAACAGATTGTAATATTTGTTGTTGTTGAGATAAACGCTAAATTCATTAAAATAAAATCAAGTACAATCGAGGTAATAAATATGCCGAAAATAACAATACATATGGAGATCGAGGGGATCCTGATAATGATATGCTGAAACTAGAATAAAAAATTCTTCATTCGTCGGGTAAATAGATTTTAGGCCGTGAATCATAAAGTGACGTAGGAATAGTCGTGCTAAATTTAATAGCCAGTCATTCACTGAGAGTCCATCTTCACAACGTACCTCCTCGGTCGCCAATCTCATATCGTGTGTCGCTAAAAGTACACCTCAAATGGGGTGGAGAAGTTTTACAACGAATGCATAATTTGATCGAGGTAAGCATAATCCAACTCCTAAAAAACATACCAAAACTGAATTAAGAAAGATGGCGTCGCTTGGGTCCCACACGCGAAAACCAAAGAACAAAGTAGGATCCCAAATTTGATGTTCAAGTTGATCATAAGCATACATAATGTCCCATGAGCACAGACAGGCCAAGCCCTAGATGGACTAGGGTAACATGGAGAGACCATACAAGCAGGCCCAATCAACTCCACGACCAACTTCATCCGGCCTCCATGACGATACCAAGCCAGCCGCCGACACATGACGCGGAAAGCATGTCGCTTAGGCGGGTCGTCGGTTGCTGAAGACATCTCCCACCTTGATCGACACATACTTGCTTCCCATGGATGCCCTCACTGCACCCCAGATTGACATAGACTCCACTGTAGTCCCTCAGGCTACACTGAGTCAACGGTGGAACACCGAATGCTGTCAACTATCCGCCCTGACATGCTAATAACTAAGCATTAAATTAAACACTTAATACTTAATCTAGCGTATGTAATAAAAAAACTCTTTTTGTGTAGATGTACCATTGGTAAATATGGATCGTTCTTACAGGGGATTTGTGGAGTGCATGCGAAATTTGTGTGAATAAAAATGAGGGTTGTAAAAGTTGATTTTAATTTCCTAAATTACTACCTAAAAATGTCACAAGCATAAACCAAAATTCCTAGGACTCTAGCATGCAAAAACTCATAGACAAGCCACACATAGAAGACTCCTAAGAACTCTCAATCATGCCTAAGACAAAAATAAACATAACTAATTATATACATGTGATCGACTTATTGTACACTCAGCTCAATTATTAACATATACAAATGACAATACTATCTGTTTGAGTCTTGGTGAACGGCCCAAGTGAGCTTAAGTCTATCGAGCAGCCCGGAGTGGGCTGAAGTCTGGCGAGAGGCCCGATTAGCTTGAAGCTTGGCGAGCAAGTCAAGTAGAATAACAGAGGCCGTTTTTCATATCGGTTTAGGACTGTAAGTTAAGATAGCTGATCTATGCGGCTTAATGTTTATTTGACATTTCCTGCTTCGGTTAGGTTTCCTTTGTGAAAGGAATTGAGATAACATTGAAACTATAATAAAGATAAGACCCGTGTGTTGGTAAAGACTCAGAGTTATATTGAGAATCAAAGAGCAGAAGACATACAAGAGAATTGAAAGTCGATTATTGTGCAGTATATAAGGAGAGCTAAAGCATTAGAGTAAGGGTCCCCGATCAAATACAAAGATTTGCTATACGCAAACACACACAGACATCTCGTCAAGAGATTCTATCATATAACCAGATGATCGAAGTGCTTGTTACCAATCGAGTGAGAGTATCGAGATCAAAGGAAGCAACGCAACTGGAAGAGTGCAGGGCTTGTCACATATCGAGTGAGAGTTCGGATATCCAAGGAAGCAGTTGATACGACTTTTTACACCCTCAAAGATATCTCTATTATTATGAAATATTTATCAATGTAGTAGTATGGAAAATAGGGGTTATTATCCGCTGAAAATTGATGAAACTAAGTACTAGACGGAAACAAACACTAAAATCAGTTTCCTTACAGACTCGACCTACATACACTAAACTAATTAATTACCTAAACTAGAATCAACTAAAAATTACGAAAATAATATTGGACATACTAGACATAGTGGTGGACTACCACGTAAAATTTTATTAAGTTCGGAGTTGATTTGCTATGCTAAAAAAATTAAACAAAATAGATGAATGCAGGAAATCAGCTTTGTAAAAGTGACGAAAATAAATAAACAAAAGAGTTAAGAGGAATATTCTCCACCACCGTCACTCCATTTAAACATTATATGCTCAACCTAACAATACTATGCCAGTGGATGAAAGTTCACAGGAAGATTCAATTACGCTTAGAACACAACTTATTACCTAATCCTTATGATTACACCGGTGAAGGTTCACTTATCACCGGTGACTATCTCTCAAAGAACCCAAAAGTCATGGACTTGAATTTACTAAGAGAGAAGCATTATGATCTAGAAAATGTGTGAGAATCTACAAAGCATCACAAGTACACTAAGGGCGTGCTTTGCTAGACTTAGAGTTTCTTATAACCGAAAATCTCGGTTTCTACTCAAGAGAAATTGAGTAAGATCAAATACAATCAACAAGCATCAAATTCTCAAGATTTAGATCCCTATACATGCATACTAAGAGTGCACTCAAACCATACAAGATAGAAATCATCTATATAAAATTAACAAAGAAACCTCATCCAAGAACATAACAAAATTATGTCAAATGTTGTAGGATATTTGGTGTTCCTAGTTATGGTGGAAATTACAGGATATGGCAAGTATAACTTATCCAGTATTGTAATATGATTAATTTCCTGATTGTTCCTCTTGTACTCTCCTATATATAGGAGTTGCTCCTTCATTAATAAAGACATAATTCATTGCTTCAAACTATTCTCTCCATATTCTTATTTCCTAAAACACGTTATCAGCACGAAGCCCTAAAATTGAGCACCACCGCCGCCGACCGCCGCTGTGATCCCAAAGAGAAAAAGAGGAAGAAAAAGAATTGTTCTGTAATAACAACAAGTAAGTTTTATAAACTTAACTTTGTCTTTTTCAAAATAACCGACTCTTTTGGGAAATTTGGATTTTTTCGTAGGGATTTCGGGATAACATCTCATCCCTCCTTTCTACACCGCACATTTCTTGAAGGTGGGCATTTATGGAACTAAGAGCATTTCCACATGAACTAAGAGCGTTCATAAGTGAACTAAGAGTGTTCACATAATCGATTTGAACTAAGAGTGTTCATAAAGAAAAGTATCGATTAAGACGAACAAAGATTGTTCGCGAAACCACATACTTTAAAGTGAAGTACTAATCGAAAGACGATTGGAAAACTAATTAGTTGTAGAGGAAGTCTTTTATGACTGCGAAACTAATATATCTTCTGTTTATTTTCAGGATGTCTGAAACAAAACTCGATTTTGGTAAATTGGACCAAAGAGGCATCGAGTATCATCGTTGGTGTGGAGATGTCAAGAATGCGTTGACAGCAAAGTCTATACTCCCCAGGATTGAGCTTGATAATCCAAATCTCGCGTTTCCACCAACTTTAGCTACGAAGGCGCAAGCTATCATCATCATGAAACGCCACCTTGAGGCACCATTGCTATGGCAATACTTGAACATAAATGACCCTCAAGCATTGTGGACGACCCTTGCTGAGAGATTTGGAAATATCGCAGGCACCCTACTCCCGGATTTGAAGGACAAGTGGACCCA
Source organism: Geum urbanum (assembly GCA_946800695.1). Lineage (NCBI taxonomy): Eukaryota > Viridiplantae > Streptophyta > Magnoliopsida > Rosales > Rosaceae > Geum > Geum urbanum. The sequence continues at coordinate 49,686,780 of OX327011.1, forward strand.
CATTAGGTTCCAAGACTTCAAGAGCATAGCAGATTTTGATGCTGAAATGCTCAAGCTTCGATCCATGCTTCAATACTGTAATCAGGATGTGACTGAAACAGATATGCTCGAGAAAACCCTCTCTACATTCCTGGTCGCTGCAAGAATACTTGCCAACCAATACCGTAATGAGGTACGGAGCAGGAATATCAGAACGTACAATCAACTTATACAGATTCTGTCTGTTGTAGAGAAGCAGGATAGTGTACTTGTGAACAATAGTTCAAGGCTGTTGGGGACAAAGAGAGTTCCTGAAGCGAACTATGGAAGCGCAAGGCGCAAGGAGCAGAACCCTAAAAGAAAGGGAAAACGTGAGGGACGTCAAGGTCCTTACAACCGCCAAGAGACGGACCACGGATCACGTGGAAACCGTGAGAGGGGAGCCATCAACAGAAGCTGTGGAGGCCATGGTGACCGAGGCAGCCAAAGAGATGGCGCCACTGTTGACAAAGGCAAGGCCAAAGTCCAACAATCTCGAGACAAGGGAGAAAACGCGGTCATGGCATTTGCCACAGGTGTGGAGCAAGCGACCACTGGTTCAGGAACTGTAGAGCAAGCAAGGGACTTGCAGATCACTACAAAGCCTACCGCGAAAAGCTTGCATTAAAAGCTCATTACAATGAAACAGAAGATAGAGATTGAGCAGAGGCTAATCTCATTAAAACAAGCTTCAGAATTGGCAGGGGCTCAATTTCTGAGACACCGGATTTTGATTAGAGCTTTATGTTTTCCATTAATAAAGGCATGTGGCCTAAGTCTAATTATTGACATTGTAATTCGTCAAATTTCTGGATTAGTAAACTTTGATGTAACTCGTTGACATTATTAATAAAGGTATTGTCTTGGCTTATTAATAATAGGCTTGTCTACATTTTCTGTGTAATATACATGTTTTGTGGTTGCTACAAATCTATCGTCTAATATGGCTCACCTTAGTAACTTGTGATGTCTAGGACAAGAGATTTTCGATAAAGGTATTTGAGCTGACTTTATGTCCCACATATATTGATCTCTCTTCACCTAGTCATAAGTGAAAAGAGCTACCCAAACGACTTTAGATGTCCCAGCAAACTTGTAAATTCGTCAATATATCTATTTGGATAGCTAAGAGTGCTATAAGTTCCCAAACAGGCAGAAAACATAATCTGCTGCACTATCAGCCAGCTTCGACAACAAACTGGGAATTTCTCAGAAATAATTAGCATATGAGTGGCATATGGATGAAAAGGTACGGGTATCTAGTTTTCAGAACTACCTCCGTATTATCGATAGCTAATTTCTTGACAAAGTTATACTCGTTTTACTGGACAAAGGTCAGAAACATAGCATAACCGAATCTGCTCTGCAGATCAGTCGACTTTGACGAAAAACTGGGATTTGTCGAGAACAAACCAATATATGAATGACATAAGGTTGAAAAGAGACGGACCTCTAGTTTTCAGAACTATGCCCAGTTCGTCGATATCTATTTTCTAGAAAAGGTTGTGTTCATTTTACTAGACAGAGGTCTGAAACCGACATAACATATTTGGCTGTGCAGATTGCTTAGCTTTGACATAAATCTGGGATTGATTCAGAATGATTCAGCATATGAGTAATATATTCTTGGAAAGCTACGGATGTCTAGTGTCTAGAACTTCATCTAGAACGTCAAAAGCTATTTTGTAGAAAAGTTATGCCTATTTAAGTACTCAGAGGTCAGTTTGCCCAAGGAAGGCCAAAACCTGAGGAAAACCCGATGAGGCCCTTCGATGGATCGAAATGTTTCCTGAGGAGGCCTTTCGATGGATCAAAGGGATCCTCAATGCATCAAAAAAATTTCATGCGGACTCCCTTCGATGGATCGAAGGGATCCTCGATGCATTGAAACATTTCCTGAGGAAGCCTTTCGATGGATCGAAGGGATCCTCAATGGATCAAAAAACTTCCTGCGGACACCCTTCAATGGATCAAAGGTGTCCTCGATGGATCGAGGGATCAACACCGAGGGGGTGCTTCAATGGGTCGAAGGCATATCCCAGAAAATAAACTTGAGTTAATTTTTCGATCTTTCCTCATACAAGACTTGTTTTCTTGTAGGTATGTTCCCAGGAGAGCTTGAATACCACATTGATAGTGGAACCACACATACCATTCTTCGTCACAGACAACTCTTCATCGATTTTATGCCTTGTCGAACATATTTAACTACAATGATGGGTTGGTTTTTGGATTTGATCCAAGGGCGAGGGAAAGCCCAACTTTTGTTGCCAAATGGAACAAAACTCATTATTGATGATGCTCTCTATGTTCCTAGGGCTCCAAGGACCCTACTGAGTAGTCGAGACATCTGAGCCAATGGATTTCATATCAATACTCAATGTGAGAATGGAATTGAATATATATGCAGTACCTTTAATGATTCTGGTAGAAACCGAATATTAGATAAGCTCATGTGTCAGCCAAATGAGCTATATTACAACTATGAGAGTTGTAGAGTCACACCATGTCATAAGAGATAACCTATGGGACTCAGACACATATATGTTTTGGCACGACAGACTGAGACACCCAAGTCGTGATATGATGATCCGGATTTTGAAGAATTCAAACGGGCATCCATTTTTTCAAGCGAAAGAAAGCAAGAACCAAAGAGCGGTTCACGCAAACATGAAAGTGGGCACCAAGAAAGGTGGCGCCACCATCCATAGTCGGCCTTATACCGACACCTCCTCCCCCAAGAGGAGACGACTTGACACTAAGAGTGGTGCTCTCGTCCCCTATGATGCTTCACCGGTTCATGGACACCTTGAGCAAACGCCAGCATCCTCATTGGTGATGTCTAGTGCTCATCGCTCGTTCTGCAAAGCATGCTCTTTAGCTAAGGTAGGAGCGAGACCCTCTTACGTTAAAGACATCAAAGAAAATATTTCATTCTTACGACGTATCCAAGGTGATATTTGTGGACCCATCCACCCATCATGCGGACCATTTAGATACTTTATGGTATTGGTGGATGCTTCAACACTCTGGTCACATGTCGCATTACTGTCCACAAGAAATGCTGCATATGCTAAATTCCTTACCCAGATTATTCGTTTGAGGGCTCACCATCCCGATCATCCTATAAAGTCGATACGTCTCGACAATGCTAGAGAGTTTACATCACAAACATTTGATGATTATTGCATGTCCATCGAGATTGATATCGAGCATTCAGTTCCCCATGTACACACTCAAAATGGTCTCGCAGAAGCCACCATTAAAAGACTTCAAATGGTTGGACGGGCTTTGGTCATACGTACCAACCTACCCACTTCTGCTTAGGCTTATGCAATATTACATGCAGCAATGCTTATTCATTTTAGACCCGCTTCTAGATAACTCTTTTCTGCGTACCAGTTGGTTACTGGATATGAGCCGAATATTTCGCATCTAAGCATATTTGGTTGTGCAGTTTATGTGCCAATCGCGCCACCTTTACGCGATAAAATGGGTCCTCAGAGACGAATGGGCATCTATGTTGGTTTTGTTTCGCCAACTATAATCCGTTACTAAGAACCCTTGACAGGCGATCTATTTACCGCAAGATTTGCGGATTGTCACTTCGATGAGACAACCTTCCCGTCGTTAGGGGGAGGAAGGACACATGAACGACAGAAATTGTCATGGTCAGTCCCTAACTTGTCTCATCTTGATCCCCACTCCTCACTAGCAGATAGTGAAGTAAGGAGAATTATAGAGCTTGGTAACGTAGCAGATTCGATGCCTGATACGTTTGCTGACCTTGCTAAAGTGACAAGATTACATATACCTGCTGCAAATGTGCCTGCAAGGATTGACATCCCACATGGAGGATGTCATGCCGCCATCCCTGTGATGGGAGAGAGCGGCGATGCCACACATGGTGGACGTGGGGTGGCTGAGGCCACGGTTCCCCAAAGGAAGAGGGGGAGACCCATAGGTTTGATGGATACTCACCTTAGGAAGAGGGGGAGATTGGCACAACAAGATCCATTGTTCATCAACTCTCAAAATCCATCTCATGAATTATTCCTGACTACAATTATGTTCGTGAGACAACCAATTTGGAGGGAGTTCCAAAGGTTGATCCTAGTTCAGTGAATAAAAAAATTTCGATGAATATGCTAGCATACATGAGATTTTGGAGAGAGAATCTATGATCATTGACGATGCGTTTGCATTCTCAGTTGCACATGAACTCATAGAACATGATGACATCGAACCTCGATCTGTTGAAGAGTGTCAACAAAGATCAGATTGGCCCAAATGGAAAGATGCAATCCAGGCTAAAGTAGATTCACTATCAAAGAGACAAGTGTTTGGCCCGATAGTGCTAACACCGCCAAGTGTAAAACATGTAGGACATAAATGGGTCTTTGTTAGAAAGCGTAATGAGAATAATGAGGTTGTAAGATACAAATCTCGCCTTGTGGAGCAAGGTTTCTCACAACGCGCTGGTATTGACTACGAAGACGCATTCTCCCGTAATGGACGTCATAAAGTTCCGCTACCTTGTCAGTTTGGTAGTTTCTGAAAAACTTGACATGCAGCTAATGGATGTGGTTACTGCATATCTCTATGGGGATCTAGATTCAAAGATATACATGAGAGTCTCTGATGGATTCGAATTACCCAAGTCAAGTAGCTCTAAACCACGGAGCGCATTCTCTATAAGAATGAAAAGGTCACTGTATGGATTGAAACAATCCGAGCGTATGTGGTACAACCGCCTAAGTGAATACTTGATTGGGAAATGATATGTGAATAACAAACTATGCCCTTGCATGTTCATTAAAAGAAAAAGTTCCGGATTTGCAATAGTAGCAGTCTATGTCGATGACATGAATCTCATCGGAACTCTTGATGAGTTAAAGGATACTGCGAAGTACTTGAAATCCGAGTTTGAGATGAAAGACCGTGGGAAGACACGGTTTTGTCTAGGCCTTGAGCTAGAACACCGTAGTAGTGGAATACTAGTCCACCAGGCAGCTTATGTCAGCAAGATGTTGAGAAGGTTCAACATGGACAAAGCACATCCTGCTAGCACCCCCATGGTAGTCCGCAGCCTAGATCCAGAGAATGATCCGTTCCGTCCAAGGAATGAGGACGAGGAACTTTTAGGGGCTGAAGTGCCTTACCTAAGTGCAGTAGGTGCATTACTGTACTTAGCTCAATGCACAAGATCGGACATCTCATTTGCTGTGAACTTGTTAACTAGATTTAGCTCAGCGCCCAGGCAACTTCATTAGACAGGCATTAAGAATATCTTCAAGTACTTGAAGGGTGCGATAGATATGGGCTTGTTTTATCCCTACAGAGAGGCAAGACGGAAAGCCACCGTCTCAAAGGGACGTGCCATTGAAAATGGTGACGCCATTCACTTTACCCCCTATACCAACAATCCTTGTGATGTGTTGACGAGTTTTGCTGATGTTGGATTTCTCTTTGATCCACATAAAGGTCGTTCCTAGACAAGATATGTCTTTACTATGAGAAACACCGCGATATCTTGGAGGTCTACAAAGCAGACTCTAGTCGCTACATCCACGGATCATTCTGAGATTATTACTCTTCATGAGGCAATTAAGGAGTGTATATGGCTGAGGTCCATCATTACACATATTCGTGAGACTTGTGGATTGGAATCCACTACTGATGAACCTACATGCATTTATGAGGATAATGCTACTTGCATCAAGCAGATGAAGCAAGGTTATATCAAGGGCAACAACAACAAGAGTTTCTTAAGATCCAGATTAACCAGGTTCGATCTGAGAGCAATGTGGTAGATTTATTTACTAAGTCATTGCCCAAATCCACATTCCAGAAGCATGTGAAGAGCATAGGGTTGCTCAGTTTTTCTAAGCTGCCTTGATTATTGGTATCGAGGATAGATGCAGACCTCAGGAGGAGTCTGGCATACACGTGAGCGTTTTTGGATATGAAGGACACGTTGTACTCTTTTTCCTTGACTAAGGTTGTTTTTATCCCACTGGGTTTTTATTACTTAGCAAGGTTTTAAGGAGGCAACATAGACATGTGTCATATCATCGTCTACGACGATCTGCACTCTTTTTACTTGACGAGATTGATTTTTCTCCTGCAAAGATTTTTGACTTGACAAGATTTTTGATGAGGCATCAATGAAACAAATGAAGAGGCATCACCGCCATACACCGGCACAAAAAAGAGTGTTGTAGGATATTTGATGTTCCTAATTATGGTGGAGATTATAAGATATGACAGTATGGCTTATCCAAAGTTATAATAGGATTACTTTCCTGATCGTACCTCTTGTACTCTCCTATATATAAGAGTTGCTCTTTCATTAATAAAGTTACAAAATTCATTGCTTCAAATTATTCTCTCTACATTCTTATTTCTTAAAACACATACATGCATGAAATGGACTCATACATGCTAAGCTTACTTCAGAAAATCAATTACACTAAGTGGAGTAATTACATTGCATTTGCAGAACAAATAGAATGAATGTGGACAAGCTTCCCCGTATGCATATGTAAATCCTAGAATTATGTTCTTTAGATTAGTACACGTACACGGTCTCGATGTTACAAGTATGAAATACAAAAAATCAGTAAAGGGAAAAAAGGAGAGGGTGATTTCATTGAGTGATCACATTCACAGGATCCAGAGACAGCTTGACGATGAAGAGAGCCTTTTAAAGAAGTGGCGCATCAGTCATGATCAGGAGAGCTGCAAGTGTTGGTGGTTTCATTTGAGACACACTAGCCTTCGCCCACAGACAATGTTGCTGCAGTATGACAGCAAACAGATAGTTAAACATCACGAGAAAGTACCACCCAGAAAAGAAAAGGAAGAATCACATACAGAGCATGTAGTTCAACGTATGCCAACGACAGGAAGGTACATAGAATGATTGACATCAGTTTTAAACCCCTATTCTACTTTCTCAAGTGATCACGATTTACACAGATAAGGTATGGAGTATAACAAGGCCATGTCCAAAGCTTTTGAAGACGGAAAAACTGTGCTATGGTAACCTAGATTTGAAATGTCCGTAAGCTTAAGCCTAAAAATCTTCAATCTTTAAGTGGGACATGATCCAAGGAAAATACTTTTGAAGATATTGAGCAATCACATGTACATAAGATGAAAGAAGAAACTAACACTAGGCATCCTCGACGCGTCTTTTTCTTTTTCTCCTTTTGCTTTTGTGGTGGCTTGATAACCACTCTGATGGCAGCATCAAAAACTGCTTTCACATTCTGCATTTACACCAGAGAATCACATAAAGCATGATTGACACATGCATAAAACAAGGGGAAAAGTCCATCGCTAAAGAGTAAAGAGTCACTTTTGATCATTGCCTATATGTACTAGGAAAGAAACCAAAGAGATTTTACATATTACACTTTCCCACTTGTTCACATTAATTTGAGCACAAGATTCTCTGTTGAGTTTGTAGAATTCAGTCTCTTGTTATAATGGATATTGAACAAAATACTACGCTTAATGAATACAAGTACTAGATTTACGTACCTGCTGAGTTTTTGAGCTGCATTCTATATAATATGCAGCGCCAATCTGCTTCCTCAGCTCCTCACCCTGGTCAATCATGTCAACAATCAGACTCACCATCTATTTGACCTTTTCTATGATCACCAATCATAAGTTTTCAAAAATATGTACCTGTGCAGTAGTAACAGGTACCAAGCCTGGGTGATCAGCCAAATAGTGCTTATCCTCTCGAAGATCTACACTTCCATTATAAACCATGAGATTTACCAATACCTTGCACTGATTTATACCTACCATATAAGATCAAATTGATATTGTACAAATAGACAAAGTCCAGTTAATGTGGTATAACAGCATGTCATTCCATTAGATAAGGAAAATAGTTAAATTAGTTTCAGAACTAGGAAGTGAAGATCTTTAACATTTGATCTAGCTAACAAGTACATAACTTCTAAAGCTCTTTCATTTCATTATCATTTGAAACCTCAAAATGCAATGATCTTCCAAACACAAATTGACATTTTCAAATTCTTGTTCTCAATACTTTTCTTTTCCACATATCTTCCACCATTGATTCAATTAACTTTGGATATTTCTATTTAAGACTTGCCTTAACAAACATATTCATTTGTCATCAGTAATCTACCCAAGCATTATCATTTCACTACTGCATCAAGAGCCAGAAACATAGCAGCCGTTATTACATGTTATCTACCCTAGCCTTCTCAATGCTCATCGTAATGTCATGTTTAATACAACACACTATAGTGACCCTAAGCTTTGTCAAGCTATATGATGGCAGAAACATAATGTCAACAGTGAAGTACTTATTGGCCAAACAACTACGACCCTACTTAGCAAAGAAGTTTTGGGAAGCAAGTATAGACTAATCATCCAACTTACCAAGTTTGGTGCCGGCAAGTACTACCGGTACTCCAGGAGCATAATGCTGCAGTTCAGGGATCCACTGAAACAAAACCCGTGATATAAGTCAGAAACTACAACGCATAAATCATCAAAATCAAGATTAATAGACTCATACACTGATACACATTGGTTTCCAGAAACTGATGTACCTTTTTCAGTATGTTCTCATAGCTTGCACGACTAACTAACGAGAAAGCCAAGACAAAGACATCTGCTCCTCTGTAGCTCAACGGCCTTAGCCGATTGTAGTCTTCTTGCCCTGTAAAACCAAAATTGCACAACAAAAGCTGTAATACAACAAGAACAACAACTTGCCTAAATTGGCAACACATTGAAGAATTCAAGAACACATTGAAAAAGGCTACAAAGTTCATAGTGGGCTTCATACCGGCTGTGTCCCAGAGACCCAAGTTCACTGTAGTAGCTTCAACCACCACATTTGCGCTGAAGTTATCAAACACTGTAGGCACATAATCCTGATATGAACACAAACACAAATAAAGAAATGACCTTTATATATCTGACAGAAAACAATTAACACCATCAAATTCACAAAGCGCTGAAACCCAACAAACAAACAAAAGCTGCAAGACCCAGATAAAGCAATTGACAAACACCAAAAAGACTCAAACTTTATTCCAAAGCAAAGAGGCCCAGATAGATCTTACAGTGGGAAACTTGTTGCTGGTGTAGCATATGAGCATACATGTCTTCCCCACAGCTCCGTCTCCAACTGTTACACACTTGATGAACTTGGAAGCGCTTGAAGCCATTGATGGATGCCCCAAGAAAACCCAAGAAGCTAAATTTGGAAACAGAGAGCAAAAACGGTGGTGGGTGCTAAAAATTTGTTGGGGAAAGTTGGACTCTTTTTGATTGGGCAAGTAGAGAAAAGTGTCACATGATTCTTACACACTCATTCACTATTAAGGCACAGCAGCTGTTCTTCCTTTTAACTTCATGTTGTTTGCGGTTGCCCTCTAATTTCTCTCTTCTTCTTTTTGCTCTATGTATAAACACACAACGTGTATTAATTAGTTATATTAGGTTGATGGGTATATGAAAAAAGAGATTAGCTTTGTTAGTGGATCTAACAAATCCTTTCTAATCACATTTCTAATTGGTTTTATGTGTTTGTAATCTCCTATACAAGAGTTGTAGTTGAGACAAATGGTGTTTCTACACTTGTTTATTATTTTTTTAGTAAAAAAGAGAAATTCATACAAATCTCCAAATCGAAATAGTACATACTATCACATAAAAAAAATCCCTTCCGCAAGAGTGTGGAAACAAAAATTGTGACAAATTAATACTATTTTTTATGTACGATTAAGCTCAACATAATGTTCAGCTTACTAGCTACAACATTAATAGAGAAACCAAAATGAGGGAAGAGAGAGATTGAATGCACCAATGCACGCAATTGTGGTATGTCATTCAGTCACCTCAAACAGATGCCCTAATAAGATTATAGCAAGCAAAAATAAATAAATAAATTGATCACTTGACCTTCTCCTTTCCGGTACACTTGTTTATTATTTATATATTATTTTATACTATATACAAAAGTGAGAGCTTCAAATCTAAAATTAAAAGCAAATAACAATAGATAAATCTCTTTTTTTCAAATGGTAGTTGAGAAATTATAGGTCATGTGATGCTAGTCAAAGAACTTCTTAATTCAACTGTAGAAACTGACCTAATTTAATTTAATTTCATTAATTAGAACACTACTTTTAAAATCATAAAGAAATTAGTTGATGTTCTTTTGTGTCTATATATATTGTTGTTTACTCAATGAGGTTTTTCAAAGTACATAACACATAGAAAATGTTTTGCATAAGTATTATATATGAGCAAGACGAATTTAGAAATCGTATGGTGGGCAAAGATAAGATTTGTATATCTCAAAAGCTTCTTTCAGCTTTGGTCACCTCTAAAATCCCTTAGCCGGCCTGTTGGTGAAAATTGGAATTAAAGTAAGTTGCATCATTCTATATAATCGATTGGCTATGATCACAATATACATTAAAAATGAAACCTAGCTACTACTAGCTCCATTAATCAAGTACTATAATTGATGAAGGTTTATAGAATTAGGGCCACAAATTAGCATTATTTATATGCAAGACAGTGTGTTTTTGGTAGATGGTTAATTAGGATTCCTGCCCCTTGAATTTTTTTGAGGTGATCAAGATTGATCTGGGGCCATTTCAGTTTTACTTTTATATCACATGACTCGACTTAACTCGACTTAATGTACATCTTTTAAAGATCGTACGAGACAAATTTTCCTCCACCACTAAAAACGAGTACATTTCAGAGAGAACGATCATTCTTTGGTTTTCAAAGATATAGTAATTTTATTTTATCACTTGAGAATAAATTTGGTGATCATTGTGATAATATGTATTTTTATTTTTTAGTTATATTTGAAATAATTACTTTATTTTAGAAATTTAGTAACAACTTTTGAATCAATTGTTCTCAGAGTTATAAATTTGTTATTAATAGTTGTAAACATTATAAATAATCCTAAAAAATGTGGTCATTATGATAATATTGTCCTAAATATTGTAATTTTTTGTTTATGTATATTATAATTTTGGTTCTCAAACTGATAAATAAAAGTATGACAAACTTGAGAATACCATTTTATCGGTATATGTTTGAAAAACAACTATAATTGAAGAGCTGAAAATAATCTTAGAAGTTAGAGGATCATTCCAAGGTACCCAATGAGTATGATAATTTTATTTTATCACTTGAGAACAAATTTAATGATCATTGTGGTAATATAAGTTATTTTTTTTGTTATTTGGTTGTATTTGAGATAATTATTTTATTTAGAGAATTAGTTACAACTTTTGAACTAATTGTTGTAAATTTGATATAATTAGTTGTAAAAATTATAAATAATTCTAAAAGATGTGGTCATTGTGATAATATTGTCTTAAATGTTATAAAATTTTACTCATGTATATTGTAATTTAAATTCTCAAAATGATAAATAAAACTATGACATACCCCTTAAGTACCATAACGTGTCCCAAAAATTAGAATACATATTGGGACCATCAAGATTAAATGATTTAAATCTGCCAAGAAGAATTGATTTTTTGGAGGCAACATGTGGGTGAATTGAATAGCAAAGAACAGATGGCTTGTCCTCGATCTTTATGTTTTAGTCTAGCTCATCAAAATCTAGTCTACATGTAAAATTGCTCCTAAATTAATCCATGACAGAAGACCAGGGCTTCTGTTCCTTGGTTTTGGTACATTCTAAATAATTGATCCGAAGCACTAAGAAATAGTGATCATCATTGAATTCCCTTTAGAACTGTATCAACTGAAAGCAACTCATTCAATCTAAGGTGCTCTACAGTATTTCGGAGTACCACAACTTCTCAGTTTTGAAGCGTTAGATCACTTCATTTCTTTAAAAGTGGGGACTACAGAAGTGATCAAAACACTCCAAAACTGAAGAGTTTTGGTACTCCGAAACACTAGAATTTTCCATTCTAATTCGTAGAGTTGTATATATAGCTCTGCTGTCTGATACATGTACTTGAGATTTGAGACAAGCAATGACATCGTCAGCATACGAAAATATGATATCAAGCTCTTCCAAGAATGTATTGAAATAGATCAATCTATAGGGATCTATGAAGTTGAAGATAGTTAAAGCTAGCTTGGCATATATATATATATATATATATATATGAAGTTCTTGAATTTAAATTTCATCACATAAATATATATAGAACTTGACAAATTACAACGATATCTACTCGGTCATGATTGAGACAGGTCATATTACACAGTTCACCAGGAGATAATTGAAAATGCAGACATCCTTAAGCAAGTAGTAATCTCTAACTTATACTCATGCATGGCATCATATCCATGTAATTAAAGGACGTACACTTAGAGAGAGAGAGATCAACATAAACTTCGATGAGTTTCGACGATCTAGCTGCACCTGGGGAAGGGAGTGCCACAAGTCCTGGCAACTCTCCTAGCATTTGGAGTGTTGACGAACTTCTTGAGGTTAGGGTTCTTCAGATACTGGCATAGACAAGGCTTCTGCTCCTTGATCTTGGTGCAGCACAGCTTCGATGGCGGAGTGTTAGAGCTTATGGCATTTGCGCACGAGCTCAGCTCTATAGGGCTGCATGTCACAGCCATGGACACCTCTGCTGTCATGGTCAGCATCATCAGTACTAGTGCCATTGCTGCGTATGATGCCTTCATCTTCACTAGTGAAAGAGATAGAGAGAGTGAAAGAGAGAGGGAGAGAGTGTGAGTGTGCTACTTAGGTAAGTAGTGAGTGTGTTGAGTGGTGTGGATATGCCTTGAGTTGCCTCCTTATTTATAGAAGGGGAAATTAAAGCTTTCCAACACACCCAAGAGCTAGTTATCTTTAATCAATTTGCATATTGGTTACAAAGACTTCGTTTTGGTTGTAATGCATGCTCTTATCAAAGGCCAGCTAGGTAGCTCGATCTTCTGCTGTTTTCAGCTGTAGTGTGCGGAAGATAAGTATACGAGACATTTTTGTTATAATTTTTTTGACGTTGAACTCAGATAAATAGTATAAGAAATAAACTACACCGTTTATTCACTTGCATATTTGTGCTGTGCATATTGTAAAATTTCTCCTTTTTACCTGCTAGTTAAGGAGAAAATTTTCACCAATGGTGAATGCTCAAACTTTCGGTGATATCGATTTGTGAAGTTTGAGCTAACTTAATCATATGCTGGCCACATGCTTTCATCATCATTGTTTTGATCCTGCGCTTGGAACTCGTGTAATCATGGTTATAATCACTAATTATCATCATTGCACTTGCTATCCGTAACTTTTGATCAATTGATCTCTTTCCGGATCTCTCTCCATCGACTTGTAAATTATAGAGCGATAAAAGTAAGGAATAAAATATCAAATATCGAAGATATATGGACTGTTCAAAATATGGATATTTCAATTAAAACATCAATGAAATATCTATTCAATAAAAAATCGACGAAAATTGAGATAAATACATAAAAATTTGTATTTGATCTTTATTAGATTCTTATATGATCAATATGTGTTTTGAAATTTGTAAGTTGTATTTTGTTGATTATTTATAAGGATTATTTGATTGAGCTTTTAGGTTATTAGCGTGGAGGGTTTTGTGCTTTTGATTTAGTGCGATCAACATATATGTAAAGTCAAAATCTCGGATAAATTTGAAAATATCGAGGATTTCGGCGATATATCGGAAAATATCGAATATTTCGAAAAATATCAGACAAAAGATATTGATATGTAATATTAATATCGGAAAGTCAAAAAAACGGAAATATCGCAGAAATATCGAAGATATTATCGATATTTCATTCCTTAGACAAAAGTACTAATCTTAATACATTATTTTAGAAAATAAAAAATTACCAACGTCTAAAGAATAAAAAAAACTAACTCTAACAACAATGGCAGAGAGAGATCGATTCCAAATTTTGAGGTTGGGAGAGGAATGTCCAATGTTAACTAATCTGTCAGCAAATCTTAATACGTTTTTGCCATGATAAGTATATTACATAAATTTTTAGATGAGTTTATAGATCTAAACACTCTTATTGTCTATCTTGTTTTCCAAAATTCTTACTCACACGTAAGAATACATATGAAGTTTCATACTTCTTTACATTTGACATAGACTAAAGATGGTGTGCAATCTAAAGCATGTTCGTCCTCGCCACTTTTGGTTTTGTAGGCGCTCATAACTTTTTCACAAGTGACCTTGTAACGTTAACACCCATATTCCCATCAATTTGAATATAAGAGTCCGTTGAATATAATGAAGAACTATAAGTGATGGTAATTATCAAGCTCTTCATGGAAAAAAAGGAAAAGCTTAAGAAGTTGGCGTGATACATGAATCATTGTTATAGGAAACTCGTGCTATGTTAAGTGGCCCTATCAAGGTCAAATGATTTGGAGTGTGCTCGATATGAACATGTATGAGAATGTGGGACATTGAAATCATGGTTGATTCACTAGTTATTTCCTTTGCTCACTTGGAGTATATAAGTTAACAAACGTTAAATCTAAGAAGAACACGATTACCTAAAATTCACTATACTAATTCTGGAATCCACGAGAATTTTTGGAATCCACCAAAGTTTTGAAAAGAATTCAAAAGTTTTTTATTAAAATATCAAAAGTTAACAATACAATGATTTATAAGCATTTACATGAAAGAGTTCTAAACCTAATCAACAATAACTCTCATGATTTAGAAAGAAAGTAAACAATCTATCCTATTAGGAAAATAAGTCTATCATAAAAGAAAATAAATAACCTAAAACCAATAAATCCCGAATCGAATTATGTAAACCACATTTAATGGCTTATATTCGCAGAGTAAGTCTTGAAGATCTCGTCGTTCCCATTCTGGAAAGATATTATTCGTCTGAAACAGAAATTCTGGCCCAAAGTTGCTTCTACCCTACTGAACTGTCCAAACCCGAGTTTTACTCGTGTTACCTAAAATGTCCAATACCATAACTTTTTCAATACCCCAGAAACTATTAACTTCATGAACCGTGAATTACCAATCATCCAAATACTCATCTTGAATAAGCTCTGCTTCTTTAATTTTCCTATTTTCCATGTACATCGATCCCTTCCATGTCCTACATCAGTTAAGGTGTACAAATGGCCTCCTCTAGTGACTTTGATTTGCATTAAGGTTGAAACCAAAAGCAATATACAAGGCCAAGCATTCTTGTAGTGTAAGGAACTGTGTCTACTGCTTGTACATAATCTGATCTACTAATCTCAATTGTTTCATCTTAAATCACAATAATCTTAGCAGAAGTCCTTCTGTCTAATAATTTGGAGCTCTTGCTGTCTTATTGAACATGAAACATACCGAACAAACACCGTATCATGGATTGGAAGCTCTGCTGCTCAAGGTGTCCATTTCGTACGTGTCACAATGCGCGTTCTTGTATGCAGTGGAGGGTTTGAAAACGTTGTCCAAAGCAGTCAGATTCTTCGTATCTGCGGATAATTTACATACTTAGAATAATGATGATAGTAAACCGACATCACAACAAGTAAAAAGTTCCAAGACAAAATAGACAATGAATTGTTTGGCACCAAGGAATCCAATGTTCCATGATAAGAACAGTATATAAGTGACTAGGTATACATACGAAGAGTTCTAAAAAAAGTGCAGCAGTTAAGATCTTGACCAGTTTGTCATGGCTATAAGCGATATAGAAAGCTGATGACTTACTAAGCAAGATTGTCCCAATGGAGAAATCCACCATGACCTCTGGTGTTCTTGAACTTATAAACGGCACCAGAGACTAGCCAAAGAAGAAATCACAAAAGAAGGAGCACAATCATTAAAAAGATAAGGGAAACAATACCAAAATGCTTCAAAGTTTCATGAGTAGAACAAAAAAACCTTTCGAGCAATGTTCAAAAGTTACGCAGAAATCAAACTACCTTCATAACCCTCCAGAACCGGGTCTTCTGACAGCAGCAAGGGTGTATCTAGGTCAATAAATCTGCACAGAATATAGTAATACTCACTGATAATGGTGGATCTAGCAGGATAAACACAACCAGTTCATCGGAAATAAAATCACAACTATTTTTCTTATGTAGAAATTAATGGTGATACTTACTTAAAGCACCCGAGGCCAGTAGCAAGGTGGCCTGAAAAGCCCATGGCAAGTCTAGTCTCAACCACCACCAATCATTAAATCCAATCCTGATGCTCTTGCAACCTTGATAATTTCAAGGGCACCAACAACCCCGACTTTAGTAAGTTTGATGTTAATGACATTAGCAAGATTTTCTTGTGCTATTTTCTTAACATCAACTACACTTCTACTGCTCTCATCAGCTGCAACTGATACTCCGTATTTTTCTCTTGCAATACGAGTAACATGTCCGAGGCCTTCCCAGTCATCTCTATGAACTGGTTGTTCAAAGAGAACAGGACTCACACTGACCTCTAAAATTAAATAAAAAAGGTAAATTTATCAGAATTTAGACTGATTAGACAGAATCTTGTTTGCAAAAGTACATCAGTTAAACGCTTTATGTTCATATAGAGCACTTACCATATAGTTTCTCAAGAACTTGGATAGCTTCGTTGGAGCTATATCCTTCGTTAGTATCCAAGATAAAGCAACAATCAGGGTGGACAGCACGTATAGCTTGAAGGACTTCTATGTCTGAATTTAGATTCTTTCCCACCTTAAGCTTTAAAGTCGTAAATCCTAGTGCACGATACTTTGAAGCCAGTTGGGCAGCTTCAGCTGCCGAAACAATTGGAATCTGCAAATATAATATTCAGTCTACTTTTCTTCTTGTCTTGTGTATCAATTTCCTCATACTAATTAGATATCTTAGTGATGACTTATCAATGACTTCATAGGATTGAATGCTGATGCAAGTATCCTCAACATCTCCGTAAGACCAGTAAAATACAAGAGAAGAACTAACCGTAATATCAGTTGTTATGGTATTCGAAGCTCCACCAAACAGTCTCCACAAAGGAATACCAATACTTTTAGCAGCTGCATCAATCAATGCCATCTCTACTCCTGCCCTGACCTTCAAGTATAAAGTAGTGAATCAGTCAAAATTGAGACATCAAATAACAATAAACAAGCTTCACCGAATTTCATCTGAACATTATTTAGTGAAACCATTACATTAGTAAAGATTAGCATCAGGCTTAACTGTTCTAAAAGATGACAGTATATCCATTGGTCTGCCCGTATGCCATGAAAGTGACCATATAATGTGGTATGCATATCACAAATCCTTGTAAAATTGAAGGAATCATACCCGTCACATCTATCCAAATTTCTAAGACAGACCCATAACTCCTAAAGTTGTTTGTATATCGCCAACGAAATAGCGTGAAAAGCTAAACAAATCGATGTTTCCTGCACATTATAAATCTCAGCCTAAGCAACCTTAATACTAAAGCTCAAACTTTGCTCATATAGGAGGACACTCAACTCAACTGAACTCAAATAGGCCTTAGTAATCTCAATTTCACTATCCCTAGCGGCCTAGCTAATCTCAGCAAACGGACACATAACATAAACTACTTGTTTCAACCAAAATTACCAAACCAAACATACAGGTATAACAAACATCAACTCACAAACAAGCAAAGCAGATATTGAAACTCACAGAAGCAAACTCATATCCAGGAAGAAGCCCACCAATCTCTCCCAAAACAGAGCTCAAAGTCATCCCAGGATTCCCAAGCAAGAAGCCACAAGCCTCCTTAGCCTTAACCATAGCCGTGTCCTGATCCTCCGCAGTCACATGAGGCAAGATTGGAGCCTCACCCCACCCAATACACCCATTACTCAACTCAACTCTGATGGCCACATTCTCAACTCTCTCCAGCCTCGAGTTGGCAATAGTGAACGGAGCGATCAGAGGCACATTGAGTGGCCTGTTCTCTGCTCTCTGCACGTTGACTGTGAACGTCTCGAGTAAATTACCGAACCCAAATGTGGTGGGAGGAGTTGCAAGAGCCATTTTGGGACTGAAACTCGAACAGGGTTGTTTCAATCTTGTTGAGTTCTGACGGAAGAGGATCGGATATTTCAGGGTGAATCCGAATCCTATTGAGCCCATTTTTGATTGGTGAGTGATTTGGAGTTCTTGAATGTTTTTTGGTGTGTTGTATTGAGTTCTTAGTAACAGAGTAGTGTGCGATCGGTGCCATTTGTTTTAGTGAAAGTGGGAATTATTCTAAGCACACTGTTTGTAGTTTTTGTCAGTCTCTGCTTGTGGGTTCGCTTCGCCATTAGAAAACTCTTCAAATTAGGAGAAGCCGGTGATATAGCGATATACAGTAGTCAGTTACACACAACTTCAAGTCCAAAGCCGAAGTTGAAGAAGATAAGAGAGTTAAACTTCTCATATCTTCTATAATTTTCATCATATATAAACGTGTTTCATGCATTCTTGGGTTCTCAATTCTCACTTCCACGTACTCTCATCAAGTTGGAGTCTTTATTTCATTTCGAGCATAAAGTTGGAGTCTTTTTCTTTGGTGATGTATCCAGTTCGAATCTTTGAGAAATGCTAATGACGAACACAACGTATTAAACAAGTTGTATGAGGCAAATAAAGCTTCCACCAAATTGATCAATCTTTTTTCTCAGCTGTGTCCCTTCAACGTGGCCAAAGGCTGCTTTCTGTTCTTTGTATTGAGATGGTGACCTATTTCGACGATGTTGACACGTTGGTATCTAGTACGTACCATGCCACTTTTGAAATAGCTGAATGTACCAATATATAATGTAGTGCAAGTTTAGTATGTTCCGTGTATAAAATGATTCGCTGACACAATGCTTCAAAAAAGAAAACTGGAGCTCGACTTCCAACAGCCTGAATAGTTGATCGCATTAATTCTACAGATGAAATCAGATGTTATTTGGCTGAGAGATGAGAGGATAATATTCCACGTTCATGAGGTATGCATTAACTGTTTGGAAGGTTCCATAGGGGGTAAATGAGCATTTTATAAAAAAATTCG
Organism: Geum urbanum; assembly: GCA_946800695.1. Taxonomy (NCBI): domain Eukaryota; kingdom Viridiplantae; phylum Streptophyta; class Magnoliopsida; order Rosales; family Rosaceae; genus Geum; species Geum urbanum. The sequence goes on from OX327011.1 coordinate 49,705,832, forward strand.
TTGTAAAGTTAATTCGAGGATAGCAGAGAGTGTTTCTATTCTCCAGTAACCAGTAACGAATATAATAAAATGCAATGAGAAGAAAAGCGATAAATAATACCTTGATGTTTTTGATAACGCAGAAACCCTACAATAGGAAAAAAAACTGCGTGTCCCTAATTGAGGAACAAACCTTTCACTATGTAAAAACACTTTTCTTTACAAGACAACAGCTTTACAGGATACAAATACGCTCTTCTATCCTTGCTAGTATTCACACAATTAGACTAAGACCTAACTATCTCCTCGCTAGAACAAGTGTTTACAATCCCTATGTAACACATTTTTCTTTACAAGACAGTAGCCCTCAGGATACAAAGACATTTATCTATCCTTACTAGTATTCACGCAACTAGACTGAAGATCCAACTCTCTTCTCGCCAGACAAAGTGTTTACAATTTCAGTGGCTATAAAGCTTTTCATAGAACTTAGTACTCGACCGACTAATTCTCTCTAGAATGCTTCCAACGAAATTACACCATCATTTCAACCTATGATATGCAATATGACAATATGCAAGTTTGAAAAGTGGTTTGATATGCTTTCCTATGGAGATATAAAATCTCAAGAAGGAAAATTCTTGTTTTATAAACTTTCTAACAGATGTAGGAATAAAATGAGAGTTTTAGACTAGTTTTGACAAACCGAAAAACTCTTTGGAAAACAAGATAACTCTTGCACATACAAGAGATAAAAGTGACTTGAAAAGAAGAGACAAACACTCCAACTCTTCCTAAATTTTTCAAGTACTGAATGGCTTCTAATTTTGTGGTATTTATAGCCAATCGGTATAGCAAGTTGAGGCTCAAGATTTGATCTTAGCCCTTCATCAAAAAGATGAATCCAAAGGTTCTCTTTGAAAGGGGGAAAATGTCATGCTGAAATTCACCAACTGGGACAGCAAGGAGGCATGCTGAAATTCACCAAACGGGATAGCAAGGAGAAGAAATGAAACTGAAAAACCTGACTCCATTACATGAGTGAGAGACACCTACCCTAAAGAGAGAATGTGAGATTTTTCATTTAGTTTTTTCAACCGGGACATGCAAGAGTGTAGAGAGTACGTGTTTGGAGACAGTTTGCTCCATGAAAACAAGGAGAGATACCTACTCCCTTTTACCTACCAGAAAGTAGAGAGAAAGAGTTGTGAAGAGCAAAGCTTGTAGGTAAAATTTTTAACAACTCCCATCACAAAAGTTTTGGATGAAATAACCAGCACGATTTAATTGTTAATGATGCATGATTTTACCTTTTACAATGGTTAATGAGATAAATGTTCATTGATTTAGCTTGTTAATGTTGCTTATGCATGTCATCCATGATTTTTGAGAGAGTGCCAATTATGTAATGTCAATAATCTCCCCCTTTGGCATTCTCTACCAAAAACATATCCTCTCATCATCAAGGCTTCATAACCTGCAATAATAAACTTTTTCCAACAAGGAAATTGATGACAAGATATTGTAGGTTTTCATCATAAGAAGGACCCATAAATAAGCAAGCATTAATTGTTCATACTACAACAAGCTTGAGTTTTTACAAAACATGGGAAAATATAATACAACCATGTCGAACAAACATAATACAAAGCATTAATTGTTCATGCCAAAAACAACAAAACCTACACTTGGTTCTCCCCCTTTGTGGTAGAGTGTGACAAAGGGTTCAAAAGAGATGCAATTCTAGACACTTGGTTCTCCCCCGCAAAAAGCATCGTTTTAGAACCAAAGAGGTAATAACACACATCCTAGAATGGATTAGTAGTAGATAAGCATACATAAAGTAGAAGAAAGCTACTCGTCATTGGACTCATCGTCCCCATTTTTGGAATAATCCTCATCACCATCATCAAGGTGGTCAAGACGCTCATTATCGGTATCATCATCAGCGGACTCATTGTTCACATAACCAGAGTCATCGGCCCTCGACGAACCACCCGAAACAGCCACATTTGGCTCTCCCTCAGAACCAGCAGCAGTGGCAGCGTCAGCAGAAGGATATGAAGGGTCAGAGCTATCCTCTGAAGAGATCAGTCCTTGCCTAATTTTTAAAATTTGTTGCATCTTTTTGAAGGATACTTACATCTCATTCCTCATAACGCAAAAAGCCTCTTTTATCTCATTTTGACCACGCTTAAGAAAGGTGATCTCAAGAGGCTCCACATAAACCATGGATTGGCCAACCGATTTGGAGATAGTGACCTTATCTACCGGGGCTGGAGAGTCAACCATAATATCATTTGAAAGAGAGGGTACATGAGAGTTTAGGCAGAGGAGGGTAATCACAGCCGGAAAGACCAACGAGGTGCCTAACTTAGTTTGGTTATCTATAACCGAATTCCTAATGGAATGGTAGATGTAGAACTTGGCAGGAAGTGTAGGATTCCCAGAAACCAAGTAAGCAATGAGACCGGCTTGCCTAAAGGTAATTTTGGAGGATTGAGTGTTAGGGGCAATCAACGTGCGCACCAAAAATCTCATAAGCTTATAGAATTGTCATGAATTGGCTTTGAAAGTAGGATTCACAGAACATGGTGTTCGGGGGAGTAGAGTAAAACTACCTAGCTAGGGAATGAGTGGTAAGATTAACAATGAACTTCCTTACATGCTTCAGGATTTTCTTTTCGGTATTAGGAAGAGCTAGTGCATTCTTTATGGCCCTAGGAGACACATCTATGGGTTTCCCTCTCACATTAACATAAAAGGATGCATGTGATTGTAAATCCACTTTATCCGGCATGCTGTTTGGATAGTTGGCATAGAATTCCCTAACCTGAGATAAGTTAACCCAAGGGAAGGATTTCAGGGCATCTACCCATCCTAGTTTTTCGATCATGTCATGGAAATCACTAGGTAATCCATCAAAATTAAAAAAAAATTCTAGGATAACTGGCCTAGATATTGTCACAGCCATATAAAGGTTTTTAGCATCAACACTCTCGAAATAATGGTCCGGAGGGATAGGCAAATTCGATACCTCCATGGTGACTTTGCGAGCTCGAGGAGCTTGGCTCGATGAGGCATTCCGGGTATCCAGAGCACGTTGTGCTTGAGCGGCAGCGGAGGTGAAGGCCTGTGATTTACCCTTCTTTGACGGAGGATTTCCTTTGCTTGCCGGAGCTTTCCCCTTGCATGCAGGAGCTTTCCTCTTGCTTGCCGAAGCTTTCCCTTTCCTCTTAGGAGGACTTCGTCTCACAGGTTAGGCTTCCTCAAGATCCGAGTTTGGATTTAAATGAGGCATTATAGGTGCCACAGACTTCCTCGCTCCTCGAAAGAACTTTGGAGCTTGATTTGAGGGGCCGGAACCGATTGGAGAGTGAGGCCGAGGGGAAGGCTGAATGTACTCCTTCTTGTAAGGATTACGAGGTTCCTTTCCCAAAGAGACGGTTGAGAGCTTCCTAGCCTTTTCCGGAGCCTCCTTGAGCAATCTCTTCCTTTTCTTCAAGGGAACATCATCGGAGTCGGAGACCGATTTCTCCGGAATGGGGTCCGAGGACTCAAGCTCGGTGGATGCAATGAAAGCAATGGTAGTGTTCTCAGGAGAGCTGTGAGATTGAGGTCGGGAACCACCACTTGTGGCTGAGCCGCCGGGGGTAATTTCACCGGAGAATCCCGACTACGTAAATGCATGGCATATTGATGTGGCTGCTTCGAAGCTTCTAGCCGTTTGGTGGGGTTTTTACTTCTCATTTCAAATACAATTTGGAGATGGTAAGAAGTGAATTCGAAATTGTGAGGAGATGAAATGGAGAAGATGAATAAGTGATGGAGAGAGAGTGTAACGGGTAGAAAAGGCTGAGTGAGGAATATGTGGTCTTGGTTACCGGGAAAACCAATGGAGAAAGCTAAGTAACTAGCTTGGTTAAAATGTGATGGGCTAGATTTATATTGGGCATGTATCAACAACTAAGTTGGTTAAAAAACAAAAGACCACCAGTAATGAACATAAGTTCATAAAGAGAAGCCCTAAAGGAACAGACCAGATTTGGTAGTAGAAAGCTACCAACTTTTCTGCTAAAATCAGTCTTCCATAACGTCACTGTTATGGAGAGATAAACCAAAAATTTGGTTAACACACCATGTAGACTAATAATGGACATGGCCCAAACTGAAAAGAAAGATTTTCTTTTCATAACAAGTACATATGTACTTGGTTCAAACATAACCAAACAAAGTGGTCAAGCTTCAAACTCCCTCCCATTTCCTAAAACGTACAAGGGATGATGTTTAATACCAAAATGTTGGGTTCATTAATCCCATGATTACCTTGAAAAACAAGTTAAGCTTGTAACTTGATTTTGCTTAACAAACATAATAGACCACTTGATAATTATTGCATGAAGTGATGATAAGCAAAATGATGATCCCTTCAAAAGGAAATAAGTACAAATGTACATAAATTAAAAATAAATTCTTTTTGTTTGAGATTTTTTGAGTGAAAAATATAACAAGCCTATATTTAGTAAAATCGGAGAATAGACCCACTTACATAGGTATTCATAGGCATATTTTTCATCATACTATGAATGTATCACATGTGGTCCATAAAAAGTAATGGAGAATGAATGCATGTGGCATAGTAAAGGGAAAATCATTTTTCCATGGGGTAGCAAAATTGTTCCTTGATGAGATATATTATCTCCCCCTTTTTATATTAAATTTATCCACAAAAAGTTTTTCTCCTTTTTCCCATTTTTGCACAACATTTGTTTGCTCATCTAAAAAATCGTCCACTTAGATGCATGTACCAAGAGGGTAATCATTGACTCAAAGATCAAATGAGCTCGGGCAATATGTGTAACAAGGACACTCAAAGGATTACCATCTCGAATCCATCGAAGGATAAAATAAATTTCAGGGATCGTTGCTTGAGAATATGTAGCGAAGAACTTATCAGTAGCTCCCAAATCAGATGATTTTAGGGTACTAAGTATAACAAGGATGCTCCAAAGGATAAGGGACTCCAGACTCAAGCAATGATTAGCAAAAATAATCAATAATAATTTTCCAATTTTTTGATATAAAGAGAAACTGAATTGGGCTAACTCAAGTTTTTTGCTTAAAGAGGAACTCAAGCGTAAACCGTGCGACAAAAAAATAAGTTTCACTTAACCATACCACATATCGATGTATGCATGAAAAATTGGATGTTGGGACCATTTGTGATACACAAATAATATAATGCATAATTATGCATTTATGAGTACAAAGGTAAGCGTATCTATAACCACTCGGTTTTACCTTGTACAGGCCAAAATATATATAATAGTTTTTGTTTTTTTTTTGTTAAAAAAAAACTTCACAAACAGAAAATAGAAATTTTCTTTTGAAGAGATAATCAAGTTGCAGAACATACAATGATTGATTGCCTTAAGATTTCAAACCGATGATTATCAAGTGGTTTGGTAAAAATATCTGCAAATTATTTTTCAGTGGGAATAAACACCAGTTCAAGTAAATTTTCTTCGACCAGGCTTCTAATGAAATGATAACGAATTTCTATGTGCTTGGTGCGAGAATGTAAGACTGGATTTTTGGAGATGTTTATAGCACTAGTGTTATCACAAAATAGAGAGAGCTTACCTTGTGGGAAACCATAGTCATGAAGCATGTGCTTCATCCATAGCATTTCTGTACAGCAACTTCCTGCTGCAATGTACTCAGCTTGAGTCGTGGAAAGGGATACGCAATTTTATTTTTTGCTGTGCCATGAAACAAGATTATTTCCCACGAAAAAGCTTCCTCCTGAAGTGCTTTTTCTATCGGTAGCATCTCCTGCCCAGTCGGAATCAGAATATCCTGCAATTTCAATGCTAGAATCAAAAGAATAATAGATGCCAAAATTAGTTGTCCCAGAGATGTATCGCAAGATGCGTTTGACAGCTTTGACATGAGATTCTTTTGGATTTGCTTGATATCGAGTACACACACCTACACTGTAAGAGATGTCAGGCCTGCTAGCAGTTAGATAAAGGAGACTTCCAATCATACTTCTATAATAAGTAGGATTAGTACTGACACCAGTCAGATCGGCATTAATTTTGCATGAAGTTCCCATAGGATTCCGAATAGAAGAAGAGGATTCCATTCCAAATTTTTTAATTAAATCCAATGCATATTTAGTTTGTAAAATGAAAAGTCCATCTTTTCTTTGTTGGACTTGCAACCCAAGAAAATAGTTCAATTTTCCACATTGGCTCATTTGGAACACTTTTGTCATCATTGTGGTGAATTATTTCACCAGTTCATCTGAGGTAGATCCAAAAACAATGTCGTCTACATAAACCTGTACAAGAATGACATGTTTAGCAGAACACTTGACAAATAGTGTCAGGTCAATGAAATCTCTGATGTAGCCATTTTTAATCAAGTAGGAAGATAGTTTGTCATACCATGCCCGAAGGATTGTTTAAGTCCATACACGGCTTTTTTCAGGCGGTATACATGTTCTGGGTGTGTAAGACTTGGAAATCCTGGGGTTTGTTTCAGATACACTTCTTCTTTGATGTCACCATATAGGAAGACACTTTTGACATCCATTTGATAAAGTGTAAATTTTAGATGACAAGAAATGGCTAACAACAGTCTTACTGATTCTAACCTAGCAACTGGCGCAAAGGTTTCATCAAAATCTATACCCTCAATTTGATTGTAACCTTGAGCCACTAATCTGGCTTTGTTTCGGATAATAGTTCCTGATTCATCAGTTTGTTTTTGAAAACCCACTTGGTTCCAATTACATTCTTGTCTTTTGGTCTACGGGTTAATTCCCATACCTCATTTCTTTCAAATTGATTTAACTCTTCCTGCATTGCAATAATCCAGCCAACATCAGCTAAGGCTTCTTTGACATTTTTTGGTTCAACAGATGATACCAAACCAAAGGTGGTAATGGTATTTATGTTCTTTTCAGAAATAGCCAAAAAGCATTTAAGAATAGAAAGATCACATACTAAACCGTGTACCTTACTTCTGGTTCTCATAGGTTCCTGAACTGTTCCTATGATGTCTGAAGGAGAATGATCTTTTTTGACCTGCCTCTTTCCAAGTCTGTGAGGAGGCTGTTGAGCTAATGTCTCATCAAACATATTTCCTTCAGTGTCATGTTCAGATTCGTGATCTGACAACTCCGTGTCGGAATCTGGATTTTGTTCATCTATTGGAGTTTCCACTTAAGATGGTGGGAGTCTCTCCGCATCAGCCTGTTCATTAAGAATATGAGGAGTTATATGATGACAAATATGAGCATCATCAATTGCAACATTTACAGTTTCCATGATTCTACAAGTTCTCTTATTGTACATTTACAGTTTCCATGATTCTACAAGTTCTCTTATTGTACACTCGATAAGCTCGACTGTTTGAGGCATATCCAAGAAAGCATCCTCGATTGCAATATTAGATATATTGTCAATGCAAGAAAAATTCCCTACGAAGTTTTCATTATCAGAACTATTTTCACATAGATCCCAAGGCTTTTGTTGGATGGGGTTCGAGTTCGCCTGACCTTTGGATCTGTTTTTGTTGTTCCTAAAGGATATCCTTTTATAGGGTGCAGAAGATTTGGCAGAAAGACTCTTGGCTATTTTGGAAAGATAATCAAGGGTTTTCTCAAGAGATGATTGAAAAGAGGAGAGTCTGTTCATGTGACTTGTATTCATATTTCTCCCCAGTTTTCTACAGTTAGGTCGAATGTGACCAATGATACCATAATGGTGACAAGTTGGAACAAAAGGTTTTTTTAGGTTTGAAAGAAGATACAAAGTTTTCTTTTTGACTTTTTACAAACCTGGTTAGTTCCTCGGAACTTTTGTCAGCTTCATATCCTAACCATGTTCTGTCTTTGTTAGTCTTGCAAATGCCACACATTTTGGTTAATTTTTCTGACCCGAGAGAAAATTGAATAAAGAGAGATTTTGATTTTTCCAAAGCAAGTTCAAGATCAGATTTTTCTTTTGTTAAAGAAGAAATAAGATAATTTTGGCAATCTAATTTTTCTTGAAGCATCTTGACATGTTCTTCTAGACAGAATTTTTCTTGCTTCCATTTCTTCTTTATACGAAAGAATTTTTCTTCTAGACTGTCATTATCTTCATCATCCATATAAGACTTATCTAAGTCGATTGAAGCAAAGAAAACAATTGTGTCATCTTGTTTATCAGATGCATCTTCAGACTCGCTGTCACTCCATGAGACTTTCAATACCTTATGCGATTTAGACTTTCTATTTGCACAATCTGCAGCTCTATGTCCAAAACCAGAACACTCAAAACATTTTAGTTTATCATTAGGTTTTTGAGAGGATTTTGGTCTAAAATTTTTGATATTTGAACTCTCATCCCTTCTAAAGTTCTTTGGGTTTGGATTTTGGTTGCTAGATCCTTTAGAAAAATTCCTAGAAAAAACTTTCCTATTTTTGAGAAATTTTCCAAATTGTTTTATTAGAAAAGCAAATTCTTCGGAAGAGATTTCAGAAGGTTCATCATCTTGTTCTTCCTTATTTATTGAGCTAAAAGTAATTGTCTTCTCTTTCTTTCGATTTAGTTTTCTTGCCTCAAAGGTCTTAAGATTTCCAACTAATTAGTCGAGAGAATATGTAGACATGTCATGTGACTCTTCTATTGAAATTTGTTTAGGCTCAAAATAGGAAGTGACCGATCTAAGCACTTTTTGAACAATAACTTTCGGCTCAATAAGATGACCTAGACCTTGACATTGATTAGTAATGTTAAGAAGACGGCTATGAAAATCATCAATGGTCTCATCTTCACTCATTTTAATTTGTTCAAATTCAGAAGTTAAACTTTGAAGTTTTTGATCTCTTACCCTGATATTACCTTCATGAGTAGTAGAGAGTGAGTCCCATGCCGCTTTTGCTGTTGGACAGGGAAGAATTCTTCTTCGTTTCTTTTCTGAAAGAGCAGAATATAAGCTGTTTAAAGCTTTTGTATTCATTCTGGAGTTTGCTTTTTCGGCATCAGTCCAGGTGCTTCTTTCCTTCGGGATGCGCACTTTATCATCTTCAAGAGATGGGATAGTGGGAGGGTTGTATCCGTCCTCGACCATAGTCCATTGTCTTGAGAGATGAGAAATGCCGACATCATATTCTTCTATTGGAAGTAATCGTTTCCTTCAAAAAAACGGAAGAACGTTAATAGAAGTGGCCTTATCACGATTCATTCTAGGATACAGAGGATCTCACTAACAAAAGTTAGTGGCCGCTCTGATACCACTTGAAGATCCCAGAGGAGGGGTGAATGCGCTTCAAAAATGCATGCATTGCTAAATTTTTCAAGTATCGAATGGCTTCTAAGTTTGTGGTATTTATAGCCAATCGGTATAGCAAGTTGAGGCTCAAGATTTGATCTCAGCCCTTCATCAAAAAGATGAATCCAAAGGTTCTCCTTGAAATGGGGAAATGCCATGCTGAAATTCACCAACTGGGACAGCAAGGAGGCAAGCTGAAATTCACCAAACGGGATAGCAAGGAGAAGAAATGAAACTGAAAAACCTGACTCCATTACATGAGTGAGAGAGAATGTGAGGTTTTTCATTTAGTTTTGTCAAACCTGGACATGCAAGAGTGTAGAGTGTTTGGAGACAGTTTGCTCCATGAAAACAAGGAGAGATACCTACTCCCTTTTACCTACCAGAAAGTAGAGATAAAGAGTTGTGAAGAGAAAAGCTTGTAGGTAAAGTTTTTAACAACTCTCATCACAAAAGTTTTGGATGAAATAACAAGCAAGGTTTAATTGTTAATGATGCATGATTTTACCTTTCACAATGGTTAATGAGATAAATGTCCATTATTTTAGCTTGTTAATGTTGCTTATGCATGTCATCCATAGTTTTTGAGAGAGTGCCAATTATGTAATGCCAATATGTTTGAAGTGCAGATGCTCATTTGAGGGATGTAGGTGTATCTCGCATTACAAGTGTTATGATCTGCTTGCGGAACTCCCATAGGTGGTTGTTGATATCTGTTTAGATTATTATAGGAAGGAGGCGATTTTTGGAGTGGTAACTGCAAAGACTTGTTGAGGGATTTAAAAACAATTATGATTACAACAGACCAAGTAAGGCGGGATTTTGTTGGTGTGTTGATGTCTTCTTTGATTTTTAAGTCTCTGGCCTTTGGATTTCTATTGTTCAATTGATGCGTTAGAATGTTTTACGTAGTAACTAAGTAGGTGTGCCAAGATTAACACTTATTGAACTCATAAATTTTTACATACAACTTTTATATTCATTGAGATGAAGAAGATGGTGTATCTGATTGAATAGAGTTATAATTAGATCCATAATTTGTTGGTTCCATGATCAATTCTAATATTTGTGATCAAGAACACAGCCAAAGAGGAAAAGAAAGAGAAATGTGCTTAAAGATAGATCGATCACAATGATTATTCAATTATACACATTATTGAATTCGAGACAACAAAGTTACAGTACAATCAAATCGCTCGTAATCTTGAATATCAGTCACACACATGTTGATGAGTTCATCAACATCTCTTATTTAACTATAGGACATGATTTCTCAACCACAAACAGAAAGAAGCAAATCACAACATAAATTGAGGTCACACAAACAACATGAAATCCAAATCACACACATTGATACAATCTATCGAATTTGGTGAGTTTATTGCAGATTCCACTACCACCACCAGGAGAGCATTAGTATGTATACTTCAATTCTTCACCTAATAAGATTGAATAGAGGGATGACCAAGTAAGTAACAAATGTGAAGACAAACATACAATAATTATATATGAAGATGCAAGTAGTAGATTGTTAACAATACCTGACCGATCATCCATCATTTGTTTTAAAACACTAATCATCCTTTATTCATGATCACCTGCATCTTCATTGTAAGAGACGCCGTTAAGTTTAATCTTTGTGTCATACTTGAACCTGGCCCATTCCTCACCTTTGAATTGCCTTTTGACTCCTCTACTCAACTCATCACAGTGCTCGATTTTCAATTCCCTTAGAGCAGTGAGGCGATGCAATCCTTCCGGAAAAACAGACAATTCGGGACAGTCGCTAATAGATAGTACCTCCAACAATGTCAGGTCTTTCATCCACTCTGGAAGTGCCATGAGATTCCGGCAGTCTACGATCGTTATGCTCTGTAAAGTGCTTGTAGACTCTTGAAGCCAATCAGGGAGAGCTTCTAAATCTGATTCAATGATATTGAATGACCGAAGACCTTGAATGCCTTGTCCCGACCTCATTAGCTCGGGCTTCTCGCACCTCCCAAGGGTTAAAGTATCAAATGCTGGCAAGTTCTTCAAATTAGATGGTAAGGATTCCAAATTCTCACAGTTTCCAATCCCTAGTTGCCGAAGGTCAATAAGATATTCAAAGTCTTCACCCAAAGATTTGAGATTTTCACATCCCCCAAAGACCAAAATCTGAAGCAAGCTGAGACCTCTGAATGTTCCTTTCGGAAAATACATTTGTTGTGTAGTTATCACTAACAATCTAAGGTTGATCAGGTTGTCTAAGTCTTTAGGTAACTCCTTAAGTGACGTACAACCTGCCAAGTTTAAATGTTGCAATTTCAGCAGCCTGCAAATGGAATCGGGGAGCTTTTTAATATTCTTATTCCATGACAGATCCAGAAATCTTAGGTGACACAGGTTACAAATGGAATTTGGTATCTCGTCAAGAGTTGATCCAGTCAAATCTAGCACTCGTATGTACTTGATTCTTGATATGCATGTCCGTAGGAAAACTTGATTAATCTCACATTCTTCAGTTTGAAGTGAAAACAAAATAGTCCTCAACTTGTTCGCCTGGAGCATGAGTTGGGCAACACCGTTCTCGTGATCTTCAGACAAATCTTTGTTGGATAGAGAGATGTGACGAATTTTATCAAAACCGTCAAAAACTCGATGACCATTTATTATGGAGTATTCTACCGGTGCAATTGACATGGCTAGATCATGAACTAAATCATGAATTTTAAAGATCACGATACTTAAAGCATCTCTTTCAACTTGAAACAAAGATCGAGAACAAAATTCTCTTATATAGCATAATCCGATCTCTTGAAGATCTGTGTTTCCTTCACAAGATTTAAGATAATCTTGTGCCATCCATAATTGAATAATCTTTATACTATTAAACTCATAATCTTTGGGAAACAATGAACAAAATGCAAAACAAGATTTCAAGTGAGACGGTAATGCATCATAACTCAGCTTTAATACCTCCATAGTTTTGTCATTTCTTGTGGTACTCCATATGTGATGATCTCTCATTCGCACCCAGTCTTGTTTCTCTCTTTTCATATAGAGCATACTCCCTAGAGCAACTATTGCTAAAGGAACTCCTCCACACATCTTCACAATTTCCTCCCCAATTTCGACCAAGTGTGAATAGCGTTGTTCATCTTCTTTGTTAAATGCCCTTTTCTTAAACAAAATCATGGAATCCTCTTAAGAAAGACCTCTCAAGACAATTTGCACAGAATGCACAAGTGAAGCAACTGTTCCACTTCGCGTTGTTACCATGATTTTACTCCCATGGGTTCCAACTTTTAACAATGTTTTCAACTCGATCCACTTGTCAATGGTTACTCCAGTTGACTTCGTGTCCCAAACATCGTCTAACACCAACAAGAATTTTTTATCCCTCAATGTATCAAGCAAACCTTTTTTCATAAGGTCCAGACTTGGATATTCACACTTTCTTTCGGTTGCAGCAACAATTATGCTCTCAACTAATGTATGAATATCAAAGTTATCTGAGACACATACCCACATCTTCATCTCAAAGTTTCCTTTAACAATTTCATCATTATACACCAATTTAGCAAGTGTTGTCTTTCCCAACCCTCCTAGACCAACAATGGAGATAACAGACAAATTTTCATCATCACTCAAATGATTAGTGTCACTCAAGAGATGTTTGATTATCTGTTCTTTATCTCCATCTCTACCAATAACAGCCAACGACTCCACTACAGAGTCGGTTATCCTTCCCTTATTTTGTGCCTTTAGAAGCACATGAGAAGTTTCGACAACTCTATCGAGAGAAAAGTCATTCTTTTCTTTGTTAATCTCATCTAGTCTCTGTCTAACTTCTTTGAGTTTATGACCTATTTTGAAGTTAAAGACTACTGGATTCCAACGGGAGAAGAATTGATGTACCTTTGCTTTGGCTCTACTGCTCCGACTTTTGTTGATGAGCACTTGTTGTTGAAGTTCTTGGAAATCAAAGTCATCCAGTACATCCTCAGCATCGTTGCAGACATCTCTGAGGTTTCCCAACCAATGGCTGATCTTGGAGTTGTGTGTTTCTTTCTTCTCTGCATCCTCCAGCACGGCCCTGATAGCTTTCAAGGTGTTATTCAGCTTCTTTAGCTCAAATTGTGCACCCCAAGCCAAGCAAACTTCTTGGGCAGTGTAGGAGGCCAGCCTACCCAAAACATTCTCAGCAATTTCCGTGGCAAGTCCTGTGGCAATTTCCATGACAAATGGAATTCGATCATGGAAGAAAGAAAGACGGAAATAAAGTTGGACGTGTTTATCTGTTTGGGTGAAGTTATAGGTTCTGTATTGCCAAAAATATCCCGTTGTGATTATAGATCAAAGACAAGCGATGTGCGAACACTCAAGTCGTCCCCTAGTAAGATATATATTATGAATCGGCAACTAATCTCAATATAATACATTTATGAAGCCAATCACCTGAAAACTAATATAAATCAATAACAAAAGTCATCGGTCTTTTTCTTAATTTCCATCCTTCACATAACGGGGTGTATGCATGTATTTCCAGCTCATTCCAGCCATCGATCAATTAATTGCTTGATTACCAGCAAATACCCTTTTTTATTTGAAAGTTAATGATCTGCAATTCAAGGATTTAACCCATTAATAAATTTTGAATATATTACATAAAAAAGTTACCATGCATGGCCTGCATGGATCGGGTAACAAAATTTACGTAAGCAATTTTTTTTTTGAAAAAAAATTTACGCAAGCATAACTCGACTGTAATTACCTAATGATCATTTAATACAATAACCTCTCCGTGTACGTGGCCAAAGGCTGCTTTCTGTGTTGTGAGATGGTAGACCTATTTCGACGATGTTGACAGGTTGGTATTTAGTACCATGCCACTTTTGAAATAGCTGAATGTACCAATGTAGTGCAAGTTTAGTATATTCCATATATAGAATGATTCATGTACATATATATAAAAGTTAGAAAGATAGGAACATTGATCAAGACTTGTAGGAGACGAAGATCAGTTTCTATTCTCGGATTAAACAAAGTAGCAAGCTAGCTAGGCTAGCGTGCATGCAATGCAAGAGTTGAACGAATTGAAGCCGGAGCACCCTACCAAGGCATTCCTTACTTCATTGAAGCTTACTTTACTGCCAAGCTTAGAACCCTTGAGTCATGAGACATATGTTCGTATATAAGCTGCTGTTTGATCAATGTTCATATAGATATTTTCAACCCATAATTCAAAGTAAACCAAGTCTTTAAACACTTTTTTCATCATCATGCCGGGGTTAGTGTACTCATCGGATTCTGATGACCTCTACGGATCAACAAGCCACAATGCGAGGCTGTTTGGCCGCGAGAGGCCAATTCATAAGGTTCTTGGAGGTGGCAAAGGTAACATACATACATTTACCTATATGATTCATCATCTATATAGTCTAAGGGAAAAACTTATGTACATTAATTAACGTACGATACAATAAAAATGTGTACATATTTGCAGTTGCGGATGTGTTGTTGTGGAGGAACAGAAATGTATCGGCAGCGCTTTTCGGTGTGATGACCGTGATATGGTTTCTTTTCGAGGTAGTCGAGTACAACTTCATCACCCTCCTGTGTCACGCCTCCATTACAGCTATGCTTGTCATCTTCATTTGGCGCACCTGTGCAGAAATCTTCAAATTGTATGTAGTACTACTCATTTAATTCTCCTACATAATCTTTCCATCCTTCATTTTCCTATAGTGACTCTAACAAATTAAGTCATTATGTGAATGCAGTACACCTCCCAGAATACCTCAAATTGTGTTACATGAATCCAAATTCAGAGAGGCAGCCTCCATGATCCACAAGAAGCTCAACCGTTTCTTGTCAAGGCTACTAGACAGCGCTGTTGGAAGAGACCTACCCTTCTTCATTCTGGTACATAAACTACATACACAATTTGCTTTTAAGTTGTAAAGATTTATGTCTGTAAAGTGTACTATAGAGGAGCCGGATCCGCGCGCTTTTTGTGATATTTACATGCACTAAAGTTCTTTAATTTTGTAATGATGTTTTGCAGGCAATTGTTTCACTGTATATATTGTCTGTGATTGGAACCTATTTCAGTTTCCTTAATCTTCTTTACTTTGGTAAGCTGGACAGAGTTCTTTATTCATCTTCCCATTCATATACAATTCTATACACATTGTAATTAGCTAATCACAATTATCTTCTGTTCATTGCAAACATTAATTAGGTTTTGTATGTTTGGAAACCTTGCCCTTTCTGTACGAGAGATTTGAGGACGACGTTGATGATCTGGCCGGAAAAGTTTTTCGACAAATAAAGAGATCATACAGAAAGTTTGAGGCTCAGTTCCTCAACAAAATCCCAAGAGGCCCAGTCAAAGACAAGAAAATCAGATGATCATCTTCTTGGCCAAAGTTGTACATATAAGTATTTGTACCAAATTTCCTACTAAGCTTTCTGTACATAAACAGACCAAGCAGTACTGCATGTAAATATGGAATAAATTCATCACAAAAAAACTAAGACAAGTGTTTGAATCCTAAGAGCACTGCTCCACCGATAGTAATAATGTGGAATTCTGTGGAACCTAACAAGCAGAAGATGTCGTCAAGCTAGATGAAACTCCAGGAAGAAAATAAATGAAGCTCAACTCCATTATTTATTTACTATTTGACAAACCGAACGTGAACCTCATTGTTCCTTTTACCGTTTCAAAGGGGATATTTTTTACTCTTTTGGATTAGGATTTCCATCAATCACGCACCTCTCTAAAGAAGCAGCTGTCCGGTCATTATATAAGATGAATCTCCTATAAGAAATTAATTGTGGCTCAAATATATTATTTACTATATGACAAAAACAAACGTGAACCTCATTTCCTGTTTAAAGAGGGTAATTTGGTCTTAACTCGTAGCTTATAGCTTTTTAATAAGTTTGTTGTAATTTTTGTGTGTAATTTTTTAAATAAGTTACAGTTACTTTAGTTTACCAGACACTTAAACAGTTTAAAATTTATGTTAAGTTGCAAAATTAGCTGCTCCATAAGCTGTGTCAAACCGGACCTAAGTGGTAGAAGATGTCTATTATATAACGGTGTGTTTAGATGACGAAAATATTGAGGAAATTTAAACGAATTTCAGCAATTTACAATTCTTTCTCTATAATTCTTTTGTTTTGATAAGTTTCTTGAGACTTTAATTTGCAAATTCTGTTTTTTTTTTAATTCAGAAGAATTGGAGCTCTTAATTTCTTTGTTCAATTCTTCAAAATTAGGTCTCATTCTACAATTTCCTCGAATTACAAATAAACGTTTGAATTCTTTTGACATTTTAAATCTCTTTAAATTCAAATACTAGAATTCGTAAATAATGACATTCAAAATCATGAAATTATAATTTTTATCATTAGTGAACTTCATTGAGAATTAAAAATACTTAATCCAAACACACTACAAAATGCAAGATGATGATGAATGATGAATCATATCTCCAAGAAGAAAATAATTAAAGCTCATTATTGCTTCTATTATTTACTATAAGAGCATATGCAGCGTTGAGGGACGGCGAGGACGTTCTCCGGCGGGGCCCGTTGTTTGAGGACGTTCTCCGGCAAAACGGCGTGCAGCGGGGAGGGACGGAAGAGGCGACCGGACGTTGACGTCTCGAACGTCCTCGCCGGTGTCCTTCGCAGAGGAAGAGAGGCCGGACGTCCTCTGGTAGTCCCCACTGCACGTGGGTAAAAAAGTTAAAAAAAAACAATGCACCAATAACCACGCGACACGTGGCACGCCCTGAGCAACGGACAGATCAACAGCTAAGTTGATCTGGCCGTCCATTTCAAACGGATATGAGCTATCTGACGGCCCATATTTAAATGCAACGGCCATGAAATTAAAGTCAGAAATGAAAAAATTACAAAAAAATCCAAAAAATTACAAAAAAATCCCAAAAATTACAAATGACCCCATACATTTTTTCTATAAATATCACCTTCATTTCATTAATTTCTCACACCAAGTTGTGCACAACAAATTCATTCTCTCCATCTCTCCTCTAAACCCTTTTTTTGTGGGAAAAAATGGCAACAAATTGGCTTCTTTCGGAAGATGTTCAATTGAGCATCTCTTATTGTCGTTTTAGCGTTGATTCCATCACCAAAAATCGACAAAAGGTGAAAAAATTGTAGGAAAAGGTTTATGGTTTTCAAGGAGAATTGGGAGTTAGGTTATGGTGAATCGATGCCGGAAGCTAGGACCCAAAATGCATTATCCTCTCGTTTCGCAAAGTTGAAGCCGAATTTGAAAGTTTGGGGTAGTGCTCTTTCTTTCGCACGAAGGAATGCATCTTCCGGCTCCAACATACACGATGAGGTAATGTTTTTGATCTCCAATTTTTTATAAAGTTTTTACCATATTGTTTCAACTTATGTTGTCTAAATTTTATGAAATACATGTTATTTATTTCATGATATTTATGAATTACAAGTTCTCTGTTTCCTTTTATTTAATATAAGCTATGTCCATTTTATTTAATTTTCTTTAGGGCATGTTTTTTATGAATTACAAGCTATTTATTCCATCTTATTATTATTATTATTTAGATGAGATGTGCTCAATCATTTTATGTGGCAAAAAAGAAGAAAGAGTTTAAAGATTTTGATTGTTGGGAAGTGGTGAAGAATCATCCTTACTTCATCAATGTCGAGGCTAGTGCACCTCTGCCTTACTTATCATCTACTCCGTCTTACTCATCATCACATCCCGCAAGCCCAATACCTCCCACCGTCAACTTGGAGGAGGATGATGCATTTGCCACACCAATGAGCAACCAAGCTCCCTATTCTTCAAAGCGTCCTATGGGAGTGAAAGTGGCCAAGGAAGTGGAAACAAAAAAGAGAAAAGGGCATGACGCCTACAAATGAAAGAGCCGAGGCTTTGAATAGGATTGCGACAAATCAAGAATCTTATGGTCGCAATCAAAAAGATAGTGATGCAATTGAGGTTTCTCTTATGCGAGAGCAAATCGCCATTTAAAAGAAAGACATCCAATTGAGGGCTTTGGCGGAGGAAACTCAGATTATGTCAATGGATACCGAGAGAATGGCTCCTAAATCCAAGAGGTATTTCACAAAGAGGAAAGCAGAAATCATTTCTCAATTGGATGGGGTTGAAGAAGAAGCTAGCGAAGAAGACTATTCCAATTGTTATCGCCCCCTTTTTCCAAGCACTTAAATTACCCCCTTTATTTTTGCCAAGCACTTAAATTATTGTTTATGTAATTTAAATTTTCAAGCATTTAAATTATGTACTATGTAGTTTCCTTTTTACATAAATAAAACTGCACATTCTTTATTTCCATCAAGTCCCCACACATTACAAAAATTGAAACACACATAATAGAAATACAAAATTCAAACACACAACAATGCAAACAAACAATTAAAACAACATATTTATAGTTGTTCACCGGTCTCAAAAAACCAGTTGTGCTTAACTAAGTCCTTCTGAAGCTCTCAATGGATGTAAGCAGATCGGAGATCCACAAGACGATCATTAAACCGTTGTTCATTTTGTCCATCTCTTCCAACGGGCTCGAAAGGAATCCGGTTCCCCCCTTCATCCACTGGCCCATCATAAGTTGTGAATGCGGTAGATGGGTTTTGGAGATCTTGTTCTTCGTTCTCCTTAAACTCATCCTTCAGAATTCCTCCTCAGCGATCATGTTGTGCATTATGATGCACGCCAACATGATGCTTTTTAACGTCGAAATGCGATGTCACCGAGCTGCATGATGAATTATCCTCCAACGAGCTTGTAAGATACCAAAGCACATCTCCACATCCTTGCGGTACGACTCTTGCTTCCTCGCAAAAAGCTTTTGTGGAAGCTCTTGAGGATTAGAAATCGTTTTGACAAACGAGGAGTACCTCGAATATATCCCATCAGCAAGGTAATAAGTGTTACGGTATGTCATACCATTCACTTTATAAGTCGCAACCGGACTTCTTCCAGCAAGCACTGCATCGAAGATATCTGATTGGTAGAGCACGTTGATATCATTTTGAGCTCCTAGTACCCCAAAGAAACTGTGCCAGATCCACGTGTCATATGAGGCCACTGCCTCTAAGATGATAGTTGGACGACCCTTCCTCCTTGAGTACGCCCCTGACCAAGCGGTTGGGCAGTTCTTCCACTCCCAATGCATGCAATCAATGCTTCCGATCATACCAGGAAATCCTCGATGTCTAGCCCTTCTTAGAAGTCGAGTGATGTCTGTCTGATCTGGAGCACAGAGGTAACGGGTACCATAAAGCTCTACAACTTTGGTGCACCACTTCTTCATGCACTCCAGAGTTGTTGATTCCCCCATCCTTGTGATTTCGGCACACTGATCAGCAGCTGAGCCGTAGGCCAACATCCGAAGAGCACCGGTCATCTTTTGTTGGGGAAGTAGTCCGACCATTCCAGTGGCGTCGGCTCTTTGATGCCAAAATGGGTCGTTGTTGCAGAGGTCCGTCATTATACGGTTGAATATATTTTGGCTCATTCGGAACCGCCGACGAAAGTCATGGTCGGTGAAGACTGAGCGTTCGATGAAGTAATCTTCCATAAGATTTTGGCCCCTGGACTCCCTCATCCTTGGTTGATTTGCACGGCGGCGTGGTGGTGGTTCATCATCAAAAGCTACATCGACAGCCACAGCGTCGATAGCGAATTGATTGGCAATTTTTGCATTTCGTCGGCGTTGTTGTTGCCTCTTACTGAAAAAAGTACCGAAACTCATGCACTACAACATTTTTACCCATTGCCGGCGACTTTTATGTCGCCGGCAATGTTTTTGGACATTACCGGCGATTTTTGCCGGAAAAATCGCCGGTAATGTCTTTTTTTTTTTTTTTTTAACATTACCGGCGACATAAATGTAAGTCGCCGGTAATGTCTTGCCGGAAAAGACATTGCCGGCGACTTACATTTATGTCGCCGGTAATGTAAAAAAAAAAAAAAAAAAAAAAGACATTACCGGCGACAAAAATTAAGTCGCCGGTAATGTCTTTTTTTTTTTTTTTTTTACATTACCATCGAGACATTGCCGGCGACGGACATTACCGGCGACAAAAATCGCCGGTAATGTAAAAAAAAAAAAAAAAAGACATTACCGGCGATTTTTCCGGAAAAATCGCCGATAATGTGCAAAAACATTGCCGGCGACTTAAAAGTCGCCGGCAATGGGTAAAAATGTTGTAGTGATGGGATTCATCTTGATGAAACCAAAATGTGAATAAGTGTTTTATGGTGGCTTAGATACGAGTAAAACTACAAGAGATGTGTAGTTGGTGTGAGTCTACATCTCCCATAGCTCTTTCTTTTATAGCCATTTTGAATTACCAATTTTTTTAAGATAACGACACGTGTCGACTGTCGATTGGTTGAAAATATTACCGGATATCTTCATCAATAATTTTACCAACACCGACACGTAGACATTACACGTGTTACACTCTCATTGGTTTGTAATCTTACCAGAAATCTTACTGAATATCTTCAATCAATAATTTTGCCGACACCGCCAATTGACACCGCCACGTTGACATGACACGTGTCTCAAAATTACTCGTCGGAAATCTTATCGAAAATCCGCTACCAATTATATAATCCGGAATGACACGTGTCGTCTAGTTATTGGGTGAAAGTATTATTCGGATTTAAATAAAAAATATTTTAAATAATAATGAATAGTCATAGGAAGTCCTATTTTGGACACCGCTGCACGAAAAACATGAATAAGACTTCCTATTTTGAGGAATTCCTCAAATGGGTGAGGAATTTCTCAAAATAGGACTTTCTCTCCACTTTCATGGGTGCATATG
Source organism: Geum urbanum (assembly GCA_946800695.1). NCBI lineage: Eukaryota > Viridiplantae > Streptophyta > Magnoliopsida > Rosales > Rosaceae > Geum > Geum urbanum. The sequence goes on from OX327011.1 coordinate 49,727,003, forward strand.
CTATAAAATAAGCTAGCTAGAACCCTAGGGAGGTATCTTGGTGTTTGTCGCTGTATATGCGTACTGTTTTAGATTAGGATTTCCATCACCTTTCTTTTTCGCGCTCATCATGTCGCGAACCAAAGCTGACAATCATCAGCGGCGACACGTACACTGATCTAACTATCATCGCTGGCCGGCTGCTAATATGGTTAAATTCTTGCATAAACTACAGATTGAAGCAAGAAACATCAACAAGCTACCTAACCAGAATTGAGAGAGAATTTCAGTCTGTAAAAATAGCAGAGCTTCACTGTTCCATTGCTTAACTTCTTGTATAATCGTTTTACAACTATATATAGTACAGTTGCATCAGATACACTTAATGCCAGCTAAAAGCCAGCTAATATCTAGCTGGATAAGCAACACGTGCTGATTACAAACTAACAAACCTAACAATATTATTAACCACTAATAGCTAAACTAATGCCTCCGTTATTACCCTCCCTCAAGCTCAGCAAGGGTAACCATGCTGAGATTGGTAATGTGAGAACGATATGCTGGACCGTGTAACTCTTCAGTTAGAATATCAGCAGTTTGATAGGCAGTAGGGACATATTGAAGCACGAGATCTTGTTTCTGAACACGTTCATTAAAAAAATGGAAGTCATTATCGAGATGTTTGATATGAGAGTGAAATACAGGGTTAGAGGCCAAGGCAAGAGCAGATAAGTTGTCACATTTTAGCAAAGAAGGCCGTGGAATCGTAATCTGCAAATCACAAAGCAGATGACGCAACCAAGATATCTCATCTGTAGTGTTAGCGAGAGCACGATACTCAGCTTCTGTAGAGCTACGAGAAACACTGCCTTGTTTCTTAGACTGCCAAGAAACTGGATTGGTGCCTAAGAAAACAACAAAGCCAGTGGTAGATCTCCTATTATTCACATCATCGGCCCAATCAGCGTCACAATAAGCTTGAATACAGGGACCATAGCGAAGAGAACGAGGACTACCATAACCATAAAATAAGCCTTGATCTAAAGTGCCCTAGATATACTGAAGAATCCTCTTTATAGCAGTAAAATAAACATCTGCTGGAGAGGACATAAATTGGCATACAGTGTTAACAGAATAAGCAATATTGGGACGAGTGAAGGTGAGGTATTGAAGAGCCCCAACTAGACTTTTGTAAACTGTAGGATCCGGTAAAGGAGTACCTTGATGTTTGAGAAGCTGAGCATGAAGAAGACATGGGGTGGAACAAGGCTTTGTCATACTCATTTCAGCTCGAATGAGGAGATCAGTAGCATATTTTTTTTTACTAAGAAGAAGGCCTTTAGGAGTATAGTGAATTTTCAATCCCAGAAAATATGTAAGAGCACCAAGGTCTTTCATATCAAATACTGAATTAAGTTCAGAAATGATAAGCTCAATGCCTGCAGCATCAGAACCAGTGATGACAATGTCATCAACATAGAGTAATAAAATGACAACTCCTGCGGGGCTTGTCCGTATGAACAGACTATGATCAGAATGGGAAAATGTAAACCCCAAACCAGGAAGAAAACTTGTAAATTTATCATGCCAGGCACGAGGAGCTTGCTTAAGAGCATACAAGGACTTCTTGAGAAGGCATACATAATCAGGATGAATAGGGTCGATAAAACCTTGAGGTTGTTTCATATAAACCTCTTCCTTAAGATCACCATGCAGAAACGCATTCTTAACATCAAGCTGCCTCAGATTCCATCTGTACATAGCAGCAAGAGCAAGGACTAGACGTACTGTGCTATGTTTGACCATTGGACTAAAGGTTTCTTCATAGTCTAGACCATGTTCTTGAGAGAAACCTTGAGCTACCAAACGAGCTTTGTATCTAGAGACATAGAGACAGTGCCATCTTGATTTTTCTTCACTCTATAGACCCATTTGATCCCTACAATATTCTTATGAAAAGGACAGGGAACCAAAGTCCAAGTATCTTGCTTATGTAATGCATCAATTTCTTCATGCATTGCAGCATCCCACTCAGGCTTACCACAAGCAGATTTGAAGGACTTTGGCTCATGAGGATCCAAGATGTCAGTAACAGCAGTAAAGCCAGCAAATTCAGCATACTCATTATATAATTTCTGCTGAATTATAGCAGAAAATGCACAATAATCCTCAAAGGTCTTTTTCTTCACTATATCGTTCTTTGCTCTTGTAAGCATAGAGTGATCATTATAATTTTGAGTAACAATAAACTGTAGCTCCAGATCAACAAGCATATCATGATCAATATGTGGAGACTCAACAGAAACCTCACTATCAATAGTAGTAGGAGCAGGAGGACACGCAGTAGTAGCATTCAAAGGTTCACTACCAGGAGAAATAGAGCCACTATGAGCATTATCAAAAATAGGAGGAGAATTACTATGATTAGAGGCAGGGAAGGAAGAAGGAGAAAGGTAAATAGATTCAACATTAGACTCACTAATTGCCCTCTGATTAGGGAAGTGGAAAGAAGGAGAAGAAGATGTGGAAGTAACAAAAGAAGGGAACGATACATCAAAGAAAGAAGCAGAAATAAGGTTGGAAGGAATAGATGAAACTGGAGATGTCATAGAGGCAAAGGGAAAAGTGGATTCATCAAAAATAACATGTCTGCACATCCAAAGTTTGTTAAGAGCAATGTTATAACAGAATACCCCTTTGTAACCTAGGGCAAAACCTAGGAAAACACATGGAACAGATTTAGGAGCAAGCTTATCAGAGGCATAAAGCCTAAGATAAGGAAAACAGGTAGAACCAAAATTCGAAGATGATCAACAGAGGGAATACATTTGAAAAGAAGAGAATATGGAGAAGAGAACTTAAGAGTCTTACAGGGCATCCTGTTAATCAAATAGGCAGCATGAGCAACAACATGAAACCAGAAAACTTTAGGTGAGGAAGCAGCTGTCATTAGGGTGACTGCAGTATCAACTAAGTGTCTATGTTTCCTTTCTGCTAAACCATTCTGCTGGGGAATGTAAGGGCAGGAAATATAGTGTAAGATCTCTTTTGAGGCCGGCCATAAAATTCTGAAAATCCTTGCTGGTATATTCACCACCTTCATCTGATTGAAAAAATTTAATAAAGGAGCCAAAGTGATTGATCACAAAGGCATGGAACTTTACAAATGTAGCAAACACATCTGATTTATTGATCAATGGAAAAATTCAGGAGAACCTTGTACAATCATCAATAAAGGTGACATAATATCTGTAACCCTCTAGAGACAAACATGGTGAAGGACCCCATACATCTGAATGGATCTTAGTAAAAGGATCCTCACTATGATTTACAGGCTTAGGAAAAGGTAATTTGTGCATTTTGCCTTGTAAACAGTGACCACACATAGATGTAACAGATTCAGAACTAGATTGAACATTAGAAAGGGACATCATCTTTGCTGTAATTTCTGCAGAAGGATGACCAAAACGTTGATGCCATAGATTTGACTTGACAGCACCACCCAAGTAAGCTGAAAAAACTGGAGATGTATAAGAGAAATGTCTTGGATTCTTGAACAAAAACAAGCCATCAGCATTACACTTTCCTTGGTACAGTAGAGCTCTGGTTATCTTATCCTGCACACATATATCAGTGTCATCAAGTGTAATAAAACACTTGTTGTCCTTGCACAATTTAGTTAGAGACAGTAGATTCACTGCTAACTTAGGCACATGCAAGACATTTTGCAGGTTAAAAGTGAGTGTAGAAGGTGTAATAGATGAGGTGCCAATATGAAAGATACATAAACCAGTGCCATTACTAATGGTAATCTGGTTCTCATTGGTATACGGATGAGCAATGGAGAGGTTTCGTAGTTCAGATGTCATGTGATGAGTAGCTCCAGAATCACCAATTCATATGTCTGAGCCAACACTGTCAGAGCTTTGAGAGGAGCTAGCTGCATGTCCAGAAGCCATTTCTCTAGCATGAGCAGTCATTGCTGCAATAGTAGATGGTGGTTCAGTGCCTTGATAAGCATAGTTAGATCTCTGAGTACAGTTGAGAGCAACGTGGCCTCTGACTCCACATAATTGACAAGTTACACTTGAAAAGTTGCCAGAATTAACTCCATTATCAGTCCTGTAAAAACAGTTAACAACTGTATGACCTTTCCTATGACAAATTTGGCATTCTGGAGCAGGACCACCATTAGTCTTAAATGGTACAATGGATCCATCATTTTGAGATGAAGCACCACCTTTGTAATTAGGATTTTGGAAGCATGTGTCTGCAAAGTGTCCACGTTTTCCGCGGATTTGACAAGAGTGAACCTGATAACATTTGTCATCAGTGTGACCTTTCTTTCCACAGTGAGAGCATTCACTTGATGTACCACTATTTCCCTTTGGTTTATTATTCCCTCCTGTGAATTTGACTTTACCATTATTGGATGTCCAGCTTCTTCGAGGATCACCATTTGAATCACCTCTGGCTACCATAGCACTCATTAAAGAATGAGCTCTGAAGACAGCTCCATCAATGTCTATCTCTGCTGCAAGGAGCTGAGATCTTAAATCTCTCAAGGATAGAGGAGTGTCTTTACCTCTCAGTACCATTCTTATCATATTATACTCATCTGGTAATCCATTCAGGGTCACAATGATGAGATCTTCATCAGCTATAGTAACTCCAACTGAAACTAATTGATCTCTAGCAGCCTTTATGCGCAGCAAATACCTTTCAATGCTATCAGCTCCTTTTTGAATAGTCTGAAGTTTAGTTTTCAGCTGCATAATATTTGCTCTAGACACAGTGGAAAATCTCTCAGATCAAGTAACACAGTCCAAGCCTCATGTGATGTCCTGCAACCAATGATGAGTTCCAAGACATCATCACTTAATGTTGCCATGAGCAAGCTTAGTAGAGCTTTGTCTGTCTTCTTCCAAAGTTTGTAGGCCTCAGATATCACATTTGTGACTTCTCCCTCTTCAGTAAGACAGAATTTTGGAGGCTGAACATCAATACCATCAAAGAAACCAAACAATTCATTGCCCTCTAATAATGACTGAAACTGAAAGCTCTATTTGATGAAATTGGAGTCACCAAGTTTGACAGTTAGCATGCTTAGTAATGCATTGACATCAGCTTGTGTCAATGCACGAGAGGACTGATCACCACCAGTTGATTAGAAGGATGTAGTAGATGAAGGTGTCATTTCTGCTTAGACAATATTATACCAGCAGATGTATATTTCACTACACAATACCAAGAATGCACCAAAAAATTTGTAGAAAGCTTCTAGATCACAGATAGTTGTAACACAAGATTTTCACAGTATCAAATCTACTTTCTTCTTAGCTCCACAGACTTTAACACAATCTTAAGACAGCACAACTCTTTTCACACATAATTTCTCTTCACAGTTCTTCTCAAGCTCAAAAACACATAGTGCATAACACAATCTCTTCATACACTTATATCACAATACACATAGATTCACAATTTTCCTATGTATATGCTCGAAATTCACAGTTTGTTGTCTATCACATCAGATATTGAAGTAAGAATACACTGAATCTTATGAATCAAAGTATAAGGCTCAAGAGAAAACCACCTGAAATCAGAAAAGAAGTAGTACTTATCCAAATTGAGTGCTTCAAGTGGATTTGAGATGTGATTCAAAACCCTTGAACTCGATATACAGCAGATCTGCAATTGAACAATCTTTGATGAAACCCTAACTTTGAAAAACAATCAAATCGCATATGTGACTGTGATACCGAACAGAAGCGGAAGCAGCTCAAGAGCTAAGTGAGCTCTGATACCATGCTAACATGGTTAAATTCTTGCATAAACTACAGATTGAAGCAAGAAACATCAACAAGCTACCTAACCAGAATTGAGAGAGAATTTCAGTCTGTTAAAATAGCAGAGCTTCGCTGTTCCATTGCTTAACTTCTTGTGTAATCGTTTTACAGCTATACATAGTACAGTTGCATCAGACACACTTAATGCCAGCTAAAATCCAACTAATATCTAGCTGGATAAACAACGCGTACTGATTACAAACTAACGAACCTAACAGTATTATTAACCACTAACAACTAAACTAATGCTTCCGTTATTACCGGCGAGTGGAATCATCTACTTAATTAGTAAACGCTGCATGCAGCGGTGTTCCCGGAATGATATCTCTTTATTGCGGCGGTGAAAGGACTACGGTCTTTTATTAAACAACAAAACGATATATTACAACGTACGTACAGACTCTCGATTACAACATATGCATGCAGACTCAGAGCTACTATGACTGTAACCCAATTATTACAAGAAAGGAAACTGAAAACAAACAACCCATACATATCAAGGAAAGATAGGATCCAACTCAAGGGATCGATCTACCATGCACCGCCGGAGAAGATTGCTACCACCACCGGGATCGATGGGATCGGAAAGCGCTCTAGCAAGAGCCTTCTTTACGGTGATGGTTTGTGATAGCACGCAATCCAGCATCATCATCATCCGACGCAGATCCGAGCCAGCGCAACAAGGATCGGATCCGAGCCAGTTGCATGAAGAACCGGGACACCCGTTGTTCATTTTAGATTTACTCCCACAACGAGCCAAAGTCGTCGGGACAAAGCTGAAGGAGCTCATCACATTGAGGAGGATTAGCACCACAAGCCACTTGAAAGCAGCCAACTTGAAGAGAATTGAATTAAAGAAAGTGTCTGGAGAGATGATGTGTATGAGAAGCTAGCTCTCTGAAACTGGTGTTGGCATGGGAAGAATAAGAAGGGGTGTATGTGCGAATTTATAGAGAAGCCCTAGCCAGTTAGGGATGCGATATTGGAGTATTTACATGACTACATCAAACACTAACCATGGTTCAGAGGATTCACCTCGGGTTGTAGATGCTGGTTAAGCCAGGCTGACATTTCCAGATTCATTGAGAAGCGCGCGCGCGCGCGCGTATATATATATATATATATATATATATATATAGAGAGAGAGAGAGAGAGAGAGAGAGAGAAGCTTGTAGAAGAGTACAGTACAGTACAGTATCAAAAATGTACCTATTGCGGCCTAAGCAATTGCCGTGTATAAATACCTTATGTAATTAACTCTTGTTAATTCAATGAGAAATACACTTTACAATTACTTGTGTCCACTCTCCATTAACAATTGCAAATAAAGCGGGAATTTTATTTATGTCGGTAGTACTATATATATTAGCTAACCGTCAAAGGAAAATATATTACTGATCTTTCGATACGTGTCTTGTGGTACACCATTGCAAAGAGAATGTTTGGACTAGTTCCAGCCTTCAAAGGCTAAAATCTCTACAAAGGGGTATATAGTTCTGTTAAATTATTGCATCATTGAGAAAGATGATGCCCGTCTTGATGCAAGTGTGATGATCAGAGATCTAACGAGAGTGTGCTCAACACAACAGTACTTGTATGATTTGGCTGCCACTGTCCCTAGTGACAATTTGACTCATGTACATATTAGGTTTCCACTATGACAGGCAAGAGTGGAAAGTGAATGCTACTCCAATAAACTAAGTGAATCCCATGCCATCCAATATATAATTTTAAGGGTAAAAAATTAAGTGCCTCTCCTGATGGAGTTGACCCACTAATATATATTCCATATCATGTGTCAATTAATCCTCAAGTTAATCTTGCCAAGTATGTTACAAAAGTGGAAAGACAGACACAGGAGAGAGAGATCCCACTAACAGAAATTAAACAATAATTCTGAATGGAGTAATATCTTTGAGCACTATAAATTAAAGAAAAATCTTTTGGAGAGTTTGAGCTCAGTTTCATTCAAGAAGTTAAAACAAAGGGGAGATGGTGAGACTATATAGTGAGATGGGCAGTGAGGAATCTGCTGATGGTGCATATTGGTTAGTGTTCTTGGCTGCTGCTTTGGTTACAATGTCTGTCATCTCAGCCATAGTTTTTTCTTGTGCTGATGGTGTGCCCAAAGAGAAGAGCACAGGTGACTCAGATGTTTATGGAGGTGCAGGTTGTGCTGCTGGCTGTGGTGCAGGTTGTGGTGCATGAAGTAACACTAGCTTCATCCTTAATTAATTCTAGGTTAACACAGAGTAAAGTAGCGAGAGAGGCGATGGAGAATTCGATCCAAAGTTTGCGAAAATCTTAGACTTGATTTCTATTGAGGTCTATTGAGGAAAAGTTGTATCAGTTGTAAGTTTGTATAACACATTCGTTTCCTGCAGCAGTTTGTAAAAGTGGATCAGCCATCTAGTTGTTCAGAGAAATTGAAAAGCTACAATTTTGCATCTATGAACATTGCTTTGTCATAGATCAAAAGTTTACTTTTGACAATCAAATAGAGTTTTATTGATCTTCATGTTCATCTTTCTTGATTTCCCTTTTTGTTCCTTTTCTGCTTGGAGCTATATATAAGCCTTCCTATCTTTGTGTTTTGATAAAACTTCAATCATATGCACACATTAAGCAATACAAATACTACGTAATATGACATGTACAACAAAAACACATTCCTAAGTAACAAATATACTGTCAGCTACAGAAATAAAATTTACTTTTGAGTGTGACGAATAATATCTCTTATTCTCTCATAAGTTTTTATTGAAAAAGGGGATAAGAAATACATTTAGTATTCGAATAAATCATATAATGAAATTGTGCCAATTGAATAACAATGTCAAGATGGCCGAGTTGGTCTAAGGCGCCAGTTTCAGGTACTGGTCCGAAAGGGCATGGGTTCAAATCCCATTCTTGACATATCTTTTTTTTTTCCTTTCCAACTCTTATAACTAGGAAATACAACGCTTGTAATTAGAAGGTTACTGGTTGCTGCGCTCTCATAGAAGATGCTTCATGCTTGTGGCCTATTACCAGGCAGATTATCCATCTCAATGTCAGAAGATGTAGAGTATGCTGCTGCATTCCTAGGCGATCCACAACAACAGTTCTTCACACCCTGTGCAGCGTACCGACCCACTCTGAACGGTAGCGTTATGCAACGCCAGGCAAGCGTAAACGGGCACAAAATGCACAACAAGCAAGCATTGCACAGTGACTCCATGGCAGTATCCGACAACCTTGTGTTCGCTTGACTTGGCATCTGAGAAGAACTCGATGACCTTGTGTTCGTGTGACCTGACATCTCAGAAGAAGAACTCGACGATCTTGTGTTCGTGTTACCTGACATCTCAGAAGGCTCGGAATTCTGAACGTGTAGGAAACTTGGAATACTATTGTTGCATCCGACATTACTGAAGAAGCGATATTTATAGAGCACTGTCCCTTATAGCTAGGAAACATAAATCAGGGAAGAAAATAATGGAATCCTGATCAACCATAGCTATTGTAATCTGAACTCTAAGATTCACCAAGTCCCAACTTTCCTATTTGTTGTAATAGAAAGATTTCTCTAAATCTGTAAGGCAGATTTAATCTTACATTGCTTCTTCTGACATCAGACTACTTCTCCTAAACCCTATAGACCTGTATAGTGTCTACTTTTTAATCACCTTTGGTCATAAATTGAGACCTACGATGCTGTATATATGGCTATAAAGATTGTTGAGCAATCTTTCCGGGGAAAAGCTTGCAGCTTTCCCTTCACTTTTCATACATGGCCAGCAATTTCTATCATAATGGTAAAGGAGACCTGAATCAATCTCCAAACTCTTCAGTTGTCTAAAATAACATGACCGAAAAGCAAATAAAATTCACAACAGACCTGTTTTTTCCATAAGAATAGTGTACCATTACTCAAGCGAACTGATTATAATCGAGCAGAAAGGTAAATACAATACACAAGGTGTTACATTCTATGTTTTTGCTAATTTCTGAACCTTCCACCTATAGTTACCGATACGTGAGACCGTAAATGAAACAAAACAATTTTTATGACTTCTATGAAACAAAATCATAAAAGAGAAATACCCGTTTTCGTAATGCAAATCCATACAAAACATGGTCAAGCTTTGCTTGCTCACTCACTGTTGTTACCCATCTCAATTCTCTCTTTTCTTAATAGGCATTTCGTTCATCAACCTATCCCTTGCCTGATTCAAATCAGCAGCCTTCTCATCATCCCCATACAACTCATCGAAATCAGAGTCAATCTCCTCCTCCTCCTCTTCGTAGTCATCATCGTCATCAGAATCACTCGCTAGTACTTGTCGTCTCTCCTTCTTCCCACATAGTTCTTCCATCAACTTCTCATCACTCTGTTCATGCTTCCCGGTTAACTTCCTCTTCAAAATCGCCTCAAAGATTGTCCGTATCGCCTCATTGTTTCCTTTGATGAAGTTGTCAATTCTCATTTTCAGCTCTAATAACAAATCAAACCCACAAAGATATCGGATTCCAACAACACGAATTGCAAGATCAAAGTATCAAACTTTATCACTCTAAGTCTCTAACAGATCACAAAATCAAAACCCAACCGATTACAATGACAGTAGCTTAAACCCTTACACCCTTTAAACCTCAGACCTCAACAAACTCGACAAAACTTAACAAAGATTAGGCAACTGAATCAAAACAACTTAGAAATTTTCAAGCTGAGATTTTTTATTTATTTCTGAGCAACCCCAATACTAAAAACTGAAGACCCAGAATTTCTATATGAAGATATTAATACCTTCATTACTAGCATCGTCATCATCTTCTTCATCTTTGGAAACTTCTGGTTCATGTGACTCAGACTCGGTCGTTGAGTAGAAGCTTGATCTGGGCCGAGTCGAAAGAGCGAGTTGAGTACAATGGCTGGGTTTGTAGAGAAGATGGGAGCGAGTAAAAAGAGAGAGACTTCTGATGAGGGACTGTTTCATCGTTCTAAGCTCAAGTCTGGGGTTTTGGCTCTGCTCAGTTTTAGGGTTTAAGGCTTTTAGAGAAGACGGAGTAATGTGGGCTTGGTAAGACAGAACCCGACCCGAAATTTAATATTTAAGTTGGACTTGGGTTTGGGCCTTTTGTATTGGGCTCGTGTGACCTTTCTTGACCAAGGCAGATGCTTATGAGTTATGATGGAGGTTATGCTGCTTAATTAAGTTGCTTAATTGTTTGATAACTTGTGAAAATGTATAGTTCATCTTATAAAGTTGCACCAATAAACTGTTAGTTACGCAAATGCAGCTTTCCGTTAAGTATAAGTTGCAACTACTTATTGTTTAGGTTAGTCCACACTCGATCGAGAGTGAAATTACGAGTTTTTCGACCCAGATAAACTCTTGTTCGATCAAAAGGGTGATGATGCTTTCGATGTGGATGTTTTATTCGTCGTTGGTGATGGCGGTGCCGCGGATACCTGTGACGGCTGTAAAGAAAAGATTTTTGGTGTGCCCTCCTAATGAGATCTTTTCTAATGCATGATGAGACGTGCAAATTATGCAATTGGTAATAGTTTTTAGGAGCAAATTCAAACGTCGACACATCCTTGTCTCAAAGCTTACCTCACATTGACTTGGTTTCAATTATGCAGCATATTCGATCATACCACATCCATAATGTTTGATTAACGATTAGTTTTACGATATATTATTATTGTAGTCGACTACATAATCTAAAATAGATAATCCAAATGAAATCATTGAGTATACGGGTATAATTTGAGTGAATCTGGTTAACTTGAACTAGACTCAATTTCATCCTCCATATCGCATAGACGGATGTTTTTAAAATTTGGTCTTAATTCAAAATGAACCAGGTTCATAGGAAAACTAGTACAAGTAAAGCACATTTGAATGATGGGACCGCCAAAGGAGTGTGGTTACATAGTTTGCATATAAGCTTTCTGATAACAGTGAAAGGCAGAAAAGGACCAAAATGGTGTTGTTCTTTTGTTATTTGAAAGCAAAAAATATGGTGCTTCTAGTCCACTCTCATTCTGATAATGCTCATTAAGATTTACATACTTGGATTGTTATTGTGATAATGTTTTCTTTATTTCCTGGTCTCGGTAGGAAACTTTTACGTAACAGTAAATCTGTCCTCAATCTGTACTCCACATAATGAATAGATCAAACCTCATTGTTAGAAGCTAGGGAGAATTTAAGACCTCCATCAAGCTAGAGCAGACAGTAATGTCTCTAGCTAACATTTGCAAGCTCATAATGAATATGTAAAGCTCATCAAGAGCAGACAGTAATGTATATAGCTACCAATACATAAAGAACTTAAAGAACAAAACATGATAACAAAAGTTAACAACACTTCATTACAAGTATGGCAGCAGAAGAGCTTATTATATGTTTCTGTCTGCCCCAAATTCTCCAATGACAAAAAATAATGAAAGCAAAACTCCTTTAACCCTGAAATTGTGGTCAAATGCTTGAAAAAAATTGGACCCTTTAACTAGACAAACCTTTTTCCATTTTTCTTGAGCTAAACACAATTTAGTTTAATTTTTTATGTTATGTACGTTCAAGTTGTTCGTGTTTTAAGAAATTATAAGCTTCCATTTGCTTAGAACATCCGCTCATGTTGGGATGTCACACCAAACTATTCAGTTAATATTTGAAGAAATCAATGCCATTATAATACTTCAATTCCTCACTTTCTTTTGTTTAATCTGCACTCAACCCTACTCATGGAGTCACGGGGTGGGCTACTCAGATGCCTCAAGAAATCCTCATAAAATTTTAAAAGAGGTTTCCAATGATAATTGCATTACATTAAGTCAATAATTTATTTCATGCTTGGGGATCTCTAACCCTACATAAATTTTTGCATGTGTTTTGGACTTTAGGTTAAAAAACTTGACATTTCAATTTGAATGTTCCTAGAGATTTATAAAGTCCAAAGTGTTTCTTTGGATCAACAGTAGTGCATAAGGCTTTTCTTTTTTACCAAATAAACAAAGGGATTAGGTAAAGAAAATGATGTAGAAAAACCAATGGGTGTGCTTGAGCCTTTAGACTTTGTCAGAATTTGAACTTACCTCTTTATCATCAAAGGGAGACAAATTTATGAGGCTTATTAGTTTATACACCAAAGAATAGATGACAGCAATTGCTGTATTGATATATAACACACAGAAAATAGCATTAAAGATGAGTACTGTCCTTGTTCTGGTTTTTTTCCAGATACATTCTCAGTCTTTGACCTCATTACTTTGAGTACAAAAATATCATGATTCATGACATAAAATTTCAGTAGATTTGAGGGGTGGTTTTGTCATAGGGTTCCAACATTGGGGAGTCATTTATCAGATGAAGATTACTAAACATCAATCATTTAGGCCTGTAGCATATTAAACAAGCAATGAGGCTGAGAAGTTTGATAGAGATAGTGATATACTGATATATATATACACTCAAATATCCTAGTCCAGCAATTCAGATGTCACACCCTCAGTTATCAGCTCAATTGGTAAAAAAATTATTTAGGAAGTAAAAAATAACAAAAACCGAAACTTAATGCGTGAGTATCTTCTGACGATAAATGATCTGTAATAGTTATTCTTAATGATTATTAAATAAAAATTGATTGATACGTTTCATTAGCTTATATGAAATCATGGATATTCCGTAATGAGAATTTGTACTCTTAAGGTTCAAATCAATTGGCAATATTACTAACATAACTCTTATTAACTAAAACATAAACCATAAATATTACTAACATAACTCTTGTTAACTAAAACATAAACAGAAACAAAAACAGAAACCAGCAGCAAGAATGGTCCTTTGAGCAAGCACAGTAGAGTCAAAGTTAGGCTCCTTCACATGACTACAACTATTTAGAGCAAACGGACACACACTAGTAGTACATGCCAAAGACTAGTAGCCATGATTCACTTCCAAGATATGTTGTGATAGAATTTTGACCTTGTAAATTTCCCCCAGTGGGACCCATCACAGTAAACATACACGCAGATCTCTGACAAGCACATTTCCTTGCTTTGTTAGAATTTTCTCTTTGTTTCTGATTGTCCAATGCTACCCTTCCAATGCCCTCCAACCATATCTAGTCTTCTTCCAAAGCCTTCACCATAGCCCACTTTACATGGGACACAGAACAGACACAACTCCCCTAAAAATTTAAATACAAAACTATCTCTTTAAAAAGGGTCCTCTGATAAGTAAGCATCAGAGCTGCTAAGCCTAAAAAAGCACCCACACAGCCATAGAAAAAAGCAAAGTTGAAATCTTTAACTCTCAGGATTCTCAGAGAGAGGCTCCTTCCCTAAACAAGAAGACAAAGCATTATAGCATAGCTCACCTAACCAAACCCACAAAAAAGAAAACAACCCCACATTTTTTTATATATTTTGTTTCCATTTAATTAAATCCTCTACTACCATTTCACTTCTTCTTCAAAAACCAGGCCAAAGTTTCATCCTTTTTCTTCTTTATCATTCAAAACCAGACCAAAGTTTCAATTTTTATCTCATTCCCCTACCATGCCTGTAATCACAGAAACCTCAGAGCACATGAAATGGAGAAGACCCAGAAGTAGCAGCCAATTAATCCAACCCATTTCAGAAACAGATCCATACTACAACCCCTCCTCAAATCCAATTATCCAATCCACTACTCGTTGCAAGTCCACAATCTCATCTTTACTCCTCTCAAGCTTCACAAGCACCACTACCAATAATGAAGCCACCGCCAAGAAAAAGACAAACTTTGCTTCTTCATCAGCTAAATTCAGAGGCTTGGGGTGTACGGCCTCAGCTTCACAACAAGTCTCAGTGCCAGCTGTGATTAGGAGCTCAGCAGATTGGGAACAAGGCAAGAAGGTGAAGAAGAAGAAGCAGAAGAAGAAGGGTCTTAATAATATTAATGAGAAGAAGATTGTTAGGAGTAGTAGTCAGAACCAAGTTGATGTACCTGGTTCTGGTTCTGGTTCTGGTTCTGGTTCTGTTGGTGTTGGGTTTGGTTTGAACTCAGCAGCAACTTGTATGGATTTTCAAGATGTTTGGTGTGGGCCTGGAATTGGGTTCTCAGCTGAAACTGCTGGCTCTGTGGATTGTGTTGTGGCTAGAAGAAATGTCAATTCTGGGAGAGGCAAGATTGATAGCCATAGGGAGGTAGTGGTTTCTCTCTCTCTCCTTTTTGTTCTTTGTTGAGTTTTTTGATATTATTGATTATGTGACCCTTTTTTGGATGTGAATGTTTTGATTGCATGGATGATCTGATGTTGTGTTCTTGATTGTTCTTCTAAAATTTTCAGGGGACTTTTTTTTTTTAGGTTTTTCATTGGATCAACATTTGACACTGTTTGTTACATTGTTCATGTCAAACCATGTAATTTTATATAATAATGCTCTTTTGTTTTATTTGGGTATCTAAAATGTTTAAATTAATCTTTTTGTTGTGATTTGACAAGCCCTTGGGCTTTTTTGGCGATAAGTGCAGTATTTATGATTGATTGATTGCATAGTTACCTAAAACGAACAAAACTCTTTAGCTTGAACGACTCATCATCTTACTCTACTAACCCTAGCCTTTTATAATCCACCTCTTTACTCACTTGTGTTACACTCTTGGTTCTCAAGGCATTTCTACTTGGCTTGTTCTCTGTAAACATGTATATTCTTCTTTGGTTTACTTTTTGGTTTGTGTATGGTTGAATACTAACTATATGATTGACATCCGAGTGAAGCTTCAATTCAGTTGTATATGCTTTTTACTCTTTGTTTCAGTTTCACTTCAAAGTTTTAACTGTGATGAACTTGTTTTGGTGAATTCAGCGTCCTTGTTTAGCAAGGCGATCTGTGAGCCCAGACACTATCTCCTTTTTGGATTCTGAACCTGAATTTCTCATAAGCCGGCCCAGATCAGAGGTATTTGGAAATAGGTGTTATCGACATGTTCGCCATGCATCTCCGGAAGGCCTTGCTGAGGTAGTTTATTCTATAGCTGACATGTTCACTTTTGCCTATTCTGTCCGAGACTTGATTTAGTAGTGAAAATTGATTTCTGAGGTTTTGGTTTCGGCAAGTAATCTATACAACTTGGCATATGTTAACAAGTCAGCTTACTGATAAATTTCTGTCTTGTTTAACTCAAATTTATATGGTTGCATTCTCATCTGTTCATATATCACTCGGTTCTGGTAGACACGAAACTTACACTTTGTATGTTATGTGCACTGGTGATTGTAGATTATGATGTTCCAGAGTAGTCTTATGATGGGCGGAAGATCAGACATGGACAGATACAGGCATTGGAGACTTGATGTTGATAACATGACATATGAGGTTAGACTCATTACCCGAAATCCTATTTTATCGAATCATCATTTATGCTTTGGGATACCAATAGTGACTTTTATGTTGTTTTCAACAGTTACCTTACTCTCTTTTTTTTTTGGAAACAGCAACTCCTTGAGTTAGGCGAGAGAATTGGTTACGTGAGTACTGGTTTAAAAGAAGATGAGATAAGCCAGTGCCTTCTAAAAATCAAGCATTCCATGTTGAGTGAAAAGTCGGTCCATTCATGTGGGAAATGTATCGTTTGTCAAGTGAGTTTGTATTACTCTTCTTGTTTAATTCATTTCTATTGGCCTTTAATATGATTGTGGTTTTCTTATCCTTTTTGATGCTCATAGGAGGAATACGAAACAGATGATGATCTGGGTAGACTCAATTGCGGACACATCTTCCATCTAGAGTGTATAGAACAGTGGCTTGCTCATAAAAATTCTTGCCCTTTTTGTAAGGTTGAAGCGGTAACGAAATGCTAGGAGTGGGCGAACTTTTTGTTTCCCTGCTGGTGTTTTGGATAACTGTGGAGCAGCTCTGCATGTATAGATTTCTTCTTCAAACGCATGAGCAAGTATTCATTTTTTTTTGGTTGGAAGTCTCGGGACTTTTGTTCTTTGGGCGTTTCCATGTTATCGAATTGGACAGTGTTCTTTACAGTCCCTACAGACAATTCTTATAATCATACTAGTTTTGTGGTTTCTCTAAATTTTTGAAATGCAATGTGATGGATCCAATTGGTCTTTCTTTTTCTATTGCTAAAGGATCAATAAGAGTATCCCAGATGAAAATATAAGGGTTCTGCTATATATGGATGGACACTGGAAACTTGATGAGCTCAAGAATTAGGCAAGTGATAACTAAATTTGAAGTTATGTAGTAACTCAGCTGAAGTTGAGCAATATATGCCAATATCAGTTTCAGGAATCCTGGCTGAATTAGGAATCCTATAATTTTCAGGAATATTTGGGTAGGAATTGTAGGAAATTTGATTCATTATGGTAAGCATCCCTAGTTCTTACAGCAAAAGCAATAAAGTTCAGTATGCTACAAAGTCTACATTACACAAACATTGGACTCCTATGGCATCAGAAGCATTCCTAGTTCCACTTCATGCCTAATTTCCTAGGTCTTAAACCAAGTTGGTTCAATTCACTAGGTTCACGTATGCCTAAGTCTACATTATACAAAAACTATATCCATTACAAGTTTGTGCATATCAGCCACCATTTTGATCTCCTTTTGGCGATTCTTTACACGGTTGCCTTCTTTGGGATCAGCAAAAATGATCCACAAAATGAAGAAATCAAGTCTTGTCATGACGATCGAGAAATTCGATAATTTGTGGGTATACTCCATCTGCTGCCTGCATTATGAGAATAGAACATGATTACATGGAAAAGGGAACAACACTGAAGAAGCCTATAAATTAACAAAGATAACAAAAAAGGCATTTGAGTCGTACCCCTCGACCTCCAACCAAATCGTAGTGAGCATAATGAGGACCACCCAGTTCTCCAAGAACTTTAAAACTAACCAATTGCTCAGGAATTACCTTAACCGTTTCTACTCGAGGTACATCAAGCCCAAACATGAAAGGGAAGAAACATAAATGGAAGTTAGTTTGTGGGATTTAAGATAAGACATCAGGCACAGCTATATTAACATCCTACCGTATACAGCTTCAGGAGGACATATTAGGTCCTGATCTCCTCCAAGGGCTAAGATCGGGACATTGCTTTTGCATAGATGTTCCTTGTAAAAGAAAGTCCCACTCCTGTCACATAAGCCACCCTCCTCGAAAGCTGATGCCAGTTGCAAGAGAACCTTAGCAGGAACGGTACCTGCATAATATGATCACATTGACAATTACAACTGAAGGGAAGATTATGAACAGTACCGAATCATTGCCTAGGAGGTGAAAAGATTGATTGCTATTTGTGTTGGTATCAGCTCAAAAGACAGTTTTGACTTCCAATATATCCATGAATTGGGACTTACAGAAATTGTTCAAGACAAGCTTTTCATACAACTCTGGATCCATCATGTCTTTAGCAGAAACTTGAGGTTTTAACCACGATAAAACTGGAGTACGCCTTACAAGATGGTGCATAGCAGTATATATTGCACCGAATGGAACAGGAACATTTAGCACCTGAGCCGGGTCTGCCTGAGCACCACAATTAAAATATGATGGCCATCAATTTCGGGATTAAAGGCAGGCACTTACCATAGAACACTTTTTCAAATAAAAGTCGTCATTCATATGACTTACCAAAGGTAAAAACAACTTGAGTGATGATTTTGAAGGTCTGTAGTCTAGTGATGACCCCAAAGTAGCAACTGATGCTAAACCAGAATCTCGTCCTTCAGAAGCTACAGAACATTATAGTTATAAATTTAGTGTCAAGGAAGAAACAATGTAATAATCCTAAAAATAAGGCCTACAGGCTATACAGTACGTAATAAACTCAGATAACTAAGGACTACTAAACTAGAGACAATATGGTTACAACATTTAGCTTGGCAACTTACAGCATCGTGAGAGCCTTGCATACAGCAAGATACCCCCCATTGAGTGACCAATAGCGAGAAGCTTCCCATCCTCTGGTTTACAGTGAGTTTTTATATACTCCATCTAAGATAACATAATTGTCGTTTCAGTCAATAAAATTATTTTAAGCACAAAGACATGCATATGCACATATTGAGATCCAAAATGAGAATCCTAATCGGGAAACTGAATTCTCAAAATTTACAAATATCTAAGGACACATCAAAGGATTTGTCACCTCACCGCAACAGGCACATCTTCTTCCAAGTAGTGATCAAAGTCCCAATCAAGCTTCCCAATCAAGTCAAGCTGCTTCTGGAAATCTCCTAATCTAGTAGAAAACCGCTCTTGGAAGTCTACAAAACTCGTAACAGCTCGTTGCCCCACTTCAACAATATTAAACCCCCCTGCATCCAACAAACATACACAGAACCAAAATGTACCCAAATTCCATTCAAAGTCTCAAACAAAAAACAACCAAAAGAATAAAGTACCAACATCTCCTCACCATTCTCGACACGCTTCACTGAAGAAATGTCCTCCGACTCCAACACTCCTCGCGTGCTCAATCCGGCTCCTCTCACTTCAAGTATCCATGTATCGTATCCTTGCGCTGCCATGTACCGCGCAAACGAGTACTAGCCAAAACACAAACAAAACAATCACAGTCACATACATTATCAACACAACACTAAACATTACATATATAGAAACAACAAACCAAATCCTCACATTTTTACTGAAATTTCATTTCACAATTTTTCCAAAACAAAAAAAAAAAAAATCAAAATCAAATTCACCTCTGGAGAGAGATCGTATCCAATTGCATTCGTGGCGAGACCTGACAACAGCAGCAACGGATGATTCCTCGGCTCCGCCTGAGCATAACAAACCGATTAACCACAGTAATTAAGTAAATTAACTACCAGAAATTTACGAAGGGTAAAAATGGATGGGACCTACTACCTGAGGTGAGGGGAGGTATCGCCAGAGAGCGAGGTTCCAATCGGAGCTGGGAACGTAATGAAGCTCATCGGCGGTACAAATAGACCACCGTGGATCCTTTGTCTTGTTGTTGTTGATGTCCAAACTCAAAGCGACGGTCTTGGAGGGAGTCCGGGAGGCGGAGACGGAGACGGAGACGGAGAATCGGGGCGGGTCGGGGAATCGGGTCGGGACGAAGTAGGATCGGAGATCGGAGCAGGGAACGAGAAACGACATGTTAGAAATGATGAGGTGGTGCTCGGCTAATTTAGCGGGAGAGAAATTATGTTAAAATTTATATATTTATATATATGTGGGAGCATGTGAAGCTTGTGGCTCCTAAAATAACAACACTCGGTGTTTGAACATTACAAAATAGTACTACATTACTACTATTATTGTGGAGCTAAGTCGAGTTTTATTGGGGGCTAACGAGCCATGTGATCGAGTTGATAAAAAATTTAAGGAAAAATTATTGAAATGATTACATTTTTTTTCATGTTCGACACTTTAATTATTCTATTTTTTAAAATATTATTTTTTAAAATGACGGAGTAACTAAAGTGATACACGAAAGTAAAGTTAAGTGACTAAAGTGATGTTTTAAAAAGTGGAATGACTAAAGTATCGAACGTGACAAAGATGAGTGATGATTTAGATAATTTTCTCAAATTTTAGTGTAAAATTATGCACGTGGATTCAAATTGGTGTTGAGAGAGGAGTCGGTCATTCTCATATAATTTCTCAACACGGAATCTATTGTGTGTTCAACTATTCGTTCGAGCTGTTTTTAGTTTTTTACCGTTTAATATAGAATTGTCGGTATAGTATTCTTGAAGATTTTTCTAAGCCTGAAATCGGAGAGACATGTTGAATTCTTTTCTTTTCCGAGTTCGAATTGATCTGATCTATGTTTTCAAATGATTTCTAGGTCGAGGAGTCATTCACATATGATTCTCTGACACGGAATCCATTGTGTGTTTTAACTGTTCGTTCAAGCAGTTTTTAGTTTTAACCATTAATATAGAATTTTCGGTATAATATTTTCGGAGTTTCTTTTAGCCTCAAATTAGGGAAGACATGTTGAATTCTTTTCTTTTCCGAGTCCAAATTGATTTGACCTGGTTTTTTTTTTTCAAATAATTTTTAGGTCGATAAACAATAGTTTGTTCTAATCTCCATCACCAAAACTATGCTAAGATTTAATTCAAATCAGCGTCAACAAAACTCAAATCAAGTGTAGATTTTCTTATGCTAAGATCCCCATTATTCCAACCACCATACCAACCGGAACAAATTGTGATGTCGGCGTCAACCCTTATTGTTTGGAATTATGTGGACTCACCTACCAACCAAACATACCCATTTTCGACGGAGTTTACGAACAAATGTTCAATGATTGACAGTAGAAGTTTTGCTAAAATTAAACGTTTTGCTAAAATTAATTTGTAGATAATGTTCATCATATCAGTAGTTCGGTACACATACAATCACCGGAGTCTCTTTCTTACAAAGACATGATAGCACTTCATAGTTCATAGTTTCATACACAGAAGAAGGTCACCCACCAACAATGTACCATCCTAATCAGCCAATGAAACCTTTGCTAGGACTGAAGGAAAGATTGATTCGCTGTGACACCGCTCGAATAGCAATAATAAGAGTGACCAATGAAACCTGAGGTTCCTAGCTTACCTACATTTATTGAATTTCCTCATACCAACTTGTATGAAATCCTCAAGCTTTTGCAGATAACAAATCAACTAATTGTGAAGCCAGGTCTATGGTCTATGGTCAGGCATAGAATACTTTAGGTCTACTTCATCTTTGCTCTTGATAAGTGGACTAGAGAAAGAACATGCTGCGCAATCTCAACAGAGGCATTTGAGTTTACAGCTTTCAGAGCCCTCTCAGACATATCTGCCATTTTACTCTCATCCCCTGTATTAAAAATAAAATAAAGAACTTAAATTATAGGACTTAATGTTTACGCTATAGAAAGTCAAAGTAAACTATCAATTATTTTTATTTTTGTATAAGTAAACTATCTTATATAGTCTAGAATATATACATATGAAATACCTTGGAATAATGGAAGGATTCAATGTAATGTATGCCAAATGAAAAATATTTACCGTAAAAAATTATTCTGAGGACCTTAGATAGTTTAAACTTCAAGGTTACCTAATGAATCACTTTGCTACAGAATAGACTTACCTAGTATCTCTTCGATTGCATTTGCTAGTGTTGTTGAATCAAGTTCATCTTCGGTTATAACCCTTGAACCAGCTAAGTCTGCCATTAACGAAGCATTTTTGAATTGATGTCCTTCATCATTATCCGGTGATGGTATCTACAAATTCAGAGTTCACATCATAAGCAAAAGAACCAACCAACTATTGATACCAAGATAATGATCAGAACATAGTACATCGTGGGCATGTTAGTTTCACAAGTAATTAGGCTAATGAAATTACCAGAATGGAAGGCTTCCCAGTTGCCAAGATCTCATAGCATGTCAATGCACCAGCTCGCGAAACAACAAGGTCCGCAGCTGCATACGCCAAATCCATCTTATGCATGAACCTTGAAAATGTAGAGTTGCATCAGCCTCAAACAAAATATACACACATACATCTTGACATACTAATCACTACCGTTATATAACTCTCTATATGAACACGAAACACATTGTATTCTAAACCTTCCCATTGTACATCAATAAGTTAAAGCAGGATTAAAGAGCACGAGCACTTACGGCTTCAAAAGCAGCCGCGGATGATTCTTAACAAGGCTCTCCATCTCGTTATAGGCCTCGACTCCAGTCTGCCATATGATCAACAAGTCCTCCTTCTCCAACAGCATCTGATAATACAAATTCAGCAGCGCAATGTTGATGGCATTAGCACCTAAAGACCCACCAAGCACCAAAAGCACCTTCATCTTCTTCTCCACCTCCACCCCCTCCTCCTCCTCCTCCTCGGACTCGGGGAAAAACCGCCTCCTCGCGGCGGCCTTGGACACATTTTTCTTCAAAGACAGCCTCACCGGATTACCACACACCACACATTTCTTCCATTTTGGGAAACAATCAATAGTAGAATTAAAAGCCACAAACACAACATCAGACAAAAAAGAAAGCGCCCAATTGGCGAAACCCGGAACAGCATTCTGTTCTTGGATCACGAGCTTCACTCCTCTCTTCATCGCCGCCGCAATCCCCACCGGAAAAGACACGTACCCGCCGGTGCCGATCACCACGTGAGGATCAAATTCCCTCAGCTTGTAGTAGCTTCTGATCACCGACTTGATCAGATGACAAGGGAGGAGAAGGTTTGTGCTGCGGCGGAGCTTGGCTGAGGAAACGACGGCGGCGAAGTCGTACCCGGCAGAGGGGACGGCGCGGCTCTCCATGCTTCTGGGTGCTCCTAGAAATAGAAATTGGGCATTTGGGTTGGCGTTTCTGAGCTCGTCGGCGATGGCGACGGCCGGGTAGATGTGGCCGCCGGTGCCGGCGGCGGCGAAGACGACGCGGAGGGTTTCGAAGGGGACGGCGTCGTTTTGAGAGGTGAGATCATTGGATTGCTTTAGAGATAAACAGGAAGTGATTTTAAGGCTAAAGGTTCTGACTTTTTGGCTGTGAGGAGTGAAAGATTGGAACTTTGTAGTAGTAGAGTAGTGAGAGACCATGGCGGCGGAGGTGCCGGCGGCGGCGGCCATTAAAGGTGTGGTGGACTTTGGAGGTATTGGTGGTGCATTTGTGAAAAGTTTGGGAGGGAGTTTTTTGATTATGATCAAGACTAGTATTGAACAATTGACAACAGAGAAAGAGACGATATTTTTGGAGCATGAGTTGATTGAAGCTTGCTTCTTCACACTATATATTGATCATGGTGAAACTTCTGTTTTATTCAGATTTTTAATGAAAAGTATATATAAATAGTTTTGTTGTTTGTCGTTTTCATGATTTTGTAATGAAAGATTCTAGCAAAAAGGCTAAGAGATAGGTTCCGTATGGGTTTAAGGAAAGCTCAAAAGGGTGTAAACATGAATTAGTGGTCTTAATTAGTAAAGAAAAATTAAAGAATTGATAATTAGTTTGTTTCGGAACCATTGAACCATTTCGCATGGTACTCGTCGTTTTTGTATTTTCAATTTATCATTATCCGTCTATCGCCAAGCGATTCAGAACATTAGCAAAGTATGATCACTATGATGTAACAGTTACCAGTTAGACCATTTCACATGGATGCTCATCATTTCTCATTTCTGTATTATACGTATATTGTTTAGCGATTTCAGAACATTAATAAAGCATGGTGCAAGTATTTCAGGACCATTAGATCATTTCGCATGGTGCTCGCCATTTCTGTATTGTCATTGTCCTTCTATCGCTTAGCGATTTCAGAACATTAGTAAAGTATGGTGTAGCAGTTGTCAGTTGAACCATTTCACATGGGTGCTCGACTGCTAGCCATTTCTGTAATTATAAGTCTATTGCCAAGTGAATTTCAGAATATTAGTATAGCATAGTGTAAGTGTTTCGGGACCATTGGATCATTTCGCACGGTGCTCTCCATTTATGTATTGTACGTTTGTTGCCTAGCGATTTCAGAACATTAGTAAAGCATGGTGTAAATGTTTCTGGACCATGCGATCATTTAGCATGGTGCTTGCATTGTCCAATGTACCAAGTTGTAGAGAAAAAGAAACAAGACACTGATGACAAAAGACTTGTGGACATTGTACAGAAACGTTCACATAATCCAGATGGTAACATTGTTGAATGTAATCTCATATGATTGTGGTAACACAGTACCATGCATATTGCAATTCAGTATCTTTCTTACTTCTTCGATTCTAGGGACTCTGATCTCCCTATTACAATGTTAATAGATTCTATATAAAGCCTATAAACTCTCTGGTTTTTTTGTTCAGATCAGAGTCCTCAGTCCTGCATCTGCTGCCTTCTCACGAGAAGAACAAGAAACGTTTTGGTCGTATTAAATGGCCTTACATGGCAGACCATGTGCTCTGATCTAGCTCTCTCTGCAGCAGCATCTGTTAGTTTCTATTTCTTCCAATTAAGAACAATAAAAACCCCCAAAACGATCATCTTCTTCGTCAAAGCTACCATTGATTCAGAGAATGACCGACACAGATTTACAGAAAACATAAGGTAAAACCAAAAAACCAAAACAAAAATCTGTTCCTTATATTATAGAGTAAAAGCTTATATATATAATAACACCATGGAAATAACACATATGTAAGTACGGTAAAATCAACATCCAACTTTTTTACCCCCACCAATTTGTTGTTTTTCAATTTCTTGCCTAAGGAGTTACACTTGTGTGTGGCTTTGATCTGCTGCTGAGTATGCGCCTTGCTGCTTAGATTCCTCTGATAACACTACTGCTGCGGCTGCTGGAGTCATGGACTGATAGTGCGGCGGCAATGGGGATGGTTGGTGCTGAGGGTAGAATGCTTGCTCGTTGGCGTACTCGTAAGAGTAATTGGGCGCTGTTGCGGATGGAGGAACAGCAATGGACTGAGAAGGGTGATGCATTTGTGTGGTGTAGCCCATGTATTGCTGCTGATATTGGTTAGATGGGATTTGGACTAATTGGGGAGAAGGAGTCACTGAGGTTTGGTAAACACTTTGAGTCGTCATTTCAGGCATTGCGGGTGAGACTGTCTTCGGAGGATAAAGGGGTGGAATGTTGTCCTTGTAAGCGCCGCCGGGGCTTTGGGATGCAATGCGACTAGAGGCAGGGGCAGGGGCCACAACACCATTTGGATCAGGCTTGTTAGACTGCAATGCCATCTTGTAGGGCTGTTGTGACTGCGGGGCAATGGGCATCAAGTAGACCGGATACTGCTGCTGAGGATCGATTTGGTGATGAAGTTGCTGTTGCTGTTGCTGCTGCTGCAGTTGTGGTGGAGCGTACATCGTGTAGTAAGGCGACATTGGCACTTGACCTGCAGGGTGATGATGCATTGTCATGTACTGCGCAGCGTGGACGAGTTGCTGTTGCTGTTGATGCTGGAGTTGTTGTTGCTGTTGCTGCTGCTGCTGCTGGAGTTGTTGTTGCTGCTGTTGGTGTTGTTGCTGCAGCTGTTGTTGTTGATCCGATTGCGCAGGCATACTCGACAAACCATACCCCGAATCCTGAACCTGTTGAACTTGGCTCCACGAACCTTGATCAGAAGCACCGCCATCACTCGCTGTATTCGGACTCACAGGCGCTCTGCCGCCGCCTTCTCTCGATCCAACCTGAACCTGTTCTTGATAGTACATTGGCTTCGATACAGAATTCCCAGATGCAATACTACTATCACTACACAATTCAAGACACGCAACCAATTCAATACTTAGATTTCACTAGTAAAACAATCAAAAGCTACACAATTTGAGTCCTATAATTTTGTGCCTAATATGTAATATAACTCATTTTACCTTGTAACTGAATCCGGTGAAGAGAAGCTGTAACCTCCACCACCACCGCCTCCGCCGTGCTTGTTGAAGAGCTGAGGCTGCAAGGGCGTCGGCAATGGCGGCTTTCGGAACTTCTGCGCGGCGATTTCGTCATCCGAGTTGATCCTGTTCATAGTACTGATAGTAGTCTCGCCTGAATTCACAGCCATAGTAAGATTAGGTGGCAATGCTGACGTCACTGCCTGAGGAGGAGGAGCAGGAGGAAAGCCCATCTGAGCAACCTGGTCCTCAATCCCGACCCGAACCCGAATCGGCGGCAAGTTCGCGAGGCACGGCGACGACGTCGACGACCCCGACCCCGATGACGACGTGTTGCTCTCCACGAACGCCGACTCCGGCACCGAATGCACCTCCTGCAATGACGTCACTGTCGCAACAGCATTTCCGTTTTTCTCGCTCTCTACTCCTCCGCCGAAGAAGTTGGCTTGGTTCGCGGAGTCCCTGCTTCCGCCTCCACCGGTGAGGAGGCAGTCCAAGCTCGCGGCGGAGTCGGAGAGGTTTCTTGGTAGCAGACCCGACCCGTTGAGCGCGTCGACGAACCACGACTCCGATTTCGCGTCGTCCAACAACGCCCCCATCGACGCCGCCGTCTCCGGCTTCGAGAAAAACAGAAAAAGACGCAACCTCAGCGAAGCCTTCGCCGACGAAACGTTCGTCGTGGAGGAATTAGAAACCCTATCGTACTCTTCCACCATATTCTCGAGATCTTCGTCGGAGGTGACGGAGATGAGCGAGTCCAGGTCTTCGTTGGGGAGCTGGTACTTGAGCGTGAAGGGGCGGCCGTTGAGGAGAGTCTTGGAGAGACGAGAGGTGAGGTCGGAGAGAGAAGAGTGACGCTCGGCGACGACAATGCGGGTCTCGCCGCCGACGTAGCAGAGCGACTTGTCGTGTGGACGAGGGATGATGTGTCCGCCGTAGCTGCACATCAGCCGGAGCTTCGCGCCGCCGGGGACTTGTGCGAGACAGAGCGGCGGCTCGTCGGCGGCGAGGCGGGAGCGGGGAGATGCCGAGTCGAGTGAGTCAGGGTAGACGAGTTGCGTTGCGGCGGATGCGACGGCGGAGGAGGAAGAAACAGGTGGCGGATCCATTTTGTAGAGAGAGAGAGAGAGAAAAGATTTGAGCTTTTGTGTTGTTATTACAATGGGGTCAAAATTGAAAGGTTTTGACTTGGAACTGAATAGGTTTATAAAGCTCTATTTTTTTTTTTGTGTTCTTTATTTTCTTGCGTTGAGTCATATGAAGTAGTGAAGGTTCTTCAAAGCTATATTTGGTTAGCCTTTGAGCGTGAGAATTGATTGAAATGCTTCCATCCTACTACACTTTTGTAGGGTCTTAGACTATTTAACGATTGATGAGGGGGTGACAGGTCATTTATTATATAATATTTATGAGTTTCCTGTAGCACTATTCATAGGGGGCCTTTTCGTCCAATTTTTGCGAGCATGCGGGTGGTACGTGCGGAATTGTTTTGAATGGATATATCCTTTTTCTCTCTTCCCGTCGATTGCTCTGAGCCTCTCTCTCTCTCTCTCTCTCTCTCTCTCTCTCTCTCTCTCTCTCTCTCCTGCTTTGTTCTCCACCTTTACGTCATTTGAAGAAGGTTTGATTGCTCTCTATATCTCTCAGAATCCTTAGAGGTGAGAAATATCCGCTTAGTGGTGAATGAAGGTTTGGCTGAACTGAAGCTTTCATCTCTTATTGGTTGCCCATTTGCGAAACCCAGCTGCCTTTTCTTCTCGATCAATCTGAAACCCATAACAAGAAAGAAAGAAAAAGTACAGAAAGCCATAGCAAGAAAAAAAAAACGTAGGGCCTCATTCAAATTATGGTGAGTTTCTTCCTTTTGATTTCTCTATCTCTTTAGGGTTTGTGTTTTGAAATTCTGATTCTTTCTACTTCTTTCTTTTTGGCCTCTCATCGTCGATTCTCGGTGCTCTGAGCTTTACCCAATTCGTAGTGTTTGTTGGGTTGGTTGATTCAAGTGTATAATCATCATAAGGTCCCTCTTGGCCAGTCCCAAGGTTTGATATTTCTACCTAAAGTTATGAAATTTAGGAGGATGATGATTGGGGTGATGTTCACTTGGGGTAGTAGTAGATTAGATGTGAAAATAAGGTCGATGTGTAACGGAAGTTATAAGTTTCTGTAATCGAGGTATGAAATTTGTTGAAAATTTGTGTTTGTTGGCATGGTAAGAGAAAGAAAAACGCTTCAAAGACACGTAAAGATTTATGTTTTTCTTTAGATTTTATTTGCCCCACTACTTAGTGTGCAAGGGGGAATAATCAAATAAACATTTAGGATACAATGAAGTTTAGCAACTTGTTATTGTTGATCGTCGGTTTGCACTAACGAAGATCAATCTAACACTCAATCGAATGTTTTACAGGAGGCTCAAGGTTACTAAAAACTAAATCTGCAGTATATAGTTTATAAATTTTCTTTAAAACTAGAGAATGATGGATAACCTGAGAGAAGCTAAAAGAGAGGAAGAGAAATGAGGTTTTTGGTTATTCTAATATGCAGAGAATCATTGTTATTTATAGAAATGATTATGTCTTTTCACCTTGAAATATTGCATCTTTCTGGTTATCTTCCAGTGCACATGCCTCTTCATTAAGAGTTGCATCTATTTGGTTTATTTCTAATGAATATATTTTTTCATTAAGAGTTGTATCCATTTGATTTTTCATTTGACATGTCTGTTGATTTCCAACCGATAAACCTCTTGCTCTATTTATTTTATATTGTTAAAAATTATTCCAACAAAATTGAGATGGTGAGCGGCATTGTTTTCACAGCCAGTCGATTATGATAAAACGTGATAATCAAGGTGTAACGTAAGTTATAAATATTGTAACAAATAATTAAGGTGCAATTTGAAGGATATTAATATATACAATCATGTGTGTGACTCTATGAGCTCGAGTAATAAAGGTGATAGAGATAGTTAATTATGATAGATGAAAATAGGAAACTATTAATCTAAGAGTTTATTGCTCAAAATCCTAGTGCATATTAATAAGTTGAAATAGATAATCATTTCCCTGTGTAGTTGAGTTTTTTGGATTAAATCAGTTTATTGTCAATTATTTTGATAGAACGAGTGTTTGGCAAAATAAGAGAAATTATTTATTTTTATTTTTTAAGTACAAATTACAGTTAAAAATAAGCAAATAAATGGTTATTTTTTTCTAAATTGTGTTTTTCAAAAGTTTAATATTTTCACTTCAATTCCAAACTAAGTAGTTTTTGGAGTTTGATAGATTAACAAAGCTTTAGGAGTCATCATTTGCCCCGTGGGCCTCATGGGCCGGTGGAGGCCCGCAAGCCCGTGGGCTAAAAGCCCGGCCGGCCCGGCCCGGCCCAAAAAAAGCCCGCCAAGGTGGTTGGTGGGCCGAACTTGGTTTAGAAATCTAAAGCCCGGCCCGGCCCGCTAAAAACCCGTCAAGGCCCGTTAGGCCCGGCCCGTCAAAGCCCGTTAGGCCCGACCCGTCAAAGCCCGCAATTTTTTTTATATATAAGATAGTAGTACATATATCATTATACCTACACTTATATATATACAATATAGTGACTAGTACTATATAGATATATATTTTATATTTGTGTATGTCTATATTAATATATTACATATACATATATTGATCAAATATTGGAATTCCATATATAGTTATATTTGTGTATCTATTTTACTATTAAATCATTGTTTAGAGTTTAGGATAAGTTAGGGTTTAGGTTTAGGGTAAGTTAGGGTTTAGGGGATTGAGATTTAGGGTAAGTTAAGGTTTATAAATTTTGAGGTTTAGAGTAAGTTAGGGTTTAGGTTTTAGGAATTTTGAGGTTTAGAGTAAGTTAGGGTTTAGGGTTTAGGTTTTAGGGTTTAGGGTTTCATTGTAATTTTTTTTATCGATTTACCTTACACAGTAAAACAGTAAATATAATAGATGGTTTAGATTAGATCTTGTAATTTTTCAATTGTGAGAGTTTAATTGAGAGTGTGTGAAATGACATCAATACCCTTCTCTTATATATTGCTTATTTTTCCATGGAGAAACTAGATAAATCAAATTTTTATGTCAATTTTTTTGACACTATGAGATAGATATGTAATTTACAAGAATGTGTGTTAAAATTTTGATCTTAAAAAATTTCTTTAGGGATGGGTAATTTATGTTTTAGTTGTAAGGGTACTACGGTCACATTTAGCGAAACTCATAGATGTAGGTCTAAATCAAGTCCAAAATTTATAAAATTTTAACGGCATGCTTAGAATATCATGAACAACCAATCTGACAGTCAGTTTTGTAAAATGATGATACATGATCGATTACGTTTCACAAAGGTCTTTCAACCCATATAACTAAGGAATAAAGGTAAGAACATTAGTGTGCATATAGAGAATTCAAGCAATATAAGAATTAAAAATGTTTTAACAATAAAGAAGGCCATATATAATAGTTCACCTTGTAATAAAAGACACCGTACGTAAAAATTAGCCTAATCGAAATACGTTTGGATCCCGGTCAATACAGTTAAACAAAATTTGTGGAAACATTAAAATACACTCATCTTATTTTCCTATGGGGGAGTAGATAAATCAATTTTTTATGTCAATTTTTTTGACACTATGAGATAGATATGTATTCCATAAGAATATGTGTCCAAAATTTGATGTTAAAAAATTATTTTCGGGAGGGGTAATTTCCGTTTTAGTTGTAAGAGTACTACGGTCACATTTGGCGAAATACATAGATCGATGTCTAAATCAAGTCCAAAATTTATAAAACTTTAAAAGCATGGTTATAATATTATAACCAATCAATCCAACGGTCAATTTTATAAAATAACTAAACATGTCCGATTAAGTTTCACAAAGGTATTTCATTCCATTATAACAAAGGAACAAACGTAAGAACATTAATTTACATATGGAGAATTCAAGCAATATGAGAATTAAATATGTTTTAATGATAAACGAGGACATGTAGAAAGGTCCATCTTATAGTGATAAACACCGTACGTAAAATTTAGATTCGTCGGAGTACGTTTAAACTCCGGTGCATTGATGAAGGTTACGTTTATTTTGAAATGTCTTAATTTTTTAATAATTAAACCTCGATAGGTCCGGCCCGTAAAAACCCGTAAAGGCCCGCAAAGTCCGCTTGAATGGGCCGGGCCCGGATCCTTATATAAAAGATAAAATCCGGCCCGACCCGACCCGCAAATATTAAAATATTGTTGAGGCCTTGCCGACCCCAACAAAGCTTCATCCTAGCTAAAATCTTACACCTGAACAATATGCATTTGTCAAGGTAAAGTTGAAAAAAAATAGAAGTAGAAGCTCGGTAATCATCAATCCAATAGGAAAAACTAATCACCATGTATACAAGGTTTGTAACATTTAGATCTCTTTACTTACGCGTAACCAAATGCACATGAACTTTACAGAGAAATGGACCTGTCATGTGCATTCCCCATAGGTTTTTGTGCATGATTACAGAGTTGGTAAACGATGTGGATCTATCATCAGATTTTTGTTTGATAATGATCGAAGCAAACTCTTTCTTCACTAATGAAATGATTTTGCACCTAGTGGTTCTCCTTCAGATACGAGGACACTGTAATGCAATACCACTACATGAGGAGCAAATGAAGGAGAGCAATGTGGTGAGGGCAATAATAAGTCTTCACCTTACATGTCATATCCATAGGCCATAACAAACTTATTATATGAGCGTTGCAACATTCCATTTATATGTTTATTTTAGATCATCAAAATGGTGGTAATTAAGTGTTATCATTTCGAGGTGGGACTTGTTTTGTAGAAATTTCGTTTTTCACTCTGTAAAGCAGAACTCATTTTTGTCGCCCGAATATTACGAATAAAAATCTGAAAATTTCTTATTTTCGACTCAAATTTGTCAAACTTACACTCATAAAAAAAAGTTCTAACAAAACCCTATTCGTTAGCATTAGAAAATGTTCTCGAATTGGTCACTTTGAAGAAAACTATCTATCTCTATTGTCCACTGTCGCAATGTTCTTAGTTTATTTTGGATCCACGTGTTGAGTTGCAGAATCAGAGGCCTTTCCAGTCTACAATTTACTGGCATGACTTTCTATATTAAACTAGTTTTGTACAAGAAGAATGTGAGTGTTGAATTGAGTTTGCCAAGGATTGTTGTGTTCCTGGTGCATGTTCCAATCTATAAGTTATTTGCCAACACTTCCATGGAACCTCAATTTCATTTTACAGGCTGGACATGGTTGGAATATCATGGAGTACTAAAACTCGGGACCTATCTTCAATTTCATTTTAGCAATCACATTAAATGTCATGTCCGCTTCAGATCATTTGAAAAATAACAACCTCTAGCTTGATCAAGCTTGAGAGTTGCCGCACCGTTTTTTTTTTTTTTTTTAAAAACGACCATCGATCTTGATGTTTGGATAGTTATCTTTTATCATATCGAACTTCGAAATACAAGAAAATAAATGCTGTTACAAGTGCCAACATGTAAGTACGTAGCCTTTGCAAAATTGAAAGGGTCCTAAACTAATTACCACGAGCTTCTCTCCCTCCCTGAAAATTGCATGCCATTGCTGCGGAGCAGGAGTAGGTTTTGTTCATCAGAGTTATATCAGATCTGATCGAGGTGATCTTTCTTCTCCATATACACAGATTATGACCATTTTTTATATCGAAATGTACGTGGTGTAAATGTAATTACCAATTTCTACGTTACGAATATGTATCTTTTAGGGTTAGATCATAACAATGGTGTTGTTCCTCGTTAATGAACGATGCATGTTCCAGCCGGCCTCTGATATATAATATAGTTCGACTTCTGGAAACGTAGGTTTCCGATTGCTTCTATGTTGATTTACATTTTATCATACGTCTCATTCTTGTGCCAGCCAGCTCTCATTCTCTTGTTTCAATTGCTTCTTCTTCGTACGTTCAATTGCGACAGAAATAGGAGGAAGAAAATAGTTGTGGCTGATGAAACTAGTTGATCTTCCATTCAAATCTGCATAGTGAGGAAGATTTCATTTCAAGATGACAGACGACATTCATTTAGGACATCACACGTTCAAATCCCATGGTGTCAAAGTGGCTAATGTGCACAAGTACGACTGGATAATCCTTCTTCTTCTTGGCGTAATCGACATTGTTTTGAATGTCATCGAGCCTTTTCACCGTTTTGTTAGTAAAGACATGATGGTTGATGTGTCATACCCTTTTCATGAAGATACTATACCAATGTGGGCTGTTCCGGTATGTATATATATCTCATTCGAGCTCCCCAAATTCATATCTTTCCATGTTTTGCACTATTCATTTCTTGAGTTTCTGTATCAGATTTACGCGATATTCTTGCCAATCGGTATCTTTCTTGCGTTCTACTATTTCAGAAAGGATGTTTATGACTTGCACCATGCCATATTAGGTATTGTCTCTGTCCTTTAAAGCTAACTGTAGACTTGTTTGTGAGCTAATGATAATGATCACATTTTGCTACTTAGGTATTTTCTTCTCAGTCCTGATTACTCTGGTTATAACTGATGCAATCAAAGATACTGTTGGCCGGCCTCGTCCAAATTTTTTCTGGCGGTGTTTTCCTGATGGGATAGGTGTATGTGACAGTTTTCGTTATTTTCGTTAAGGCTCCTTGTCCTTAGAGAATGCTGAATTTAACTTGCTTCGTATATTTCCTGTCGATGAATTTTCGCAGATATTTGATCCTCAGACTAGCAATGTCATGTGCACTGGGGATAAGAAAATTATAAAGGAAGGATACAAAAGCTTTCCTAGTGGCCATGCTTCAGGTAGGCTCTCCTAGCTTCACTGGGAATTCCTACTGTTTATGTAGCTAAAGAAGGGCTATGCATAATGGGGTTGCAAATATGCAGTGTCATTTGCAGGGCTTGGATTTCTTGCGTGGTACTTGTCGGGGAAGATTAAAGTATTTGATCGACGAGGCCACGCTGCAAAGCTGTGCATTATACTTCTTCCGCTACTTATTGCTGCTCTTGTCGCAGTCTCGCGCGTAGATGACTACTGGCATCATTGGCAAGATGTATTTGCTGGAGGCGTTTTAGGTTTGTCCATCAAACGAATCATATATATATATATATATAAAAGCTAGCCTAGCCAACAGATATATAGTTACATTTTTATGTGTTAATTGCAGGACTTTTCATTTCTTCAGTATGTTACTTGCAGTCATTCCCTCTTCCACACTATGATGAAGGTAAAAGCTAACATCTTTTAGCTTTCTTTCGCTTTCCTTTTTCGATTTTTTAACAGTTTCATGTTAATATAGTTTCCTAATAGGCAAAATTGTTTAAATGGTCACTAATCTTTACCCAAAACGATAGTTTGGTAACTATCGTATGACATATGTCAAAATGATCACTCGTCTTTTTCAAAAATATATCAAAATGGTCATTCGCCCGTTAAAAAAAAAATCTATTTCTTTTCAAGAATATTTTTGTCTTTTTATCCCCTTTTTAAATTTAAACTGTATGATCAATCATATATAGTTAGGATCTGGGCCGTCGATCGATTTCTATTTGAATGAGTAGAACTCATTTCCACGACCCGAATAGTTAACAACCCGACCGGAATCATGACCCGATTGGAATTGCTCCGGCCGGCCACTTCTGACCGTCGGACCAGTCGAAATCGATTCCCCCTTCCATCCTCAACCTCCCCATCACCTCAATTTCAACATGCATCGACTGTGGGGGGATAATTGAATGGAGGAAAATTCTAGGGTTTTCCCGTTCGACCTCCATCGCCGGCAATAGCTCTGGTCAACTTAGACCACCGGACCACCCAGGTTTTGAAGCACCTCGCCTTAGGAGTCGTTTGCACCTGGTCTTGAGGTGCGACGCGGCCAAGCGATATCTATCGGTCAATCCCGATTTCGGCGAAACCTGGGTCAATCCGCAACGAGGAGGCCGTGTCTCCACGACGATGAAGCACGAGTTTTGAGGATTGAAGCACGGCTACCGTAGACGATCGAGGCCCGTCACCGGCGATATCTCTAGTCAACTTCGACCACCGGACCACCGAATGGCGACCGTGGCCCTCCTCCATTAGAGGGAGTGGCAAATTTCGTAATTTTTTAAAATTTTTAGTAATGAAATTATTGTAAATAAATATAATTTAATGATAAAAAAATATTTTTACCCCTAAAAAGTTAGCGGAAGTGACCAATTTGATAATGAAACGTTAGAGGGAGTAACCATTTTGACATATATCACACGATAATGACTAAACTATCGTTTTGGGCAAAGATTAGTTACCATTTATGCTATTTTCCCTTCCAAATATGTACTTAATATGTCTATGGGATGGAGTATTAATCTTGAAGTTAACTTGCAGGGTGGGCACCTCATACATATTTTCAAATGATGGCTGCAGAAAAGAACGATGCTTCTGGCACAAGGCTTAACTCTATTCGAATGCGAAGATCAGATTTTGAAACTCCAGAAAGCCGTTCACCACTTTGAGAAATCTTAAGAGAAGATAATCATTTTTACACTAGTACAGATTATAGAGTTCATACTGTGTGCACTTGTATGATTCTTATTGCTTGCAACTATGTCTTTCTTTGATACTAGATAAGATATTAGATGGTAAAATCTCAAGTCATCTAAAACAAAATGTGAGTTATTTAGTGGTTGTGACCCTTCTTATTTAATGAAACCAACCCAACATGCAAGAACAGTTGGATGTTAATTGTTGAATGGTGACAGAAGCCAGAGCTCATGACAGACTACTTGTGTTTGTGTTGCTTGCTTTCATACACTCAAATAGCATAAGCCTTCAGGTCAAGTATTAGGATAAATAGGTAGCTTCATCTTCATATCCCACACACACATTTCTCCGAAAATATGCAGACATTTGCATCACAGATGAGGAGGTTCCGGAAGAGAAGACGATATCTTAGGCTAGGAAGTGTGGTTAAAAATGAGCAACATGCAGCAGCAGCAGCAGGGGGGAGAAGAAGGGGTACTCTCAAGTTTTGGAAGATTAGATTAACCCCGAAACTACGGCTCAACGTCACATCATCTTCCATGGCAGCCCTCAGAAGGCTTAGGAATGCTTATGTTGGATTCATGCTGTGTTTTGCTGGCCGTGTCGCGCAGTTGAATCATGGTAATGTCCATTTAGCTCAGAAGACTAATGTTCAACAGTTATTTGCTTGAAAGCAATTGCTTTGGGTTGGTTGGTTTATCCAATTCTCACAACTGAGCTGAAGAACAATCTGTACCTCCTCCTGTATATGTGTATCGAATGAAAGTTCACAGAGAAAGTTCTGCTTAACTATTTGTATCTGTAACTAGGAAAGAAGTTCTAGTAATTCCTGTTATTTTCAGTCCTGTTCTTTAATGACGTAACAGAATTGAGGCATGTTTTTAGGGAGCAGGATTGGCTTGATATGCCTAGAGATTTCTACATTTCTGTGGAAGTTGGTAACTGAAGATAATCGAAGAATTTCTTACCTGATCGACAAAGTTAAAAGCAAACAGATTTGAAGTTATGTGTAGATCAGGACAGTTATGTGTAGTCATGAAATGGTTATGAGTATGTATCACTCTAGTTTCTTCTATCATATCTTCAAATGGACAAAATGTCAAGCACACTCTAAGACTCTAATTTATGACTTAGCTATATAACAAAGAACTAGTACCAGAAGTCCAGAACACAGTTGAGAGTTGATTGGTGGCAACTACCAACATATAAATCCCAGACCAAACTCACATGTCCTCCATTGCTACATGCTGACTTTTGCTTCCCACAAACTTTGAATAATCATCTACCTTAACCAACTCACAAGCCTAGCATGCCTAATAGTGCTTTTGTAATAAGCACTTTTAACTGTTACTAAAAAACTTGCCACATCAAAAAAGGACTTTTCCTTATCTCGTGTTTGACTCGATCAAAAGTTGTAGTATCACCTATCTTTACCTCAAAAGCAAGTGTGCCTTTTTCCTTTAACAGAATCTCCAAAAACATCCTCAAACATTATAAGAGTCATATAAGGCTCTTCTATCTGCAACAGAGAATGAAAGAGCTTGTGCTGCAAACTTTTCTTTATAATCCTCATGACGCACCACAAGCATTAGAGCTCATTCCATACCAGACTATTAAACTAAACACAAGAAAAACAAAGTAGTTTAGGGTAGCAATGATACAAGTGTTTTAGTTTTCACAAATATCTCATCGATTAATTGGACTGCATATATTGTTATAGACGAGATAAGTAATCCTCTATTTGGCATAACATATGGAAAAGAGAGCTCATATAAAATAAAAAGAAAAATATAACACAAAATGTATGATCTTTCGTAACCAACTCATCCAATTGATTCCTTAACCACTTCATGAAAAAGAACTTTTCCTTATCACGTTTTTGAGTCCATGAAAACAGTTAGTCACTTGTGCACCCAATAAGCCTCCTCCATTTATTGGTCTAGTTTATCTTAAAAGAACATATCTAAACCACACCAACTTTTGGTTATGGCCATTAATCCCTTACCTTCCACTTTTCTTTCCCTTTGGTATTGTGCTTATTCTAGGCCTCTCTCTCCATTTGGGAGAAGCATGAAGAAGATGAAGTGCTACAGAAGAAGAAGATACACCAGGCTAAGCAGATTTTCAAGTAGTAGTGATGATGAGGAGGACCAAAGCCAGAAGACTGAAGCTTTGGGAGGTCAGAATCAGAGGGATCTCAGATTCCACATGAAGAATATAGTGCTACCAAAACTGCACCAGAAGATAATGACATCCATCACACTGCTGAAGAATCTTAGAGATACTTATGTGAAAGTCATGCACAGCCTAGCTGAAAATGTTATGCAGTTAAACAATGGCAATTCTTATCTGTTGATCAAGAAGCCATCAAGTGCTAGCTAGCTCTAGCTCCAGAGTTGTTACAAGCTCAAGAGACTAGAATTTGTGGCCAAAGTTTCTATCAATGTGTTGGGTATGTTTGGATCAATATAAGCTAGTAAGTGTTGCTTTGTATTGTTTGAGAAGTACATGAAGAAATGAATTTATGGGTGTTCAAGATCACTTTTCAGTTTGGTCAAAGTTACATCTTG
Organism: Geum urbanum; assembly: GCA_946800695.1. Classification (NCBI taxonomy): domain Eukaryota; kingdom Viridiplantae; phylum Streptophyta; class Magnoliopsida; order Rosales; family Rosaceae; genus Geum; species Geum urbanum. The sequence continues at coordinate 49,765,348 of OX327011.1, forward strand.
AACTTTCAAAAGCGTTGTCCTTTTGGTTTATAATACAAGTAGAATCTTGTGGGTTGCAAGTTGCAAATGAAAGATTCAATCTTTCTCTCACTCCTGAGTGAAAGACCGAGTCAAACAGTAACAGCCAAAGCAAAAGTTCATGTCTTTTTGTGAAGCTAGCTTGGCTTTATCAATGGAGCCATGTCAGTTCACTGCTGATAAAAACTGGGCATCACATGAGCACAATCACTTTGGTCTTTGTAGTAAGATAAGTGCAGAAATGGGTCTCTCTTCTTTTTTTCATTCTGCTGTGGTGGTTTTACTAGTAGCTGCAATTTTCACTATGCAGATGAGCTTGGTAACACCAGGTATATATATGAAAATGTTCGGTAAATCTGTAATCAACAATTTAGTGTAATATATAAGTGAGAGTTAGGCTAGATGTTTTGTTGGCTTGTTTTGCAGATAGAAATGTGTTTAGGGAGCTGCGAGGAGGAAGAGCACCGCCATTACGTTTGTCATCACCGGTTGCAAATCCACACCCGCAAATGAGAAAGCCAGCTCCGCCGGTTTCGGTGGAAGAGTCACCTCCTGGGCCTCCTCCGCCAAGTCCAGTTTCAAAGTAACACGCTTTGCTTCATCACAGTGAGTAGTACTAGGCATGTGTGCTCTAATGTTTTGTTAATTATTAATTTGCTTTTGGTTTGATAGTTTATGTTGAATGATGCATATGATGTTTTTGTTGAAATCGCTTTATAGTTCTCATATTGGTTTGAGCTTGCTATTAGTTACTAGCTTTAAACCCATTATCGATCTGTTATTACTACAACCGAAGAAAAGAACTAAACCAATTAACAGGCTTATAACAATGTTGTGATTCTCAGCAAATATAGAGTTGATCAAATTTCTTGTGTTATAAGAATTACATGTTCAATCAGTTCTAGATTCTCCGCTTGATTGTCTGAAGCATCCATCGCTTGATTTTCTGAAGCTTCCATTAGATGTTCTTGGATGATTCTTCAGAGTTGAGAGGGAACATAACAGAATATGAGATGAAATATAATTTAATTTGCAGTAAAGGTTAGGTTTTTAAACCAGGTACTTCGCACACAAAATAAACGACATTTTTTCAGAGCATTAGAGCTCATGCCAAAGCCCATAAAAGTCTCAACTCTATCTATTCTGCTATTCTACTTGCAATGATCTAACAAATACATTCTACGTATCATTGATGAGAGTGTTTTTAGTTTTCTCAAATATCTCATTAATTGGAGCAAATATATTCTTAGAGGCGTGATTAGTAATCCTCGATCGAATAGCATTTAAAAAGAAGTAGCTCAAGGGAAAAACAAAAATATAACACAATAGGTATGAGTTATAGGTAGAACAAAACTTATGATCGAATCTCAGCCAAATACAAAATTCATTAATATGTTAATTTTTCATCTTATAATACCTCTTATATCTATATATGCTAAGAAAATTATTGTTCTCGAATCCGATTTTCATGACCTGAAAGTAGATAATGCCATGATAGGTATATTTTTACCATTGGGCACATGAATCTCACCATTTGATCTCACTTACGACTCCATCATGAGAATTTAACTTCCTTATTTGCTTGTGTAACTTCTGTGAAATAGCTGGACTTGATTATGATCAAAATTTCTTGTGTAATAAGAATGAAGGGTTCATTCAATTCTGGCTATATGTTTTGTTACTTATTGTTATATGAAAAAACAAAAATCATTAGATTTTGGATTGAAATGAGTTATTATCGGCTTTGGCATGAGCTGTATGTTCTGATAATGTGGGTAAAATGATATAGGAGTTTTTTTTAGGGTTGGGACTGGTTCCACGAAGAACCGGAGAACCGAACCGAATTGAACCGGAACTGTTAGGTTCGGTTCGGTTCTTTGAATTTTGCAAAGTAACATTGATCGTTCGGTTCAAAGTGCAAATGTTTCGGTTTCGGTTCCGGTTTCTAAGTTACAAAATTTTAAGGAACCGAAAAGAACCGGTAATATGAAAATAACACTTGTCAATATATTGCTGGTAGTCTTGTAAAGTCTATATTATGTACTATAGACATGGGTATAGAAGATCATTCCTTTCTAACTATAAAGTATATGAAAAAAACCCTCTCAAAATGCTAAATCTAGTTAATCTACCTAGTCAACAACCCTCACACTCTCACCAAAAAACTCTCACGCTTAAAAAAAATGTGGATGATGCAACGACAACAAAAGTTACCAAAAATTAAACTAAACATAATAGATTTGGAGAAGCTTAACCTGTTCTGTTCTACTTGGAATGATCTAACATATAAACATTTCCATGGAGTCGATAGAAGTGTATTTAGTTTTCTCAAATATCACATCGATATATTGGACCAGAAATATTCTTACAGACGAGCTAGATTAGTAATCCTCTATTTGGAATAACATATAGAAAAAAGTAGCTCAAGGAAAAAGAAAAATATAACACAAATGGTATGATCGAGTTATAGGTGTAAGAACCGTAGAACAAACTTTTGTGATCGAATGTCATCCAAATACAAAATTCACCGATATCTAATGTTAATTTTTCCTTACCAATAAAAAAAATGTTAATAAACCTTAAAATACCTTCAGATCATGTCTATATGCATGTCTATATATGCTATTATTCTCGAATCAGATTTTCATGACCCTGAAAGGCCATGGCAGACATATTTTCACATAATAGTGTTTTTTTAGTTTTCTCAGGTATATATCTCATCGATTGGATTGAAATATGTCAAAATTAGTAAATCCTCTATGAAATAACATTTAAAAAGGTATAGCTAGCTCACAAACTTACATAATTAAAGGAAAAAGAAAAATGTAACACTAAAAAAGTATGAGTTAGAGCTAGAACAAAACCTTTGTGATCGAATTTCATTCGAATTCAGATACAAAACTCACTGATTTCTACATTAATTAGTACGTGAACCTTGAAAAAGTTTTTATTTTTATTTTTATTTTCTCAACTTTGATTATTAGACCTCTCATATATGGTTCACGGTAGAAAATCGTTCTCGAACCGATCAGCAAAGAAAAGAAACCGGTAAAAGATTTTCACCATGCACATCCGGCCTGTTAGCTAATATATCTCAACAGCCTCAGCTGCCTTGTGAAAATAGTTGTAAACAAAGTCAAGTCAAGGATAGCTTCAACAGGTTCTCAATTGAGCCTCCACAATTTTCTCCTCATGACCCTCAACGACACACTTCTTCATCATTCAGTAACAAACTTCAACTCCATTTATCACTCTATTTAAACGTACAACTTCATGCCCGAGTAGATTTGAAAGCACTCAAACATTTTAGTCTTGTCATTTCTTCACTCTTCCAAACTTGCTAGCTAGAGATCAACCACACCAAACTTGCTAGCTAGCAACGTCGTAGATTATGGAATCCTCCAAAGTATTTCTTGTGTATGTGCTTCTATTTACTATTCAGGTTGTCTATGTAACTTGTACTCAGTTTCAAGTTGGTGGCAAGTCGACCAATGGATGGGAGGTCCCAAAATCAAACGACACAGAAACGTACAACAAATGGGCCTCTAAGAATAGGTTCCAAGTTGGTGACACTCTAAGTGAGTACTATACTCATGTCAAACCCTAGCTAACTAAAATGTTCCTTCAATATAACGACTCTTTTGATTTGTTTTCATTGCTCTGATTAATCAGGTTTCATCTACAAGAAGAAGGCAGATTCAGTTATGGAGGTGACCGGAGAAGAATACAAAAAATGCCACTCCGATAAACCGATATCCGCTTCCGACGAAGGCGAGTCGGTCATCGAGTTAAACCGACCCGGTCTGTTTTACTTCATTAGTGGGACTAATGAACACTGTGAAAATGGGCAGAAGCTAATCGTCAAAGTACTGGCAACACCGCCAGCAACTCCAGCACCTGCTCAATCTGCAAATGTAACAACTGAGCCACCTACGCAATCTGCGAACCAGAATACGACTGAGCCACCACCACAGGATCAGAAGAAGACTGTAAAGAACAATGCAGTTGCTATGCATGTCTCGGGTGCACTCATTTTCACAACTATTGTAGTGTCACTCTTTGAGGTCTTTTTCTTCTAGTCTAGATGAAAGGCTGGCTAGCTAGCAGGTGTACTTTTTTGCTTATCCTAATTACCGTGGACTAATATTGATAAAATAAAATAAAAACAAATTATTAATAAGGTTTCGGTTTTAAGTTCTTCATTTACCCTAATTTCTGTTTTACACATAATCAATATCCTGATCCAGGAACGTTCTAAGAGAATTTTAGGGGCATCAGTTTGGCCCATTTATGCATCTTAATCAATTTCCAACTGCCTAATCTAAACGCTACCTAGTGCTGCATGTTTACATAATCAAATCTATTCGCTTAAAGATATGATGCACCATAATAAGTGAATCCAAGACCAGTCAAAAAGGAACAGATAAAGAAGATGATAATGGAATATAGAAGCATCAATATTATATATTTGGGAGAGAGGAGGAAGCAACTAGCACAGATCACACAGAATAGAGAAGAGATCAATGAGATGAGAGAAGCGACACCCCCAGTTGGCCAATCAGCTTTTCTCTTCTCACCCATCACCTCCGTGTAAAAAACCATATCCATCCAACCCAAAAGGGACAAGGGGAATACTTCAATTCTGCAAAAACGGCTGCTAATGGGTCCTATCCAATCCAATTCAACACCTTTGTTGGGTTGCCCCTTCGTTAACAGATATTTTCCATCCCTTGATCTCTAGGGTTAGTGTTAGTGCTCCGGGTTACCATCACCATAATCCAAGCTTCACTCTAGGGTTTTACGGGGTTTACGTGCCAAAAAAATAATTCCAGAAAGCTTCGCTCTGATTGGGCCACGGTTTTGACCTATGAGGAGGAAGTAGATAGTAGGGTGAAGACACGTAGTTGGGATTGGAGGGTTTAGCTTTACTGGGTGGTCAAACAGAAGAGCTCCATCCACCGCCCCATTCTGGGGTCCGTTCACACTTTGATTAAAGGCACTGTGTCTTGTCTCGAGACATAGAGATCGATCGAAGTAAAGGGGATAAGGAACGAGTGTTGAGGGATGCTTCCCTTCCGCTTCTTGGCAACTTGGCAATAATGCAAAATTTTGAAACCCTTTATTCCATCATGAATTCACATCATGTCATCATCATTTTTGTGGTATTTGATTCAAAGATATCTGGCTTAGCAAAGAGATGGCTCGCAGTAGTTTGATGAACTCTGATGACAAATGGATATAAATTCACGATATTCAAAGTGTTATAATCAATTTTCTATTCCTTTTTCCCAATAATAAGGAGGAGGAAATAGATTTATGATATTCAAAATGTTATAGTCAATTCTCTATTTCCTCCTCCTAACAATGAGGATGAGAAAATATCTATTGTTGAAACTTAAGAGGAGAGAATAAAGAATTGACTATAACACTTTGAACATGATGAATATTCATTTGTCACCAGAGTTTATTTTTAGTGTATCTAAGCAAAAAGTATATTAGTATTACCAGTAATTAACAATTTTGATGTATTAAGTAGTTTCATGATCACGAAGGTTCTTATATTCTAGCTCCAAGTGCATGGGAATGAACTTGATGCTACTAAAATTGAATTTGAAGATAGGGGGTAGTGTTTTGAAGCATACATGCATATCAATGATTATTCTAGTGCAATCCACATGAAGTGTGTGATTTTGTAATAACAGATTCTATATATGGAAATTACTATGTTACTTTTTGAAAATATATTTATATGGAAATTACTATGTTTAGCTTAATTAATAACTGACGTAGGTTATGATTAATTTTAATTTATCACAAGAACTACATATGCAAGACTTGAGTTTTGTTTTTTTCATTATCTATATGTAATCTTAGAGTTTTAAATTTGTCTAGCAATAACCGCAAAGTGATCAAATAAAAATCAAGGTATACGTGTGAAAGTTTGATTCGCTTCTTTCGTGTTCGATAGATAAATATAATTTTTTAAAATAAAAAACTATATATACGTACACAAGAGAATCAGTCGATATGTGGACCACGGTGATCAAATAAAAATGTCTAGCAATAACCGCAAAGTGATCAAATAAAAATCAAGGTATACGTGAAAGTTCGATTCGCTTCTTTCGTGCTCGATAGATAAATATAATTTTTTAAAATAAAAAACTATACGTACACAAGAGAATCAGTCGATATGTGGACCACGGTGATCAAATAAAAATGTCTAGCAATAACCGCAAAGTGATCAAATAAAAATCAAGGTATACGTGAAAGTTCGATTCGCTTCTTTCGTGCTCGATAGATAAATATAAATTTTTAAAATAAAAAACTATACGTATATAAGAGAATCAGTCGATATGTGGACCACGGTGGTCCTGCATAACATGCATTTTGTGCGTACAGTGTTTCTCCATAATCATATCTTTCCACATTTTTGTGATTTTTGGTTGGGCCCTTTTGGTTATATATGTGTCGAGGTAATGAGAGTGACTACTAATGTCTCTACACTATAATGTACACTCTAGAAGTCGTAGCTTGAAATGTGGCTGGGATCGATCCCAATTAGTGGGTAACGTAGCTGTTTTTGCTTTAAAGGTGCCTTTCATAACTATAGGATGATGGATCTATTAACAAACCTAATCGACCAGTAAAAACTACTTGCGGAAAAGTGTCACACACCCTTCAATTCAAAACCTTGAAGAACGTACACAGGGATTTGCTCATCACAGCCATCGGTGTTTTATGATCTCAAATGATAATTGAAATCCAGATACACATGGGGGCAGATCAGTATAGCCGAATTCTGTTAGGATATGCATGCATCATAGTATCATAGCATCGGTACAATTATTTATGAAAATTTTGAGTGAGAGTAGTAGTTTGTTACAGATCTCTTATAGTACAGGTACTACTATATATTACACTGAGCTAGTAGAGCTCGATTCGATGAATCATTCAACTCTAACTCAACCTACCTGGCAGTAGTACTAGTGTACTACTGGTTGAGATTGAGCTTCCTTCCAAATATGGGACTATGTTTTACCATTGGTAGGGTGAAAAAACTGAAAAGATATATTCTCAATTAGCTTAAATGGTATCAGATACGGTTAATTTCACGTTGGGAACCGTGTAGGGTTTAATCTCGTGACAGAGAAACTGGTAAAATGAGTTAATGAGTGAAACTGATCAGATATATATGGCATGTACTGAAGTACCCTCCACCCGATAATAAAAACCAGATCATGACAGTACGTATCTGATACATCTACCCTCTCTCTCTCTCTCTCTCTCTTGCTAGGAATGCCTTTCTCCTGGATAGTAGTAGCTCTGGTGGTTTAAGAGGTTCTGGCCTCTGATCCTTTCTTCTTTGTATATATGTAAAAAACATCTACCCTCTTTTACCCTTTCATCTTATAGAGTTGAATTGGTTTTCTCTAGTTAAGTAATAGTGATAGTTGCATATTTATGCGTTTATTTGGTATTTAATTCGTTTTTTATATTTAGTTTATCATTATTATTTGAGTAATTTAATTATGTTTATTGTTTTAATAAGTTTTGTGAAGAAATAAAGGAAAATGAGATAAAAAAAGAATTCCTAACTCAATACGGAGAAAAAGAGGATTTATGTGCAAATAAAGAAGCCTAGATCAATAAGGATTTGGAGAAATCAAACCAAGGATTATATAAACTCATCTTAGGATTTTGGAAAAGGCTAATCAGCATTTTGGGGAGCACCCATAACTTTGAGCAAGGAGAGAGCAAGCCGCAAAGGAGATCATCCCATCCAGTTTCGACTGGTCGAAGATACTCCCCAACCCGTCGAATTCTGGCCGACCAGAATTTTTCTTCATTTTTTTTGTTTGTATCAACTCCATGAATTGTTTTGATTCTTTTACTATGACTTTTAATAGCTAAATTCATTGTTAAGGGATTGCTTAAAGCCCCGTACATGAAGTCTTTTTAATGCATACACTTTAACATAGTTTTGCATATTCTTTGAATGAAGTTTATTTCTCTAAATTACTCACCGTATGAATTCTTGTATGTTTGTTTTGGTGACCAACTTAGTATGCATGATAGAATTCTATTGTCATGAGATACAGGCGATTGAAGATAATTTCTTCCGTCGGATTCTCTGTAGTGATACATTGATTTTACCATCAGGAGATTGAAACCCTAGATCTAGCAGGACACGTCTATGGTGTACTTGTGAACCATTTTAGCTTCTCAAACATTTTCTAGAACTTAATGTTTTCTTCCTTGTAAACCTTAGAGTCCATGACTATGGGTTCATAGAGGGATAGATGTAGGGGAGGTCCATGACAAACCTGCATTGGCATAAAGATTAGATAATAGGATGTGGTTGTAACGATAAATTCTTCCTGGGAACTTTCATTCATTGAATATGTGCATTATGTTAAGTATGTGTTAGAAAGAAGAAATGACAGTGGTGGATTGCATGCTTCTTAACTCATTCATCATATAGTCTAAACTCTTTGCATACATAATTATATTTACTTCCAGTATTTATTTTCTGCATTAGCTATAACTTAGTCGAATTAATTCGGCAACCAAAACAACTCCGAATACCCTCAATTTTGGCGTGGTAGTCCACCACTGAATCTAGTATATTGTGTCAAATTTTTGTAGCTTTTAGAGTAGTCTAGCTTAGGTTTGTAGTGTCATTAGTGTATCATGATCGAGTCTGTCAACATTTTAGTCTAGTGTTAGGATTTAGTTTCACAAACTCCTTGTGTTCGATAACACTTATAAATAACTATTACAATAATATATGTTAGTTGAAAATAAGATATATCTGAGAGATAGTTTCCACGTCATCGCTAAAGGGGGTGAGCAGCTACCTAGCTTGCTATAAATAGGGACCATTGGGGCTGTGTTCTATCAAGCTATCAAGCTCTACCTGCCTGCTTTCAGCTTCAGCTTTTCCCTCTCTCTCTAGCTAGCTAGCTTTCTCATGTTCATATGGTTTAGTTTTGGTTTTAGGGCAAGCTGGGAGGAGTAGTAGAGAGATCTAGCAGTGGTGATGGTGATGATGTTGTTGACAGAAGATAGAGAGCACAGATGGATGGTTTGCGATGAATTTGCATCTCACTCCTTTGTGCTCTCTATGCTTCTGTCTTCACCTAGCAATTCCCAACTGCTCAGAACACTCCTCCCTGCCCTACAGCTCAATCTCTTGATGTTCATTAAGTTCTTGTATGTATATATCATCTCAGTTAACTGTTAGTACTCTCTATGTTAGCTAGGTTTCTTCAAAATCTTCAATTTCCTTGTTCCAGGTGACTATGCTGTGTGTGCTTCTGCAATTTGAAGTGCTGGCCAAGCAGATCTATATAAGGAGAGTAGCTGCAGGTTCCTATATATAGAAGGTTCATTTTGTGTGAGCTAATTCCAGATCAGTGTGCCTCCAGCTAGGTTAAATTAGCTCCTTTTTCTCAGCTCAGCCCTAAAATTACTGAATTAAATTGATGAGGTGATCGATCCGTTCAAGTGAAATATGTTTCTATTATATGATTTTTTGGATCATGTTAATTATAAATATAGTATAGATGAAATTCTAGTATATATAGTGGAGTTCTTAGTGTATTTGCAAACCATTTTAGTAGGTCACTTCTATAATTCTATATATGGCATTTTTCTCCCTTGCAGGGATTAGTTATCTCATATTCATGTTTGATTTTCTTGTAATATAAATGTTTGGCCAACCAAGAAGATGAGGTTCCTTCCTGACTGCCTGACAACATGCTTTCTTTCTGATGCAGCAATATAAAATACTTGGACATTTAAACTAAAAATTGGTATTATTTAGAAATAGAAAGTTTTAATTGCTCTCTGGGAGAAGGAACATATATACATCTATATATGTGCTGCATATTAACTGTTATATATTAAAGAACAAATCGTGATGTCCAAATGAGGATGAATTCAAAGTTGTTTATCAAGTACTAAAGTTCATGTCTGCCTATGTCTCTAGACTCCAGAATATAGTTCATCTCAGGAGAGCAGATTCATCATCAGATTTTTTTTCTTCATGATTTTGTAATCTTATGTTCATTTTATTACTACTATACTAATTTCTTAATACAGTAACAAGATTTGTATGCATGTTTTTCATGTCAAAATGAAACTCTTTCTGGGTGTTTCACTTTCAAATTTTTTGTGGAACATATATCACTAACTAATGAGTATAGCAAGGAGTGGAACCTGTAAGGTCAATTAATTAATTGTTTGCTAAGCTCAAAAAATGGTGTAATTTGAGAGCTAGCAAATAAGCACAACGTAGTTGAGTGATCTGTCCGGTCAAGTAGTTTGTAACTACACTGCTGCATCAACATCTAGCACATAAATTTTCATCATGTAATATGTAAAGCAGTGGAGGATGACTTCTAGTAGTTCACTTTGATCGATCTCATGCAGACATGTGTAATTGACTTGAGAAATTCAAAATTCTCATGTGGTAGTGCTGGAATCGATCATAGTGGCGATGACAAAAGCTTGAACATGCACCAAGTGTCGATGACAAAGCTCCTCGAACATGCACAAATCTTAGTCAAAAGAGAAAAACACCAGCAGCAGCAGGGCTAGGCCATTTTCTTCTTCCCACCACAATAAACAGTGAAGTGGGCTAGCTGGCCATGAAGCTAGCAAGCAACAGAACATGTGTGTATAGATCGATCACATGCATTCCCCCCGGCAAGACATATCGGGGGTGCCCTAGCTAGTTAGTGGGATCGTATCGATCATATCAATGCGAGCTTACAGCTGCTTACTGGTGTTTAATTTGGTCATGGGTGATGCCACACTTATGTCTATGTAAAAAAATGAATGAAGAATTGAGAAAACTATAGCTAGCAAGCAAAACACACATGGAGCTAGCAGAGACAAACAGGCAATATGATCCAAAAGAGCTGCTAGCTAGCTAGGCTTGCTAGCTATGATATCCAAATGTACGCTTGTCTCCAATTTCTCATGAGCTTTTATATCATGATCAGTCAAGATATCTCTGTGCTCATTTCCAAAAAAATTAAAATTATGTTTGCTTCTGTGCCAATCAATCAAACTATATTGACATGTATCAATGTCATGTAAATTCATATCAAAGTTGGTTACGATTTTATCTTGAAGAAGGTCTTCTCCAGGATGCCATTCGGGAAGTAAATTTTGTTGCTCACATAAGGTTGGTTAATTACGAAAACCTTTACAACTTTCACACCTGAAATTATGAGTTATCATTTGGCTCATAGGTTCGAAAATCTCATGGGCGACTCGAGGCTCGAAAAACCCAAATCCAGTCCGACCCGAATTTAGGCCCGAAAAATTCCAGCCTTATGGGCTTAGGGCAGAGCTCGAACTGAGGTACCAAAGCTCACGGGCCCAAAAAAGCCCTCCCCGGCCTGTATGGCCAAACCCGTCTAGCCTATTCATTATATATATTATATATTATTTTATCAATATAAACCTCTAAACACTCTAGTTTACCTTAATATTATTCATTTATATACTAATTATCACTTTATTTAGACTCATATATTATTTAGTGTATATAATTGTTGATATATTTGATACTTAGACACTATTAATTTCTAAATTTTTTCATTTAATACAACAAAAAACTCCACCCGGCCCCGAAAAGCCCATGGGCTTCAAATTTTTGTAAAACCCGGCTCGGTCCGGCCCATTGCTGAACCTATCTGAACCCATTCATTTCCTTCGGTTGCCGGCTAGCTTTGGATCAATGCATATTGCCCCAAGCGGGTCTTCCCTCCAGAGCTTCCTGTGTCTTTCTTAGTTTTATATGTTAAAAACTATCTTCAACATCTCTTAATAAGACGAAGATGACGACACAATTTTTCTTCGAGTTAGATGCAAACATATGGAGGTAACAAGATTGAGCTCTTCTGTCGGGCCCTGTGACAAGAGGCTCACGAAGTTGCACTTAATAACTCAACTGTTGTCACAGGGGACTGACTATAACTCAATTATCTTCAGCATCTTTAACTTCAGTGCAACTGTTGAGCTCTTCTGTCCAAGATCTTCCGCATACTATATAGAGCACCATGTTTAGACAACTTAAAACCATTAAAATTTGAACCACATGGAGTTCTTGTTCTATTCATGAAGGAAAGTATGACAGAAGCCCATGGTACTGTATATATGAAAAGTGCAAGTGTTCACACCGTATCTAAGTGAACAAATTCTAACACTGTGGAAAAGTGTTGGGAATCAGTCCTCAGTTGATACTAATGAGTTGCGGAAGCTAACACACCAAACAGTACGAGATCGAAAAACACACACACAAGTTTTAACGTGGTTCCACAAAGTTGTGTACGTCCACGGGGAGTAGTATCCTGAATTCACTATGATGAATAAGAAGATTACAAACTTACTTGCTCACCTAAACAAGAATTCCCTTATACCTCACCAACCCTCTAGCTCTCAATGCCAGAAAAGAACAACCTCTAGCTCTCAATGCTAGATAGAAGAACTCTCAATGCTCTTCAACTTATGTTCTATAACTTGTGATCTCTGACTTGTGTTCTCTCTATTCCTTATGCCTACATGCTATTTATAGACAATGTAGACTTACATACTCCAGTTAGGAATCGGATTCCCCAATGAAACCAAAACCGTTTATGTATCGGTTTCCTTCTCTGGTATGTACTGACTCATCGAAGTCAAAGCCTTCATCGAAGTCAAAGCCTTCCTCCAGCGAAGCTCGCTAGACGCTTTACATCGAGACTCTTCGATAGAACACTATTGATCGAGATGGGCCGCTCGCTGGACCTCGATCACCCAGGCCCACTTGATCTCCTCCATCGAGGGATCCCAACAAATCTCCCCCTCCCGAGCCATGGAGGAGAGGGGATTTCCATCACATCTCAATGACAGGGAGAACGCACCAAACTGAGACCAGCTTTGGTGCAGCACACTTCATGTTTACTCTTCGGCAAACCCTTGGTCATCATATCTGAACCATTTTCATCCGTGTGAACCTTCTCCAGAAACAGCTCATTCTCATCGAGAACTTTGCGTATCCAATGATAGCGAACTTGTATATGCTTGGACCGAGAATGGAAACTTGGATTCTTACTTACATGGATAGCGCTTTGAGAATCGCTATAAATCACAAACCTTCCATGTTTTAATCCAATTTCCCCGAACAATCGTTTCATCCATAGCATTTCCTTCCAACCCTCAGTAATTGCAATATACTCGGCTTCCGTTGTAGATAATGCAACACACTTTTGTAGGCGTGATTGCCAAGACACAGCTCCCCCACCAAAAGTGACCAAGTATCCAGACGTAGATCTTGAACCATCCACATCACCCGCCAAATCGGAATCAGAGAAACCTTCTAGAATTGGTTTCGATCCACCGTAGCACAAACATAGCTTGGAAGTACCTTTTAGATATCTCATTATCCATTTCACAGCCTCCCAATGCTCCTTCCCCGGATTAGCTAGATACCGGCTTGTAACACCCACTGCATGAGCAATGTTGGGTCTTGTGCAAACCATAGCATACATCAAACTCCCTATCGCCGAGGCATAAGGAATCTTGTTCATCTTAGCTCTTTCTTCTTCACTTGTAGGACACATCTTCTTGCTTAACTTGGTTTGAGGAGGGAGATGGCAGCTAACCGGCTTTGCTTGATCCATGTTGAACCTTTTGAGAACCTTTTCAACATAACTCTCTTGAGATAACCATAGCTTGCCTTTCTTCCGATCCCTAGTAATTTGCATACCAAGGATTTGTTTTGCATGTCCCAAATCCTTCATCTCAAACGCCTTCGCCAAGTCTTCTTTCAACTCGGTGATCCTCATCATATCCTTTCCAATGATGAGCATGTCGTCCACATACAAGAGAAGAACAATGTAATCCTCCGGAGAAAAATTCTTCACAAACACACAATGATCCGAACTTGTCCTTTTATAACCTTGACTTGTCATAAAGGACTCAAATTTTCGATACCACTGTCGAGGTGCTTGCTTCAATCCATACAAGCTTTTTACTAGCTTGCAAACCTTGTGCTCCCTTCCTTTGGCGATAAACCCTTGAGGTTGTTCCATATAAACATCTTCCTCAAGATCCCCGTGAAGAAATGCCGTCTTCACATCCATTTGTTCCACCTCTAAGTCTTCACAAGCGGCTAAACCCAATAACACTCGAATTGAGGTCATCTTCACCACCGGAGAGAAAATTTCATCATAGTCAACACCTTGTCTTTGTCCGAATCCTTTCACCACCAGTCTTTCCTTGTACCTAGGTTTAGACTTTCCATCCTCTTGTTTAATCTTATACACCCACTTGTTCTTCAGTATCTTCCTCTTTGGCGGCCTATCAACAAGCTTGAATGTGTGATTCTTGTAGAGAGAATCCATCTCCTCTTTCATAGCAATACACCATTCTTTCTTGTGATCATCATTAAGAGCCTCCTCATAGCTTAAGGGCTCACCACCATCGGAGAGTAGAACACAATGTGTGTACGTACTTGCCGGATACCTTGTGGAAGCAATTCGGTTCCTTGTTGACCTTCTCAATCCTTCGACTTCCTGAGGTTCATTATCGAGCTCTTCATGAGCTTCATCATCCGATCCTTGACCGAGGTATTCACCAACCACTTGGTCTGCAATATCATCTTGATTGTCATCAAGCCCTTGAGCACCCACATCATCATGCGGCTCATGATTTGCATCATCATCGGATTCAATTTCAGCTTGCTCCCCCGTAGGAGCAATACTTGGCATAACCGGTTCCTTGAAGGTCACTAGATCATCAACATAGTTATCTAGTTCCTGACCCTTCATAAAATCATGCACCGTTTGGTCCTCTAGAAAAACCACATCACGGCTGCGACGAACCTTCTTTGCAATGGGATCGTAGAGTCTATAACCCCACTTCTCATCACCATACCCGAGAAAGATACATTGCCAAGCTTTATCATCGAGCTTTGTCCTCTCATCTTTTGGTACATGGACAAAGCATCTACAACCGAACACTCTCAAGTGCTCATAGGAGACATCACTTCCTCGCCATACTTTCTCGGGAACTTCACCATTCAATGGCTTCGATGGAGATCTATTTATGAGGTAGACCGCCGTTTGCAAAGCTTCACCCCAAAAGGACCTTGACAATCCTGCATAACTTAACATACACCTCATCCTATCTGCAATGGTGCGATTCATCCTTTCGGCTACGCCATTGTGTTGAGGAGTCTTGGGAACCGTCTGCTCATGTCGAATTCCTTGGGCCTTGCAATACTTTTCCAACGGACCAATGTATTCACCGCCGTTGTCTGACCGGAGAACCTTTAACTTCTTCCCCGTCTCCATTTCCACCATACTGTGAAAAATCTTGAAGACACCAAGTACTTCATTCTTGGTCTTCAAACAGTAAGCCCATAGCTTTCTGGAATGATCATCTATGAAGGTGACAAAGTAAGACGCTCCAGCGAGAGTCTTCTTCTTTAAAGGTCCACAGACATCCGTATGTACTAGATCAAGTACATTTTCCCTTCGATGACTTGGTCTCCTTGCGAAGGTTATCCTTGTTTGTTTACCTAGTAAACAATGTACACATTTACTTAAATGTGTACCCTTAGGTTTAAAGAACACCTTCTGCTTTGCAAGCTCATCGAGTCCTCTTTCACTTATGTGCCCAAGCCTCTTGTGCCAAAGCTCCATAGGGGGCTCCCCCTCAATGGTATTAACCGCATCGACACAAATTTTGGCACTAGTCTTGTAAAGAGAGCAACACTTCTTTCCTCTAGCAACGACTAGGGAACCCTTGCAAAGCTTCCAAGCACCTCCTCCGAGAGTGCTAACCATACCTTCGTCATCGAGCTTTCCGGTAGAAAGTAGATTAAACCGGAAATCTTCCACATCTCTGACATCCTTTAACCTTAAGGTTCCACCAACCTTAGTCTCCAGAACAATGTCACCTACACCAACAACTTTTGACGATCCGTTGTTGCCCATTCTCACTTTACCGAAATCACCGGCTTTATAAGTGGAGAAATATTCTTTATGCGGCGTCACATGAAAGCATGCACCTGAATCCACAACCCATTCTGTACCTTGTGAGGATGATGTACTCAAGCATGAGTCACCACAGTCTGATAAACAATAGATATCGCCATTCGAAACTGAAACTATATTCGCAGTTTCCTCATCATCTTGCTTTCCTTTTTTCTTGTCTTTCTTCAAGCAACCGTTGGCTTTATCTTTCAGAAACTCGTGACAATTCTTCTTGAAATGTCCCGTCTTCCCACAATAGTAACATGGGAACTTCTTCCCGGTTGGATTCCGTGACTTGCTTCTTGACCTGCCACGACTGGAGTTACCAGTCTTCCTTCTTTCGGAAGTCACCAAAGTTTCTTCCCTTGACGAAGAACCGCTGCTTTCCCTTCTTAGCTCTTCCCCTAACAATGCGGATGTGACGATCGACATTGTTACCTTTCCACCTGGAGCGGAGTTACTTAGAGAAACGCTCAATGTTTCCCAACTATCCGGAAGAGATCCAAGAACCAACAACGCTTGTACTTCGTCATCAAAGGTAATTCCCAGTTTTGTGAGCTGAGAAATTACCTTTTGAAACTCATTGAGATGTGCGGGAATCGTTGAACCATCACTATAGCGCATATGAGTGATCTTCTTAATCAACTGGACTTTATTCCCTGCTGTCTTTCCTGCGTACATCATCTCCAATTTACTCCAGACACCATATGCCGTGGTTTCATCTTGTACCAACCCAATGATGCTATTATCAATCCAACGACGTATGTAGCACATAGACCTTTTCACCAATGAATTCCATTCCGCGTCTTTCTCTCTGTAAGAGTCAGGTTGATTGCCCTCTTCTTGAAGAGGCAAGTCCAAATCTTTGCATACCAGCAAATCCATCATCCTGCCCTTCCAACTGTTGTAATTGGTGCTATCCAGTATCAACATCCTAGACTTCTCTCCCATAATGATCGACTTCTTATCGTGGCTCTGATACCACTTGTTGGGAATCAGTCCTCAGTTGATACTAATGAGTTGCGGAAGCTAACACACCAAACAGTACGACATCGAAAAACACACACACAAGTTTTAACGTGGTTCCACAAAGTTGTGTACGTCCACGGGGAGTAGTATCCTGAATTCACTATGATGAATAAGAAGATTACAAACTTACTTGCTCACCTAAACAAGAATTCCCTTATACCTCACCAACCCTCTAGCTCTCAATGCCAGAAAAGAACAACCTCTAGCTCTCAATGCTAGAAAGAAGAACTCTCAATGCTCTTCAACTTATGTTCTATAACTTGTGATCTCTGACTTGTGTTCTCTCTATTCCTTATGCCTACATGCTATTTATAGACAATGTAGACTTACATACTCCAGTTAGGAATCGGATTCCCCAATGAAACCAAAACCGTTTATGTATCGGTTTCCTTCTCTGGTATGTACTGACTCATCGAAGTCAAAGCCTTCATCGAAGTCAAAGCCTTCCTCCAGCGAAGCTCGCTAGACGCTTTACATCGAGACTCTTCGATAGAACACTATTGATCGAGATGGGCCGCTCGCTGGACCTCGATCACCCAGGCCCACTTGATCTCCTCCATCGAGGGATCCCAACAAAAAGAAGATAACATATGTAACAACAAATGGAGTCACTTCATCAAACTCTAGCTACATTGCAGATAAAACACTTGGACGTTGTAGCGCTGCAAATAACGCAACCTGGAGCTACAGAAAAATATTGCAAAATTTTTATCCAGCATCACTCGAGGCACAATCAATTTGATCGAGTTATAGCCAGTTGGGACCTGTGACAAGAGGCTCACGAAGTTGGAGGCGATTCTCAACATCAGAATTGGTCCTGAGAATCAAGAACAAGACCTACTTAGAGTAAGCAGTCTGACAAGACAGGTAGATGCATAACACCACAGTAGCTAATATATAATTCAAGAATTCAAGCTCTTTGTACTTTCAAAAGGACAGTATACATAGCGAGTACAACAATACTATGTAACATTGAACATAACTTACACTGATTGATCCACATCATTGATCATATCCTCCTCCTTCAGCATTTGGCTATGAATTTGTTGTGCAAAGCTGGAGGTTGTGTCCAAATAATATAGAACAACCGACATTATACAGCAACCAATGAACATGGCAGTTGGACCAAAGATCCAGAGAAAGAGAGGAATCGAGATATAGAATGCTCGCAATCCAAGGGACCAAGAGTAACTTCCTCGATTCAATGTTGCCGCAACATAGTCAATGAAACCTGCCTTGTCTCTCAACGTTGGGACCGTAGCCAAGAAGCTGACATGGGCAAAGTATCTAGTAGTCTGCACATTGCAGATAAATGCAACAAGAAAGCAAGTCAATATGCACAAGTACTTGACTGCAGTTAGGGATATAGCGTAACTGCCAAAAGTCGAGTGTACTGAAACCGTGATGGAGGAACTTGATTCGTTGCTCAGAAGTACACTGATCACAGAACAAAGAGCAATTGCTGTTGTTGCCAGAAGTGTCGCCGCCATTATGTTGTTGCGGAGTGTTTGTACAATCAAAACACCATTCTTCAAGGGGTCCTGAATTTCATGGAGGGAACTTAAATTTTGTTCTACTAAACCAATTATTACTGTATAAATGAAATAGGCATATGTTGACATGCAAAATAGAGTCATATTATGTGAATGTGGCTAGAATGAAATAGTGAAATCTTACTTGTCATCCACATATTGACATGTATACTTATCAAATCTACACAGAAATTAAGCCTGTAAATTGCAAAGCCAAAGAGAGAGAGAGAGAGAGAGAGAGAGAGAGAGAGAGAGAGAGAGAGAGAGAGAGAGAGAGAGAGAGAGAGAGAGACTCACACTCATCATGCAGTAGACCCATTGTTGGCGAGAATGAGTGTTTAAGCCGATGACAGTTCGTAGGGGATTACGCACAACTGTGATGAATAGCCAAACATGGTACACTCCCAACACCAACAAACCTGCTGGTACCAGAAAATAGTTCAAGACATCCACTTCTTTTTCTTCCATCTCTCTACAAATCTCTTCTTTACCACTTACTCTCCTTAATTTCCTGTATATATATCTTGTGATGTGAGTAGAAATCCCAAGGTTCTCAAATGAACATGCCAAGCAATACTAGTTTTCAAGACTGTATGTGGCCACTATGGTGAGGCAGATACATCCCAAGTCTACATCAAACAAGGCCTGCCTGGATTTCTTGCATCATCTAATGACAAAGACTTGTTCTTGGCTTGGATCTGATTTGATCTGATCCTCACTCAGTCATTCACCAAGTGTCCAAGTTTGTAATATTTAGCTGACTTCAAAAATGCACATGGTACCAAGAAAAGGACAAATGACACATATATTGATTTAGGTATTGATTGATTGGGTTAGGCATTATTCTACAATTAAATGGTACTGATTGATAGCAAACCAATGAGGAAGTTGCTAGTATCTGTCATACATAGGTTTTGCTTCTGCAACATGATACAGTCAATAACCATTTATTATGAACCAGAAAAGAATAACATGAAGCAGAAGTACGTATGAACTGTAATACCTGTAATTCTACCATATCTAAGTTTAGAATTAGAGAGTCATACCTGTAATTCATCTGTAGGTCGAGTCTGCCAGATTTCTGGTATTAGTGTATAGAGTCGTATAAAGTATTTAGTCTCATCAGTCCTTTGCAGGAATGATCCATATTTCTATTGCACTATATTGACATATTTTAAGTATACTTGGATAGTTGGTTGGGACTATCTTTGATAGGTGGTTTTCTGCCTATCATATGTACCAAAATTTTAGCTAATTGGCTTAAGCCGTGGCTAAATCTCATTATTGACCCTTGCCAAAGTGCATTTATTCCTGGCTGTCTGATTACGGATAATAAGCTTATAGCTAATAAAGTGGCTCACTACTTTTGGACAAAGACTTAAGGTAATTCTAGGCTGAAGACCCTTAAGTTGGATGTGAGTAAAGCTTATGGCCGATTGGAATGGACTTTCCTTCGAGAAATGTTGACTGTATTGGGATTTCCCGACAGATGGATTGATTTAGTCATGTCCTGTGTTACCATGGTTAAATATGCTTTTGTTACTAATGGCTCGCCGCGGGGTTATCTCACTCCTTCTAGAGGTCTTCGTCAAGGTGACCTTATTTCACCATATCTCTTCATACTCTGTACCACAGGTTTGTCTGCACTTATTCAGCGGGTGCACACTGCTAAGGAACTGCAAGGAATTTCTATTTGTAGGCGGGCCCCGGTGCTCCATCAACTACTGTTTGCTGATGATATCCTTCTGTATTCCACGGCTCCGAGTCAGGCCTGCGATAAGATTAAGGAGATTTTATGTACATATGAGAAGGCTTCGGGACAATCTATTAACTATGCTAAGAGTAGTGTGTGCTTAAGCCATAATCTGGAGGAGGGCAGTCAAATGGAGCTTGCTCAACTCCTAGGGATGAAACTGGTTCCGTATCATAAGAAGTATCTGAGTTTGCCCACACGTGTGGGTCGTCGCAAAAACTCCGCATTTGCTTATGTGAAAGACAAGGTTTGTGACCAACTAGCTAGTTGGAATGGTTCGTTGTTGAGTGATGTAAGTCGAGAATTGTTTATTAAGGTTGTGGCTCAAGCTTTCCCTAATTATGCTATGAATTATTTTCTTCTACTTAAAGGTTTTTGTGAAGACCTACAACAGATGTGTGCAGACTTCTTTTGGGGTGACTCGGCTAACAAGCGAAAGATTCACTGGTGCACTTGGGAGTATATGTGTAAGCCGAAGGCGCAGGGTGGACTGGAATTTCGGAATTTGTATGCCTTTAACCTGGCTATGCTCACCAAGCAACTATGGCGTATTTTAAAATACCCAAGTTCTCTAGTTGGGCAATTGTTCAAGGCCCGATACTTTCCTCAGTGTTCGTTGTGGGAGGCTACTACGAGTGGTGCTCCTTCCTTCACATGGCATAGTTTATTAGTAGCTAGGCCGATACTGGATGGAGGTGCTCGTTGGAAGTTAGGTGATGGTACCTCTGTTGCGGTTTGAGAGGACAACTAGTTATCTCGTCCTGGTCAATTTAAACCAGATTCACCGTTGAGGTACCCGACTACTATCCGCTTTGTCTCATAATTTATTCGGCCTGATCATACTTGGGACATACAGACTATGCAACAGCTTCTCTCAGCTGCTGATGTCGACCTCATTCGAACTATTCTACTTAGCCGTCGGGCTGGGTAGGATAGTCTCATCTAGCATCATACCTCGAAAGGTGATTTTAAGGTATGTAGTGCTTATATAACAACTTGTGACTATGTCAATAACTACCAGCCATTACCTCTTGTCGACCATGCGGTTTTATAGTGTTGACGCTCAATATGGGATCAGAGAGTTGCTCCCGCAACAAAAATGTGTACTTGGAAAATAGTTAATGGTTTCTTGCCACTTCGTCCCAACCTCAGTTCTCGTATGGTGGATACCCCGTTGGAGTGTACCTTGTGCAACGCCGCTCTAGAGACGGAACTACATCTGTTTTGCGAGGTGGGGTTGGTCTTGTGGTCCGGGATTGCGATGAAATTTTGTGATGAGTTATGCGAAGCGTGTTGAAGGGTGCTATTTACCCCTGTTTGTGGAAATCATGGCCGCTTTTAAAGCTTGTCAGCTGAACCTTGACTATGGCTTCTCACCGGCACGCCTATGCTCGGATTCTCTGATCCTAGTCAAAGGGCTTCAGGACCTCAACAGCATCCCACCAGATCTTCAGGATACAGTGGCTGACGTTTGGGACCTTTTGGACAACTCTCCTTCTTCTTCTTTTGGACATATCCAGCGTGAAGCCAACAACGAGTCAATCACATGGCCAAATGGGACCTAAGAAATGCCATCCACCCTACTGTCTTTTATTCTCCCCCGGCTTTCATTTTAGAAGCTCTGGCTAAAGATTGTACTTGACTTAATGAAATTTTATCGACTTATCAAAAAAAAAAAAACCAAACAAACAAAGAACAGGTTACACCACTACCTGAGCTTTACTGACGAACATTTCGTCGTCAATTTTTTTAATTTGATTAGTTATCCTTCTAAGAATGTTGTTGATCTAGTGTTGCCTCAACAGTTATCTAATCATTAACATAAGCATCAGAGTATGTGTACATATACCACCAACTTTGAATTAAGTTATTTCTCAATGCACACATCACAAGATATGAAAGTTTACAGATGAGATAATTTATTGAAATTTTGTATGAACTTCATTGCCAAATTGTTAGCATCTCTGCCAATGTAAGGTTTTATACAACAACTATTCATTCTCATAGAACAAAATAGACTGGCTTTGGTGATACAAAATTTCTCCATTTTATGATCATTCATACAGAAAGCGAAAAAGGAAAAAGAAAAAAACTGATGTTCTTCTTTAGTACATAGGGAGGTGCCGTAGCTCTAGCACATTCCACATTTCCTTTATCAGCTATTTCCAGCAGCATTAGGCAACGAAGTGAAATTCAGCCTGCAGATACATTGAGAAAAAGATCAAGACAAGATTAACCAGTCTAAGTCGTATGCAGGATTTAATTAAAGCATCCCCTGCATTCAGATCAAGCGCACTCACAAAGATTGAAAGGGAATATGAAATCGATATAAATCGTTCAGTACCTGATGATTGGCTTCTTCTGTGCCACGGGTTCAGTGATCCTATTTGAAGGTGGCGCCGTAAGTTCAACAGGCTACCAGAGATCAAAACATACAAGGAAGGAGAGAACTGTTAGAATCTTTGATGATAATCACACAGAAAGAAGATAACAAAAAAGCCTGAACCAGCTAAGGTAGATCAGTTTGGAGAGTCGAGATAAGATATGAGAATTAACATGATCTTGCTATGATTATAACAAAATAATTAGTACACAAAGGATGCAGAATTTAATTGATTACTCGAGTAGAAGGAACTTGAATATAGAAAACAAGTACAAGCAAAAGTAATATGTTTGACCTCAAGTTCCTCTAAGCCTCCATTATATGAACTAGTGAAAGTTTCTGCTCCATTGCTAGATGCTAATGGCACAGCAACTGATGCACTCTCGCTTGATGCCTCTATGTGACTGTCTCTCAAGTTCCCTGTAAAGTCATCGACTTGATGCATAACTTCAGAATTATCTTCAAGCTCATCGAGTTCTTCAGGCAAAGCCTGGAGGGAATCATATGGACCCACCATTATCTTCTCCAAGGCCAGGTTCTCTGCTTTTTTAGAACTTGATCCGTCCGCAGTAGCAGGTAGATTGTTCATTAATGGGGTGCACGTTGAATACACTTGACCCTGACCATTCTGATAAGGAATGTTTGCCGGGTTTTCTATGTCATTCTCACATCTTGTGGAGTATGAACTGACATTGCTGATAGGAGGGCTAGCCTCACCAAATTCCCCAGTGCATGTACGTATAGACTTGGAGAACCTCGAGTCAGTCTCTACATTATCATTGTCTGATTTTCTCTTCTGACCACTAAATGTTCCATCTGAAACAGACCTATCTTCAACTAGCCTATCTGGTTGAGAACTGCCAGAAACCTCCAGTTCTGAATGTCGCTTTCTAACCCAACTTACCTTAGATGGTCGAGAAGCTCGAACCCCACCAGGAAATACAAAACTAGGGATCTCCCTGCGTCTGACATGGGATACACGGATCTCCATTCCTAGTTCCCTCGATACATACTGGTAGACAGCAAACTTGAACTCATCAACAGCTGTACTTAGATCATGCTGAGCACCTTCCTGGACCAAAACTCCTTGTTTTCGTAGTAGGCCCATGAAGTATGAGCTACGAAAAGGTCTGGATTTATCTGGAAAACCACCTGGGTGTGGGTGACACTGCAGCTTAGTTTTTTTCTCAATCTGTATTTTCATATTGGCAAGGAATAAGGACACCACCGATTATAAATAGGGAAATTGAAGGGAAAAAGAAAAGAAAGAAAAACAGTTTCACCTGCAATGTTAGTTGACGGAGACGGGACTCAACCCAGCCTTTCCATTTTCTAAAGCCATCAGCATTTTCTGCACTGATGTCTATCTGTAAATAGTTCTTATATGCTTCAAAGAAAGCATACGACTCAAAAAGGGTATCCCAATCAGCCTTATTTGCTTCCATTGCCTGCAAGCACAAACAAGTAACAAACTGAGATGAAGGAGAATACATAAAAATCATTGTCAGATCTAAATGTTCAGGTCATTGGATGGACCCAAGAGCAAAGACGACTTAGGAAGGTTTCAAACATAGACTCAAGTACATACTTTATTCTTCTAAAACAATACCGGGTAACATAGTTGAACGCAATCATAGACATACTGAATTAAATTTGCCATGAAATAATAAACTGACCTAGTTTACAACTATAATGTCACTAGTCCAGTTAACCAGATGACTGAACATTACAAGCCAATGATGATTTGTTTATTGTAACAAGTTCTCCATGTAGGAAAGAGAAGATATCACCTAAACGTACCTCACAGATTTCATTTCCCCTCTGAAACTCCTCTAACATGATACGCCTAGTACTGTATGACACATTGTAGCTAGAGTTCATGCAAGGATAAGCTGGAGTAATTATAGGCATCAAATGAAATTTGTCCCTAGGATTTCTTCTGGGATCCCAAATCTGAAGTCCAAGGGACCCTTCTTCAATAGCACAGAGCATTACTGGATTTGGCCAACGCCACTGAGTATAGACCCTGAAGAACCTAGACACTAGCATATTAGGCAATGCATTCGGGTAAAGTTGGCATATGCGTGCAACAAGCAATGCCCAATTTATACCACCAAGAAATCCTGCAACCTGCTCGTGACAGTATAAACACACCATAAGTAAGAGAGTACCATAAGAATGACGGACTTATTAGGATCATTGCAAAAACATAACCATACATTTGAATAAACACCTCGACGCTTTGCCCATAACCTCATACATCTTAGTGTTGTCCGAAAATTCTGCAATGCAAATTCAGATACATGATGAGAGACAAAACAGATGTTGAAGAGGGCAAAGCACAAATCTGCAAGCAAATAAGCTAGACTTTGATGAACTCAACCTGAATGCTTGGTACTAATCGCAGAATTTGGTCTGTGACTCTACAGCCATTGAGACTACGAACTGTCTGTTCATCTGCACCATTTAGTATTATGTCTTGTGATACATCCAGATCCTGCTCACAAAGTTGTGAAGACCATAAAATTTCACTAAGAACTGTCCATATACAGATCCTATTCAAACGTTACAATTATCTTTTGAATATGGACATGACTCCATCAAATTGGTTTAGATACATGCGAGGAAATATGAATAAGTGCCAGAACCTCTAAGAATTGTGCATGTTTTGAATCAAGTTTGCAAAATAATGCACGCGAAATTACAAAACAGAAAGCAATTCTTTTTTCCTGATAGTAATGCATAAAAAATAATGCTTTTAAATAAAGTTAGTTATCCTGTTAGTCACAAGATTGCCAAAATAATGCTTTCGAAAAATGTTAGTTATCCTGTTAAATAAGAAATTGCCAATATATGTATTAATACTTACTTCAGGAATCACATAAAGAGATAGCTTTGCATATAGAAGATCGATTGAGACTCCATTGAATTTAAAACCCATAATTGGAACATGAGCATCGGGAACAGGGTGCAACTCTGTTACTTCAGGCATCTCACTCAACATTCTGTATAGCTCACCAAAGAAATCTTCCTATACAATAGTTATAATAGAAATCAGCACTTGGGTAACAAGCAACAACTACAATTAATAGCATGATAAAAGATAAGGCTCATCATACTTCTCGACTTGCATGTCTCGGTCCAACACAGAGCGTGTCAATATCTGCACCAGGGCCATGAACCTAGCAATAGGCGCATAAGGTTAGATTAAAGTAGCCAGTATGAAAAGAGCAAAACAAGAAAAATAATATCTTCATTAAATCAGATGGAGAAGGAGTAAGAGAGAGTCTATACCCCAAGCCTGTATGAACCGAAGGTGAAAATCTTAGCATTCGCTTGATGCACCAGGTCCTCGTTCATTCCCTTTGCCCGGCTAATGGTTTTAACCCATATCTTCACAATCTGGCTCAACATATTCATCCACAGCATCATACAATTACAACCACAGCATAAAATAATAAAAACCACAAATCAAACATATCAGCTCAATCACAAAGTAGCAAAAGATAAAGAGAGAGCTTATAGTTCAACCTGGTCAAGTCTCCCAAGAACCTCTTCTCTTCTTACAGCCTCTTCCTGACTCTCATACAGTCCCGCATCATGCAAATACTGAAATTCAAACCCAACATTCAGCATAATCACACCTACATAAAAACTCCGATGATATTCATACATTAATCAAATTTGAACAAAAACCAAAAACCAAAACCTTCTCAAGCTCACGGCTTTTGATGACATCATCCTCCGTCGGACCACCGAGAGAAATCGGCTCTGTAATGCCTAATCTCTGCTGGCCATTATGGCTCCCCATCACAATATAATTTTTCCACAAAAATTGAAGTAAAAATTCAACAAAATAGGACCAACAAAAGAACAAATCTTTTTTCTCTTTTTCTTTTTTATTGATGATATTTTACACTCTTTTTGTTCTTCTTCTTTTTCTCTCTCTTTTTTTTTCAATTGAATTCAGAAACTGATAATATTCAAAACAACTAATAACAAATGGAATAAAGTTTCTCCACTAATACAGTAATCGATTGGAATCCCTACAATTCCTACAAATGAAAACAACAAAAAAAATTGAAACTTTCAAAAAGCTAATAGCCCTAAGCTTTTGATTTCCAGTACAAAGGCGAATTGAAACCCTAAAGCTCTCTAACCATAGACGACGACACAGCACGGAGAGAAGTTATCGACGCCGAGAAATTTGGTGGCGGGAGAAGAAGACACGGCGGTGGTTTTGTGAAGCGGCGGCGACGGCGGAGTAGGTCTTCGGCGACGACGGTTGTGTTATCGGGGCATCGGAATCTTCGATTGCGAGCCTAAGCTGGAACATGCAGCAGTGAAAGGATACAGCTTTAGAGAGAGAGAGAGATAAACTGATCATGGAAAATTGTGAAAGTAGATAGCATTTTATATAGAGAGAGAAGAGTCCTAATGTAATTCTATATTTTTTTTACTAGAGTAAAAAAAATTGTGAAATTACTAAGGTGAAACTTTGAAAGTCGTAATGATTTTCAACTTGCCAAAATCGTACACATAAATTTTCGACTTTAAAATGTTACAATATCTTAGAATCGGATTCACCGTAAATTAAGACAAAAACTTGAAAAGTAACAAAAATCATCAACCGTTTGTCCGTGTGTAATCTGAACGTTGAGATTGATGGTGGTTCACACTTCACAATAAGTCAAGTTCTCATATGTATCTACATATATAAATTCTTATTATGAGAAACGTTTCATCCGCGTGTGATCTGAACGCTGAAATTGATGGTAATTCACACTTCACAATGAGCCAAGTTCTCATCTGTATTTACATATATAAATTCTTATTATGAGAAAAGTTTTTTACTCTAGAGATGAAGTTTTGAAGCCTTCTCAAGTAATTTTGATTGGATTAAAGTTATTATTATGACCTATTTATGGCATAGTTTAGCTAGCTATAGAGTGAGTATTGCAAGATCATCAAATTTGAAAGATGCTTACATGTAATAACAAGTTAAATGTGTTACAAGTTTCTCTCATGAAATCAAATACAACATAAACATTGGGACTCTTTTTTTACACAAGTTCCATTCCACGCAATGCTACAAAAGTTTCACTGTGGGAGAGTCATCGATTTCTTTTTTTAACTTAAACTTGATGTACACAAGCATAGATGCATCCTCTAAAGTTAAAACGATGCAAAGAAGCAGAAGTTTCCTCCAGTCGCGGGGGTGCTTGGACGACACTAACAGCTACATTTTACAACAAATGAAGTACACACGAGTAGCAAATTACAGATGATCATGCTGTCGATTCATCTTCCTTCCTGAGCAACAATTCCTGAAAAGAACCAAAAATTCACCTGAGTACGCAATTCAAGTACTGTCATATAGTTCAGGTGCATCAACTTTGTATGTATGATCAAAGACTATATCTTCAAAACTAGTCACTATACGACCACGAACAAAAAGGGGGGGCATTCGAGAGTTGGTCATTACCTGTTTGGTAGCTGTGATTGACATTCGTTGCCTCTCTTTCTTCTCATGAAGGCATTCCCCGCACCAGCTAGAGAAATCTTTCTGATACTTCCTCATCTCTCTGAAGACAGAACTGCGAGGAGATAACATAGTTTGAGAGATGGCTAAACAAGTATTCCGAACCCTATACTTTTGTTTAATACCACAAAAAAAAAAAAACTTGGCAGGATGCTAAAGTTGCACTAGAATAATAGAAATGAAATTTTGAATGTATCCATAGAGGAATAAAGGATAGCCTATGAGAGCGTCTTAATAAACGACTTCAAACAATTGAATGGAAGTTCTAATATGGAAACATAGTCCACACAGGAAACAAAAAAAAAACAAAGAAGCAGCAAGTAAGATGCAAAGACCAAAGTAAAGATGTGAAAATCAAAAGTTTGCTGCCCATGAGAAACAAAAAGTATACCTCCTGCACCATAGAAGTAAATTGACACGATGACCTGATGTCGTGGCTTTAGCACCATGCCTGTGACGACCACGATGAAGCACAGCATATCCTGGGATATGGGAGTAATCAAAGACTTCCTGTTTTCAGAAAAAACATAATGCAACAGTCAAGTATGAAGCCACCTAAGGGTTGCAGCAGGGAGCAATCTTTATTAAATCACATCATAGAACTTCAAGAAATAGAACTGAAGAAAGTAACAAGTCATGAACAACTTGAGAAGAGCAATGACGAACAATATTACTTTATTTATACAGAAGCAAATTGAAAAATAAAAAACCACAAATACCATAAAAGTACTTCTGTATGTGTTTCTATCAGTTCCTATTAGGTAGATATATTCCCCACTAGTTTCTATAGAAGACAGATAACACCAAAATCGTTTGAATTAATTAGTACATCAGTGGCGTTATGTGGTAATTGACACCTATGCTTTCCAATATAACATTTCATAAGGGTATTGGAAGATAAATGATTATCGATATTTGGGAAAGAACAAATATAATTCTCAGCTTTCATAGGGTGGAACATGGATCAAGGACAGCATTAGTAGATAATGGGAACTGCTTTAGAGGTGTCTGCATAGCCTTGCAAAAAGTATAAGTATCAATTCCCTAAGTTCTCTCAAGGTATGACCAACATACCTCTGAACGGCTTCCGCTATTTACATGTTTATCACAACGTACTCCCCGAAAATACAACTCCCCTCCAGAAAATTGTTTACCCAAGCACACATTCAACGTTACTTCTGAGTCGTCAACGTGAAATCCTACAAAAGCGAAATCTATTGAACCTATGTACTTTAAAAGAAACAGGAAATAAAATGGAAAGTAGACCTCAACTCGCACAAACATGCTTAACTGCAATCCATAAAGCAAAAGAAGACTTACCCAAGTCAAGATCTCTATTGTTACCATATTCGACCACAAAGCCGTGATGAGAATCAAGAGTTGCTCCACCAACCTCAGGAAACAGCTCTACAAAACAGAAAAATGGCAAAGCATTACATCAGGACATACATCCTGAACAGTTAAATAAATTCTCGCAGAGCAAAATGATCAACAAATTCAGCTGTGAAGAAGACAATATATTACCTTTAGCAATAGGACGAATGAAACTCTCCAGAAGCTTGTCAAGCATGGTTTCCAGTCCAAAATCATCAAGAACAGCACCATATCTGTTCATTGTATTTGGTCGCATGATTCTATATTTGGAGTCACCAACCCACTTTTCAAAATTCTCTACCTACCCAACCAAAGAAATAGAATGAGAAGAACAATGGGAACCCTATAGAAACGAAAGCTAAGTCACATACAATACAAAATTACATACAGATGGCAAAATACCTCAGCTAATAACAATTCACAGAATCGTGACTGGAATATCTGAAAAGTATATATTCCAGGCGACGGTTCAGAACATATCCTTTTGAAGCTTTCCTCAGTATTCTCATTAACAGCTTCCACAAATGTCGGAACAAAAGTGCTGACAGGATTCAGCTGATACAACTCTTTATGCAAAGGCTGCACACACACATCATACAATTCTTTACATCGACACAATTACACATCGAAAATCTTTAATTCTTTGTAAATCCAGGGACTTCCCAACTGCCCTACTACTAATAAGAACAATCGAGACAAACCGTGCATCATCATACCTCGTAATTCAACATGATCTTCTGCCTGTAATCTCTGTGCTTCTGTACCTGGTATACACACACACAAACAATCCCCAAAAAAACTACATCAACTCGCATTATCCTCGATGAAACACGACAAGCTTAACTAAACTAAACTAAACTCACTAGAAACTATAACCACACTCATGTCAACTTCTTCAATAAAAATTCAACACTCCATTCATCTTCACCACTTCCAAGCTCAAAAACCAAGGGCATTATCGTCATTTCTCATACAAAATTGGAAAAAACAGAGCTCACTTCACTTCAGTACTCAACACTCAGCTAAAACCCTACTTTCCAACTCAAATTTCTACAACTAAAGACGAAGCATTTCAAATTTTCACAGCTGAATTGAAAGGAGAAGAAGAGAGACTTAAAATCTTACTCTATTGCGTTCGTTAGGGGGCAAATACTTGAGCAGAATCTCGTTCATGAAGTTAACCTTATCGTATTTCGGTACTCCAAGCATGCTCGGCGGCAAGTACCGCTCCAGCGAGCTGAAAATCGAAGGACTGAAGTCCAATTCCATGTCGTCGTAGCTCTCCGGCTTGTGCTCCTTGTTAGGGTTCAGCCTCAGCCTCTGACTCGCCATTGTCACAAACGCCGCCGCCGTTCCGTTCCCCGTCGCCGTCGCGGGAGCTCGACCCTCGCGGCGGTCGTCAACCGACATTGGAAAATTGGGAGAGAGAGATTTTTGGGGGTTAGGGTTTCGAATTTTGTTTTCTTGTTGGTGACGTAAAATTAGGGTTTTTTTATGACTCAACTTCACTTCAAGACTCTGCCTTTTTAACCTTTCTTTTTCTTTTTTATTTCTATGGGCCGAAACCCGAAAGAAAGACCCGGCCCAGGCCCAATTAGCCATTGTATATGAAAACACAGCTGAAGAAAGCCGAGACTGGTTTTTTTGCAGAGGTTGAAGAAGAAGAAAGCTCTGAGCTTTTTTATTTGATTTAGTAGTGAAAACAAACAGAAATGAGTGAAGAAGCGGTGGCGGCGTTGTTGAAGCGTAATAATAACATCGATTACGGTGAAGATTGTTCAAGGTCGAATAATAGTAATAAGAAGGCGAAAACTGGAGGAGCTGCTGATGATGATTTGAGTGAGGTCAATGAGCTGAAGAAGAGGGAGATTGAATTTGAGATTGAAGCCGATGCGGCGGAGGATAAGGGGTTAAGGCAGAGCATGGAGGATGCTTGGGTTGTGTTAGTGGATGCAAGCTTGGATTTTGATTGGAAATTAAGGTTTTTTAGATTGGTTTTGAAACTTTTGGATTGTTGAGTGTTGTAAAGTTTGTTCCTTTATGTGAAATTTTTGGTGGGTTTTTTTTTCTTTCAGGTGTGCACATTTTGCGATCTATGATGGGCATGGAGGTCGATTAGCTGCAGATTACGCTCAGAAGCATTTACATAGAAATGTGCTTTCAGCTGGATTACCACGTGAGTTGGTCTGTTTACTTGGTTCTGATTATAATCAATATATGAATTCATGTGAAACTATGAATTAAGCACTTATTTTGTCGTAACGGATGATTTGGGATAGTTAGATTTCAGCACATTAGTAGAGATATGGTCACTTTTTGTTGGCATTGCTTTTGGTATATAGTTGCTACCTTTGAAAATTGCTTTTGCGAAAAGCACAGTTTTGAAAGGAATGCCAAACTGGGAGGAACTAGTGTGTTTGATGAATTGCATTCCCGGAATCTGTTTGTAGTGCTGAAGTCTAAATTGTGTGTACTCTGTGGTGTTTTTGCAGTTGAATGTTAAAGCGGCAAAGAAAGCTATTCTTGATGGTACGAGTTTGCATGTTCAGTTAGCTGTGTTTTCGTGTTGTTTACTCTATAGCATGGTGTACTGATTTTATTCAGTTTTGGATTGATAGGTTTTCGGAAAACTGACGATGCCATTCTTCGGGAGAGTGATGCAGGTACAGGTCTTGTCTTTTCTATAGTTATAGCACTTTTATACAACAGAACGATGTCATTAGTGTATGAAGATATCGACTTGAGGGTTCACAATTTCGGCTTTGTATTGTTGTCTAGGGGGATGGCAGGATGGCGCTACAGCTGTATGTATTTGGATAGTAGGGAAAACGGTAAGTCCTATTCTGTTTGTGTTGATTTTGCTAAAACGAGTAATCTTCTATCTTTATATTGATCGTGGAGTAACTATGATATATCTGAAAGCAAGTAATGTTGTATTTTTTTGTCTAATGCTGCTTTGTCGTGGATGTTTCTAGGTATTTGTTGCTAATGTTGGCGATGCTAAAGCTGTGGTAGCAAGATCATCATCTCCTGCTGATGGAATTCTGAATGGTTCTGGTGAAGCGCGCCAGTTGAAAGCCATTGTCTTAACGAGAGAACACAAAGCAATCTATGCACAGGAGCGTGCTCGTATTCAGAAGGTAAGGGATGTAATTGTTCTTGTTGATATCTGCTATGTTGCTCGAATGATGGTTTAGTTTTTCTCCCCTCTATGAAGAAATTATGAATGCAAAGGACTAAAAGCAAATTTACTTATAATAACCTTTCTAGTGTCTTTTATTCGTAACTGGTGTAGTATTCGACGTCTTTTATCTAGTCAAACCATTTTGAACTCCTTTCTGATTGACCTATCCTATTATCATCAGGCTGGTGGTAGTATAAGTTCAAATGGACGACTTCAGGGCCGCCTTGAAGTTTCTAGGGCCTTTGGTGATCGGCAGTTCAAAAAGGTTTCAATTTTCTTTTCGTATAGACATTTGCCCCCGTAAATTAGATGATTTATTCGTTTCCGATCTATTGAAAAGTATTAAACCTGCAAGGCATGATCGATGTTAAGAAGTATTTCTCATGTTGTGATTGCAGTACGGTGTAATTGCGACCCCAGATATTCATTCCTTCGATCTTACAGAGAGAGAGCACTTCATAATTCTTGGTTGCGACGGCCTCTGGGGGGTATGTCTTCCTTTCTCACTACATGTATGCCTAGAATGGTGAAGTCCTTAATTGTCTTCACATCTTCAATGCTGTTCAAAATTTGTTTGCAGGTAATTGGACCAAGTGATGCTGTTGACTTTGTTCAGAAACAGTTGAAGGTTAGGGCAAATAATCTTTCTTTAACTAGTCATTTTGATTTCTTGTGGAATTTGTTGGGTTCATTCTCAAAAGTCGTGCAACCTTTTCTGTCTTGTGGTGGTTTGATGTTGTTATCTTCTTGTAAATGATACACTCCTGAGACAAGGCAATAGTTCTGATCATCTGTTTGTTTTTGCAGGAAGGAGTAGCTGTTAGTAGTATCAGCCGCTCTTTAGTAAGAGAAGCTGTGCGTGAGCGTCGATGTAAAGATAACTGCACCGCAATCATAGTCCTATTGAGGCACAAATAAAATTCTAGCAGCATTTCATTGTATGCCGACTCTTTTAATTTGCAGTGCAATCTATGTATTGATATGTTAGATCAACATGGCTCTGATTTAGAGCTACATACAACTCTAAATTCCAATCTTATGTGACAATGTTGAACATCTTGACCATATATCTATCTCGTGTGTTTCTACTTCTCTCAACTGTTCTATGTTTTGCTTGTTCGGAAACTAGCCGAGTCAGGTTTCATTTGATGTATAGGAATTCTCAAGACTCGATAGGAAACCAAAACCTGTTGAAAAGAATGAAACGAATAGGAAAAAAAATAACAAAACCAGAAGCTAGAAAAACAACACAAACAAAACTCAATACAACAACAATTGTCAAATTACACTAGTTCATAAATCATCTCCTGCCTATTATTTCCAATCTGGAGTTTAGGAAGAGGTGTTGGCCAGTTCGGGATCACAAATGGGAAGACAGTTTTCTCAAAACGAACTACATCATCCTCATTATATGGAATTGCTAACATAGTAGTCTCCTCGAACTTTCTTTCACGTATGTTATAAGTCACAACGCGATCAAACACTTGTAAATACACAATGTCTTCATTACTTGCGTCAAAAGCCAACACATCAATTGGTTTCTTCATTTTATCTTACCATTGATGACATGGTAATCTTTCATGAACTACGACTGAGACAAATTCTGCCAGCTGTCAAGTTGCACCATATCAGAGCTCCCTTATCATCATCATCATTATCATCTTTCAACTCCCAAACAGATATTGGGAGGGTTAATGTGATCATATATTAAATAACATATTCGTAGACGTCCTCTAGGGCACACACTTACGTGGTACAAGCAAGCACCAAATTTCGTATAAAAATTTGACGAATAATGGTAATAATGAGCTGGTTCATATGGAGCATAAATGTAGTGATAACAAGCTGGATTATTATTAGTATTGTAGGGATCTATCCCAATGAACAAGCCACGACTATCATGATGAGCAAAATCAACACTGCACCAATACAACCTTCCTTTGTAAGCAATGCCTCCGATCCAATCATCGATGCTATCCAGACTAAAGTCTCGATATGGACTTTTTAAGAGGGATATCGATTGCGTCCACCTTCCCGTCTCTGATGAGAAGATCTCGATTCAAATATACTAGTTGGTTGTCCGCGGCTTGCCGAAGAAGTGATAATGCAAGAAGAAATAAAATTTGTGCAATATAGAATATAAAATATAAAATATAGATGATGGTCATTCATTAATATTAAGATTGACTTAATATAAAGATACAAAAGAGTATTATGTTATATGTAGTTTCAAGTGGAGTTTTCATACCACAACAAAAGACTCCATTTTTTCAAAAGCACAAAAACAACATTAAGATATTCTACAATGCTACAATATGAAAAGTTAGAAGATAGATATATTACATTATAAACATTGAATCTTCGTTCTTAGTATCTTGATTGTGCCCCCAACTCTACCCCAAAACCCATAACTTGATTCATGTTTAACACTTTGTTTGCATAATCTTTTATGTATTACTGCAACCAAATTAACATATATCAATATATTTCCTACGTGAACTAATAAAATCCAGAA
Organism: Geum urbanum; assembly: GCA_946800695.1. Taxonomy (NCBI): domain Eukaryota; kingdom Viridiplantae; phylum Streptophyta; class Magnoliopsida; order Rosales; family Rosaceae; genus Geum; species Geum urbanum. The sequence continues at coordinate 49,800,712 of OX327011.1, forward strand.
AATACAATTAGCTACCAACCCCACCTAGTGAATCAAGCCATCGTCAATAATGGAACTACTCAACTTCTAAAACAGTACATGAAGATAAAATTTCGAGCTGTTTGACATTGATCCTTCAAAACAACAAAGATGAAATTACAAATTAGATAATTTCAAAAATAAAAAGCATTTCAAATTGAATAATTCTAGGACTGCGGTTGGCATTCGCATAAAATTAGGATTTCGATCAATACAACGTCAGGAAGATCATCAATATTAGTCTTGGACGACTTGTTGTTTGTAGTGATGATGATGTTCTTGACTTTTTAGAAGCACTAGTAGTACTCACAAAAGGTTTCATGGATGCATCCATCAATTAAAAGAGATTGCTATACGTAGTCTAGGTTATATAGTGCTGCATGCCCTAACTGGTTTGTTGTGCCACACGAGTGCACTAAATAGATAGATGAACACAATACCAAGGGAACTAAATCTAAACAACAAACACAGAGAAGATAAGAAGACAAGAACAAGAACAGAGGATATACGTGGTTCGGCAATAGCCTACGTCCACGGAGCAGTAGGGAGAATCTTCACTATCAATGGAGGTTACAATGAGAGAGTAGGGTTACAAAACAAAAGCCCTAAAACTACCCAGAGTTAACCACATATGCTATGCTTACTACAAACACACAATACTCTGTATTTATACAACTCTCTTACTAATACCTAACTTACTCGCCAAGAACACTGTTCCTCGCCAAATACCACCAAGCTTCTTACGTACGCTACAACACTAATCCAAACTTCTAGCATACGACTCATGCACCTCACGTGGACATCACATAGATCTCACGAGCAACCGTAAGCGAGCGAGAGTTACGCGAGCAAGTGTGAAACCCACTCACAATAATCTCCACCTTGGGTTTCACACGACACCCCCCTTACATCTCTGACAACTCAACTTCCCACTGCTCAAACAACTCTTTAAACATGAAGAATATGTACCAAGTCCAAGCAATGCTCAAACTTGGCAGCACCAACCACCTTCGTCAATATATCTGGGTTTTCTGTAGTACCAACTTTATTTAACATAATCTTCTTCTGCTCAACAATATCACGCACATAATGGTTTCTCACATCTATGTGCTTGGTCATCGAGTGATACATCTGGTACTTAGCCAAGTGAATGGCACTCTGGCTATCACAATGGACCTCCACCTTCTTCTGATATATGCCCAACTCACTGATGAGACCAGATAATTACAACGCCTCCTTAATACCTTCAGCAAGCGCCATGTACTCTGCCTCTGTAGTAGACAAGGTCACTGTATCTTACAAAATAGACCTCCAACTGATTGGTCCATTTGTCATGGTAAACAAATACGCAGTAGTAGACCTCCTTTTATCCAAATCTCCAGCATAATCATAATCAGTGTAACCAATAAGAAGATTACAATCTGCAGAACACCTCTCAAAACAAAAACCAACATCTTTAGTCCCATGGAGATATCTAAGTATCCACTTAGCTGCATTCCAATGCTCTCTTCCTGGATTGTGCATGTAGCGATTAACACCACTAACCACATGAGCAATATCAGGTCTGGAACAGACCATCGCATACATCAATCCACCAATCAAATTAGCATATGGAACATTCTTCTTCTCCTTCTTTTCTTTATCAGATTTGGGACACAAAAAAATACTAAGTTTGAAATGACTCGCCAAATGAGTACTCACTGGCTTGGTTGAACTACAAATGCCAAACTTCAGCAGAAGCTTCTCAATATATTGCTTCTGAGTTAGCCACACCAAACCATCATTTCTCTTGCGAGTAATCTCCATCACAAGGATCTTCTTGGCTTTGCCAAGATCCTTCATTTCAAACCCCTTTTTCATTTGCTCTTTCAGCTTCTTAATCTCCATCACATTCTTTGAAGCAATGAGCATATCATCTACATAGATTGACAAGTAGACGAATGAACCATCACGCAACCTCTTGGAATATACACAATGATCATACCTACTGCGAGTGTACTTCTGCCTCCTCATAAACTCATCAAATCTAAGGTACCATTGTCGCGGTGATTGCTTCAACCCATAGAGATATTTGTTCAACCTGCACACCAAATTCTTCTTTCCATCATCCTTGAAACCATCAGGTCGAGACATATAAATCTCCTCCTCTAAGTCTCCATGCAAGAAGGCTATCTTCACATCAAGCTGCACCAACTCAAGATCATATTGTGCTACTAGTGATAACAACACACAGATAGTACTAAGCTTCACAACTGGAGAGAAAATTTCATTGTAGTCTATCCCTTCATCTTGCGAGTATCCTTTGGCGAACAATCTAGCCTTATACCTTATGCTCTTGCTGTTGTCCCAACATCTTTCTTAGCATAAATCCACTTGCAGTCAATAGCTCTCTTTCCAGTAGGCAACTGAACTAGATCCCAAGTTTTGTTCTTCTCAAGGGATCTCATCTCTTACTTCATTGCCTCGTCCCAATCACTTCTCTCTGGACTTGCCAAAGCCTCCTTGAAATTTGATGGGATCTCAGCACAAATAATGAAAAAAGCATAAGCAACACAGTTGCTAAACCTTGTAGGTTTCCTGACTTCTCTCCTCTGTCTTCTTGCTGCAATGGATTCAGGATCAGGTACATGATCTTGCATATGCCTTCTAACATGTGCCTCAACATCATCTTGGTTGTGCACATCTTCATTGTTCTGGACATCAATCTCTTCTTCACTTCCAGAGTCACCAATATCATTCTGGCGAGGAGACACATCATTGGTGACAACTCTGTCCAGCTCCACCTGTTGAACATCTCTATCATTCTTTCCTTTTTCAACAGTACCATTGGCATTAGGGTGAAGCATACTAGCTTCATCAAAGGTAACATCCCTACTAATCATAAGCTTCTTCAATTCTGGACACCATAACCTGTAGCCTTTCACACCACTCCTGAAACCAACAAATATAGCCTTCTTTCTTGGCCCTTGCATCTAGTTTAGTTTCAGTCACATGAAAGTAAACAGGACTACCAAAGATATGCAAATGATCATAATCATCTGTAGGTTTTTCAGACCACACCTCAATAGGTGTTTTACCATTGATCACAGAGGATGGCAAACGATTGACTAGGTGACATGCATAGGTGACTGCTTCCACCCAAAAAGCTTTACTCAAGCCAGATTGCTGCAACATACACCTCACATTCTCCAACAAAGTTCTATTGAGTCTCTCAGCAACTCCATTTTGCTGAGGAGTCCCTGGAACAGTAAAATGCCTCACTATCCCAGCCTCTCTGCAGACTCTATGAAAATGATCGGAAGTGTACTCTCCACCATTGTCAGACCTCAAGGCCTTTACCTTCCTGGCAGTTTGGTTTTCAACCATCTTCTTCCAATCAAGAAAGATGCTCAACACCTCATCCTTGTGTGTCATTGTGTAAACCCAAGACATCCTGGAGAAGTCATCAACAACGGTCACAAACCAATGCTTACCATTCATGGAAGCATTCCTTGTAGGACCCCAAACATCAGAGTGCACATAGTCAATGATTTCTTTGGTTTGATGCACAGTGGTACCAAACTTCACTCTGTGTTGTTTACCAAAGACACAAAACTCACAAAAAATAATCTTGCAAGTTTTGGCTCCCTTCAAGAGCCCATGTTTCACCAAACCTAGCAGGGCCTTTTCACCAGCATGCCTAAGTCTTATATGCCACAATCTAGTAGCATCATCTGTACAATCTCTAACTGTAGCAACATTGCCAATCACTGTTTCACCTTGCAATACGTACAGATTGTGATTTCCAATCCCTTTCATCACCACCAAAGCTCATTTTGTCACCTTAGTGACACAATTCTCCATAGTGATCTTGTAACCACTAGCTTCCAAGGCACCCAAGGAGATCAGATTGTTGCCAAGCATATGAACATACCACACATTAGTCAGTTACCTGACTGCACCATCATGGAGCTTCAACTTAACTGTTCCTACACCCTTCCTATCATGAGCAAAGTTGTCACCCATAAACACACTACCGGTGACACTTGCATCCAAAGTAGCAAACCAATCTTGATTTACACTTTCAATAGCTCAGGTGTTGACAGTGATCTCTCATTAAGCAAAAAGTGACTCTTAGGGAAGTCTACAAGAACAAGAAGCTTCTTCCTCTCGATTAGCGACTGAAGAAGACAAGGGCCATCAGGAGTTGTATCTCACCAAGTACCAGGTATTTACTACTCTTAGATTCTGGCCCATGATCTGAATTTGTATGTAATGCCTAAGGAATTCCAAACTTCTATATAATAGAGATGTATGTTTGTTGTTTTACATGAGTGCTTTCTTCTTTGTGTTGATTTGTCGTGTTTGTGGTTCTGCTCAACTTTTGGCAGCTGATATGTGCTGTAGTTTATGAAAACCTGGTATGAAGCTATAAACGATTTATTTTTCACTCAGTGAAAGGGTTTCAAATGTCGTATTAAAGAGACACATTGTATAAAGGGGAGTAGGATGCATGCACACTAGAGTTGGATCTTGAGATGTTGAAACTTGAAATTATGGTAATGTATTACCATGGTGCAAGGTAGTTGTATATAAATTTATATAGGAATCACTACTTGACATGGCATGGAACTATTCATGATATACCTTTCAATTATGTGTGTTAATTTAATTTAAATGTGAAGTGATCGATCCAATGATATGATCAATCACCAATGTACTCACTATAAACTATAAACCTCCACGTTAGAATACAATCTCCACCACACATCTACATCATCGTATCTTTCAATTTCAAATCTGTCTTACATAGTTTATGATTAGGGTCATCTAGATATATGCTTCAAGTGTTGTTATTTTGATGTTACTGTGTATTACAAATAAGGTCAATTAATGTACAATTGGAGACCACAACCAAATTCGAATGTAAGAGTTTGATCTGTAGTTAACTCGCTGCCAATTTCACTGTGCTTATATTACCAGATTGTTCACATTTATTATACCGAGCCAGTCTAATCAGGAAAAAAAATTAACAAACTAAATTTGGTTGTCAAATGGCTGTTTGGAATACAGAAAAGAATGCAGTGAACATTAATTAGGCTATTCAAGCTGTCCTCATCTCTTCTTGAAATTTCACAGTTGAATTATTTCCGACCAACAAAGATAAATTTCTTACCGGTTGGCAATGGCTTAGCCAGGCTTCTTTACAAAATTTGAAGTTGATGGGTTGCTCATGACCAAGGTCTTATCAGGCTATGTTAAGTCGAGCCGGATATTTTTTGATGATGAGTGTGGCAAGGTGAGCATGCATGTGACCTTAAATATACAATTCAATTGAAGTAGTAACTGTTATATTTTTTTCTTTTCTTTTTTCGTGCAGGACAAAGATGATGACCATTACAGGAGAAATGTGAAGAATATGGAGGAGGAAAAGAAGCACTATGTGTCTAAATTAAATCAGATTCAAGGCTTCGTCGAATCTGATGTCCATATGTTTCTGTACTTCATGATCCTCCATTTGATGTTAATGGTATTAGCTTTGTAATAAAAAGGCTTCAATGTTATTTGCTCTGTTCATTTGGTTTGAATTTCTGTGTTTCAATGGTTTTGTCTGCTTCGATCAATGATGGTTTTGATTGTTGTATTCAAGACGGAGTCGAGACTCTGTGAACAATTTTCTTTGTTCACTCTCTATAATATGGCTACCATTATTTTTATTTTCCTATTATTAAGGCATATCAATAACTACACAAAGATAGATTTACTGATGTAGTAGTCTTTTAGGCTTCGAAGAGGTATACAGGTTGCATCTTGAAAGAAAATCTTAGTTGTTAACCAAATATAATTACGTACTCATTCACTTCGTACAACTGTTTCAGTACTTTTCTAATGCTTTTAGAATAGAACTTTGAAAACACATACGTTGATTTATAAAAGGAATGTTGTCAATCCACCAATCTACTCTTACTATAAATTTTGATACACATGCAAGCAAACAAAAGAATAAGTGAAGGATAAATGTTTAAACTAAGGGGAAGGAACGATGTTAGAAGGTAACTTAGGGACATAACAAATGTTCAATTACCGTTTGGTGGAAAGATAATAATTTTTGGGGACGATTTTCGTCAAGTGCTTCCAGTTGTTCCCAAAGGAACCAGGTCTCAACTCATTGAAGCTTCAATTGTGAAATCTTCGTTTTGGGCACAAACAAAGATTTTAAGGTTGAGACATAATATGAGATCCATCAATGACCCTCAATTTTCTGATTTTTTACTTCGTGTTTGCGATGGCAATGAGCATGCATTTGATGGTGAGATGATAAAGCTACCACAAACCATGGTGATTCCGTGGGTAGGAGCTCAATCGATTGATCAAATCATAGATGCCATCTTTCCCAATTTGGGTGATCATGTATATGATACCGGTTATATGGTGGAGAGAGCGTTGATTACTCCTTTAAATGATGATGTGGATATGCTAAATGAAAAGATCATCAACATGTTTCATACGGTAGATTTCACTTCAATATATTCCTTCCTCTGATCCAATTTGTGGTGCACATATATATCATACGGTAACCCACTTTCTTTGGTTTGATTAACCCACTGTACCTCTGTTAAGCCTTTCCCAACCTCATATTCATTGGACAGGTGCTTAAAAACAGCAAACTCACATATCCGCCCAATGTTACCTTTAACACCTTCTTTGGCACTATTATTGAAATATGCTAGTTTCCGACAAACTTCACTTGCATTCAACAAAGCAAAAATCACAGGGTCCCCTGGAAACACAGTCAACGCCTTCTGATAGTACACTGACATCGCATCAAAATCTTCTATAGCAAGAAAAACTGTGCCCACAGTCAAAATTTCATGTTTTATAGTTGAAACAGGAACTAAACTAAGAGCTTCTACTGTACTCTCTTCCTCAGAAGGGTAGAGATTTAGTGGCCAAAAATCAACCGGCAGCAACTTGGCTACAGATGATGCTCTATCAAAGAGTTCAGTACACATATTAAGCATATCCACCTATTACATATCACAATACATATCACAACTAGGGGTGGATTGGTAGGTATACCAATTACATTTTCCTAGTACCATGTACCAACCAATATATAATTGGTAGGAAAAATTCACCATTTCTACCAACCAATAACGTTGGTATACCAACTACTTGGTACGGTTGGTACTCGGTTGGTACGGTTGGTACTGGGCTTCTACCAACATATTTATGGCCCAAAAATTTAAAGGCCCAATCCAAATAAGTAACAACAAATCACAACACAAATCCATAGTCTTATACAACTTCAACCAAATTTAAGGGGTGGATTGGTAGGTATACCAATTACATTTTCCTAGTACCATGTACCAACCAATATATAATTGGTAGGAAAAATCCACCATTTCTACCAACCAATAACGTTGGTATACCAACTACTTGGTACGGTTGGTACTCGGTTGATACGGTTGGTACTGGGCTTCTACCAACATATTTATGGCCCAAACTTGTACACATATATATATATATATTTTATATTTAATAATTTAATATAGGATAAGTCGGTAGGTACGGTATACCATGGTAGAGGAAAACTTGTACCACCTACCAACCAATATTTTGAAGTTGGTACGGTATACTGTACCGTGTACCATGTACCGACTTTCTGGTATACCAAATTATTTGGTACGGTTGGTATAGGAATTGGTTGGAATGGAATTGTGTACCATTGCCAGCCCTAATCACAACCCAAAGAAAGTGGGTTACCGTATGATATATATGTGCACCACAAATTGGATCAGAGGAAGGAATATATTGAAGTGAAATCTACCGTATGAAACATGTTGATGATCTTTTCATTTAGCATATCCACATCATCATTTAAAGGAGTAATCAACGCTCTCTCCACCATATAACCGGTATCATATACATGATCACCCAAATTGGGAAAGATGACATCTATGATTTGATCAATCGATTGAGCTCCTACCCACGGAATCACCATGGTTTGCAGTAACTTTATCATCTCACCATCAAATGCATGCTCATTGCCATCGCAAACACGAAGTAAAAAATCAGAAAATTGAGGGTCATTGATGGATCTCATATTATGTCTCAACCTTAAAATATTTGTTTGTGCCCAAAACGAAGATTTCACAATTGAAACTTTAATGAGTTGAGACCTGGTTCCTTTGGGAACAACTGGAAGCACTTGACGAAAATCTTCCCCAAAAATTATTATCTTTCCACCAAACGGTAATTGAACATCTGTTATGTCCCTAAGTGACCTTCTAACATCGTTCATTCCCCTTAGTTTAAACATTTATCCTTCACTTATTCTTTTGTTTGCTTGCATGTGTATCAAAATTTCTTTTTTTGAGTTGTCTAACATTTTAATTAGATTCTATGAGAGAAATTGAGAAGAATTGTGCATAAAGAAATTAGGATTTTAGGAGTTTAAGGTTTTTGTTTTGCATATATTTATATAATATATTACAAAATTTCTAAAACGATATCTATTTATACATACTTCGGTTTTTTGGTTCGGTTCGGTTTTTATAAATTAAAAATCATAACCGAACCAAATATTTTGGTTTTTTTTCGGTTTCGGTTTCGTTTTTATTTTTGTTTGGTTTTTTTCGGGTACGGTTTTTTTTCGGTCGCGGCTCGGTTTGGATTGATTTTTTTTTCTTCGATTTTCGGTTCGAATGTCCCACCCCTAGGTAATATGGATAACTACGGGGTAGGGGTGACTCCGGAGGTTCTCCGGGATGTCCTATTTGAGGATGGATGTATGCTTGCACGAGGTATAGGCTTGTTGTCCCCCTCGATGTATTCCTCACATTCCATGTTTAATATAATAGGGCTATGGGGCTAAGCCATAACCCCCACTTTAAAAAAAAGTTTTTACCCTTCCAGAGCCTAATTTTGTTGTTCCGCACACAATGAGTATGGGTATTTTCTAGTATAGTATAAGGAGTAGCAGTAGAAGTCGAATGAAGGAACGAGCTGAGTCTAAAAATATAGTTTGGTTGGGCCTAAGTTTGATTATTGTATGGCCAAACCTTGTTTGGCCCATACATATTAAGTTTCTAGCCCGTTCCTCATTTAAGTTTGAACCCGATTTAATTCCTCATTTAAGTTTCTAAAGTAACTATTTTCCCTGTGAAATTTAGGATGACATGTTGTTATGCCACCCACAATCAACAAGACTTTGTGTACTTAAAACAATATCATATATATATGCAGTCAGTATTGTGTGTATGGATAGTAGGGCTGGACACGGGATAAGATGGATCTGTTCGGGATAAAAATCAAGATAATTCCATAGGTTTTAAGCGAAACGGGTTGATGAGATTTACTATTCTAAAATTGAATCCCGAAAAGTCCCGAACTCAAACGAAATCGATTCAGTATGGGTTCATTTCGAGATCTCTATGTTCTTTTTTCGATAACAAAAATAATGCAAAAGTATATCTAAAAGTTCCAAATTAAATTACCAAAGAGAAGCATTTTAATAAGCTTATGTTATTCATCACATCAGTGACATCACCGAACAATCCATAATCAACTTCAAAATATATGAACATTGCACTATGGTAGTATCTTCTTTGAATTATGAACATTGCACTATGGTCATGCAGCAAGTATTGGATTGATGTTGTGATATTAGTGTCTGATTGTGGATGTCTCTCTAAAGGTCTTGATGCTGTTTACTATATATTATAATTTTCTTGAGGAATGATTATCGTAGTAACCTCTGAACTTCAAAGCCAACCAATTCTAGGACCCTAATCTCAGCATGATCTATGAAATCTTTCCAATAAATGGACATATGATTTGGTCCAGAAAGTTCACTACAAGCTAGAGCCTTACTGTATGAACTTGAGTTGGTATATTGTGTCATGAAAAGACAGATACTGCTGGCTAGTTCAAGATTAAAGTTTTAAACTTTCAAGGATAGTAGTGCCGGTCTATCCCTATTCAATTAAGCAACTTGGAAAGTGAGTTACTACAAGCAACACTACTGAAGGCTAACAGAACTTTGTTAATTTCTCTAGTTTCTACAACCATTGCCTTTGTTCTAACTTCTAAAACTAGATGACTCATATAGGAAATGAACCAAAAGGCATTACTGGAGCTCAATGAGAGCATTCATTGTCACCTATCTACACATTATTTGCAATTGCAGGCCTTTGATGTTTTATATCAGCAAATGAAGCCAATACCAGAAATGGAATGGCTTGCTTGGCAATACACACTTGGCCAAATTATAACAATTGACAAGGTTCTTATTTTGACCATTCATTTCCACTTGTAAAACCAACGGTAGAGATTGTGGAATCTAGGGGACCAATTGCCAAGAAAACTACTCCTCTTCTCTATGTCTTAAATTACCATCTCTACTTGAGTAGCTTTAATATAAGAGAACAAAGGGTCTTCGAAAGGTTGAAGCTTTTTTCATATGAGATCAGTGAGATGGCTACACTCTCTCCTCCTATGGCTTCATGCAGCAACAAAAAGAGAGCAAGACCTGCTGCCTCTCTTGAGGACTCTTCAAGCTTCTGCTTAAAGATTGTTAGCCACAAGGATCTCCAAGATGGGAAGGTAATTCTGTTGCTTAAACCGTTCAACTTTTTCCTCATGATCCTTTTACTGCTTGTAAAAATCTGCAAATTGAAACATAGAATTACTCCATTTCTCAGTTTCATCTCAAAGTTGAAACCTTTACATGCATTTCACTCTGAAAGTTAGAACCTTTATGTGCATTTTGTTGTTGTTTATAATTGTTTGATGAATCTCTTTGTAGTAGCACTCTGTGTGTGTTTGAAGCTGATTAAGCATATATGTTGATGACTTATAATCTTTAAATTTAAATCTCATTTCATTGATGTTCGTAATGATGTGTTTAAGTTGACAGAATGCTACATTATTATTATTACTACGTAGACATCTCAATTTGGGAAGCTGGAGAAATTTCAGGAACTTCCGGGGGTAGCTGTGAAGAGCTTGAAGGATTTTATGGGTGACTCCATATTCCTCAAGGTTCCTAATTCAAGAACATCATGGGAAGTAGATCTTAAAAAGACTGTTCATTGTGTCCGAATGTGGTTATTTAAGGGATGGGAAGAGTTTGTAAACTTCTACAACGTAGACAAGGACTTCTTCCTAGTGTTCAGCTCCGAAGGCGAGCATTCTCATATCAAAGTGTCCATTTATGAGGGCAACTGTTTGGAAATAGACTACCCTATTTCTGGAGGAGGTTTGTGATTTGGTTATGTTGGTTTTGAGCATTTAGAGTACAAATGCAAGCATTTAGCATATTAGTACCTCTTATGTGAACTTTGACTTGAATACCTCTCATTTGGAATCAAACAGGAGACAATGGAGGCATGTCTACCCCTAATTCAAAGAGTACCTCATTATCTTGAGCATCGTTGTCTTCTGATGAAGACTATGTTCCTGAAGCTAAGAGTTCCGTTCCCAACAAGCCACAATTTGAGGTCACACTTCAACAAGCCATTGGTAAGGTTTTGTGGACACACTATATAATGTATCTGAAGAACCAACTTCTAAATTTCTTATGTGCTTTAATATAAACTTGTTCTCATGATTGCAGCAAATACCTGCACGCTTTGCCTATGACTACATCTCTACAGCAGAGACTTCTTGTCCTTTGAGATTGCAAACCTTGTCGGGGAAAGCCTGGAATGTTCAGTGTAGGGTCCGGCTTCACAGGACTAATATCACTTGGGCTACTTGGAGTGTATTTCTACAGAACAATCATTTGGAAGTAGGCGAAGAATGCGTGTTCGAGTTGATCGGGGAACTCAAGTTCAGAGTCCACATACACCGGAACAAAGCCAAAGACAGTGATGCAAACTAGACATGAAGTTGAGGTAGCGGCTGAGTTTGATGTCATTACCCAAATTATGTGACAAAATTGCAGCCTTGTTCCAGCTTTTCTAAAGTTGGTGCTGTTTCTAATTTTATGTAACATAACTAACCTCTATCTTATCCGGGTTGTAAGATTGTTGCACTAGCTATCAGTTATCAAATTGGCTAATGTTTGATCTTGGATGTTAAATTGATGCTGTTGAAGTAGAGTCGGATTTTCAGCGGTACTTTGATTCCAAGTTCTGAATGTTATTGAGTTGGCTATGTATTGCTGTATTGGCACCTTAGCTACTACAAGCAGCATGACTAGAGCTACAAGATTGCTACTATTCTTCTAGATTACCATTTTGCTTCATTGGTTTACATCAATGCCTCAATGGCAACCATGTACCAAGAGATGATTGTGACAATTGGGAACTGAGCACGAGCTACGAGCATGATGTCCTTCATACCAAAATGACCGAAGAAACTGTATGTGAAAACTCCTCACAAGCACATCTGCTTACCTATTACAGGGCATTCAAAAGTTTGAAGCTTTAAAACAGGGCCTTCAAAAGTTTGAAGCTTTCAACAAAAATTGGCAACATATTCACCTCCAATGGCTTCATGCAACAGCAGAATGAGGAAAGGATCTACCTCAGTAGTGGCAGAACTTGAAATCTAAACACATAACCTTCCTTTAAAACAAGACAAGCACTTTTGAATTGAAATTGGGATATGAGTTTCCAAATTCATCCACATAATCAAGTAACAACCTTCTGCCGAATCAAAGAAGCACAAAATGACCAACTCTTTTAGCCATACTACTTGACAGAACCAACTTAAAAGAAATACAAACTGTCTACAAGATGCATATAAATTGATAAAAGGTTTCCCATAACATCTCTCTTAAGAAACACTAACAAGAGTTCAAATCCAAAAGTAATCATCCGTAACCAAACCTCATAACTGACAAATAGCAACACAACTACTACCAAATAGCAAACACCAAACACCAAACTATCTTACTGTAACAATGTCATCGATCTTCAAGATCATCCTCACACACTCGGTAGCCAGCGTGATGGCACTCGTGCTCACGAGCAGCGGCTGCACCACATTCTCGTCCCATATGTTGGTAATCTGCCCCTTCCTCACATTAATCCCGGTGTTGATCTCTCCCTCATTGTGACGGTTCCTCAGCTCGGTGACAATAGTCATCGGGTTCAACCCGGCATTCTCAGCCAATGTGTAAGGAATGACCTCGAGCGCCTGTGCGAAATACTTAACACAATGACTCTCCATCCCCTGCAACACCTTAGCCCAAGCACCCAACTGCCTGGACAGCTCAATCTCTGGGGCACCGCCGCCAGCAATCAAAAACCTCTTGCTCACAAGACACCTGACCACACACAGAGCATCGTGCAAGCTCCGCTCAGCCTCATCAAGCACCAACGCATTCGACCCACGAACCAACACAGATGTGGTCCTCCCCATGTTCTGAATCCCCGTAATCTTCACAATCTTCCCGTCCCCGAGTGAAGACTCCTCCACGAGATCAGCATACCCCAACTTCTCCACCCGGAAATGCTCAATGTTCGCAATGGGCAAGCAATTCAGTGTCTTGGTGATGAACTCAATCTCATCCCTCTCCACATCCTTAATCACCAGAATCTTCGCTTTCGCCAAATAATGCAGGGACAAATCGGTGACTGCATCTCTCAGGATACTCTTCTGAATCAGAAGCACATTACACCCAGTGGCCTTAATCTTCTTAATCATGCTCAGAATGTAGTTCCTCTCCTCCTTCAAGATCCTATCCATCTGAGTGTAGTCAGAGACCACAATGCTCTGCTCAATGTCGGTCTTCGGCGGCGAAATCTGGAACTGAATCACGGCGATTTTCGCCTTCTCCATCCTGGTGGGGCCTCCTGCGGCGTGGCTAGTCTTCTTATCAAACACCAATCCCTTCACCGTCTCGGTATCGTCGACGGTGCCGCCGAGCTTCTTCACGATCCTGATGTCCCTGAGGTCGACGATTTCGGGCTTCTCGGGGTCGATTACAGACAGCACGGCGTCAACGGCGAGCGGCGCGAGCAGAGTGGAGTACTGGCTGACGACTTTACTGTTCAGAGACGTGCTCGCCGACTTCACCAGCGACTCGCGGTCGGTGAGCTCCACCGGCCTAGCCATGGCGGTCAACACATCGACGGCCTTGATCGAAACCTTATGAAGCGAATCGGAGATCACCGTCGGATGGATCCCATGCGACAACAGAACCAGACACTGCTTCAACAGAGCTCCGGCGATGACGACCACGGTGGTGGTCCCGTCCCCGGCGGCGGCGTCCTGCGACTTCGAGAGCTCGACGAGCATCTTCGCCGCCGGCTGCAGAACCTCCATCTTGTTCAGGATCGTCGCGCCGTCGTTAGTGATGATGACGTCACCGCTGGCGGTGGAGATCATCTTGTCCATGCCCTTGGGGCCGAGGGAGGTGCGGACGGCGTCGGCGACGGTGCGGGCGGCGAGGATGTTGGCCTGGCGGACGTCCTCCTTGCGCTTGTTGTCGACGTAGGATTCGGTCTTGGATGACCGGTGAGGGGCGGCGACTGCTGACGAAGCCATGTGTGGTTTTCAGATCGGAACCCTAAAACTATGTGAGAGTGAAAAAGCGGGAAGAGGGTTTTGCTGTGTTCAGTAGAGAGAGAGAGAGAGAGAGAGAGTGAAAACGAATACCAATTTTGAAATGAGAGAGAGGGACGAAACCCTAAAGTGAGACTAGTAAGCGGAGAATACAGATTTTTTAGTGTGGAAAATTACGTTTTCACCCCATGATCTATTGGACTATTACATTTCAATTTCCATCATTTGTTTTTGTATTTAGTATTTTTACATGGGTTAAGCTTTCATACTCATTTGAGATTTTTTGAGAGGTGAATGTTAAGGTTAGGAAATTGGCCATTCATTGTTAGGCAATATACAATGACCTACCTTAGAGTGAGGCTACTTCATATTATGTGAGTTATCCTTAAATAATCTAGAAAGTTAAGTCATAAATCTGATCATATATTATCAAAATAAATCTGATTGTGTATTACAAATTTAACTACAATAAGTGTTGTTTGCGGACATAATCTATAATCTATACATGCGTACTCTATATATCCTTTCTATTCTGACACAATTGTACAATAAATTTGTAATTTTTATGTTGTCAATTAGACGAAATTTCTAAAATACCAATGAACCACGACACAATCGATGTTCTGATCGTAAATTAGACTGTAAAATCATAAACTTAAATGCTTGGGTGTGATTTAAACAAGAGGGCTAAGTTGTAATTTAACAAGTAAATATCTGAAAATAGAAGGGAAAAAAGGGAGAAATAAATAGGTAAAAAACAGACTAATTAAGAGCTCCAAAGTCCCAGACTGTGCTACGCAGCGGGTCTTAGCGCCACTTCTTCTCTTACCATCTCAAAAAACCTGCAACAAACAACAACAACAACAAAAGCATGAACCTTTCGTCTCCAATTCTCTCTCTCTCTCTCATTAAAACCCTGTCTTCAGCAAATGCCACCGTGAAAAAAACAACTGAAACAACTACCTACGCAACACTCACAGAGAGAGACACACCATGACTTACTCCGCCTTGTTTCAAGGCTCTATATTTGTCCACACCACCACCGCCACCACCATGTCCCTCAAACCCTCCTCCATCTCCGCCGTGAGTAGGACCCGCCACGTGTCTATACTCCACCGGCCGTCTCTCATCGGCCGATTCACCTTCATGAACAAGAGCGGCTGTCGCTGTTGTTACTCCGTCGCCGCCGTGTCGAAATGGAGCAGCGGCGGCGGCGGTGTAGGGGAGGTGACGTGTCTTGCTTCATCGAGGACGGCGGAGATGGACCGGAAGCGGCAGCTGAAGCAGAATCGGCGGAGCTCCGCCGTGGTGCCGTCGTTCTGGTTCCAGCAGCAGCAGAGCTACGGAAAGTATGCGTACGCCGACTCCAGTGAAGAAGACTCCGACCGCGAGTACGATGGCTCGGATCCTCAGCCGCCGTCTCACCGCGAAACGGTTAGTTAGTTGGTTCAATTCTGTATTCAATTGCATTGAATTGAGTTTCGTTTTTTTTTTTAAATGTAACACACAATTGTGATTTTTTGTTGTTGATATTTTGTTTTGGTTTAGACTGGTGCAACTCTTGAGAACATTGAGGATTGGAGATGGAAGTTAACAATGCTGGTTCGCAACGAAGGCGAGACAGAAGTGATGTCGAGGGAGAGGAAGGATAGGCGTGATTATGATCATCTTTCGGAAATGGCTAGAGGGATGAGCTTATATAGGTAGTGTTAGCTCAATCAAGTCTAGATTAAATCCACATTTAGGTTTATAATATGATGACTTTTTGTTGTTGTTGTGGTGGTGGTCTGATTTTGGAATTTCTTGAGCAGTCATCAGTATTCGAAGGTTGTGGTGTTTAGTAAAGTCCCTCTGCCGAATTACAGACCTGACCTGGATGATAGGCGACCACAAAGAGGGGTACTTTCTTGTTTGTTAAGTACTGTGTCTATCAAAAATGCAAAAATAACGGAAACCATTTGCACAAGTACACTTGATATTCCAATAGGCGTGATCAATTCAACAGTAAACATATTTAGAGTGTTCATCTAGTGTATATATTGAAGAAAGTGAATGACTTGCTTTCATTTGAAGTCCCTGAATTGTATTAGGTGGCACTCAAAGTTTGTAACACTAGTTAAGTTTGATCAAGATAGTAAATATATGGACTCTTTTGTCTACTTTACTGTACTAACTTATTGAAGAATTTATAGGTTGTTTTACCTTATGGTCTGCATAGAGATGTAGAAGCTCATCTTGATGCTCATCTATCTCAAAAGCCAATGAGCAGAGGAAATTTTTCGCCCAAGTCGATGTCAAGGTCAAGTAGTAATGGAAGTTTTAGCTCTGATGGGGGATTCCATGAGCAGGAGGAGCCCCTGCCAAGTGCTGCCATGTAGAGAATTATTCAGCAGAAAAGTATGCGACTACGCGAGAAGCAACGAGAATGGCAGGAATCTGTAGAGGGTCAAAAGATGCTTGAACTTCGTAGGAGTCTGCCTGCATATAAGGAGAAAGATGCCTTGTTAAAAGCTGTAGCGGAAAATCAGGTGTGCTATGATTTAATGAACTGGATTTTTAGAAAATAAATGGGAGAGTGGGAGGAAATTTTTTGAGTTCTCATTCCGGCTGTTTGCTTTTCTTACTGTATTCGTTACAACTATGTGTGAAAGGTTGTTCTGGCAGTAAATTTTTTGATTGGTTTCTGTGTGTATTGATGGTCAACTGAACAATTGTTTTTGACTGTGAGCAGGTCATCGTTGTCTCAGGTGAAACAGGTTGTGGAAAAACTACACAACTACCTCAGTACATTTTAGAATCTGAGATTGAAGCTGGCCGTGGAGGTGTGTGCAGTATTATTTGTACTCAGCCTAGACGAATATCTGCCATGTCTGTTTCTGAAAGAGTTGCTGCAGAACGAGGGGAGAATTTGGGGGAATCAGTGAGTTTCTGTCTTTGATTTCATTGATCTTTACTTCAAAAGCTTATTTTTGTCATCTTAAAATTTTAACTTTCTCGGACCAATATGAAATTCTGAAATCTTCTTTGCCTTTTGAAAGGTTGGTTACAAAGTTAGGCTGGAAGGGATGAAAGGGAGGGACACACGGCTTCTGTTTTGCACCACAGGCATACTATTGAGAAGATTACTTGTCGACAGAAAGTTGAGAGGTGTTACACATGTCATTGTTGATGAGATTCATGAACGTGGAATGAATGAAGGTAATCTTCGAATTTATTGCTGTTGATTGATATTTCAAGTGATACTTTACTCAACTTTTTACATTTTTGTGTCAGATTTTCTCCTTATCGTTCTGAAAGAACTTCTCTCTCGCCGTCCTGAGTTGAGATTGATTTTGATGAGTGCGACTCTGAACTCTGAGCTTTTCTCCTCGTACTTCAATGGTGCTCCGATGATCCATATTCCTGTAAGTGCAAGGGACTAGCTCATCATGTTCCTGTATATATGTTTTTATATATCTGTTGGAACAAATGTACCCTTCTCCTAAAGTGTGCTTAACCAATTTAATCTGGCCATGGCATTTGCATACAGGGTTTTACGTACCCAGTCCGGGCACATTTTCTGGAGAATATTTTAGAAATGACTGGATATCAGTTAAATCAGTATAATCAAATTGATGATTATGGTCAAGATAAGTCGTGGAAAATGCAGAAACAAGCACAAGGTTTCAAAAAGAGGAAGAGCCAAATTGCTTCTACTGTTGAGGTAGATAAAAGACCCTATCTTGATTGTTGTTACAAGCCTTAGATTTGTATTCTGATTGTTCTGTTGAACAGGATGCACTTGAAGCTGCGGACTTTAGGGAGTACAGTCTGAGGACTCAGGAGTCTATGTCTTGTTGGAATCCTGACTCCATTGGTTTTAATCTCATTGAGAACGTGCTTTGTCACATAGTCAGGAAAGAACGACCTGGTGCTATTTTGGTTTTTTTGACGGGTTGGGATGATATAAACTCCTTGAGGGACCAACTCCAGTCTCATCCTCTTTTAGGAGATCCTAGCAAGGTCTTACTGCTTGCATGTCACGGCTCCATGCCTAGTGCTGAACAGGTAAGCTCACTACTGTTTAGTTTTGTTTTTGACGCATATAGTTATATTACCATGTTCTAGTGATGGAAAACCTGTAGAGGAAAGTGCATCTCTTCATCAAATTATTCATATATATATATATATTCGGATTCTCCATCTTTCAATAGGGGATGAAGGTTTTTATCTAAAATGAGATGCTTATCATGCTGGTTTACTAACATAAGTATCCATTTTGTTGGTGTTTTCGTGAACAGAGGCTGATATTTGATAAGCCAGAAGATGGAGTTAGAAAAATCGTTCTGGCTACAAACATGGCTGAGACCAGTATCACTATTAATGATGTAGTATTTGTGGTTGATTGTGGAAAGGCGAAAGAAACATCGTATGATGCACTCAATAACACTCCATGTTTGCTTCCATCCTGGATTTCAAAGGCTGCTTCTCGGCAGGTAGACAGCTTTGAGAGATTCAATGTTTAGTATAGTTCACTGAATTTTAAATGTCATGAACAGCTTCTCATATTGTATTTGCACTACTAACTAGTGTTTCTAATCTGTAGAGAAGAGGAAGAGCCGGTCGTGTTCAACCCGGCGAGTGTTTCCATCTCTATCCTCGATGTGTATACGATGCCTTTGCTGATTATCAGTTACCCGAGCTTTTGAGGACGCCTCTGCAGTCTCTATGTTTACAAATCAAGAGTTTACAACTTGGAAGTATTGCCGAGTTCCTTTCTAAAGCACTGCAGTCACCGGAACCTTTGTCGGTAAATTCCTATATGTATACTTTGATTGTGTGCTTTTCCTATGAAGGTTTTGTTAATTTTTTGTGTGAAGTATAACCACTTAAATTATTTTGTTTTTAGGTTCAAAATGCTGTTGATTATTTGAAGATCATTGGGGCTTTAGATGATAAAGAAGATCTCACAGTATTAGGTGATGAAATGTTGTTATTCTGTTGTATGATTGTTGAATCTGTTTCTGTTGCACCTGGTTGTTTGGAACTATATAGCTTAACTATTGATTGTATGATCTGCAGGCCGACATCTATCTATGCTTCCAGTTGAGCCAAAACTTGGGAAAATGCTCATATTAGGGGCTATCTTCAACTGCTTAGATCCAATAATGACTATTGTTGCAGGTCTTAGTATGAGAGATCCATTCATGATGCCATTCGACAAAAAGGATGTGAGTATGACTGTGTTCTTGTCTACTGTTTTAAGTTCATTTGTTTTGTATTATGATGATGTCTCTCGTACTCCTTGTAGTTCTTAAAATTGTTTTCCCACTTTCCAAGGTCATAGGAATTGACTCTGACTTATGTCGTGAAAAAGTAAATGGACTAATTGGTCATTTTATCATCTTTAAACTATTGTACAAATAAATGTATATGCATATCTCATTTTCCTATTATTTTCTTGGAAACCCACACATAGGGTGATGAGTAACCCTCCTATTTTCAATTCATGTAGCTTGCAGAATCGGCAAAAGCAAAATTTGCTGGCCGTGATAGCAGTGATCACCTTGCTCTTATCCGAGCATACGACGGTTGGAAAAATGCTGAAAGATCGCAAGCTGGTTATGAGTACTGTTGGAGAAATTTTCTTTCTGCACAAACTTTGAAAGCCATCGACTCTCTTCGGAAGCAGTTTTTCTTCTTGCTCAAGGAGGCTGGCTTGGTTGACCAGAACACAGAAAACTGCAATACATTGAGTCATGATGGGCATCTTATTCGATCAATCATCTGTGCGGGATTATTTCCTGGGATATGTTCTGTTGTGGTAAGTCAGTATGCATAACTTTCAATAGTTGTGTGTGTATATGTATGTATATATATATATTTGCATGTGTATGATGTTTATAATTATGTTCCACAGAACAAAGACAAGTCGATTTCGTTGAAAACTCTGGAAGATGGACAAGTACTTTTATACTCGGTTAGTTTATCACCTTTGATTACAGCCCGACACTCTTGTTTCTTTGTGGCATTGATTCAAACAATTTCTGTTTGAATATGCATTTCTGTTATGGCGATAATGATTGTGGATCTTCATCAAACAGAGTTCAGTCAATGGTGGGGTGCCTAAAATTCCATATCCATGGCTTGTTTTCAACGAAAAGGTGAAAGTAAATTCAGTATTCCTCCGAGATTCAACTGGAGTATCAGATTCTGTTCTCCTTTTGTTTGGAGGCAACATTTCCAGGGGTGGTCTGGTAGGTACATTAAGTTTGTTTTCTTTTGTTTCTCCGAGATTGTGCGCCTTTCGAATATGCTAAATACTCTACTTGGTTTTGGTAGGATGGGCACCTCAAGATGTTGGGAGGGTACTTGGAATTTTTCATGAATCCTGATTTAGCAGATACATATATTACCTTAAAGGGGGAGCTTGACGAATTGATTCAGAAGAAGGTTTGTATATCTCTCGGCTCTCTTATTCACTACATTTATGCTTGATTTTATAGCTCCGGTGTCACAGTTCTGTCTCATGCAAAGACATGCACATAGCTGATTCAGAGCTAAATGCTAACATGTTAATGTGTTGTTTTCATACAGCTTCAAGATCCCAAATTGGATTTGCAATCTCATTCTAACCTCCTATCAGCCCTAAGATTGCTTGTCTCTGAAGATCGATGTGATGGTAGATTTGTCTATGGTCACAAGATGCCAGTACCCTCTAAGAAGAGACTAAAGGAGATAGGACCAGGCACCTTGCGGGGGGCTAAAACTAATGATAAAAGTGGGGGTAATAATTCCAAAAGTCAGCTGCAAACATTGCTAGTCAGAGCTGGACATGACGCTCCCACCTACAAGACAAAACAATTGAAGAACAACCAGTTTCGTTCTACCGTGATCTTCAAGGGGCTGAACTTTGCAGGGCAGCCTTGTAATAGTAAGAAACAAGCAGAAAAGGAAGCTGCTGCTGAAGCTGTGCTCTGGTTACAGGGTGATAACAATTCATCCTCTGCTGATATTGACGATATGTCAATGCTTCTAAAGAAGAGTAAAAAGAAGATTCATAAAATGACCCCATTTGATATCGGTAAGTGGAGTTGAGCATCTGTTTTCAAAAGGTCATGGGAAAGGGCTTTGCTTTTCCTCGGATAGAGTTATGCATTGACCACTAACAGCGACAAGGTGCTGGACTCTAATACCAAAGGATCTGGTGAAGGAAATTTTGAATGTCAATCATATTGGCTGATGAACTGGCACCAGTATAAAAGCTTTACGAGAATAAAGGATGGTGATTACCTTTTGTGAACCGATCTTTGAAGCCGGTAATAGATTATATTCTTTATAGGCAGAACCACCAATATTTTGGAAGTGGGTGGTTTAGCACATTCTTTATGGAGCATGGGAACTTGGAGTTGCAGATCATTCGACACAGATTTTCGCAGCAGATCACTTAGGATGACACGGATCATTGTTTGCTGCCGTTCCAAGGAGCTGCTGTTTGTATATATTGATTTGGAAGCTGCAGTAAAAGCAGAGAGGGAAGTACTTCATTCTCAACCAGACTCCAAATTAGGTATCTGTAAACTTGTTAAAACAAACGACTGATTACCTTTTTCAATTCAATGTTGTTTTAGAGAAAAGTCACCGTGCACTAGAACATGTGGCTAGACAACATGGTGCAGCTCTGAGGTTCCGAGTCGGGTAAATATACGAGACTTATTTTCATGATTCCATCACTCCCTTTTCATTTTCTACTTTACCTCTTGAATCTATAATTTGTGTGAATTTGATGGTGTTTGGTTGGTGATCACTGACATACTAGTATGCATTGAGCTCTGTGCTGGAGCTCTTTGATATTTGTATAATGAAACTGTTCGAGATAGAACTAGAAATAAGCAGAGAGACTTGGATTAAAGAATACCCTATTGATTCAAAAGCTCAAGTGCTTTTAACAATGTAGGTTTGAACCTAGTGACATTGAGCTTGACATTTTGTTTGTCCAAGTAGATTGACTTGAATGCTTTCCATCCTTTGTTCCCAAGTGAGTCTGGGTCTGTAAAAAGACTAAAAACTGCATGATCAAGTGGGTATTGCTCTCAGTGTGCTCTCTGCTTATCTTGTATTCCAGATACTTCAGATTCATATCCTTTGATGGCCTTCCAAAATATGTTTTCGAAATCCAGTCGAAACTTCCAACCGGAACTACCTGGATGAAAATGGCATTTTCAGGGAGGAAAATAATGTTGGCAAGGCCAGCTCCATGAACTCCCATCATCACATCACAGGAATTCACCACATCTGCAAATTTCGACACATTCATGTCTGCCTCTGCCACACTTACCTTGTATCCCAAGTCGCTTGCCATCTTACTACTCTCGCCCGTGTTCGTGAAAGACCTCGTTCTGTTTCTCGGTATGATGAGTAGCCGAGGCTTCTCGTGTCGATGACCCTCGTCTCCGAGTCTGATTGCATCAGCTCTCTTCAACAAATATGTCGTTTGCAGAACCTCTCTGAAGTCCTTCATCGAATAGGAATATCTCGAAGGATCAAAGGTCATTTCCTTGCGCGATGTCTTAAGGCCAACAGTTACTTTTGGAAAGCAATGGACTTGTTCTGATTCATTGTCAATGTCGATAAGCTCATACTTGGAGAGTGCTCTCAGAAGTTTTCGGAACTTCTGTATCCACCAGATTCGCTTATCGGTGACAAGAAACTGAACTTCTCCTCCCTCGTATTTGCGCGAAGTAACATACAGTGCAATGATCACATCGGCAAAGTCATGGTACGGGTTTGATGTATATCCACCTGTAGAAAACAAGATGGCCGGAACACTATGATTCCTGGTACATTGATGATCATTATTACTTGTTTCACTGTCCATTTCCTTATGAGGGTCATTACTGTTGCATCATCTTGTCGAGCATAAGGTCTTATAGTCCAGGATGTATTCCGCACTGCTGAAATTTTCTCGCTCTCATTCGGAGCCGAGACAACGAAAACCGAGGACAGGTTACCATCAACGCGAACATCCTTATCAAGAATCTTGCAGAATTCGGTTCTTGGTTCCATTACATTGCATAAAGGCGCGGATACCTCGGTTTCCTGGAGGGCTACCATCTTGACACCAACACTCTTATGGTACAGCTGCAGATTCACTGTGAGACAATCAAAGATAGAGACTTCAGCATGTAAGTATGCAGAACATTTTTCATGTAAGAAGAAGAAGAAGATATCTTAACCTGTTAAGAACAGCATAAATCAAATGGGGGCATACAAGTTGGTAGATACAAATTGCTAGGCCTGAGTACTGTAGAAAAGCACAGTGCTATGATTATGCAGCAAGAAAATGCTGCATACTGTAATCTCTTCTGCACAAGCCCATTCAGGCTTCTGGAAAGTAAAGAATCTTACTTCATATTGTTCACTGAGACTAATATACAATATTCACAGTTCTACTATATGCAGATTGTTGAAATCAATGCATGGCTTTAGAAATGAATCTGAATTAATATGAAGTCAAATAATCTGATAGAAAACGGTTCCAGTAACAAAAAATTAACCACATATCCGAAAACATACCAAATTAATCAAACAAATCCCCTCGAAATACTTCTCAGTATACCAGTATACACTTTCATTCTCTATAGGACTTTCCATTGTAGTGGAAATAATTCAAATAAAGAAGGAAATTAGTTCATACTGATCAGGTACGTTTCTTTGCCTTGACTATATTCATTGATACATTCTGGTGCAGTTTAGTAATCTAGTCAAACACTTGGCTAGAAAACATTGACAAAATGAGAAAGAAATAACCATGCTTGGTGTGTCTCTAGTTGAATTGGTTTAATTTAGTAAGTTACTTATTCTGTTCTATTTAGTAAATTTTTTTAATTGGTGAATCTTCTAATGGCATAAGAACCCAAATGAAAACTGCAAAATGTTTGTTGAGGATGATGACAGAAGAGAGATGGAGACTTTGGTCTGTTCTACATTTTTATAATAACAATGATCAATACAACCTCTTTCTATGATGTATTGATCATATCTGTTTGAGATTGGCCTATCAAATTTCAGTGCTCTCTTCCTCAAGTTTTATATATACAAAAGCACATTATAAACAATGATACGAGGAAGAATTACATGAAGTAAATTTAATCCAAAGAACCTTGGTTTCCTCTAGAAATGAAAACAATGACCTAAATATTACTGATGCAGAAGCTCCAGGGCTTTTACCAAAGTTGGTCTAAACCTATTGATATTGAGCTTTACACTTTGCTTATCCAAAAAGATAGCCTTGAATCCTAGCCACCCTTGTTTCCCAATAGAGTAAGGATCAGTGAAAACAGCATGGTTTAATGGATACTCATGTATCAATGTGCTCTCCTCATTGCTTATCTTGTAGTCCAAGTACTTGAGATTCATATCCTTTGAAGGATTTCCGAAAGCCTCGGACGCAATCCTTTCGAATCCTCCAACGGGAAGTATTTGGATGAAAATTGCATTTTCAGGAAGGAACAGAATGTTTGTTAGGCCAGCTCCATGAACTCCCATCAACACATCACAAGAGTTCACTAGTTCCGCGAACTTGGCGACGTCCATGCTAGCCTCCGCCACACTTACCTTGTACCCCAAGCGTTTCGCCATCCTCACAATCTCTCCCGTGTTTGTGAAAGACCTCGTTCGCTTCCTCGGGATGATCAGAAGCCGCGGCTTCTTGCGCTGACCATCTTTCAACGTAATCGCATTAGCCTTCTTCAATGAGTAAGTTTCTCTCAAAAACACTCTGAAGTCCTTCATGGTGTGCGAGTATTTCGAAGGATTGTTGATGCTGAGCTCCTTTTCGTGTCGTATGACGCCAACCGTTATGCTTGGGAAGCAATGAACTACTTGCTCTTTGTCAATGTCAATGAACTTATAGTTGGACAATCCATTTACTATTGCCTTGAACTTTTCAATCCAAAATGGCTTCATATCTGTGATGAGGAACACAACTTCACCCTTGTATTTTCGCGACGTGATGAAGAGCGGTATCACCACATCGGTGAAGTCATGGAAATGGTTTCCGGTGTATCCACCAACCGAAAACAAAATGGCCGGAACATTATGACTCTGGCTACATTGAGGTGCTTCCTGGTCATCAATACTTGTCGGCTTCACAGACCATTTCCTAGCGTAACTCATCGCGGTCTGGTCTTCTTTTCGAGCATAAGTCCTTATAGTCCAAGAGTTGTTGTCAGCTGATGACATCTCCATTTGAGACAACGCCACAAGAACTGAGGAAGATAGTGGATCCACTAGTACACCTCTGTTGATGTCGCAATATTCGGTTCTTGGTTCCTTCACATTGCAAAATGGCTCCACGTTCTTTGTCACAACTGCAACATGAACAAAAGTTGTTAATTTCCAATACTAATTTCTAACTGTGTAGTAATTAAATCTTAGATCACTTACTCTTTGCGTCACGGATACTTAAACTACGACTACTAGTAACACTGTCAGGATCATCATTATTGCTGCTGCTTGAAACAGGACTAGTAGCAAGAGTAGCACTAGAATTCTTCATCAGCTGTAGTTCATCTTCATGAACAAGGCTCACATTCCTAAACTCTTCGACCTTCACAACGCGGTCCTCTTTCGCCTCGACTACTACCGGAGAGCTGTTTGATGATCCTTCCACATATGACATTTCCATTAGTGCCAGTATCTTGTTTCTAACTCCAAGTGACCTCTGCAAATTTACTGCAACAAAGTAAAAACAACATAAGTTCTAAGCATGTTATGCCACGAAATGGCGAAGAAGAATACGAAGAAGATAGAGATCGAACACAACATACAAGCTGGAAGGGGATTCAAACTAGGCCTGAGCACAGTACAAAAGCTCAATGTTATGAAAAAGCAGCAAAAGACAGCTCCGAAACGTAGCTTCTTCTGCTCATGCTTACTAAAGCTTCTAGCAAGTATGGAATCGTACATCATTTTCCACCCTGCAAATTAGCTACTATAATATACACGCACACCACTATATATTCTCTTCGTACTCGAAATTGCTTAGCTTAACTAAAACGCCATGATCATACGAAATGATGAAAGTTAAGCTAGGCCTTAATGTTGGATATGAAGAAGAAGAAGATGATGGCGATCATTACCAACCAAGAAACAAAGACTAAAGCTTAGCAAGAGTGACCTAGCCAAGCTTTTTTGAGTAGATATATGGTGAAGCTAGCCAAGACTTAATTGGAGGCCATTTTATGTGTGACATATGAGGAAGTTGGTATTAGGAAATTTTGGATGCACCTCAAAAACTAAAATAATAGATATGAGGAAAGGGACATTTTGGTTGACTGTTGTGACAAACATGTATTTTTCTTTGAGTTCTATTGATTCCATAATTGGTTTTGGAAACTTGGTAGCACATATATAATCTCTGCCGGCCGTGGAGTCCAGCTTTACTTGAAAGCTATGAACAAACCAACTACGTACGACGTATAAGCATTGTAGTAAGTCACTTAGTCACATATCAGTTAATTAATAAGGATATATTACTTCACATATACATAAGTACTTAGAGAATATAAGTGGCATCCATGTTCATCACTTAATTATTAGTATATTTTTAGCCATCCAGAAATCTAGAGTCTACTAATTAACACGCTTCACCGTCGCCCTACAAGAATTCTTCCTTATAATCAATTAATAAAATGGTCTTTAATTCTACCCATGCAACACGTACATCTAGCATTGTGACTAACTTATCCGGAAAAGCTTAATTACCTTCCCACAATAAATCTTATTATGAAGGGGTCATAAGTATAATTTAGTGTATTTTAATGATGATCTATGCATTGATCATGGGATATTAACCTTAAATATGAAAACTCTGGGAGGGGCGTTCATGGCCACCTCCCGCCCTGACTGAGTTCCGCCCCTGAGCGTGAACATAAGTTGATGCTTCTAACAGTATTGAGAACATTACGAGTAAGAGTTAGAATAACCTTTACTAAACCACTCAATCAATTAAGTATGTAAAATTGAGAAATTTACGAGCATTTACAATGGCAATATGATCGATTATTAACAACTCCCTAGTGTATACAATAATGAATTTCATGATGCAAATTAAGATAGTGTCGCTCACAAACTCATGGGGAAGTTCAGATGATTGAGAGAAATGCTGATCGAGGCTTACATCTATATGCATACAAATTAACTTGAGATGAGTAGCTAGGAGAAGGACATTTGAACAATATATACATTTTGTCTCTCTTATTTGGTGGGCAGCATGACGAGGCTGTATTTAGAGGACTTTGTAATTTTATAATTAGTTTATAGGTATTTCGTTTTCTCGAGTAATACGTGTGCAACTTAAACTAATCATACATGTTCCCTCTTTTTCATTAGCATGCAGTTAGTATATATGTATCCATATATATGCATGTATATATAAATAGAGTCGTTTAATAGTTTGGAGAAAAGTAATGGAAGTTGTTATTAGATTGTTATCACTAGACTAATTATGCAACCACTCTAAAAAGTCTGCATGGGGCCTCGATCGATCGATCAATTTCTTTGGATTAGACATTCCTTGTGTGTATATATATGCTTTGCGTGTGAAGGAAATTAACCTAATTGATCATGAACACAACATGCACTCGATTATAATTTAGCTAACAACTCTATGGTAATTAGTCAATGCTGTTGTTACATTTGCATGAAGTTAACTAGCTAGCCAATTAGTGTAATCGCTTGCTCACTACGTACTTGAGTATTCCCATGCACTCGATTATTAATTTTCATTGACTAAGTATAAGTAATATCTCTTAATTTGAGTGACTAATTAGTGTTGTCTGTTGTTATGGATGGGTTTGTTCAGTACTGGTCAAAGGTTGCCTTCTATTAACTTCAGCTTATGTGCTCGGAGATTTTATAATTTTGATACATATAGCCACTAATTCATAAAATTGTTTTTCTCCCCGTTTGGTCCGATATTGACAATATGAAGGTAGGTAGGCCATCATTTTTTTTTTCATATAACTAAAAGTGGTATTGTCACCTTTGAAAAAAAGTGTGGTATTGTCATTAGAAATTTGAGGTATTTTAAGCTGTGATATCGATAGCCATTACAACGTCATTTTCTCACCAAAACATATACAATAAGAGTATAATTTAGACCCAAAATCAAAGAAATATGAATGTACGAAGACGGTGGGGTTTTGATTAGGTCTTCTCCAAATTTTGGGTTTGATTAACTTTGTGACTAAAAAGAAAGTATGGTAATGTATGCTTGAGAAAATTCGGTGCAATTTTTATCATTATCATATTTATGAACGTTGACCATGAATTATGTACCACCACTACCGGATTTTTATCCATTGCCGGCAACTTTTATGTCGCCGGTAATGCTTGCGGACATTGCCGGCGATTTTTGCCGGAAAAATCGCCGGCAATGTAATTTTTTTATTTTTTTTCGAGACATTACCGGCGACTTTTAAGTGAGTCGCCGGTAATGTCTCGATGGTAATGATATTACCGGCGACTTAAATTAAGTCGCCGGTAATGTTTAAAAAAAAAAAAAAAAAAAAAAACATTACCGGCGACTTAATTTAAGTCGCCGGTAATGTCATTACCTTCGAGACATTACCGGCGACTCACTTAAAAGTCGCCGGTAATGTCTCGAAAAAAAAAAAAAAAATTACATTGCCGGCGATTTTTCCGGCAAAAATCGCCGGCAATGTCCGCAAGCATTACCGGCGATATAAAAGTCGCCGGTAATGGGTAAAAATGTTGTAGTGCACCAGGATCATGATCGATAGTAATTCATACAGATATAGATATGTGTATATGAGCAATTAGAAATGGGCTCTCATTATAAATTTACTAGCTTAACTACCCGTGTGTACACACGTGTTAAATCAGATCAACCACTACTTTATCCACTTCTATGACAGTTTTTGTTGGGCAAAATTGTTGTTCATCTTTTTTTTTGTCTCGCGCCTGATTTTTCTTTTCTTTCTCTTTCTTTTCTAGTGCATTACAATATTATCCTCAATTTATATCTTATGTTTTTTTTTCTTGGGATGCTTTTATTTTTTCATAGAGATATTTTCGAGTTTTCATAATTTGGTATGGGATGACACCAAAAATCACTCTTGGCTTTATATTAGTAGAGATATGATAAAAAAAGGGACTCTGAAGAAAAACCGAAAAAGAGACTGAGCGCAGAAGCAAATTAATTTTCAGTATTTTCTAAAAAAGAAAAAAGAAAAACATACAAACCCATGAGTCCATGAGAACTATGAGGCCGAGACAACCCGATCCACTCATATTAGCCCAGCTACTTTCGATCACCAATACTAAAGCAGCCCACCATAACAATGGCCCATATATAAGAAGCCCATTATCGTTGCACCCATATCAACATTCCTCGATCCCCTTTGTAATTTCTATTCTATCTACAGCTATAAGCTCGATCTGTATGATGATTTTCCCTAAACAAACTAAATGGGACACAAATGTTGGTAACTGGTAAGTGTGGCTTAGAACAACGAGAAGAAAGGAGGCAATGCTATCACCAATTGCCAAACTTAGCAGCCATATATATATATACTTTGATTCATAAGAAATCTCTATTCCTCATCATGTTGGAATTTGCTGGTAGCTTTGCATGTACAAGTGTACAATTAGTAATGGAAGTTGTCCTCAGTTGTTGGCTTTGCCGGAAGGGATATGCATAAACTTGTGACCTTGAAAGAATTGAAGATCAACGACCGTTCTACATTGGGTGAAAGTTGTCGATGGAAAGAAGGTCAGGACTGGTGCAAGATCGCTCTGTGTTGCCAAGATCTCAAATTCTCAATAGATGGAGAGGTAATTGCATCAAATGATGATTAGGTACCAATCTATTCCTTACGTCAATTTTGTTATCCATGCATCATAATAACTAAAACATGCATTAAATAAACACTCAAAATATAAATTAATCACATACAATTTAAAACTCATTTGTTGTAGATCTAACTTTGGTAAATAATGTATGGTTCAAACTCGGGGATTGAATGGCGCATTGTGTATAAGAAAAAAGGGGGTTTTCGAAAGTTGTTTTCTAACCTAATTTACTACCTAAAAATGTCACATACACAAACAAGTCTTCCTAAGACTCTAGCATGCATAAACTCATAGACAAACAATACATAAAAGACTCTTAAAAATACTAATTCATGTTATGACAAAAATAAACCTAACAAAACCTAATTTATAATATAAAAGTGATCATCCCATCCTAACCAATCATGCATTTATATGAAATTATTCTCTATTATCTACAAAATTTACAAATCCTAATTCCAAATTACATGTTATAATAATTGAATTAAAGTGCAATGATCGCATATAAACACCATAATTTCATAATCATCGAATTAAACAAAGATAGACACTAACATGCAATCATCACACATAAACATCTTAGTTAACATATTCTCTACCCAACCCAAAGCATTAAGTGAAACACATAACATGCAAAGAGGAATAAAGACTCATAAACACATGGAAGATATATGGAATTCAAACATAGTATAAAACCAAAATAAACACAAAATCACCAATTTTTCACACAAAGTAATACAAAAACAAGAAGAACTACGGAATAAAGATTCCATGTTTACACTTTTTTTTTTCTCGTGATCGCACTAAAACTCAAGGGTAACAAGGAAGCTTTGGTGGTGGTGGCATTGAAATTTTTGAGGCGGTGAGTATGGTGTAGTCGAACCAGCCTTGTAGAACTTTGATGGAGGAGAGTTTGTGAGTATTTTGGCAGCAAGAGGGCTAAAATAAAAGATGATATAATTAGGTTCGAGCCTCTTATATTTATAGGCATTACATGATATCATATCCTCACAAATCTAGGTTTCCTCCTCCACCCGGGTAGAAATGACATCCAATAATAATTACACTTTCCTAGAGTTGTGGATCACCAAAAATTATGATTTTGGTGTCGTTGGAAAGAAGACTCGAAGAGCTTTCCAACCATAGGTAGACTGCTATCTAATTCCTCTTGGGATGTTCCCAGTAATCGTTTGAAGTTGGCTGATCTGCACAGACAGATTTTCTTTCCTTATTCTTCATGATTTCCTTATTCTTTTGACTTTGGAAATCTTTTTCTTGCCATATTTTGTGCTCCACGAAATTGGCTGATTAGATCTTCATATTTGGGTAATCCAAATGTTCTTCTAATTAATTTGAGTCATTTTCATTTATTTTTCTTCAAAATCTTTCCGGAAGCTTCCAAATCCTAGCCAATATAGGAAAGGTTTTCCTAGTCAACTAATGATTTCTTTTTCTCTTCAATTTTTCTTCTTCTTCCTTTCGAATTTCGAACCAATCTTCTTTTCCGATTTCTTCATTGTCTTATTTTCCATTTTTCCTTGTGTTTTGCATGCTTGTAGGCTCCTTTACTCCGTCTCTTTTGATAAAAACCTAAAAACAACAAAATACATTAAAACTAATAATACTAAATAATTAACAAAGTAAAAATATAGAGAATAATACACTAATTAATACATCTAAAATGTGTAGATCAATACATGCTAAATTTTATACATAATATATTCCAAATTTATTAATAGATTAATTCTTCGGATTTCAGATCATTGATCAATGGTCGGAGTGGTCGCTATGAAAAGTCATTCAAGATTTTGTAAATACTATGTAGTATTCTTGTAATCGTGTACTAAACCCTTATATATAAGAGGGCCGGTTTCATCTTATCAATGGAAAATGATCTCTTTTCTCCTCCGAAACTTTTTTACACTTTGTCAATGAAAGAGTGTATGTCGTGAAATGAAGAGAATAAAAAATGAAAAAAAAACAGAGAATTTTTTTGAAGGCGAAAACAAATAAATTTTGTAGTGCATGAAGTAAATTTTATAGCCGAAACAGAGCTCTTTATTTCGACTCCAAAAATCGCCCTCTTGCATATAGTGTCAACAACTCAACATAAATAAACAAGTTTGAGCCATGAGTTATTTTTTTTCCTTCTTTGTTTTTTTTTGGCCTCTACAGTTCTACTTGGCTAACAATAGCCAAATTTGTTAACAAGAGATATCTCGATCATCAATATGGAACAATAGTCCAACTGGGAGTAACGGAACGTTTCTGGCATGCACCCATCACATCATCTATTGCCGTAATGCAGTTCGTTTGTTGAGATTATTGAAAATTTCTTGTTGACTTGATCATCACAAATTTGCTGCTCATGACTTATAGTTATCGACATAGATAAAGTCCACAATTATTGAATAGCACATGGCACTGTCCCGCATACTCCCAGTCTTTGTACGTACAGCGGAAGACTTCAAGTCTTCGTCGGTATTGGTTCACATATCACCACAAAAACCAGGCCTTACCCAGACACATAAACAGTTAAAACACATACGACTTTAATCTTTCTTCTTTACAAGTTCCAAATCGTGATGGAGTTTGTAAGCGGTGTTGCAACGAATGTCGTCTCTAGGCTAGCCTCCTACACTACCCGGGAGGTTTGCTTGGCTTGGGGAACACAGCTTGAGTTAAAGAAGCTCAAAGACACCATGTCAACAATCAAGCTCGTTCTGGAGGATGCAGAGAAGAAGCAAATGAACGACTCCTTGCTTGCTCGTTGGTTAGGGAACCTCAAAGATGTCTGCAACGATGTTGAGGATGTATTGGATGACTTTGACTTCCAGAAGCTTCAACAACAAGTGCTCATCAACAAAAGTCGGAATAGGAGAGCCAAAGCAAAGGTACACCAATTCTTCTCCCGTTGGAATCCAATAGTCTTTAACTTCAAAATGGGTCATAAACTCAAAGAAGTTAGAGAGAGACTAGATGAGATTAACAAAGAAAAGAACGACTTTTCTCTCAGTAGTGAAACTTCTCATATGCCTCCAAAGGCGCATGATAAGGGAAGGATGAGTGACTCTATACTGGAGTCGTTGGTTATTGGGAGAGATGGAGATAAGAAACAAATAATCGAACATCTCTTGAGTGATAGTACTAATCACTTGAGTGATGATGAGAACTCATCTGTTATCTCCATCGTTGGTCTAGGAGGGTTAGGAAAGACTACACTTGCTAAGTTAGTATACAATGATCCTAAGGTAGAGAAAACTTATAAGACGAAGATGTGGGTATGTGTCTCGGATGACTTTGATATTCGAACATTGGTTGAGAACATAATTGTTGCTGCAACCAAAGAAAAGTGTGACTATACATGCCCGAATCTTATGAAAATACGTTTGCAAGATGAATTGAGGGGTAAATTTTTTTTATTGGTATTGGATGATGTTTGGGACACAAAGTCAACTGGAATAACTCGCCAGAAGTGGATCGAGTTGAAAACATTATTAAATGTTGGAGCTTATGGGAGTAAAATCATGGTGACAACGCGAAGTCATTCGATTGGTAAACTTGTGAATCCCATACACATGCATGTCTTAGAAGGGCTTGGTGACAAGGATTGCATCACCTTGTTCCTGAGCCGAGCTTTTAGCAAAGGTGAGGAGGAAAGATATCCACACTTGGTCGAAATTGGGGAGAAAATTGTGAAGAAGTGTGGAAGAGTTCCTTTAGCAATAGTTACTCTAGGGAGTATGCTCTATAAAAATAAAGATAAACAATACTGGGTGCGAATGAGAGATAATCACATGTGGAGTACTGTAGAAGATGACAAAACTATGCAGGTACTCAAGCTGAGTTACGATGCATTACCATCTTACTTGAAACCTGTTTTTGCCTTTTGTTCATTGTTTCCCAAAGATTATTTGTTTAATAGTGTAATTATTATTCAATTATGGATGGCACAAGGTTATCTTACATCTAGTGAAGGAAACACCGATTTTCAAGAGATTGGGCTAGGTTATATCAAAGAATTTTGTTCTCGATCATTGTTTCAAGTTGAAACAGATATTTCAACTGTGAACACCTTTAAAATTCATGATTTAGTTCATGATCTAGCCATGTCAATTGCACCAGTAGAATACTCCACAATAAATGGTCGTAGAGTTTGTGACAGTTTTGAAAAAATTCGTCACATCTCACTATCCAACAAAGATTTGTCTGAAAATCATGAGAACGGAGTTACCCAACTCATGCTCCAGGCAGATAAGTTGAGGATTATTCTATTTCCAACTGAAGATTATGGGATTAACCAAGCTTCCCTACGGATGTGGATATCAAGATTCAAGTGCATGCGAGTGCTAGATTTGCATGGATCAACTCTCGAGGAGATACCAAGTTCCATCGGTAACCTGTGTCATCTGAGATTTCTGGATCTGTCATGGAATAAGAATATAAAGAAGCTCCCTGATTCCATTTGTAGGCTGCTGAAATTGCAATATTTAGACTTGAGAGGTTGTGAGGCACTTGAGGAATTGCCCAAAGATATAGGCAACCTGATCAACCTTACACACTTGGTGATAACGACACAACAAGTGTGTTTTCCGAAAGGAACATTCAGAGGTCTCAGCTTGCTTCAGACTCTGTTCTTTACGAAATGTAAAAATCTCAAATCTTTGGGCGAAGACTTTGAATACCTCCTTGACCTTCGACAGCTGTGGATTGGAGGCTGTGAGAATCTGGAATCATTACCATCTAATTTGAAGAGCTTGCGAGCATTTGATACTTTGTCCATTCGGGGTTGCAAAAATCTTGAGCTAATGAGGTCGGGACAAGGAATTCAAGGTCTTCGGTCTTTTAATATCATCGAATTAGATTTAGAAGCCCTCCCTGATTGGGTTCAAGAGTCTGCAGGCACTTTACAGAGCATAGTAATCCAAGATTGCCAGAATCTCATGGCACTTCCAGAGTGGTTGAAAGACATGACATTGCTGGAGGTACTATGGAATGACAACTGCCCCAAATTGTCTGTTTTACCGGAAGGCTTGCATTGCCTCACTTCTCTAAGGCAATTGGTAATCTTTCACTGTCCTGAGTTGAGTAGAGATGCCAAAAGGCAATTCAAAGGTGAGGAATTTGCCACGTTCAAGCGAGACACAAATATTCAACTTGACTATATCTCTGGCGATGAAGATGAAGATGCAGGTGATCATGAATGGAGGAGGATTAGTGTTTTCAAAAAAAGGGATGAATGATCGGTCAGGTATTGTTAACAATCTACTACTTTTTGCATCTTCCTGATAGTCGCATATTTATGCGTCTATTCGGTATTTAATTCCTTCCTTATATTTAGTTTATTGTTATTTAATTGAGAATTTTAATTTTAATTTAATTTATTATTTTATAGGTTTTGTGGAGAAATAAAAGAAAAGGAAATAAAAGAAGGATTCCTAGCTCAATATAGAATGAAGAGGGAGTTTTGTGCAATTAAAGAAGTCTTTTCCAAGAATGACTTGAGGGAACTAATTAGGAGATCGACCTATATAAACCTATTTTTAGGTTTTGAGAAGGCTAATCAACAATCTTGGAGAGAAAACTCGAGCTAGAGAAGAGAGCAGCCGAAATAGGAACTCAGCCCGACCTTCGATCCATCGAAGACCCAGCTTTGACCCATCAAAGCTGGACAGTAGAGCTAGATCTTCATCTTCTTCTTGATTTGTAAACTCTATGCTTTGTTTTGACTCTTTTACTATGACTTTTAGTAGCTAAACTCATTGCTAAGGGACTGTTTGAAGTCCCGTACATGAAGTATTTCTAATGTATACACTTTAACCTAGTTTTGCATATTCAATTCGAATGAGGTTTCTTTCTCTATGTGGTTCATTAATGAATTCTTGTATGTTTGTTTTAGTGCGCGACTTAGTGTATGCTAGGATTCTATTGTTATGAGATACGGACGACTGAAAATAATTTTTTCCACCGGATTCTCTAAAGTGACACCCTGGATAGATTAGTTCGTCAGGAGATTGAAATCTTCGGTCTAGCAGGACGCACTCATAGTGTACTTGTGAACCCTTGTAGCTTCTCAAACTTTTTCTAGGACTTAATGATTTCTTCTTTGTAAACCTTGGGGTCCATGACTATGGGTTCAATAGAAGAATAGATGTGAAGGAGGTTCATGACAAACTCGCATAGGTATAAAGATTAGGTAATAGGAAGTGTTGTAACGATCGACCGTTCCTAGGAACTTTCATTTATTGGATATGTGCATTAGATTAAGTATGTGTTAGATTGATGGAATAACAGTGGTGAATTGCATTCCTCTTAACCCGTTCATCATATAGTCTAAACTCTTTGCATTCATAAACATATTTAATTTCAGCATTTATTTTCTGCATTAGCTACAGCTTGGCCAAATTCTTTCGGCAACCAAATCAACTTCAAATACCCTTAAATTTTGTGTGGTAGTCCACCACTAAGTCTAGTTCATTGTGTTAAAATTTCGTGGCAATTTAGTATGTCTAGAGTAGGTTTGTAATTGCATTAGTGTACTATAGTCGAGTCTGTCATCATTTCAGTATAGTGTTAGGATTTAGTTTCACAAATTCTTTGTGTTTGATAACCCATATAATTAAGTATTGCAATAATATATCAAACTTGAGAATATGGTATTTTTGAGAGGTAGTTATGCACTCATCACTTCCTATATAATTAATAATTATTGTTTGTTTTTCTTCACATTTGTTGCTTGCTTACTTGGTCTCTCTATTCAATCTTACTAGGTTAAGAATTGAGGTATACATATGCTCTCCTGGTGGTAGTTGTGGAATCTGCATTTGTGTGTGATTTGGACTTTAAGCTGTCAATTTTTGTTTTAATTTACTTTTTTCTGTAACTTTGTGAGTGTGTGTGTTTAAGAAACCAAGTATAAATCCTATAGTTGAATAAGAGATGTTGATGAACTCAACATGTGTGTGACTGATGTTCAAGATTGCGAGCGATTTGACTGTACTGTAACTTTGTATTTCTCGAATTCAATAATATGTATAATTGAATCATCATTGTTATACATGCATGCCATGCATGTTAAGTTTTCTACGTCATATATATTCCAAGTTGATCGATAGATTAATTCCTTGAATTTCAGAACATTGATCGACGATGGTCGCTACGAGAAGGATGGGACTAGCTATGGTAAGAATTGATCTCCAGTAAATAATACTTGGCTAGTTGGACTGAGCTGGAGGAAGTGAGGATCATGTAGACACGTTATGCTCGACGAGTTGGAAATTAAAAAAAATGACTTGAATATTTGTTTCTGTTGAAAAAAACGCAATTGTACTCATTAATTAAAACCAAACAGAACATCTATACCATCGCCCTTCATTTAAAATGGAGCAAGATTTTGTCACTGCACACATATAGAATTACTTTGCTTGTCGTTTCATACTGCTAGCTAGCCAGGTCTCTAGAAAACGTACAACGTTTCATTATTGGTCCCGATCGATTAATAAGGCAAACCACATTCTCCATCTTCACAATTTCAACAAGAATGAATAGAAGATATAGACAAATTATATAAATCAATTGATTTATAACAAAATAGGATGTCAATTTCACGACATTAAAAATCTTTTTAAAAATCGTATAAATAAGGATAATTTAGATACAATAATCCAAATAAGTTTGAACACAAATAATTTTTTCCTAAAGTATGTTTCATTATGTATGGCACAAGGTTATCTTACATCTAGTAAAGGAAACACCAATTTTCAAGAGATTGGGCTAGGCTATATAAGAGAATATTGTTATCGATCATTGTTTCAAGTTGAAATAGATCTTTCAACTGCGACGATCTTTAAAATTCATGATTTAGTTCATGACCTAGCCATGTCAATTGCACCAGTAGAATACTCCACAGTAAATGGTCGTCGAGTTTTTGACGGTTTTGAAAAAATTCGTCACATCTCACTAAACAACAAAAATTTGTCTGAAGATCATGAGAACGGCTTTCCCCAACTCCTGCCCCACGCAAATAAGTTGAGGACTATTCTGTTTCCTACTGAAAATTGTGGGATTAATCAAGCTTTCCTACGGACGTGCATATCAAGATTGAAGTACATGCGAGTGCTAGATTTGAGTGGATCAAATCTTGAGGAGATACCAAGCTCCATCGGTAACCTGTGTCATCTGAGATTTATGGATCTGTCATGGAATAAGAATATAAAGAAGCTCCCGCTTCCATTCGTAGGCTGCTGAAATTGCAATCTTTAAACTTAGTAGGTTGTGAGACACTTGAGGAGTTACCCAAAGACATAGGCAACCTGATCAACCTTATACAGTTACTGATAACAACACAACAGATGTATTTTCTGAAAGGAACATTCAGAAGTCTCAGCTTGCTTTAGTTTTTAGTTTTTAGGGAATGTAAAAATCTCAAATCTTTGGGCGAAGACTTCGAATACCTCCTTGACCTTCAACAACTGTGGATTAACGAATGTGAGAATCTGGAATCCTTACCATATAATTTGAAGAAATTGTCAGCATTTGGTACATTATCCATTTTGGGTTGCAAGAATCTTGAGCTAGTGAGGTCGGGACAAGGCATTCAAGGTCTTCGGTCATTTATTATCATGAAATCAGATTTAGAAGCTCTTTCTGATTGGCTTCAAGAGTCTGCATGCACTTTACAGAGCATAACAATTGCATCTTGCCATAATCTCATGGCACTTCCAGAGTGGTTGAAAGACCTGACAATGCTGGAGGTACTATAGATTGAAACCTGCCCCAAATTGTCTGTTTTGCCAGAAGGATTGCATCGCCTCACTACTCTAAGGGAATTGAAAATTCAGTACTGTCCTAAGTTGAATAGAGAATTCGAAAGGCAATCCAAAGGTGAGGAATGGGTCAGGTTCAAGCGTGACACAAAGGTGATCATGATCGAATGAAGAAGGATTAGCGTTTTCAAATCAAGTGATGGATGATCGGTCAGGTTTTATTAACAATCTACTACTTGGTAGATTGCATCTTCATATATAATTATTGTACGTTTTTCTTTACATTTGTTACTTACTTGATCTCTCTATCCAATCTTACTAGGTGAAGAATTGAGTATACATATGCTTTCCTGGTGGTGGTCGTGGAATCTGCATTTGTGTGTGATTTGGACTTCAATTACAAGCTGTTTGTGTGATTTCAATTTATGTTTAAGAAAATTGCACCAACAATGTCTGAACTTTTTTGTGCCCACCAAGTTAGTATCTGGACTCTCAAAGTAATCAATGTAATACCTAAACCGCATTTTTGCTATATTAGTAGTACTTCTGTTAATTTTCCGTCAGCAAAACATTAGTTTGCTGACGTGGCTTAGTAAAAAAATTGACTAAATTGTACCAATAATGTCTAAACTTTTCTGTGCCCGCCAAGTTAGTACCTGAACTCTCAAAATAATCAATGTAGTACTTAAACCGCATTTTTGCTATATTCGTAGTACCTCTGTTAATTTTTCATCAGTAAAACATTAGTTTGCTGACGTGGCTTACTCAAAAAGGTTAAACTTGTCATTTTATTTGATAATTAACTTAGATGAAAAATTGAGTTAAAAATGTCTTTCCCTTCTAAGTTTTGTTAACCTTCTCGTCAATGGTGATGGCGATCTCAGTATTGTAGTGACCGAGGAGGTTGATAATGGTTGGCACAACGTTGAGGCCGACGAGGTTGGGGTAGAGCTCTGAAGCGCCAGAAATGGCTTTGAGCCTCTTAATCTCGTCGTTGAGTTCGACTTCGGAGTCGGCAAAGCATTCGGGTTGGTTTGGGTACTTGAGGCGGTATGATGCTCAAAGAATAGGACTAACTTCTTTAGGGTTTGAGAGTCCAACGCATCTAGTATGCCTTTGATTTTCTCTATTCCCTCCCAAATAGGCATATCCATAAAAAAAATTGATCGGAGATAGAAGCAAGATTTTGAAGTGGTGCTCGAAATTGATGGTGGTTCTAGGCTTGAGTAAGCGCAGATACAAATTATGCTGGTTGGTTGAGTTGTGTTGGTAAGAATTAAGGACTCTGTTGATGCTGCCGATGGAGTTGGAACTCGGTCAGCGTCCGCTTTCCGATGAGATGCGCCGGATTTCGATTGTTATTGTAACTTTTGTTGTTGAGATTGTGAAGTATGTTTGTTGTTGCTACGTTTGGTCATCGATCTGGAATGTGGTGGGGTCCATGAAAGCCTCAGGTTGTGGGATCGGTGGTTCTGAGGCTGAGAAGCGTCAAAGGTTTGTGGTTGTTCATGGTGTTTCCGACGATTGATGATCTCACTCCTTTGCTAGCAAACCTTGGTTTGATGAAGTTGTCAAAGTAAAAGGAGTGAAGGTGGAGTGAGAGACCAGCGATGGTGATGGACTTGTTGGTTTCGGAGTAGAGAGAGTGACTGAATGGATATCTTTCAGTTAATAATTTAAAGTTGAAAGGGTATATTTGTCATATTGCACTAAAACATTAGTTCCTTGAGCTCTACCCCGACCTCATTGGCCTCAACGTCGTACCAACCATTCTCCACCTCCTCGGCCACTACAACACCGAGATCACCATCGTCATTGCCGAGGATGTTAACAAAACTTACAAGGGAAAGACATTTTTAACTCAAAATGTCATCTAAGTTAATTATCAATGAAAATGACAAGTTCATCCTTCTTCGAGTAAGCAATGTCAACAAATTAACGTTATACTAACAGAAAATTAATGAAGGTATTACGAATATAGCAAAAATGCGGTTTAAGTACTACATTGATCACTTTAAGAGTCTAGGTACTAATTTGGTGGACACAGAAAAGTTTACACACTATTGGTGTAATTTAGTCAAATTTTTATTAAGCCACGTCAGCAAACTAACGTTTTGCTGACGAAAAATTAACGAAGGTACTACGAATTAAGTACTATATTGATAACTTTGAGAGTCTAGATACTAACTTGATGGGCACAAAAAGATCCAGACACTGTTGGTGCAATTTTCTTTTTATTTTTTGATTTGCTTCTTTCTGTAACTTTGTGAGTGTGTGTGGTCAAGAAACCAAGTATAGATCCTATAGTTGAATAAGAGATGTTGATGAACTCAACTCATGTGTGAGTGTGTGACTGATATTCAAGATTCCGAGCGATTTGATTGTAGTGTAACTTTGTATGTCTCGAATTCAATAAAGTGTATAATTGAATCATCATTGTGATCGAGCTATCTTTATCTCTGGGTATAAGAGTTGATCACCTTGAGAAAATTTCTCTTTCTTTTCTTCTTTGGCTGTGTTCTTGATAACAAAATATCAGAATTGATTATGGAACCAACAAATTATGGATCTAATTATAACTCCATCCAATCAGATACACACTTCTTCTTCATCTCAATGAATACAAAAGTTGCATGGAACAATGTATGAGTTCAATAAGCTAGTGTTAACCTTGGCACACCTACTTATTTACTACACAGAACATTCTAACGCATCAGCTGAACAGTAGAAATCCAAAGGCAAGAGACTTAAAAATCAAAGACGACATCAACACACCAACAAAAGCCCTCAAAATTTAGCCTTACA
This sequence comes from Geum urbanum, assembly GCA_946800695.1. Classification (NCBI taxonomy): domain Eukaryota; kingdom Viridiplantae; phylum Streptophyta; class Magnoliopsida; order Rosales; family Rosaceae; genus Geum; species Geum urbanum. Next base: position 49,842,657 of record OX327011.1, read on the forward strand.
TGGGCTGTTGTAATACAATACCAATTCTGTCTCATATAATCACAATTGTTTTTAATCCCTCAAACGAACCTTCGCAGTTTGATTATGTTACGACTCCAAAATCGCCTCCTTCCTATAATAATCTAAACAGATATCAACAACCTATGAGAGTTCTACGAGCATATCATAGAAGTTGTAATGCGAGATACACGTACATCCATCAAACGAGCATCTGCACTTCAAACAGTTAACACATACCTCATGAATGTGGAACAGTAACCTTTCATCTCTCAGCCAAATAACATCTGATTTTATCTGTAGAATCAATGCGATCAACTATTAAGGCTGTTGGAAGTCGAGCTCCAGTTTTCTTTTTAGATGTGTTCTGTCAGCACTACACAAAAAGAAATAATCCAATCAACGCCTCTCAGATAGGAATGAAGAATAACCCCAACTTTTGTTTTCAAAGAATAAGAACAGCTTTCAAACAAGCAAAACAAGTAGTTATGTCATGCAAGGTAGAGCTTCCAACCTAAACTGTAGTACTAATTTGAGCACAAAGGTTAAAGACTTAAAAGGGAAATAGAAAGCACTATGTAAATAGCACTTACCTATTTATTGTAGGCCTATTGGGAGGTTTTGCTCCAAAGATAGAAAAATCTACTGACATCGGCACTTGTTCATTCCTGCTTGTACTTTCACTAGCAGCCTGTTTGACGTCTCCAACATGATCATCAACCTTACCCAAGTGGGAACCTTTTCCTTCAAAACTTGTGAGTTCTGGCATCACTCTCCGTGACTTTCTTGGAGGTGACAACACAGTAGGACCCTCGTTAAAATCTGAAGCTTTAGAATTTCCGGACTCCTTCTTTGGAGCAGGCCTGGGAAGTTTATCTGGGTCTGTAGGTAGTGGTGCAGATGTGAAGTACCTAAAAAAAGGCCACAGTGATCAGAAGGAGAACCAATACAAAAACACAGAACCCATAAATTGGTTAAATTAAATGGCTAGAGTTACATACCTGTGCTCTAATGCCTGCTGCACAGATATCCTAGCTTTTGGGTCATAAGTAAACATCTTTGATAGTAAATCAAAGGCATCATCACTAGCCATAGCAAACCTTTTACGCAAAGCGGATGGTGGAGCATACTGGTATTCCACATAATCAGGAAGGTAGACCATATCAGGCCACTGAGAAGCTGTCGGAGTCCCGAAAGCTGCGAAAATCTTTCCTAGTTGATCGATGTCACTTGTTCCCTATCAGATATTGTAGATCACATGAAAAGACAATCAGAAAATATACACCCGGTATAGAGTTTGATTGTAATCAAATCAAAACAGCCTATGGAGTAAAAAGAAGCAAACATAATTATGAAGAACCGTTGCAAGAAGTAAAATAGCCAGTTAAAAATCGATACAAGATCAGAACAGTAAATGCAGTTTCATGCTATTTAGCAAAAATAAGTAAAACATATTGAACTTCCACAGTAAAAATTTTGGCTAGTAAAATCCACTGTCGCTATTTTATAACCAAATAACTACAGTCAAATATATCGAAGCCTCATTATCAATTTCATCTCTATAAATTTTCTGATAACAGGAAGAGAAGTGTTGAACAGAACGGAGAAAGTAACCCAAACGAGGATTCTTATTTCTTAATCATTGCTATGTCATGACAGCGACCGAATACTTAAGATGAAAATTACAGGCTAAAGATGCACCAGCACAGGCATCAGCTTAAAACAAGTACTTGATCATTGCAGAAAACTTGAACACATTGAGATATATGCCAAACATGAATTGGAAAAAACACAAATAACAAAGTGACCATAATTCAAACAGAAGCAAAAAAAAATGAGAATACCTAATGAAGAACAGTAAACCATGCGTATAGATTATACCTGCAGAAATGGTTGTCGTAGGAGAAGCTCAGCAAATATACAAGCAGCGGCCCAAACATCCACCCCAGGTCCATATTGTTTCGTTCCGAATAACAGCTCCGGTGCTCTATACCATCGAGCAAAAACCTATTCATGTGGTTCCAGAGCTTAGGACAAGCTTGCACTCAATAACAAACTGATAGCTGGTTCTAGCTCGAAATATTAATCATTGCATAATCAAATGGAACCGGATGAGTGACAGATGCCTACCTGATGAGTGAACCTGCGATCTGGACTCCCAAATACTCTTGCTAAACCAAAATCTGCAAGTTTAAGCTGTCCATTGGGTCCTATCAACAAGTTGTTGGGCTTCATATCCCTGCAAAGCACAATTAGCACCACACGTGAGACATATTATAACCACCAACTAATAGACCTGCAAGTAACTTTCTTGACATGAAAGGCATACCTGTGTAGAACCCATTTCTTGTGGCAAAAAGCAAGTCCTTTAAGCGTCATCTGAATATAGGACTTTATGTCAGCTGGCGAGAGGACTATATTATGATTACGTATTACAGCTTCAAGGTCCGTCTCCATAAACTCAAATACAAGATGCAGGTTTCCTTTATGAGGGAATGCATCAATCAACTCAATAATATTCGGATCCTTCAGCTCCTTTAGCAATTTAATCTCTCTAAGCGCTGTAACATTCACCCCTTCCTTCTGCTTCCCAACCCGAATCTTCTTTATAGCTACCGTCTGTCCCGTCTGCACAACAAAATCCATCCAAACCACACACTCATAAATCACACAGTCCACTCATCGCTACTAAAAATCACTCAACCAAGTAACAAACAGCCACGAAAATAAGATCCTTCACTCAAAAGACATTCGCTTTCAGCTCCTTCTACTCGGGCAAAGTCTCCGAATTTCTTAACTAAACTCAATTTATACAACAAACCTACTCCATCCTCGATCCATCAAACAAGCACAAGCTTTCTACTTTCTAATTTCTACTATCAGCTCACATTTGCATTATTCCTTCTAAGCCTTAGTCTATTAAAACCCAGCTTGAAGTTTAAGCATGATTCAAATAACAACAAACACATTAATATCTATACAATTTTCATCTAATGTTTCAAAACAGCTATATAAAACACATAAAAATCAGAAATTTAATTTCTTCAGAACCCTATAGCTCAAATTCTCCACACACATACATAAACACAAAGCAATTCCAACACCCTGAATTAGAAAATTTAAACAAAAATAAAGGAGCAAACTTTACCCAAAAATTAGAACAAAAAAATCCAAGTGTTGGGCACTTACATATGTATCAATGGCTTTGTAGACGACTCCATATGTACCTTCTCCGAGAACCTCGCGCTTCAAATATCTATCTGCGACCTTCTTCTCTGGATCGGCATCGCCCATTGGAGTAAAGATTTGATTTTTATTTACTGATTAAAGTGGAGATGGATTATTGAGTGGGTTTTGTACTCAGAATTGGGGATTCTGTGGGCAATTCAATATGCACATAGAAAGAATTTTAGGGTTTAGAAATTTGGGCGCTGTTTGCTTTAAGAGGAAGCCGTTCAAGGCTCCAGAGAGAAAGAGAGTGAGTGTTGAAGCTGCGTATATTTTTCAGTTTCTTTCTAATTGTTTTTGTTTTATATTTACTTTTTTTTTGTTATATATAATTCATTTTCTCTTAAGATTATTATGGGTCATTTTATTCACACACTCCCAAATATTATATACACATCCCATTTTTAACACCCCCACTATTAATTTTATTATTTCAATAATTACTAAATAGCCAACCCTAAATTTTCAAAAATACTCTCATTCATTAGATTACTATACCAACCATTAACCTTGTTTCACGTCTATTTTGGTGGTAGGGTTCATAATAATAAAAGAAGAACAGTACATATAGAAGAATCAAGTTTTATGAAGAGCGACAATACTCGTCAATTATCCAAGTTGACAAATTCATGGATGAGTCACGTTCTAATTCCACATCTTTCTTAATTATTCTTCTTATCCAAGTGGATTCACTATTTTACAGTTGATCGTCAGAGGCAAATTTCACCATCGCGTTTTCTTTCAAAGATTAAATTAAATTTTTGATGGTTCTTTGTACTATATTGTGTTTCAAAGAACTAAATTCAAAAGATAGTAATCAAAATTCAGTCCAAAATGAAGAATAAATACCTTAGGAGTTACTTTAGAATCCATTTCGCCTCTAAAACTTTTTTTTGATAGATCGCCTCTAAAACTAATTAATAGATGATCGATTTGGTTCTAAGATTCCATCAATGATGGACTTTGTAAACATGAGAGCCTTAATTAAATTATTTTTTAAATTTTTAAATAGATTTCTATTTTGGTAATTTTATTAATCTTGAAAAGTCATATTTGATGACTCAAAATGTGGAATGTGTATTTAGTAGTTAGGGGTGTGTGAATAAAATTTCTCATTACTATGTTGTTGGTTTTATCTTTTGTGGGTTTGACTAGAATATCTAGCTACCACAAATCCTGTATTTCCTCGTTGTGTTTGTGACAGAAGTTTCCATAAGACCTACATGATGCAAAAATATGAAATAACTAGTTGATATTTTAGTAGCTCTATTAAGTGCGAAGTTTCGCACGAAAATTTTAGTGTGAAGTTTTATTTTACGCAAAATCGACAAGACAATTTCAAATATTGAAATCACTCATATTTTAGATATACATGCAAGGTTATAAAATTTCAGCTTAATCTGAGATGTTTTGACTATTTGATTACCACATTATTTAACAATTTTCACATATTCTCTGATTTAGCTAAAAAATCGAATGTGATGATTAAATGGTTAAAATAAACTCTGATTGAGCTCAAATTTTACAAGCATAATCCTTACATGAATGTCTAAAGAATGAATGATTTTAATTTTCAAATTATTTTGTCGACTTTGTATTAAATAGAACTTCACTAAAAAAATTCAGATAATTCGTTATTTTTATAATAGGATGTATTTTCAATCATAATTTATGACCGAGTTCGTTCTGGTGGACAGTGTCAGGTGGGCAGTGTGACTACGATCGAGAATAAGAACATGCCTCGATCTTGTGACATAAGTCTTATTGTGTTTGTGTTAGAACCGTAACGTTTTACTGTTTTTTTTTAAGAACGTTTTTATGTTAACTAGCTAGCTAGATAACATTCCATCTCATTTTTCTAGATTGATCATGTAATTTAATTGTACTTGAATTTAGTCAAGAACTTAAATACTTTTTATTATGGTTAGTTTCAACTATTGAGACTGACATATATAGGCAAGCAATGATGGAAGCCATCTCTAGTATGCATGAGTTGTAAACTCTATAACCAATTGAACGCAGAAGCCAAGTCTTCCACGATATTTAATTAGCCAAGATTGAACAATAATATTCGATCAAAACTATAAAAGAAATTATCTTCCATCAAAGAGCTCGATCCCTATACATTTTCCAACAAGTTTAAGACATTTATATATCAGATATGCAGGGTCGGTCTTGAGGGAGAGCGAACTGGGCGACCGCTCAGGACCTAAACTCTTGAGGGCCCATTTTTATTCACTTCTAGCAATTCTAGCAATATATAAAAGAGTAAAAAAAATTAAATTGTTTATTACTACGATTAGAAAGCAACACCGTCAATTATCCAAAAAAAAAAAGAATGAAGCAACACCGTCCTCTTCGACTCCTTGAGTTTTCTCATCTTCTTATTTTTCAATATTCAATCCTCCTAATTTCTCAAGTCTCATAATCAATCATGGAGAAAATAACTCATATTATATCCCTCAGTCTCTCTATAAATAGGCCAATAATTCATCTGAGTTTACCTCATCTCTGAATCGGCTGGATCTTTGGGCTGCAAGTGCAGTTTCTCAAAAATTAGATAACTTCACTAGTTTCAGTTTGTGAGTCGATCAATTAGTCTTACCATCGTTATTGCAGTTGTAAATTACGAAATTAGAATCATTTGTCTTTTTTCTTCTAATTCCTTGGTAGCATTTTAGCTTACTCGTGAGTTAAAGCAAATGAGATGCCCACCAAGTGCTTGATATAATGCCTCTAAGGCTCTAACTCATCAGGAGAAGAATATGAAAAAGACGATGAAATGTGTTGAGAATGTCCATCTTTTGAGTGATTTAACTTGAGCAAGTCAACAATAATTGATTGAGAAATAGTATTTTTCGTTGAGGAGTGCTGGATTTGATATATCAAATTTATACAATTATATTGATATAAGTGATCTTCTTGTATTCTTGATATACCAGTGGTCTTTGTCTCTTTGTATTCTTGTATATTTGAACTTTTTGTATTTATGACGTTATTAGTTGTTATTGTTAAGTTATCTTAGTAGCTCATAAAAGTTTTTCTTGCAGAAAATTATATTAAATGTTACTTAATGACACAATATTACTTGATAGTTGATACTAATGTATATTTGAGTTGTTTGCAGCCATTCTATTTCTTTTTTTTTGTTCCGTAAGGGGCCCAACTTTATTTTTTGCCCCGGGCCTTGAATTTCTCAGGATCGGTCCTGCAGATATGATAGAGGTGAAGTTGCTTGGCACATCACAAAGCTTCCCCTGCATTAGGGTTCAGTGGGCTTTGAAGCTGAAGGGTGCGGAGTACGAGTTCATAGAAGAAGATTTACTAAACAAGAGTCATCTCCTACTCAAGTATAACCCTGTCAACAAGAAGGTTGACAAAGCGGGTAAACACATCTCAAAGATACCCTATTCACAATCTGGATATATCAATGTAGTAAAATAAATAGGGGTTGTCGAACACAAGGAATTTGTGAAACTAAATCTTAACAAACTACTATGCTGACAGACTCGACTACAGTACACTAATGACTATGCGAACCTAAGCTAGACAGATTCAAATGCTACGAAATTTGGACACGATGAACTAGACACAGTGGCAGACTACCACACAAAATTTGAGGGTATTCGGAGTTGATTTGGTTACCGAACTGAATCGGCTAAGCTACAGCTAATGCAGAAAATAAATGCTGAAAGTAAACTGCTCATGAATGCAAATTGATTTAAACTATATGATTAAAGAGTTAAGTGAAATGCAATCCACCACCGTCATTCCATCTATCTAACACATACTTAACCTAATGCACATGTCCAATGAATGAAAGTTCCCAGGAAGAGTTGATTGTTACAACCACATCCTATTACCTAATCCTTATGCCTATGCAGGTTTGTCATGGATCTCCCATACATTTATCCCTCTATTGAACCCATAGTCATGGACCCCCAAGGTTTACAAAGAAGAAAGCATTAAACTCTAGAAAATGTTTGAGAAGCTAAAAGGGTTCACAAGTACTCTATGGGCGTGTCTCGCTAGAGCTATGGATTTCAATCTCCCGACGGTAAAATTGGCGTATCACTATAGAGAATCCGGTGGAAGAAATTATCTTCAGTCGCCCGTATCTCATGAAACTAGAACCCTAGCATGCATACTAAGTTGGCCACCAAAGCAAACATACAAGAATTCATACGGTGAATCATTCAGAGAAAGAAACCTCATTCAAAGAATATGCAAAACTAGATTAAAGTGTATGCATTAAATAGACTTCATGTACGGGGCTTCAAGCAACCCCTTAACAAAGGAAAATTAGATACTAAAAGTCATAAATAATAATATCAAATAATTCATGAAAGATGAACAAAAAAGGAGAAGAAATAAATTCTTGATCCCCGTCGGGATCGCAGGCTTGCAATACTGCTCCTCCATTTTCTTCCACTTCTTCTTCTTTCTTTATTCTTCTTTTCTTTTGTCTTTTTCTCCTATTCTCTCTCCTCTCTCGCCATCCACCCCCCTCCTTTAGCTAGCTGAATATATATACATATATATAAGCATGCAACTAGGTTAATCATCCTAGCAAGCCCACGTGCATGATGTTTCCAACTCCAATTCTACTTCCTCTTTTCTTTGTACTAAGTCAAGGCACATGTCAGACTTCAACTCCACTTGCACTTCTTCTTTCCACAGTCCAAGTCCACACAACCTCTTTATTAATCTGCTCGCCCGGCTCTTCTTCGCCAAGAATTCCAACAGTATCCTTCATGGATTACAATTCCTACACCTCGTAAGTCTTCCTCTTCCACAATAACTCTTAAAATATATTATTTAATCTCCTTTTCTTCATTGATCCCCAAAACATCTAAAAATAAATAAACATAATTAATTCATTCAATTAATAACAAAAAACTAAATATAGGGAACAAATTAAATACCAAATAGACGCATAAATATGCGACTATGAAAGGTCCCAGTGCTAGTACACCATGACAAACCAATCTCTGAGTCACTTGTGATCCTCGAGTACATTGATGAGACATGGAAGGAGAGCCCCTTGCTTCCTCGGAGCCCTTATGATAAAGCATTGGCTCGGTTTTGGGCCAAATTTGTCGATGACAAGGTACGTATACGTAGGGAAATTCTTAGATGCAGACACATATTAATATATACAGATTTAGGAATTTGGCTAACTCTTAGGTCATATATTCACATCTCCACCATTCAGATTTTAGGTCTTAATGTATAAATTTCTTTTACAAAGTTTCATCTGATTTGGTGATGATTAAGTTACTTAAATATATCAAATTAACGAATGGACAGAAATCAGTCCAACCTAAACCGTTTGTGTATATAAGTGGTAAATCATGATTTTGAAAACTCAAATTATTATCATATTGAATGAAACTTTATAGGTTTCGTCTATATTTATATATCTATAAACTGAACGATAGAGATGTAATTATGTGACTAAAAATATTGACTAAATCAAGAAGATCCGCATATACTAAAATATGCATCCGAAAGGCATGTATATACGTATATACTAATTTCATGCTAGTATATATGAAAGACTAATGTCACAATCTAATGCAGGTTGTGATGGGAGTATGGGGAGCTTTCGCTGCCGAAGGACAGGCGAAGGAGAAGGCGGTGGAGGCTGGACTAGAACTGCTAGCATATCTTGAGCAGCAGATTGAAGGGGAGAAGTTTTTTGGTGGAGAGCAAATAGGGTACCTTGACTTAGTACTGGGTTGGATTTCTCATTGGCTCAATGTGATGGAAGAGGTCGGAGGCATGAAGCTACTGGAAGCTGAGAGGTTCCCATTTCTCCATGAATGGGGTCAGAACTTCATCCAAGATCCGATCATCAAAGAATGCATTCCAACCAGAGAAGAGTTGAAGAATATTTCTAGTTTAGCCTCAGTTACGGGCGTTCATTGGTAGCTAATAAACCATGATATCATGATCAGCTAGTTCATCTCATTGAGCAACTTTAAATTTTTTGAGATGATTTCCTAGGCTCCTTCTTCCTTATGTGACCTAATATAAAATGAAGCGTTATATTTGATGTTTGCAGTCTCGGACTCTCCATCTCTTATGTTACATTATTCTATCAAAGTTGGATACTTTATGGATAATATATACTAGTTTCGCGTACCCAACTTGAGACTATGTTGATTGACATTCCGCAAGCAATGATGTCATGGAGGAATTAAAGGATGATAGTGATAGAAGGGAACTTATCCTCAGAAAATAACAGTTGTGCATGCCTTGACTTATAACAGTGAAGCGACTTTTCCATGATATATAGCCCTCGTTGAACACAAGAATTGCTTAGTGTTGATAAAGAGTAGTAGCTTAAAAATGGGAGGGGTGAAGCTGATTGCCACAACTCAAAGCTTCTTCTGCGCTAGGGTTCAGTGGGCTCTGAAGCTCAAGGGGGTGGACTATGAGTTCATAGAAGAGGATTTGAGAAACAAGAGCTCCATGTTGCTCAAGTATAACCCTGTTCACAAGAAAGTGCCAGTCTTTGTGCACCATGACACTGCCATAGCCGAGTCGCTTGTGATTCTTGAGTACATCGATGAGACGTGGAAAGAGATCCCCTTGCTTCCACAGGACCCTTATGAAAGAGCCGAAGCTCGGTTTTGGGCCAAGTTTGCTGATGAGAAGGTAACCTTTTCTTTGTTGAATCTGTGTGTACCTATGTATCGAAATGATGATTGGCATCATAAAGTTGGTTTTGATCTTATGTTGTGTGCAGGTTTGGTTTGGAGTATGGACAGCTTGCAAAGAGGAAGAAGGAGAAGATAAGGAGAAGGCAAAAGAGGCTGCACTAGAATCATTAGCTCATCTTGAGAAGTTGATTCAAGGGAAGAAGTTTTTTGGTGGAGAACAAATAGGGTACCTAGATTTAGTGGTGGGCTGGATACCTCATTGGCTCAATATCATAGAAGAAGTTGGAGGCATGAAGCTACTTGAAGCTGAGAGGTTCCCATGTCTCCTTGAATGGAGTCAGAACTTCATCCATACTTCCCTCATCAAAGAATGCCTTCCACACAGAGAAAACTTTGTCGAATACTTGAGGGCGAGGGTCAGCTACTTACGTTCCTTAGCAGCCAACAAAGCATGATCTCATGCTTTGGGAGTATGTATACGTACATGCCTTCTTAGATGGGGACCCTCGTAAATATTGAAATATGCAAATTTGTTTTATTTGGCCAATATTTTTGGTCACATAATTACATCTCTATCGTTCAATTTATAGATATATATATGTATATATTAACTCTGTAAAGCTTTGTTCAATTTGACGATTATTTGAATTTTCATCATCGTAATTTACCAATTATATACCCGAACGGTTCCAGTTTTACTGATTTTTGTCTGTTGATTAATTTGAACTAGTTAGGTAAATCAACCATCACTAAATTAGATAAAACTTTATATAAGTGATATATACACTAAGACCTAAAATATGAATAGTGGAGATGTGAATTGAGCGCGAGGGTCAGCTACTTGCGTTCCTTAGCAGCCAACAAAGCATGATCTGATGCTTTGGGAGTATGTATACGTACCTGTCTTCTTAGATGCAGACCTCTGTAAATATTGAAATATGCGGATTTTTTTTATTTGGCCAATTTTTTTGGTCACATAATTATATTTTCACCGTTCAAATTATATATATATATATATATATATATCAACTTTGTAAAGTTTTGTTCAATTTGATAATCACTTGAATTCTCATAATCGTGATTTATCACTTGTATAAACGAACGGTTATGGTTTTACTAATTTTTGTCCACCGATTAATTTGGTCTAATTAAGTAATTTAACCATCACCAAATTGGAAGAAACTTTACAAAATGATCTATACACTAAGACCTAAAATCTGAATGGTAGAGATGTGAATATATAACCTAAAAATTAACCAAATTAAGAAATTCACATATATTGAAATATGCAGACTCCGGATCTAAGAATTTCTGCTTATACGTATATGCATACCATTGTTTTCATACTAGTATATTTAACGTATGAAATTGACGAAGTGACTAAATTGATAGACGAAAGTAGAGTGATGTTTTAGAAGGTACATTTATTATAATGTCGAATATGACAAAGATAAGTGATGGCTTCAATAATTTTCTGTGCAAGTACATAACAAAGACTAATGTCAAAATGTAATGTAGGTTGTGATGGGAGTATGGGGAGCTTTCGCTGTCGAATGAGAGGTGAAGGAGAAGGCGGTGGAGGCTGCACTAAAACTGGTAGCATATCTTGAGTGGCAGATTGAAGGGAAGAAGTTTTTTGGTGGAGAGCAAATAGGGTACTTTGACTTAGTAATGGGTTGGATTTCTCATTGGCTTTATGTGATGGAAGAAGTTGGAGGCATGAAGCTACTTGAAGCTAGAGGTTCCCATTTCTCCATGAATGGGGTCATAACTTCATCTATACTCCACTCACCAACGAATGTATTCCAACAAAAGAAAAGCTCGAAGAATATTTCCAGTTTAGCCTCAGTTACCGGCGTTCATTGGCAGCTAATAAACCATGATTTCATGAGTTAGTACATCTCATTGAGCAACTTTAACTTTTTTTTGGGATGATCCTAATCTCCTTCTTCCTTGTGTACTTTGTATAAAATAAAAGTAAGTATCCAAATGATTATTTATCTGTCATATTTGATACTTTAATCACTCTATTTTTCAAAACATCACTTTAGTTAGTTACTGAATTAATTGTCCATATATCACTTTTGTCACTATGTTTAAAATAAATATCACTTTAGTCACTGAACTAATTGTCTATATATCACTTTAGTTACTATGTTACCCCTGATATATAACAAATTTGATGTAAAAAACTGTCGAAGTGACCAAAGTGATACACGGAAGTAAAGTTGAATGACTAAAGTGATATTTTGAAAAATAGAGTGATTAAAATATCGAACGTGACAAATATGAATGATCATTCCAATAATTGTTCCTACAATAAAATGAAGCATTATATTTAATGTTTGCAATCTCGGATTCTCCATCTCTTCTAATACATTCTATTAAAGTTAGAAAATTCTATAGTGCTCCGGAGTATCAAACTTTCTTAATTTTAGAACGTTGAATTACTTATGCGGCGCCCGCTTTTAAAAAAAATGAAGTGATTCAATGTTCCAAATCTAGAAAGTTTTAGTACTCCTCAAAGTTGGATACTTTTATTATAAAGTTGGATACTTTATTATAGTATTATCACGTACCATTTCAACTTCGGACTGTAGACCTCCCGCAAGCAATAATGTCATGGAGGAAATGAAGATGGTGAGCAAAGGGAACCGATGATAGTGCAAAGGGCACTCAGAAAAAGAATAGTTGTTGTCTTGACTCTTATAACAATGAAGCGACTTTCCCATGATATATAGTCATCCTTGAACACAAGAATTGCTTAAGAGTTGACTAAGAGGTGTAGCAAGAAAAAATGGGAGGGGTGAAGCTGATTGTCACAAATCTTAGCCTCTTCTGCGCTAGGGTTGAGTGGGCTTTGAAGCTCAAGGGCGTCGACTATGAGATCATAGAAGAGGATCTAAGAAACAAGAGCCCTATCCTGCTCAAGTATAACCCTGTTCACAAGAAAGTGCCAGTCATTGTGCACCATGACACAGCCATAGCCGAGTCGCTTGTGATTCTTGAGTACATCGACGAGACGTGGAAGGAGAGCCCCTTGCTTCCAGAGGACCCTTATGAAAGAGCCCAAGCTCGGTTTTTGGCCAAGTATGCTGATGAGAAGGTAACCTTTTCTTTGTCGATTGAAGCTAATCTGTGTGAACACATGTATCGATATGATGTTTGGCATCGATCATAAGCTTGGTTTCGACTTGTGTGCAGGTTGTGATTGGAGTATGGACAGCTTGCAAAGAGGAAGAAGGAGAACAAAAGGTGAAGGCAATAGAGGCTGCACTAGAATCATTAGCTCATCTTGAGAAGTTTCTTGAAGGGAAGAAGTTTTTTGGTGGAGAGCAAATAGGGTACCTTGACTTGGTAGTGGGTTGGATACCTCATTGGCTTAATGTGATGGAGGAAGTTGGAGGCATGAAGATACTTGAAGCTGAGAGGTTCCCATGTCTTCTTACATGGAGTCAAAACTTCATTCACACTCCACTCATCAAAGAATGCATTCCACACAGAGAAAACCTTGTCGAATACATGAGCGCGAGCCTCGGCTACTTCCGTTCCTTATCAGCCAAGAAAGTATGATCTGATGCTCATCATCAGTTTGGTTTCTCAGATGATTTTCATCCATAGCCTCCTCACTTTGTGTTTCTTTGAGTTTCCTTCATGCTTCTGTATCTTGGAATAAAATGATACATTGTGTCTCTGTGTTATGTATCTTCCATCTCTTCTGGTACCTCTTGACCACTTCTTAATTGGGACAGAACCAACTGAACATTTATTCTGTATCCACACTCCTAGACACAGATCCTATATTTTGGTAGATGGATGAGCCATAATAATACTAGTTTCAACTTTCAAGTACCAAATTTAGACTCTAGATATTTCGCAAGCAATGACGTCATGGAGGATAGTGAACAAAGACTTGACTAGCACTAAGTGACTCTCCCACTACCCTATAAAATAGACACAATTTACTAAAGTATAACCCTGTGCACAAGAAGGTTCCAGTCCTTGTGCACCATGACACTCCCATTGCGGAGTCACTTGTGATCCTGGAGTACATCGACGAGACATGGAAAGAGAGCCCTTTGCTTCCAAAGGACCCTTATGAAAGAGCCGAAGCTCGGTTTTGGGCTAAGTTTGCTGATGAGAAGGTACCCTTTTTGCTGATTGAAGGTCTGTCTGCACATATGTATCTGAAATGATGATGCTTGTGATTTTGATCCAGCTTTTCTTGTATGCAGGTTGTGATTGGAGCAATAACAGCTTGCACCGCGGCGGAAGGAGAAGACAAAGAGAAGGCAGTAGCGGCTGCACTAGAATCATTAGCTCATCTTGAGAAGCTGATTCAAGGGAAGAAGTTTTTTGGTGGAGAACAAATAAGGTACCTGGATTTAGTGGTGGGATGGCTACCTCATTGGCTCAATGTGATGGAAGAAATTGGGAGCATGAAGCTGCTTGAAGCTGAGAGGTTCCCATGTCTCATTGAATGGGGTCAGAACTTCATCCATACTCCACTCATCAAAGAATGCATTCCACACAGAGAAAGGGTTGTCGAAAACTTGAGCCCTTACGTCAGCTACTTGCATTCCTTATCAGCCAACAAAGCATGATCTGATGCTCATCAATTTGGTTTCTAGAGATGATTTTCCTTCTTGCTTCTGTATGTACCTTGGAATAAAATGATGCATTCTGCTTCTAAGTAATGTATTTTGATCTCTTTTGGTACCTCTTACCACTTTTTAAATGGGGAGAAAAACAAACTGAACATGTATCCAAATTTATAAAGCAAAACAAAGCAGTTACTCAGCAGCACAGTAGCTCATCAAAATGGACCCAAAACAAATAAGATGCTTAGTATATGGTTATTAGATGAAAAGCAAAACTGAATTACTACATCTGGAGAGAATGGAACATTGAGATTCAAAACAAGTTTCATTGGATCTTCTAACCTTGTTTGATCTTTCAGAATGAGAATAGTAGGTCAATGTGCATGTACTTTCATAGACCAAAAGTCATATTCACTACATTTCAAGAAGAGTGTCCAAAAAGTCATGATGCAAAAGCAAACTCTGTACTCAAGTTGAACACAATGACTTGCTCTTCCAAGAAAACCAATAGTTCTCAAAATATCTCTTCTATAAAACTAAGGAAAATGTCTCAAAAGATTAAGAGCTTGGTTGAAAACAAGACTTTGTGGACAAAAAATGGCAGAAGTTAAAGTTATTGGAGCTTTTATGAGTCTTTTCTGCGGCAGAATTGAATGGGCACTCAAGCACAAAGGGATCACCTATGAGTACATAGCAGAAGACTTGAAAAACAAGAGTGCTCTGCTGCTCAAGTCTAACCCTGTCCACAAGAAAATCCCAGTTCTTGTGCACGGTGATAAAGCAGTCTCGGAGTCCCTTGTCATCATGGAATACATAGAAGAAACATGGAAGGAGAACCCTCTATTGCCAGAAGATCCATTTGAAAAAGCAACGGTGCGATTCTGGGCAAAATATGTTGACGAAAAGGTAAATAACTAAACATCATTTTATGATGATTTTTTTTCTTGTCAAGAGCAATATCTGTTTATTTGTACTGAGTTTTTCAGTAACCATGGAATGCAGTGTGTGATCGGTGCGTGGACTGCGAGTCGTGCAAAAGGGCAAGAACAAGAGGAAGCAATCAAGTCAACACAAGAATCACTCAAACTTCTGAACAAGCTCGTTGAAGGTAAAAACTTTTTCGGAGGAGAAACCATGGGTTTCCTAGACTTGGTGGTAGGCTCTTTACCTAATTGGATCAAATTCATAGAAGAATTTGTAGGCATAAATCTCTTTGATACAGAAGAGTTGCCATTTCTTCATGAATGGGCACAGAAATTCACTGAAATTCCACATATCAAAGAAAGTGTTCCATCAAAGGATCAGTTCCTCGACTACTTTCGAGCTCAGCAGAATGCCAAGTAACAGGAATGAGTACTAATAGTTTGTAACCAATATATCTTCCGTTTTGAAATATTGTAAAAGACGCATGATGGCAGTCTCGAAGAACTATATTATACTTCCAGTTAATGTAATCCTGACACATATATGTATGATGATCTATACAATGAAATATGCATCTATATATTCAACTGAAATTCAGAATTAAAAGATAAAGGATCAAGACATTACACGGCGACAGCGGCACCAGAAAGCAGTCCCTCCACTTTTGCCTCGCGCAACTGCCAATTCTTCATCGATGTAAAACCATATAAAGAAAGGATCCTTGGTACTAGGCTCTCTGTCATCTTTCTGGCCTAGACCGATCTCCAAAGGTTTCAAAGTTCCAATCCTTATCCGAACATTCTCAAACACAAATGCCAGTATTCTCTTGTTCCACGAAAGCCTCCCTTCAAATGTCAAGGCCCCAATCGGCCCGAGATACACACCATTCTCAATTCTCTTCCCCTAAATAATAATCCAAGAACAACATTTTGTTCAGTCTCAACTACGATAAACAAGCATGTTCATCCCTAAAGAATCACCATAGAATCAAACAATACCGAAATTTATGTGTAAAAGTGCAATTCTATCAGAAGGAGAGATCAAAAGAGGGGCTTACCGCAGCATCGAAGCGCTGAACGGCAGTGACCGGAAAGTAACGACCACTCTTCAATTTCTTCTGCACATTACAAAACATCACACACATTCTTCTTCAACTTCAAGTTTCATAAAAAGATTGAAATTTTTTGTCAAACCCACAAATGTTACTTTTACAGTTTTACCTCGGAAGTAAAAATGAGCATCCATGTCCTCCCCGGCGATTCTGATCCGCCGAGCGTCTCGAAAAACCCAGAAGGGTCCAACTTCGCATTCTCAAGCACAGCTAGAGCAGACAGAACCTCCTCCGCCGCAACCTTCCTCGTCTTCGCAGCACTCTTCAACACTCCCACACTCTCCTCCACTTCCTTCACACACCACAAAACACCAACATCAAAAACGATTGAACTCTTATAGTAAAAATAAATTGAACTCATCTATGTGCAAAATTGACCTTACTTACTTTACTGAGCTCCTGCGTAGAAGCCGTGGTGGTGGCAGTTTGGTCATTTACTTCGAGAGATGCTCTGATCGTTCTCGTTGTGGGGAATTTGACCAGGTTAAAGCTTGAAGCTTTAGCATGGTGTGGAATTTGCAGAGGAAAATTTGAAGGTGTAAGATGAGAAGAGCTGAGAGCCATAGAGTGAGAGCTTCAACTGTATTTTTTCCAAGTGGATTGGATTTTTATATGGTCAGAAAGCTTTGGGCTTTTTTTAGAGGGAAAGGTTTGGACTTTGACCCGACCCGACGCGGGAAAAATTGAAACCGCCGCTCCGAAATCTCAGCTTCCATCCCACACTCGTTTAAATTGAGACTCACACTCTCTCACTCTCACTCTCTCTCAAATTTTCCGATCGGAATTTAAACCAAAAACTCGCCACGATGTATTCGTCGCGAAAGCTTCTCTCGACTCTCCTCCGCACCTCACTCCGCCGTTCGTCCCGCCGCCGCGACCAGATCTCCGATTGCGGCGCGGTCGTCGGGATACTTCCTCTCCCGCGCGGCGTCGCGGTACTATTCCACGTCGTCAGCGGCACCGCCGCCGAAGTCCGGTACGGCGTCGACGACGGGGAAGATCACGGAGGAGTTCACCGGGAAAGGATCGATCGGACAGGTCTGCCAGGTCATCGGCGCCGTCGTGGACGTGAGGTTTGAAGATGGATTGCCGCCGATTCTGACGGCGCTGGAGGTTTTGGACAACTCGATCCGATTGGTGCTCGAGGTGGCTCAGCATCTCGGTGAGAATATGGTGAGGACAATCGCCATGGATGGGACTGAAGGACTCGTTAGAGGTCTGAAAGTGCTCAACACTGGCTCTCCCATCACTGTAAGATCCTAAATTTTACTCTCTCTTTTTTTACTGTGAGTAAAAAAAGTGTAAAAATCTTTGGTGGATGTGAGTTTAGGCAATGTGTTTGTAATTTCATTAATTTGTTGTGTGTTTGATTAGGTGCCTGTTGGAAGAGCAACGCTGGGCCGAATTATGAATGTGATCGGAGAGCCCATTGATCATAGGGGTGAAATAAGTAAGTAAAATGTTCTGCATTTTCGAGTGTATGTGAAGAATTAAGGCAGAGAAATGTTGCGAATGAATGCTGTTTTTTGTTTGGATTTGGGCAGAGACCGATCACTCGCTACCCATACATAGGGAAGCACCGGCTTTTGTTGAGCAGGCTACGGAGCAACAGATTCTTGTCACTGGAATCAAGGTATGTTATTTGCTTGATAGGAGGAGGAAGTTAGTGAAAGTAGAACTTGTGTATACAAAACATGAAGGAATTTCTGTGAAAGTTGTTTTATGTCTGGTATAGCCTTTCCCAAATGTATAACTTATCGATTTTAAGACATAAACCACTACCTTGTGGATGCTTTGATGGGTGGGTGCCCTTAAAGTTTATTGCTTGATATTGATATCTTGTGGATTATGACAAATGGATAGTTTTCTGGTCCAATTATGAGCTTATCGGGCGTTATGTTAATGCTAAGATAAATGTGTCCTAATATCAAGGTGAAGGTTGTAATGATTATAGATGAATTAGCAAATACCGAAAATTTGTTTAGGTCTTTTCAGTTTGTCATGGACTGAGAAAGTCGAAGTGAACGGTGACGATTTTTAGTGCACTATTTTTAATTTATTGAATTCTTCAATAGTCCTTCTACTAGACTATTACTAGCATGGAGTTGTATTCCAATGAAATTATACATCAACAGAGACCAATTGACCATCTTTCCTTATGGCTACCAGGTTGTTGATCTTCTTGCTCCCTACCAAAGAGGAGGAAAGATTGGGCTCTTTGGTGGTGCTGGTGTTGGAAAGACAGTGCTTATTATGGAGCTTATCAACAATGTTGCCAAGGCTCATGGTTCGTTCCGTTTAAACACTTGTTAGTTAACCTCCCCTCTTACAATTGACAAGCTGTGGAGTAATGATATGTTTCATCCTCCTTCTGCAGGTGGTTTCTCTGTGTTTGCTGGTGTGGGAGAACGTACTAGAGAAGCAAATGATCTATACAGAGAAATGATTGAAAGTGGTGGCATTAAGCTTGGAGAGACGCAGGTTAACTTACCACAAAGCTACTATGTAATTTCTCGAGTGTAAATTATTAGGTGTGCTCAGCTTCATTGTCATTTATTGCAGATGGACAGTAAGTGTGCTCTTGTGTATGGTCAAATGAATGAACCTCCCGGTGCACGTGCTCGTGTTGGTCTCACAGGGTTGACTGTGGCTGAGCATTTCCGTGATGCTGAAGGACAAGATGTGCTTCTCTTCATTGATAACATATTCCGCTTTACCCAAGTAATCTCTCTCTCAAAACAGTGACATTTGATTTGGCATATTAAAATAGAAATGCATCATTAACTGTTTCTGATGTTTTCCTGAAATCTTATCTCACCTTCATTGTCCAGGCTAACTCAGAAGTGTCTGCTTTGCTTGGTCGTATCCCATCCGCCGTTGGGTACCAACCTACCTTAGCTACTGATCTTGGAGGACTTCAAGAGCGTATCACTACTACCAAGAAGGGTTCCATTACATCTGTTCAAGCTATATATGTACCTGCTGATGACTTGACAGATCCGGCTCCTGCAACCACTTTTGCCCATCTTGATGCCACCACTGTCCTGTCACGACAAGTATGTACCTTTTTATTTTGATCTGTTCTGTTTGTTACTAGCCTTGAATGAGTTAAATCTAATAAGAATTGATTCTTGGTCAGATATCCGAGCTTGGAATCTATCCTGCTGTCGACCCCTTGGATTCTACATCTCGTATGCTTTCCCCTCACATTTTAGGAGAAGAGCACTACAACACTGCTCGTGGTGTTCAGAAAGTTCTTCAAAACTATAAGAATCTGCAAGATATCATTGCCATTTTGGGGATGGACGAGCTTAGTGAAGACGACAAATTGACTGTTGCTCGTGCTCGTAAGATTCAGCGTTTCTTGAGCCAACTGTTCCATGTTGCCGAAGTGTTCACTGGTGCTCCAGGGAAGTATGTTGAGTTGAAAGAGAGCATTACCAGTTTCCAGGTAATCAAAGTTTTTCTCTTATATTTCCCAATGCATTAGATATTTGTTAAAATGACAAATAGCAGATGGTGCACCTTATTTGGGGTCATTCTCTGATTCTGCTTTGTTCAATTATGTTAAATCAGGGAGTTCTTGGTGGGAAATATGATGACCTCCCCGAGCAGTCGTTTTATATGGTCGGTGGAATCGAAGAAGTTATCGCCAAGGCTGAGAAGATTGCTAAGGAGAATGCTTAGGCCCGATCCTTTGGCTTTTTGTCTGGAAATTTCAAAAGAGCTAATTATGCCGGCATCGGTAATTCTCAGGAATCTCATTATGTTTTGAGAGAACTGTGGCTTTCAGTTAAAAAAGCATTAATTTTGTTAGGGTTGTATTAGGTAGAGAGAGATGAGGACTGGGCAAATTCTGTTAGTTGAGGGCCCTTCCCTTGTGCAATAAGGCATGCACTCATGTGTACTTACTCTTCTATAGTGAGTTCAATATATCAAAGAAATGTGTTCTTCCATATCCTTTTCCTTTTTCTGTTTCATTTCCACAAAACTGGTGACAAAACTTAACTCAATTATGAACAAGAGAATCAATGCATTGAGTGCAGTTTCACAGAATAGAGCTTTCAAGTTTACATGTCAAGAATCACAAATCAAAAGCCTTGCATAATAGAAATAAAATTTATTCAAGATGTTTAAGATTCAGAAACCACAAGTACCAAGCCACCATGTCTGAATCAATCTGCCTTGCGTCTAAGCACAACAAGAAGGCTTGACGTCTTCCCTTGATCAAGGTAGGAGGCATGATCTTCACATTTGCTCCGAAACACATCAAAGAGCTCATCTAGGATTTCTTCTCCAAATTGCTTCTTGATGTCACCCTCGGTGACAGCTCTCGAGTGAGATACACCTAGCTGCACCAGTAACTTGGTGTCTGGTACCACAGGAAGAGGCACGTTTACCATTTTCTCTATGGTAAAACATCCATTGTGTTCCACACTAGCTACTAGTTCTTGGGAAGACATGAAGTACATCGGCAAGTTAAACGAATCTACTTTCTCTTCGGCAACATCTCCCTGCATGAAAGGAAAAACATAGCAGAAAATTTTAACATGATTTCCATCTTCTTGCATTTTTGGCTATATATCTCTTACAATGAAGTAGCTTTTACCTTTCTAACCAGGTCCATGAGGGAGCAGCCGAGGAGTTGGAAGATTACATTTGCGGAAACATCAGAATGAGCAATGGCATCAGGTTGGCCTGAAATGGTGAGTACCATTAGTCCTCCATACATAATCTCCTGTGCCCTGGAATGCAAGAAGCACTCCAAGTCCTCACTATGTTGAGTTTGATAAGCTCTTATTACTTCATCTGCGGAATCTGAGTAATGAATTTTTCCTTTGTTCCAAGCAGGACTGTCACTATCCACCACTGCTTTTGGTACTCTCGAAAGCCAATGAATGGCATAAGAAGCATGAAAGATATGGATAGAGGCATTAGGAAACAACCGACCATAGAAAGAACCTGGCACACCAGCTGCATAGTATCGCTTGTTTTGTGGGATGGTTTTGAAGAGCACGTTGAAGTCATTTGAGGTATGATCATTGAAGAAAACATGAAAATCAGGGGCTTGGCTTTGGAACTTGGACTCCACTGCTTCAAGTATGTTCTCAACTGCTAGAAATGTATTTGGTCCAGTCGAACAACCCAAATCCGCAACACAAAAAGTGTTGAAAGGTAAGCAGATTTCTGTGTCAAGCTTCTCTACAATAGCCTTCCTCACAATGTCCTTCCCAGCATCCACACCGCTTCTCTGCCAAAGGCGAATTACACATCTTAGTTTTAGTGGAGACATTAGAGGATTCACAGCTATTTGATGCTAGAATGAACAAACCTGGAAAGTGGAGTTTTTCAAATAGCTGTTGGGGCCATCTCCACCGGTCATCGGACGTGCTTCACAAACTTTACTGGTATCCTCTTCTGCCATCTCTCTGTATGCTTTTCTTTTTTGCCGATTGAACTCTAGTCTTGTTGCTGTGTGTATTGCATTGGAGTCATTATTATTTATAAATACTACTATACTAGCAACTTGCCAACCTGTTGTCATTAGCTATATGATAAGTTTACAACTGTACTGATCATTATTTATATGACTAGAAGACGAAGAATAAAATTACTTAGAATATCACTGACCTTGTAGACAGTAAAACTCATCACCAGAAGATAAAAGGATCTCAAAATAAGTTGAGAAAGTAATAGTCATCTGCAGCTATCTTTCGAGCTACAAACATGTTCATAACTTCATGTCAATCTCGCTTTTACTTAAGCCAACAAGGTAATTAAGGAAGTTTGTAAGGTCTATGATGGCTACTGTTCTTGTTTTTGAGTTGCAAATAATTGGGAGATTCATTTGCACTGGTAGAATCACCTTGAACACTAACACTGTTATCATTATTTGCACTTCAGCTATTCCAAGCTTTATTACTTTATTTGAGCTACAAGCATGTTCAATCAGTTTTGCGTCTAAGCACCACAAGGAAGTTATATACCATCCTGGAGCTAATGCTTGAGATATTTTCTTCGCATTTTTCACGATACAAGTGGAAGAGCTCATCTAAGATTTCTTCTCCAAATTGCTGCTTGAAGAGCTCCGCCGTGACTGCTCTAGTGTGACGAGCAAGTAGTTGTGGCAGTGAAATGGTGCTGTCTATTGAGGGAGCAGGCAAGAGTTCCACAATTTCTACTCTAAAACGTCGATTTCGTTCCACAACAGCTGCTAGTTCTTCTGGAGACATGTGATACAGAGGTATGTTGAATGAATCTACCTTAGCTTGGCTAACAACTCCCTGCAATATTGTTGAAGAACATATAAGTAATTAAGCATATAAGTTTCTTGGTCAGTCTTCCTTTATTTCTTAAAGAGTTCTTACCTTTCTGACCAAGTCCATGAGGCAAGATTCTAGAAGTGGAATGTAAAAACTTGAGCTAGCAGATTGAGGTGAGCCGTTTGGGCGGCCTGGAAAGGTAAGGACCATTAGTCCTCCATGCACAATCTCTTGTGCCCTAGCTTGCAGGAAGCTCTCCATGTCATCATTATACTGAGTTTCATAAGCTCTCATCACCTCGTCTGTGGAATTCGCGTAATGAATTCGTCCTTTGTTCCAAGCAGGACTGCTGCTATCCGCTACTGCTTTCGGTACTTGAGAGAGCCAATGAATGGAGGTAGAAGAGTAAGCAAAGTGAATGGAAGCATTAGGAAACACCTGACGATAAAAAGAACCCGGCACGCCGGCTGCATAGTATCTCTTATTTTGTGGGAGAGACTTGAACAGTGTGTTGAAGTCATTTGAGGTACGATCATTGAAGTAAACAAAGAAATCGGGGACTTTAATCAGCCCTCGGCTTTGATACTTTAACTCCACAGCTTCAAGTATGCTTTGAACTGCTAAAAACGTATTTGGCCCGGTAGAGCAACCGAAATCAGCAATGTGAAAAGACTTGGAAGATAAAAACATGTCTGTGTCAAGCTTCTCTGCAATCGCCTTGTTTAGAAGCTCTTTCGCAGCGTTCACGAGACCTCTCTGCAAGGCAAGTTTGTGCATATATATTAGAGGATCCAAAATCTTTAGCCGACAGTATCAAATATTCAACTACAAGGTGATCACTGCAGGATATAACGTACTAACAGTAACACACACGCACTTTTCTGTAGATTGAACACAAACCTGATAAGTGGAGTTTTTGGCATAGCTGTTGGGGCCATCTCCACCTTTCATTGGAACTGCTTCAGAGACTTTGCTGGTATTCTCTGCTTCCATCTCTCTTGTTGGCTATCGTATCGTAGGGGTCAGTGTTGTTTTATATCTACTACTAGTCTTCAACTTCACACTAATAAGATGAAGAAGGAGATTAGATTATCTACCAAATAATTTTGACTATTTCTATGGCGATTATATAAAACACATATGCCTATTCTTTAAGCGATCGTTCTAGTGAATGGTATTATACTATTAGTAATATGAGATAACCATGTGCTGTCTTGATGTGGAACCATGTGTTGTCTAGATGCAGAGGTAGATAAATTCGTTATATTAAGTAGACCAATTATCAGTAGTCTGATCTTATATCAATCAAGTCTACCATGTTGCTTAGGACTTTCTGATTACTTTGCATTCTATTTATGCCGATTGTACAAAGGTGTTTCTGACTTTCTTCAAGTTCCAGTAACAGTTTCTGGTAATGATTGTTGTGGCTCGTTATTTTCTCTTTGGCTATTTCTATTTTCAATAGTAGTTATTATAGGCTACTAAGATATAGCGTGTAACTGCTGTGGCAGTTTATGCGAGAAAGAATAAGAGCATTTGTTGCAGTTGTGAGAGTATGTAACCTCAGTTGGCATTCTGATATTGACTATGTTGCGAAACATGAGCATTGTTGGTCCTAGTGGGAGATTGTTAGAATAGAACTCAACAATACTATGTATCTAGTCATTTATGCAACAAGTTAATAACTAAGTCATTTAGTAAGAATCGTATTAGGATTGTTTATTTAGTACATGTATATCTGTATATCAAATACATGATTAAAGTCCAACTTATTCTGATATGAATTTCTTCGTTTAAAGTAAAGTCACAAGTCTATTCTTATAAGTATGAGAGTTTTGGTCCGTGTTCTTGTGTGAAAAAGTATTCAGAACCTACCCCATTGAAAGTGCTTAACAACATTAAAGAATAGAAGATCAAACCCATATTATCGATTACTTTGATATATGTATTGAGCGATTATTCTATAAAGTTCTATGTTTGATCTTTACGTGTTTATGATGTATTGAAATATTCAGTTACGATCTTTCATTCTGATCAATATTAATATATTTTGATCTAGTTTGTATTTAGTAATTGTATGACCAGAAGAAGAGGACTAAAGTAATTTTAAATATCACTGACGTAATTCTTATCTCCGAAATACATGAGAATCTAATAGGCAATGCAGCTATCTTGCACTAGACTTAATTCCTTTATTTGATTATATTACAAGCATGTTCAAAACCTCAAATCAATCTGATACTGTTTTTGTTTCCTGTTGTAGATCATTCAGGGATTCATTTGCACACTCAAATCAATCAGCTTTGCGTCTAAGCACCACAAGGAAGTTAAATTCCATCCAGTTGGATCTAATGCTTAAGATATGTTCTTCACATTTTTCATGAAACAAGTGGAAGAGCTCATCTAAGATTTCTTCTCCAAATTGCTGCTTAAAGAGCTCCGCCGTGACTGCTCTAGTGTGACGAGCAAGTAGTTGTGGCAGTGAAATGGTGCTGTCTATTGGGGGAGTAGGCAAGAGTTCAACAGTTTCTATGCTAAAACGTCGATTTCGTTCCACTACAGCTGCTAGTTCTTCTGGAGACATGTAATACTGAGGTAGGTTGAATGAATCTACTTTGGCTTCGCTCACAACGCCCTGCATTGTAGAAGAACACAAAGTAACTAAATCATAAAAGTTTCTTGGTCAATCTTCCTTTGTTAAAAGAGTTATTATTCTTACTATGTTTTAATAGCTTTACCTTTCTAACCAAGTCCATGAGGCAAGATTCTAGAAATGGAATTAGAAAGATTATAGTAGATTGAGACGTGCGATTTGGGCAGCCTGGAAAGGTAAGGACCATTAGTCCTCCATGTACAATTTCTTGTGCCCTAGCTTGCAGGAAGCTCTCCATGTCATCATTATACTGAGTTTCATAAGCTCTAATCACCTCATCTGTGGAATTTGTGTAATGAATTCGTCCTTTGTTCCACGCAGGTGTGCTGCTATCCGCTACTGCTTTCGGTACTTGAGAGAGCCAATGAATGGAGGTAGAAGAATAAGCAAAGTGAATGGAAGCATTAGGAAACACTTGACCATAGAAACAACCCGGCACACTGGCTGCATAGTATCTCTTATTTTGTGGGAGAGACTTGAACAGTGTGTTGAAGTCATTTGAGGTATGATCATTGAAGTAGACAAAGAAATCAGGGACTTGAGAACTCAGCCCTCGGCTTTGAAACTTTAACTCCACAGCTTCAAGTATGTTTTGAACTGCTAAAAAAGTATTTGGCCCGGTTGAGCAACCGAAATCAGCAATGTGAAAAGACTTGGAAGGTAAGAACATTTCTATGTCAAGCTTCTCTGCGATTGCCTTGTTCAGAAGCTCTTTCGCAGCGTTCACGAGACCTCTCTGCAATACACACACAGAGGTTACTTCTTTCTCTCTTGTTTTGGCAAGTTTGTGCATATATATTAGAGGATCCAAACTCTTTAGCCAACAGTTTTTTTCTACAGAAGTATCAAATGTTCAACAACAAAGGTAATCACTGCAGGATATAGCGTACTAACAGTAACACGTACTTTTCTGTAGATTGAACAAACCTGATAAGTGGAGTTTTTGGCATAGCTGTTGGGGCCATCTCCACCTTGCATTGGAACTGCTTCAGAGACTTTGCTGGTATTCTCGGCTTCCATCTCTCTGGTTCTTTCTCTATATCTTTCTCTGTGTATTGAATATGGGCCATTGCTACTTATACAGTTATACATATTATGGCTAGCTAGTTACCTACTTGTAAGTCATGAGCTGTATTTATTTGACCAGAATAAGAAGACTACAATTATTTTGAACATCCGTGCGTAGTGCTTGGTGTGTTGATTTTTTATTGTACGTTATTTTGACAAAGAAAAAACATCACAAGAAGATAGAGAAATCTCTGAAATGAGTCAAGAACATAATAGTCAACTGCTATCTTTCATGTTACTTATTTGATCTACAGGCATGTTTATATGCGTTGAGTACAAGAAGTAAGCTAACAGGTCTCACAGGTTCAAACTCAGAGGTGGATTCTTCATACTTCTTGCCTAGTGTGTCAAAGAACTCATCTACCATCTCTTGTCCGAAATGTTCCTTGACCGTTCTCTCCATCCCTGTACAGGTCTCATCTACTTCTTGCCTACTACATCTGGAGAGAATGGAACATTGAGATTCAAAACAAGTTTCATTGGATCTTCTAACCTTGTTTGATCTTTCAGAATGAGAATAGTAGGTCAATGTGCATGTACTTTCATAGACCAAAAGTCATATTCACTACATTTCAAGAAGAGTGTCCAAAAAGTCATGATGCAAAAGCAAACTCTGTACTCAAGTTGAACACAATGACTTGCTCTTCCAAGAAAACCAATAGTTCTCAAAATATCTCTTCTATAAAACTAAGGAAAATGTCTCAAAAGATTAAGAGCTTGGTTGAAAACAAGACTTTGTGGACAAAAAATGGCAGAAGTTAAAGTTATTGGAGCTTTTATGAGTCTTTTCTGCGGCAGAATTGAATGGGCACTCAAGCACAAAGGGATCACCTATGAGTACATAGCAGAAGACTTGAAAAACAAGAGTGCTCTGCTGCTCAAGTCTAACCCTGTCCACAAGAAAATCCCAGTTCTTGTGCACGGTGATAAAGCAGTCTCGGAGTCCCTTGTCATCATGGAATACATAGAAGAAACATGGAAGGAGAACCCTCTATTGCCAGAAGATCCATTTGAAAAAGCAACGGTGCGATTCTGGGCAAAATATGTTGACGAAAAGGTAAATAACTAAACATCATTTTATGATGATTTTTTTTCTTGTCAAGAGCAATATCTGTTTATTTGTACTGAGTTTTTCAGTAACCATGGAATGCAGTGTGTGATCAGTGCGTGGACTGCGAGTCGTGCAAAAGGGCAAGAACAAGAGGAAGCAATCAAGTCAACACAAGAATCACTCAAACTTCTGAACAAGCTCGTTGAAGGTAAAAACTTTTTCGGAGGAGAAACCATGGGTTTCCTAGACTTGGCGGTAGGCTCTTTACCTAATTGGATCAAATTCATAGAAGAATTTGTAGGCATAAATCTCTTTGATACAGAAGAGTTGCCATTTCTTCATGAATGGGCACAGAAATTCACTGAAATTCCACATATCAAAGAAAGTGTTCCATCAAAGGATCAGTTCCTCGACTACTTTCGAGCTCAGCAGAATGCCAAGTAAGAGGAATGAGTACTAATAGTTTGTAACCAATATATCTTCCGTTTTGAAATATTGTAAAAGACGCATGATGGCAGTCTCGAAGAACTATATTATACTTCCAGTTAATGTAATCCTGACACATATATATGTATGATGATCTATACAATGAAATATGCATCTATATATTCAACTGAAATTCAGAATTAAAAGATAAGGGTGTTTCTACCGAATTACGCGCGGGGGCGTAAAGGGGCAGAAGCAACAAGAATACAGCTTCCTTCCTCTCCTTTCTTCGTGCGGTGGACCTCTTCCTCCTCCTGGTGGTGCGTCCGAACGTTGTGGCTGTTCGGGTGTGCGGGCTCTCCCTCTCCTCTCTTCATGCGTGCGGGCTCTTCTTGCGGGTGCTTCCTTCTTCTCTCGGGCGTTCGGGTGCAACTGTTAGAAGAATACAACAATGAAACCGGCGGTCAGGGGTCAAGACGGGGTGGCCCGCCTTCAACGCTCCGATGCCTAAGTCAGAATATGTAAAGGATATAACAGTCAAGCGAACGTGCGAGCAAGTGTGATGTGAATTAGTCCAGATTGGATCTAATGGAGTAAGGCATGAAATTGATCGCGATGGGTTTAAGTCGAATCAATGGGATGATCTTACCTGTAATAAATACCTGATATATATAGGTGGTTGGGATTAGAACCTGGTGGTGTTCTTCGATGTGGGACTGGTGCCTTTGCTGGTGTATGATCCGTGTGTTCGGGCGCGCCCCCCACGGGCGCGTGCGTGCCCGGAGGGGGTGGGTCTGGTGAGTGAAGTTGGAGCCTCCAAGGTGGTCTTGCATGTGGTCGAGTAGGTGTTGCTAATCTGCTTAAGTGGATAAGTATGTTAATCGTACAACTAATTATGCAATACTAACAAGTTCCCCAATTCCCCAAGTCAAAGAGCACTTTCTTGACTGGGGAGTTGAAAAAGGGATGTGCGATTAACAGGAATACTTATCCGGTTGAGCAGCGGTCATGATCCTGTGACCCCCCAAGTCCCCCAACTCTCCGGTCAAGAAAGGGCTCGCATGACGGAGCGGGACCTGGGTGTCCGAGCGTGTGCCTGTGCGTGTATTCTGGGCCCGGCGTCTAAACTGATCTTGCTAGTTTAGGGCCCGCGCGCCCGTGGAGTGGTATGGTCGTGCGTTGGTGTACCTATGGGCCCGGCCGCCAAGCAGGAGGTGCTATATATGCTTGGGAGCCGCGCAGCCAGATGGGGTGGGGTTTTGGGGACATTCATTGCAGAATAGAGACATAAGCATATAAGTAAGGAATAGGCAGATACGTACATATGTATATAGATATATAGATGCATAGGTGTAGTATGATATGATGCGTGAGTGTATGGTATGAGGTGTGTGTATGCAATATGCTGTCCGTACGCCAGTTATGGGATACACTGCGTACGCCGTACGTCAACGGGGATGCCGCCGCGCACGCTGTAGCGTCAACGGGACGATCAGAACCGCGACCTACAAGTGTTACAGCGCCCACGATCACGTACTCGTGCCGCTCATCGGCCTTAGCGCGCAGAGGCCTCTGCCGCCTAACCCGGGAAGATTTCGCGCCCGGAGAGGGCGGACCTCATGCCCGGTCTACGCTCATCGGTCTCGGACCCATGAAGGAGGGGACGGACCCGCGCGCCTTACCGGAATCCGAGTCGGCGAATCGATCGTTAACGTACGCACACGGGGGGGGAAGAACCCCACGCCCGTGTCGCCCATCGAACTTAGCCCCGCTAAGTCGGCTTATACTTTTTGCGAACGGGAATGAAGGGCGCACCCACCACTCACGTCCTATGCGTTGCCTATAGGGGGGGACGAACCTCACGTCCCTACTAGGACTTAGCTTGGCACGGAGGGGAAGAACCCCACGCCCGTGTTTTGCCAATCAAGTATCGTCAGGAGAGGGGACGTATCCCATGCCTCTGCTAGGAATGAGCCGCCGCACGGGGGGGAAGAACCCCACGCCCGTGGCGCCCATCGAACTGTGGTATACTCAGAGAGAGGGCGGACCTCATGCCTCTGCTGTCGAACAATGCGGCGTACGGAGGGGAAGAACCCCACGCCCGTAGCGCCCATGGCGCGCGCAAGAGAGGGGACGGACCCCATGCCTGTTGCCGCCCATCGAACTGTGGTATACGCAGAGAGAGGGCGGACCTCATGCCTCTGCCGCTTATCCGACCTGCCTGTATGCGAACGGAGGGGACGTACCCCACACCCGTCGCCCGTTGGTATTTAGGGACTGCAAGGGGAGGACGGGCCCCTTGCCCATTCGTATAGGCAACCTTTATCTTTTGCGTGCGGGGGGAACGTATCCCTCGCCCGTGCGCCCGATAGTCTCGGCGCCTGCAACCTGCCAGGGCCGAGCTAGTGTGTGCGGGGAGAACCCAACGCCAGTGGCGCCCGGAGGGATTTACGCGCCATGTCTGTTGCCGCGTGAACCGTGTTGCCCGTCCGTTATTGCGTGCGCTCGGTGGTGCTTACCTTGCTTAGTCGTGCGCGGGTGGTCTGACTTGTGTTGAACTTGGTGATGTGCTGGTTGACTGAGACGGTTGAGGTGTCAGTTCGTTTGGTCTTCTCCTGGGAAACTGCTGTAATAAGTGCTGGCCGTCGTGTTTTAATGCTGTTTGTCGTCATAATGGGCCGAAGGGCAGGCGTCTCGCGCGTGGGCGCGTGAAGGGTTGCATGGTTGACACGTGTTGAACTGGTTGGGGGTCGTGCTAGGGTTGAATTTAAGGCGGGAAGATGATGGGCTTTGCACGGTTACTGAGGAGAAGCAAGTGGACCGGGTGGTGCCACGCGTCCCAATCCTACGGTGGGTGTTGTAGAACGGACGGCTGGCGGTGACTGGCTGATATCGAGGGATTGGTATAAATAGGGGTATGGGGGGGGGGGGTGGTCTGTTCCAACACTTTCACTACTCACCGAAGCTCTGCCAAAATTCCCTGCGTTCTACTCTTTGTACCCGTTCTGTAGTGGTGCTCTCCGTTGCCGGAATACGTGGCCGTCGTTTGTACCAAGTGATGTCATCCCAAGCCTGTGAGTCCCCCTGGGTTTGTTTTTGTTGTTTCTGTTTTGTGTTTGGGTTTTTCTGGGTTTTTCTGTTGTTCTCAAGAACAGGGCTTGTTCTTGAGGTGGGGTGGGTTAGGTCTGATATCTTGTGGGTTTTGGTATTTCTGGTGTTTGTCTACTTTCGGTTGCTCGAGTGTTGGCCCGGTCGTTCACGGGGTTACATGGGCGGGAGTCCCCCAGTAAACGCGCGCTCGCCCAGTAAGGGGGAGGGCGCGGCAGTAGTGATAAGTAGGATTTAACTGATCTGAAAGTGTTGTATCTGATGTTCTAACCTGTCTGCGCGTGCGTTTGCAGCGAAGAAGAGATTTGAAGTGAGCAAGCGCCGGATGCTGGGGTTGCTGGGTGGTCCGTCAGTTGTGGTGGTGAAAGCAGAACGTGCGCCGCCAACGGGTGATGTGGGTGCCACTTCCCAACCTGTTCAAGTGCCACAAGCGGATGCTCCTGTCCTGCCGGCAGGCGATGTTGCTGGAGCCGAGACGCCGGTCGAGGCAGAACGTGAGCGACAGTCGGTCGTGCTGGATGGTGATGTGCCCGAGCGGGAGGATGCTGCGCGGTCGCCGGTGAGCAGCGCGCTCGTGGTGGTGCCTGCCCCCAGTCGGGCGGTTGTCCCGAGTCCGGGCCCAAGTGCTTGTTTTCCAGATCCTCCTCCTCTGGACTCGGATGCGCCAAAGTCTCCCCCGCACGGGAAAAGTGGGGAACGTGCACGGAAGAGGGCGCGGGTGGAAGACTCCTCTACCGGACCCGCTCCTGGGACGGGCGATGATGCTGTGGAGAGAGTGCGGCGGGTCCTGAAGAATGAGGCTGCTGCGCTCGCGGCCGCACTGCCTCCAGTTGAGGAAGCTCCTGCTGATGGGCTGGATGGAGTGTTTGGTTCCTGCGCTCGGATGATGGAGCAGGCCTTCCGCCATCGCTCGCGGGAGGTGGCGGAACTTGCACGCCTCAGAGCTGGCGAGCGGGAGCACCAGAGGGCGATGGATGTGGCGGTGGCTTCCAAGGAGAAGGCCAACGAATTGGTGCGCCGATACGTCACTCGGGTGAGTGAGGCGGATATCCGGGCGGGAGAAGCTGCTGCCTGCGAAACTCTGGCCAAAATTGACAGAGACAAGGCCATGGCCGAGGCGGAGTGCCTGCGCGGTGAGCTGACGCGCGTTCGTGCTGAAGCAGCCGCCCGGGTGGCGCTCCTGGAGTCTGAGGTCGAGAGGCTGTCGGGCTGTCGGGCGTATGAGAGGGCGGTGGGGCTTTCCCGGGAACGTGCTGAAACGGAGCCAGTCGTCAGGCGAATGAGTGCGGGCGAGCAGGCGGAAGCTGAAGTAGCGGAGTCGTCGGAAGAGGGTGAGGAGATGGATGTGGAGACAGGGGCGGAGTAGTGTAGTTTTGGTTTGTAATAGAGTAGGGCTTTGTAATATTTTGAACTGAATGGAATTTCTTTACTTCCCGCCTGTGTGCCTTGAAGTTTTTTTTTTTTTTGGCATCTTTTGACTGGCTTGTGCGAGCATGCAAAGCAAAATCACGTTCAGTGGCCTATCCCCAGTCCCCCAGTCCCCCGAGTACATGGGCGGGCGGGTCAAGGACAAGCGAACGCGCAAATACAGACTAACGGAAAGGAGAAACAAGAAGTACAATATGATCAATACAATAAGTGACAAGGTACTTCCCCAGATGTTGGATGTTTCATGGGCGGGGTGTTCTTCCGTTAGATCCGCCCGTACGGACGATCGGGCGGTCCGTTCCTCGCCCTCAGCGGATTACTTGAAGCGTGGTCTTGCGCCGCTCGTGTGTGGATCACTCCTCCCGATCCGTGGGTCCCAAGGCAAGGACCTCCTGCCCGCCCCGAGTCTCCGAGGTTTCCTCCTGGTTGTATCCCTGGACGTGCCCGATCCCATGCTCGGTTGGGAATCTTCCCAAGAGCAGGTGCCCTGCGATGATCAGCTTCAGTTTGCAGATTCCGGGTCTCCCGAGTATGGCGTTGTAGAGAGAGGGGGTGTCCATGATGATGAAGTCCGTCCGGATCTCACTGTGCGGGGAATTGGGTGCTCCAATCTCGACCCGCAGGTTGTCGCTCCCGATAGGATACGAGGTCTCGCCCGTGAAGCTGGCGATGCATTCGTGGTCCTGTGTCATCTTGTTGGCGGGCCGGCCAAGCGCCGTGTACGCGTCGAAGTAGATTATGCTCACGGACGCCCCGTTGTCGACTAGCACCCTCTTCACAAGGAATTGGTCGATGATTGCGTCGATTACGAACGGTAGGGTGCTGTCCCTCGGATTCTCTTCCTCGTCTTTCGTTGTGAAGCTGATGGTGGGCGCCTCCTTCCGTCGTGCCCTGGGCGCTCTCCCTACCCCGATCGCTAGCACATCCCTGCCTGAGTGGTCGGGCGAAGATTGTCTCTCCTTGCGCTTGCCCCCGGATATCGTGTTGATAGTCCCACGGGTCCTGGCGCCCACTTGGCGCTGCTGTCCTTCGGCCCTGGGAGCGATCGTCCGCTCGTCCATGTCTTCGAGGGCCTTCTTCAGCATGATGCAGCTGTTGGTATGGTGGGTGGTGGCGTTGTGGAACTCGCACCATACCTCCGGGAGTTGGCCGGCTGGTACCCCCGTCTTCGCCATGTTGTTTGGGGGTGGTATTCGGTGTCGATGCAGGCGGAGCAGATACTCGGGTGACTGCCCGTTGATTGTGAAGACCTCCTGTGCTGCTGGCCGGTAGCGTAGAGCTGGCGGAAAACGGGCGCCCTGCGCCTGACGGTGGTTGTTGCCCTGGTATCCGCGGTAGAAGGGCCTCTGGAAGTTCTGCCTGTACACGTCCCGGTTCCTCTTGAAGCCCCCGGTTGGCCTCTCCCTGTCCGCCAGCCGTTGTGGTTGAGCGTCTGTTGCCCCGGGTCTGCTGGAGCTGGGTTCGGAGGCGGCTCCGTACACCCGCGTCTCCACCAGTGCCTTCTGCACAATCAAATCCATAATCTCATCGTAGTCGAGATGCTCCTTCCTCACAAGTTTCTCTACGAATGGAGTGGCGAGCAAGTTGTCCATCAGGGCGACCTTGGCCACTCGTTTGTCAAGGTCCCTGCATGTGCTTGCGAGCGTCCTCCACCGATTGATGTAGCTCGATAAGCTCTCGTCCGCCCCCTGGCGGACCTTCAGGAGGATGCCCGCGGTGTTGTACCTCCCTTGGAGCCGATAACGCCTCTGGAAACTCTCCGCCAGCTCGAGGAACGAGTGAATGGACCCTGGCGGGATCTCGTAGAACCAGCTCCGTGCCTCCTCCGCCAGTGTTTCCTGAAACAGGAAACACAAGGTTGGGTCTGAATACCGGGTTCCGTCCGTGGTGGACCGAAACTCGTCCACGTGCGCCCGTGGATCCCCGCTCCCATCGAACCGAGCAATCTTCGTTATCTTTGCGTGGGGATCCCTTCCCCTCTCCAGTATGTGCGCCGAGAACGGGCTGACCCGGGGGGCGAACGTCCCGCCCTGACCGGCCAGCTTGTCCTTGCGCAAGCGCGAGATCTCCTCCGCCAGTTCCTCCATCCTCTGCAGGATCGCGCTGTTGTTCGTCGGGGGTGTCGACTCCTCCGCAGGTGAGGGCGCTCGGGCGTCGTTCCTGTTGAACACATATCGCTCCTCACTGGCGGTCTCCTGGAACCCTTCGGACTGTTCCACCTGCCGGTTAATGAGTGCCTCCAATCGTTCCTCCATCCTCCGGCGGGCCAGGCGCTCCGCTGCCCTCTCGAGCGCCGCCTCCCGCAACTCCTGGGCCATGCCGTTGATGCGCCCGTCGTCGTCACTCCTGTTGGTCGTTCGTGCGTTCCGCTCCTGTGAGCCCG
Organism: Geum urbanum; assembly: GCA_946800695.1. Taxonomy (NCBI): domain Eukaryota; kingdom Viridiplantae; phylum Streptophyta; class Magnoliopsida; order Rosales; family Rosaceae; genus Geum; species Geum urbanum. The sequence goes on from OX327011.1 coordinate 49,877,566, forward strand.
GCGGAGTCCCTCTTCCGGGCGTGTTGCTGCCGTCAGCCATTGGATCGAGCATGTGGACCTTTGGTTTTGGTGGTGTTTATACGAGGTTTGCAATTTGTAAGCTTCCCACAGACGGCGCCAGATGTTTCTACCGAATTACGCGCGGGGGCGTAAAGGGGCAGAAGCAACAAGAATACAGCTTCCTTCCTCTCCTTTCTTCGTGCGGTGGACCTCTTCCTCCTCCTGGTGGTGCGTCTGAACGTTGGGGCTGTTCGGGTGTGCGGGCTCTCCCTCTCCTCTCTTCATGCGTGCGGGCTCTTCTTGCGGGTGCTTCCTTCTTCTCTCGGACGTTCGGGTGCAACTGTTAGAAGAATACAACAATGAAACAGGCGGTCAGGGGTCAAGACGGGGTGGCCCGCCTTCAACGTTCTGATGCCTAAGTCAGAATATGTATTGGATATAACAGTCAAGCGAACGTGCGAGCAAGTGTGATGTGAATTAGTCCAGATTGGATCTAATGGAGTAAGGCATGAAATTGATCGCGATGGGTTTAAGTCGAATCAATGGGATGATCTTACCTGTAATAAATACCTGATATATATAGGTGGTTGGGATTGGAACCTGGTGGTGTTCTTCGATGTGGGACTGGTGCCTTTGCTGGTGTATGATCCGTGTGTTCGGGCGCGCCCCCCACGGGCGCGTGCGTGCCCGGAGGGGGTGGGTCTGGTGAGTGAAGTTGGAGCCTCCAAGGTGGTCTTGCATGTGGTCGAGTAGGTGTTGCTAATCTGCTTAAGTGGATAAGTATGTTAATCGTACAACTAATTATGCAATACTAACAAAGGGATCAAGACATTACACGGCGACAGCGGCACCAGAAAGCAGTCCCTCCACTTTTGCCTCGCGCAACTGCCAATTCTTCATCGATGTAAAACCATATAAAGAAAGGATCCTTGGTACTAGGCGCTCTGTCATCTTTCTGGCCTAGACCGATCTCCAAAGGTTTCAAAGTTCCAATCCTTATCCGAACATTCTCAAACACAAATGCCAGTATTCTCTTGTTCCACGAAAGCCTCCCTTCAAATGTCAAGGCCCAAGATACACACCATTCTCAATTCTCTTCCCCTAAATATAATCCAGGCACAACATTTTGTTCAGTCTCAACTACGATAAACAAGCATGTTCATCCCTAAAGAATCACCATAGAATCAAACAATACTGAAATTTATGTGTAAAAGTGCAATTCTATCAGATGGAGAGATCAAAAGAGGGGCTTACCGCAGCATTGAAGCGCTGAACGGCGGTGATCGGAAAGTAACGACCACTCTTCAATTTCTTCTGCACATTACAAAACATCACACACATTCTTCTTCAACTTCAAGTTTCATAAAAAGATTGAATTTTTTTGTCAAACCCATAAATGTTACTTTTACAGATTTACCTCGGAAGTAAAAATGAGCATCCATGTCCTCCCCGGCGATTCTGATCCGCCGAGCGTCTCGAAAAACCCAGAAGGGTCCAACTTCGCATTCTCAAGCACAGCTAGAGCAGACAGAACCTCCTCCGCCGCAACCTTCCTCGTCTTCGCAACACTCTCACACTCTCCTCCTTCCCTGCCTAACCTTGAACCTCGCATGTTTGGTTGCACGGTATATGTCCATGTTCATAAACAATTATGTGGCAAGCTTGACCCTTGTGCTTTGAAATGTATCTTCATTGGCTATGCTGATTTTTAGAAAGGGTATAGGTGTTATGATCCCCACACCAAGAAGACTCATGTGTCCCTTGATGTCTATTTCCGTGAGTCTGAACCTTTATACTCAGAGGGAGTTTCAGAGTCTTCCCTTTAGGGGGATAACAACTGTGAAGGTAATACTCTTGCTTTACCAGAATTTGATGAATTGGAACAATTGGAGATGCGTTTTGACGAATCAGGAACTTCTGAAGAAACTGAACCGACAGTTTTCGACCCGTCGAGAAAAATGTCTCGACCGGTCGAAAATGGTACCCTGGAGCGACAGATCAACATCATCAACCGGTCGAAGGATTCTAGACCGGTCGAATTTGTTACATCGGAGGAACATATCGACATCATCGACTGGTCGAGTGAGGATCCTCGACCGGTCGAAAAACCTGTGCCAGACGATCAGCTTGACCTCATCGACCGGTCGAGAAATATGGCTTGACCCGTCGAAAACTGTGCTGACAAAGAGTTTTCTTCTTCTTCGTTTTACAACATCAAGATAGTACTATGACTACTGCCCCCTCGTCTACATCACCAGCTGAGGTCTCCGTTCAGAATGCTTCTTTTGAGGTACGTAAATCTAACCGAATTACCAAAGGGATTCCTAAACCTCAATATGAACCTAATATAGATGCAAAAACCAAGTACCATATTGCCAACTATATCTCTCACCATAGATTGTCTAAAGCTCATGCACTAGTTGTCAGTCAATTATCTTCAGTCTCTATTCTTAGCAATGTACAGGATGCTTTAATAGATTTAAAGTGGAAACAAGCTATGAATGAGGAGTTAGACGTATTGCAGAAGAATGAAACATGGGATATAGTCCATATGCCACCAGGTAAGAAGGTGGTTGGATGTCGCTGGGTATTCACTGTGAAACTCAAAGCTGATGGAAGTATTGATCGTTACAAAGCTAGATTGGTTGCCAATGGCTATACTCAGAAATATGGAGTTGATTAATAGGAGGCTTTTGCGCCGGTTGCTAAGATCAAAACTGTAAGAATTCTGGTTGCTCTTGCAGCTCGCTATGATTGACCTCTTCATCAATTCGATGTGAAGAATGCTTTTTTAAACGGTGACTTAGAAGAAGAAGTGTACATGGATGCTCCACCAGGTGTTCGATGTAAACCAGGTGATGAAGGAAAACTGTGTTACCTTAAGAAGTTTTTATATGGCTTAAAGCAATCACCTAGAGCATGGTTTGGGCGGTTCTCAAAAGCAATCAACAAATTTGGGTATCGCCAGTGTAATTCTGACCACACCTTGTTTGTCAAACGCAAGAATGGTAAGACAACTGCCTTAATTGTAGGGGTGAGATGTTTTACCGAAAAACTGAACCGAAACTCGTTGGGCCCGAAACTCGTGGGATGGACTAATTTAGAAACCAAACCAAAATATATCCGAATCGGATGACTTTTTATGGTACGGTACCGAATAAAACCGAACCGTTCTGAAATGATATATGTAACAAAATTGTGCTTATTTCTTTAAACAAATGAATATATATTAACCCATTTTGAATCTTTTAGAACATATATATAGAAAATTCTTACAAAAATACTCTTATTATCTCACATTTCTTCTATCTCTCTATGATATTGCTTTTTTCAAATAATAATTAACTTAAACAATTGTTTATGCCTAGAAAATTTTATCGAAAAACCGATCTGAAACTGAAATATACTGATCCAAAACTCGTTGACTCGTGGCACGGACTTGCCAAAAAACTGAACCGAATAGGATCCGAACCGAATATTTTATTACGGTACGGTACGAGTTCCGACCTAATACCGAACCGTTCTGAACCGATCCCACCCCTACTTAATTGTGTATGTTGATGATATGGTGGTTACAGGAGATGATCCACGTGAAATGACAAGTCTTCAAGAATGTTTATCGCTGGAATTCGATATGAAGGACCTTGGTGAGCTAAAATACTTATTGGGAATTGAGGTTGCAAAGTCCAAACAAGGGATCACATTGTCCCAACGGAAGTATATTCTAGATCTCCTTGCTGAGACAGGGCTGCTGGATTGTAAACCTGCTGCTACTTCTATTGAGAAAAATCACAAGTTGGAACTTCTACCTGACCAAGTTCCAACAAACAAGAGCAGGTACCAACGTCTAGTTGGTAGACTTATTTATTTATCACATACTAAGCCTGATATTACGTATGCTGTTAGTATGGTGATTCAATTCATGCATAATCTTCGAGAAGAACACATGAGTGCTGTAATACGCATTCTTAGATATTTGAAAGGCACACCAGGTAAAGGTCTTCTGTTTGCAAAAGATAATAGTGAGATGCATGTTTCTGGTTATAGTGATGCGGACTGGGCCAGAGATCACACCAATAAGGCATCTACATCTGGTTACTTTACTTTTGTCGGTGGATGTCTTATAACTTGACGTAGTAAAAAATATAACGTGATTGCCCGCTCTAGTGCAGAAGCAGAATACCAAGGAATGGCGAATGGTGTGTGTGAATTGCTATGGATCAAGAATGTGTTGAAGGAATTGGGTTTTAAGCTTCAAAAACCTATGGATTTGCATTGTGACAATACAGCTGCCATCGAGATTGTTCACAACCCGGTACAACATGATAGGACTAAGCATGTGGAGGTGGATAGACATTTTCTAAGAGATAACATTGACAAAGGAATTGTTCGGTTTCCTTTTGTGTCGACCACAGAACAGGTTGCCGACATGCTTACAAAAGGTTTGTCTTGTGAGGCTTTTAATAAATGGTTGGTCAAGTTGGGCATGATCGACATCTACGCACTAACTTGAGGGGGAGTGTTGACAGTTGTAGATATTTGAGATTTCCAGTGTAATTATAATTGATCTATTCATTATTGTAGATATCTTTTGCCATTAGGAATCTGCCATGTAAAGTGTATATATCCCCATTTTTGGGACCGAATGAAACAAGATCTTTAACTCAAAAAATTGTTGCCTATTCTTTTCTACTCAATGGAGCAGCCTAAATATGTGACACGAAAAGTATCCAAAGAGGAGAAGCTTCTGACATCAAGCTTCTCCGATATTGCTTCTTCGATCAGTTCCTTTGCAGAATCTATAGCCTTTCTCTGCAGGAAAAATAAATGGTAATGTTTACTTGTGATTGAATTAACTGAAAGTAATGTGCTTTATATATACCTGAAATGCAGAGTTTTTGCTATAGCTGTAGAGACTATCTGCTCCATTCGTTACAAGTTCTGCCATAACGTTCTGCCTAGCTTGTTGCTTTCTTCTGTACTTTTGATGATTTGGTGCGTCTAAAAGCTCCTATTTATAACATTCCCACTTTTTAAATCAGAACCAGTCATTACAGTAATGTCAACATGCTGCATACTATATTCAGCTAGAGCAACACTACAGAGGGAATCACATTATTTGTTCAACAACGACAAGATATATAATACAGCTACTTTTGTATTTTGGTCAAATTTGGAGACTAAAGCATGTTGTCATCAAACTCATCATGTAGTCATTATGTACCTAGCTAATTTAGTTTGTCAAAAAGAAACATACTTTGGCATGAACTCAAAGAATAGATTAATCATCTATTATTGAATATTGAATATGTTGTCTGCTGCATGAAACAATCCAATGGTTTCTACATAGTGTATCACAAATCATTAAAGGGAAGCAAAGAGCTATCAATGCATGCTCCATATCAGTTTGCAGTGCGCCTGAGCACAACTAGAAAGTTGACTGCCTTCCCTGCTTTAAACAATGAGGCCTGCTTTTCACATTTCTTACGATACAAGTCGAAAAGCTCATCTAAGATTTCTTCTCCAAAATGCTGCTTGACAATCCCCTCCATGCCTGCCCTCAGATGAGAAGCAAGTAGTTGAGATAGAGAGATAGTGTCATCCACCACGGAATGAGGTAAGTCTGTCATTACCTCAATGCTGAAGCATCCATTTTTTTCGACCGCAGTTTTAACTTCTTGGGGAGACATGGCATACATAGGTATGTTAAATGAATCTACTTTCTCTTCATCAACAATTCCCTGCATTAAGAAAACAATTAAGAATCATATATGTCACTTAAAGAAAGAGTCTTTTATATTGAGTCTGTTTTGGTAGCCAGTAAATTCTGTGGTCAATTGTTGTTAGATCTGTATCCAACGGTAAATATTTAAAAAATAGTTGGAAGACAATTTATTATTTTCTGTTGGATGCATATCTAACGGTAATTGCCCACGACTGACCACAAACTCATTGATCACCAGAATATGAATATTTTTCTATGTATTACTTATGCATGATAGATTCACAATGAAATAGTTGTGGATAGCTTTGTTACCTTTCTAGCCATGTCCATAAGGCACATTCCTAAGAATTGCAAGGTCATATTAGCCATAGACTGAGAATGAGGAGTTCCGTTGGGGCGACCGGGGATCAGAAGTATCATCAATCCTCCATGCACAATCTCTTGTGCCCTACAATGCAGGAAGCACTCCATGTCTTCCCTATACTGATTTTCGTGAGCTCTTATAACCTCATCTGTTGAATTCGAGTAATGTATTCGTCCTTTATTCCACGCAGAACTATTGACATCCACTACAGCTTCAGGTGTTCTAGAAAGCCATTGAATGGCATAAGAAGAGTGCACAATGTGAATCGAAGAGCTAGGGAACACGCGGCTGTGGAACGAACCAGGCACGCCGGCTGCGTAGTAGCCCTTGTCATGAGGGAGGGATTTGAAGAGCAAGTTGAAGTCATTTCCGGTGTGATCATTGAAGTACACTTGAAATTCAAGGTATTGGGAATGATAGTTGGATTTCACTGCTTCGAGTGTGTTTTCAACTGAATAAAATGTATTAGGACCTACGGAGCAACCCATGTCTGCAATGTGGAAGGTGTTGGATGATAGCTTGATGTCTATATCAAGCTTCTCTTGTATTGCCTTGTTCACAAGTTCTTTGGCTACATCCACAACACCTCTCTGCAATAATTAGAAATGTAAAATTATATGTTATAGTTAAAACATGGAAGATATACAAAAGAGAACTTATACTACTTATAATACCTGATAAGTGGAGTTCTTGGCATAGCTATTCGGTCCGTCTCCACCAGTCATTGGATGTGCTTCAGAAACTTTACTGGTAGCTTCTGCAGCCATATCTATTTCTAGTTCTGTGTTGAAGGCTAAGATTATGATGGTAATGAACTTGTTGCAAATTGTGTTGAGATAGAGGATACTTGTTATTATATATGCCATAGCTGATTCACTATAAAGAGTAAACTAATAAAGAAAATTAGAGAACAAGAGTGAGGACAAATTTCTTTCAATTTTAGTCTTATGTGAAACAAATTGGACTGCAAGAAAATTTCAGTACATGCCAATAATGGGCTGATCGATGCTGACATTGTCATACGGTCATACCTACTAGGCCGGCCAGGCCAACAAGTCAAGATTGAGGGTCTCCGATTGGTAAGATTGTAAACAGATCATACCAAACTACCATTCAACTTAACTATATCTGTATGGACTGCTGTGATTTGTTAAATGATGTACTTCTAACTGTGATAAAATACACAAGAAAAAAACAGAACCATTTATTTTCTGAGATTGTTTTATAAATGAAGACTGCATCTCCTGCTTATTATCCATCATGTGATTTTAGTAGTAATGGAAAACCTACATTAAAATGAAGCTGAAGCAGTGTTAACTATAGCTTCATGAATACCGAAAAATTGTGTTCAGATCAATTTGCGTTGCGTTTAAGCACGGCGAAAAAGTTAATTGCTTCTGTTGACTCAAAGATGCAGGGTTGTGCTACAAGTTTCTTGCAATACAAGTCGAAGAGCTCGTCCAATATTTCATCTCCAAAATGCTGCTTGAACACCCCTTCTGTAACAGCTCTTATAAACAATCCAATCAATGGGGCGCTTTTAGCGACAGAATCAAGAGTGGAGCCAAGAGGTAACACTTCCATGCCCTCTATGCTAAAACATCCATTTAGCTCTACAGCAGCCTGTAATTCTGGGGGTGACATAATATACACGGGTATGTTAAATGCATCTACTTTGTCTTCACTAACTACTCCCTGCATAAACAATGAATACTTATCATGTACACTGGAAAATTCAACAAACGGTATCTCAAATTTCGCTTATTCTAAATTTTTTTACCGACATTTTACAAAAGGTCATAACCATATCCCAATTTTTTATCTCGGCCCAAAAACCATACCTAGCATCACTAACTCCGTTTAATTGAGTGCCACGTGTCATAGTTTTAAGGGTATAAGATTAACAGTGTCTATGAAGACGAATATAATTTTTTGGATCATAGTCAAAAGTTGATGTATGATTATGATATTTTGTAAAGTTGCGATATGAAAAGTTATAATGAACGAAATTGAGGTAATGTTTGATTAATTTCTCTACTTATAAACTTCTTAAACTTCGTTAATTGAAAATTCCATCTTCAATGAGTTATAACTGACAAGACTAATAGGCGAAACATGAATCATGGTATAGTAGATCGAAATCCTTATTACCTTTGTAACCATTTCCATGAGGCAAGAACCTAGAAGTTGGTATGTCACATTTGGTGAAGCAACTGAGTGAGGTGTACCATCATGGCGGCCCAGGTTTGTCCCTCAAGAGTTAGGGACACACAGTTTTCCCCCTGGTAGCAGGGTTTCTGCGTTAACAAAAACATTCTCGTGTTATTCTTTACTTATTGCTTTTACAGTTCAAACACTCGTATCCTGTCATTTGGGATAGGTTGTCATTCTGCTATCCCCGAGTACAGTTTAAGCGAAAAAGTTGTAAAAGGCCTATTCACCCCCCCCCCCCTCTAGGACTTTTAGAATTCCTATTTGGTGCACTGCTGCGCCAAAAACATAAATATGATATCCTATTTGATGAATAGTGACAAGAATTCCTAGGCAAATAGGAAGTCTCAAATGTGTGCGGATGTTTTTAGGCTTCTGAAAGTATTCAACCACAACTCCCTCCGATCTTTTCTCTCAAATTCTCTCTTCTTTCCTTTTCACTCTTTATGGTGTTAATATTAAGGGTCGGGACTCTTCTCACGTATCATATAAAACTAATTCTAATCGAGTTTTGCATTGTTAACATAGACATGGAGTGTACGGGCTTAGAGGCACGGCTCGAAAGTTTAGCGCAGTGTGCGGGCTTACACATTATTGTAATAATTAGAAGTTTGAAGATAAATTGACATGATTAGCTCTCACATGCCATAAATTTAACGTATGTAACAAACAGAGTGATCAAAGTGATAGATAAAAGCAAAGTTGGGTGACTAAATTGATGTGCTGAAAAATAGAATACCAAAGTGTCGAACGTGATAAAAATGAGTGATCATTTCAATAATTTTCCTTTATTTTAAGACAAACTGGAATCCTTATTTGAATGCACAAAGAATGGAAGCGAGGATAATTTTCGAAGACTTTATTCACAACCAAAATTGGCTACACAACCAAGCTTTGACGATGTTGTGATTTGGAATTTTCGTCCCAAAATACACAACAGGCATTGTTCATCCAGGCAATAGGCACACACTAATAAGCAAGACTTACTAAAAAAAATCTCGCCTAGACAAAGTATTGACAAACTATCAAACTTCCACTCATCTTAGGGTGGTAAACTTGTATGGTACACTACTTGTACACTTTATTTTAGACATCCTCAAAATAAACAGAAAATATATTAGTTTCGCAGTCGTAAAGACTTCCTCGAAAATTAATTTGTTTTCCAATATATTATTTGGATTAAACCTTTATTTTGATGTATATGATCTTACGAACTCTCTTTGTTCGTAAATCGATGTTTTTTATGAACTCTCTTTGTTCAAATCTATTTGTGAACTCTCTTTACTTACGATGAACGCTCTTAGTTCATCTAGGAACTCTCTTTGTTCCAAATTCTCACCTTCAAGAAAAGTGCGGTGTAGAAAGGAGGGACAAGATGTTATCCCAAAATCCCTGCGAAAAAATTCAAAATCCCAGAAAAGAGTAGGTTATTTGAATTTAAATGCAAAGTGTGTTCATAGAAAACTTACTTGAGATTATTACAGAACAATCTTCTTCTCTTGTTTTCTCCTTGAGATTTACGCACAGAGCTAAAGTCTCATGCTGATAACATGTTTTAGGAAAAATGTTTAAACAATAGAGATTATGGAAACAATCCTTGTAACCTTTCATTGATAATAAGAAGCTCATTTATATAGGAGAGTACATGGAGTTACATATAATAAAAATCCTAATACATCACTAAATAAATTTCTCTCTCTTATTCTCTACATATTCTACCACCATAATTAAGAACACATATAATAAGGTAAATATCCTTTAACAATATGTTTATTTTGGTGTCTCGTAGCAATTTTACACAACAGCACTCCATATAGTAAAACAATACAGCAAGTTTTGAGAACACAATGTAATATATTGTTTCCTTGCAGAACAATCAAGGATTTCGCTTGAGAAGGACGAACAATCCGACAACATAACCATCACGAAAAGTAATGGGAGAACGACCTACTACTTTCTTGGCGTAACGTTCAAATAGTGGTTCAATAATGTCATTCCCAAAGTGTTCGGCGACAATGTTCTCAAGGCCTGATCTCGCAGTCTCGCTATGCATAGTGGTCGGCGTCTCAGGTATCTGAATCTCCATTCTCAACTCATCAAAGCATTGGCTGGTTTGTATTATCTTCCTTAGCTCTTCAATGGATGGAGCATAGATAGGCAAGTTGAAAGAGTCAAGTTTATCTTCTTTTATTAAGCCCTACAAAAAATGAAAACAATACCTACTGTTAAATAATTCGTATTCGATTATAGTTAGATGTGTATGCAAAGGTTAGAGAAACATTTATTAGTAAGTGACACACTAATGTTGTTGTTGATGTCGGAAATACATGTTACCTCATTAACCATATCGATGAGACAAGACTCCATGGGTTCAAGAAGCGGTTCAAAAGAATGTTGTGCCGGAAGAGTCCCATCCAGACGCCCTGGAATTAAGAGCAACATCAATCCCCCCGGAGCAAGCTCTTGCGCTCGAGCTTGGAAAAAGGCTTCCATGTCCTTGGCATATTGATCCGAAAATGCCTGAACAACTTCACTAGCCGAATTCGCATACATGATCCTCCCCTTGTTAAATGCAGGTGACTTGGAGTCAAGTACTATCTCCAGTGGTACCTTGGAAAGCCATTGAAGAGCCCATTGAGAGTAAACAATGTCAAGGGAGGCTTTGGGAAACAATCTTCCATGAAAAGAACCCGGAACTGCTGCCGCAAAGTATTGCACGTCTTTAGGTAAACTGGCAAAGAGCTTGTTGAAGTCATTAGAAACCAGATCAGTAAAGTAGACTTGAATTTCTGGGAGACCAGCGGAGAGACCTTTTTTCATCATCTGGTATTTTTGTGCTAGAGCTTCAATGATGTTGTCGACAGCGAAAAATGTATTAGGGCCAACAGAACAACCTAGATCAGCAATCTGGAATGAGCTACCTGCAGACTTGTTTTTGATGTCTAGATTTTCGACTATGCCTGCCACTTGCATCTTCTTAAATTGATCGGCCCGCTGTTTCTACACACAATACATAACAATCAAAAGTTGTCACACCCTACTATATATCATCTGGTTCCATCTTTTTTAACGTTATATATGAACAGATGGATTAGTAAATATATATATGAGTCTTGTATATGGTACGTACGTGGCCAGTAGAGTTAACAGAGTAGCTGTATTGTCCATCCCCACCCTTCATTGTATGTGCAGAGCTCGCCATCGATCTCCGTCTCTCTTTCTCTCAGGGGAGTCGTTTTTTTTTTCTGGAAATAACAAGCTCTCTGAAATCTGAAGGGCTCTAAGTTCAAATATATAATATGCAACGTGAAGGTGGGGGACGAATGCGTAATTAGGCCAGCAGTACTCATTAGACCAGATCAGAGGCAATCTTTTATACTGAAAAACATTTGAACAAAGATAAGGGTGATGACTTTCCTCGCATAACTTCTCGATTTAGAAGTCTATATCGCCTTTTAGTCTTCCTTCTCTATCTGTATAGTCAAGGTTCCAAAAAAGGGTACTTGGCCGTGATTCATTTTGCTACTGATTACCACTCAGCCGATTATTCGGGGAGTACTCGAAATTGCTATTCTTTAATTTTAAATAATTAATTATTAATATATAAAATTAAAATATAAAATGTCATTAATTAAAAAATACTCAATAATGGAGCTTTCCCCATTGCATTGGATACAGAGGAAGAAGACGACATCGGATTACCGTCTATTTTACCTAATTAACAATCACAATAACAATTGATAATTCAAAAAACAAAACAGACATAAATGAATACACTATATTGGAGTACTGGTCAACTGGACACACTGATACAAATCAATCAACATTTCAAGTTTTTAACAAGCTACTGTGAGTAATCGAGAAAAACTGAAAGTGAAAGAAGAAAGAAGACGAGTCATGTGAAGTTGTGAACCCACTGTCACCCACTCCCTAACATATCCCACACACAGTTTCACAGTTCCTCAACTTTACAACCAGTTTTATATATATATATATATATATATATATATATATACGGTGAGTTTCAGGTGCGGACGTCCGCACCGAAACTTACCGTACGGATTCCGGCTTTTGGCCGGTGTTCCGGTCACCGAATCCGATCTCCACCGTTCAGATTATAGGTATGCGTGTATAGATCAACCCTGTAAAATTTCATCCAATTCGGTGATCGTTTGAGTCCTCAAAATCGCGATTTACCAACCGGAATCCGAACGGTTCCGATTTACTGATTTCTGTCCGTTCGTGTAAATCGCGATTTTGAGGACTCAAACGATCACCGAATTGGATGAAATTTTACAGGGTTGATTTATACACGCATACCTATAATCTGAACGGTGGAGATCGAATTCGGTGACCGGAACACCGGCCAAAAGCCGGAATCCGTACGGTGAGCTTCGGTGCGGACGTCCGCACCTGAAACTCACTGTGTGTGTGTGTGTATATATATATATATATATATATATATATACACACACACACACACAAGCATCCATACTAACTATATTACGTTGAAGCTTAATGATCAAGTTATACATGTTGGCTTCAGCTGTCATTCTGCGCAATCATATCCCATTTTGCATTCTCCAGGCATATGCCGCATATCTGAAGAGCACATATAGGCTATTAGGATCCTTCACGTACAGCTCCCGTATCAAACAGATAGAGTGGATCTACTTGAAGATCAACAACTGTTTCATACCAGATATAATTGCCTCCTACAGTCCTACTAGTCTACTACCATAAGAACATTTGATCATCACAGCATCACTTCATCAATAATCAATTGATCATCATTCATCATCAGTTCGTCACTTAGTGGGCTCATGGGCTCATAGCAGGCTAATCAATAATCACTAATCAGCAATCACTCAACTTTTCAAAGTAATCAAACATGATTTCAATCAAATCACGAATACAAGATTGAACTAACCTGTGAATTGATCAAACTGCTTAAGCAAGCAGTGGCGGCGGGTATCGACGCAGGCGGAGGAGAGCGGCGACCCGTGTGGCGAGAGAGGAAGACGGCGGCCGGCGATTTTGGGAGGGTGAGCGTTGGAGAGAAGTCAGCGAACGAGGGTGAGTGCGAAAGAAAAAAGGAGCGGACTGATTTTTAGGGTGATTGGGTGAATGGGTTTCGATTTTTCGGGAAAAAGGAGACAATTTTTTTTTTTTAAAAGATCGAGTTTGACCGAATAACCGGTCCGAATTAACCAAACTGGCCGATTACTCGGTTTCACGCCGTTCAGGCTAAATTCAGTTCGGTTTCCTACTGAACGGCGAGTATCGGTGATTACTCGGCCAAGTAGGCCGCTTTAGAACATTGTGTATAGTACGTATTGCATAGGTAAAAAAAGGGCAAGCACTAAGCACTCGTCTAAAGTCCTCTCGTTCTGACAGTTTTTTCCACAAAAAACCCTAGACCGCCGGCCTTCTCTTCTTCCCCAATCTCTCTCGATATTCAAACTTTTTTAGATCAGCTTCCGGATTCTTGTTCTCCTCGCCGAGAGCACTCTTTTTCTCTCACTGCATGTTGGATTTGGCCGAGGAAATGGCGAGCCAATTTCAGGCTGCCATGGACTTCTAGGGCGACGATGTGGAGCTATGGCCCAAGTGGATCTCGGGGCTGATTCGGATGCTGACTCGGGCGATACCGAGTGTTATTATGGTGTCGTCTGTATCTTCTCCCTTTGTCTGATCCCGGAGTTAAAAGGTTTGGGCATTTTAGAATCAAATGAAGATGTTGTGGCATCTTCCTCATGAGCCGACAAAAATTCTTTTCCTTCGGAAGGCGGCGGACAGGTTCTTTTGTACCTTTCGGGATGTCAAAGTACTTAAGCGGGCAATATATAGAGGCCCTTGGTTTTACGGGAACGCCACAGAGGTGGTTGACAGGTTCCATGTCTTCTTCAATGTCATGGAAGTACCTGCGTCACGAGCATTGGTATGGGCCGATGTCTATGGTACCCTGGATGGTGGGTTAGATGAATCATTGGCGATCAAGATCGGTCGGGTTATTGGGAAATACAAGAGCTATGATTCGCTCAAGCTCACATACTCTCCTCAATTGCGGATTCAGGTGGTTGTTGATCTAATTAAGGGTTTGGTGGTGCGACACCGATTCAAGTTTCCTTGAGGTTTGTCGATAATGTTATTCTTTCGATATGACATTATAAAAGGTTTTTGTGCACTTTGTGGTTCTTTTGTGCATTTGGATGGCATGTGCTCTGTGTTGGCAGCTTGTGATGCAGGGAGAACCAAGCCGGCAAGAAATACGTGCTCGGGCTCGGCAGCGACAACGACAACAAACCAGGGGCCCCCGGGTTTTGATGCACTTAGGACTAGCTCTATGGTTGGGTTGTTGAACCAACTACAACAGAGGGCCGGGGCTGGTTTTGAGTTGGTGGCAAATGTTTTGAAGGAGGGTCAAGCTGACGGAGAGCGGATACCTTGCCCTATGGTTACTATTTTGTGCACCAATCCTCTGTTTCATGCACAACAGAAGGAGATAGTGATGACTACAAATGTCCATGTGGAGGGATCTATTCCAATATCAGGTTCTAACCAAAATCTGGCGATGTCCTCCTCAACTGAGGAGATGGCAGACCCTGTGAATTCTCAGCTAACGGTGGCGGTCAGGCAAGTTCATCCAACATTGCCTTATAAGGCACCCGTTGTGGTTGTGAAGTGGACTAGCTGTGAAGAAAACATAAAGAAAGCCGGTGGAAAAATCTAGGCAGAACACCGTATCTCTAGTGTTCATAAGAAGGAGTCTCCCCAGAAGAAACAAACATGTAAGCCTGTGATTTCTAAGCAGGAGAAGGAAGCACGGCGTATGGAACTCATGTAGATGAGGTGACATAGTTAAATAGGATGTGAAACTTGGATATTTTTTTAGTTTTATCCTACATCTAGCACGTTTCACTATGTAAAGGTACTAGTTTGAACTATATTAGTATAGCTTATATAGGAGGTTTCTTTGATCAGGCCGATGAATCGGTAAAAGTCTTGTAACCTATTAGTTTCATTTTAAGACCGGCTGGAATCCTTATTTGAATGCACAAAGAATGGAAGGGAGGACAACTTTCAAAGATTCATTTTATCCATGACAAAAATTGGCTACACAGCCAAGATTTGACAAAGTTGTGATTTGGAATTTTCGTCCCAAAATACACAGCCTACATTGTTCATCCGGGAAACAGGCACACACCAATCAAGCAAGACTTAACCAAAGAAAAAATCTCACCTAGACAAAAGTATTGACAAACTATCAAATTTCCACTCTGTTGGAATCTGATCATGTGATTAAATAGCTTCGCAATGTGTAAGGAGGTGTACTATAACATTGGTGCATCAATATATATTTGAACAAGGAAATCAGTTAGTCTATGAAACAGTGTGTTAATGAAGAGACACATCTGTGATTATGATGAAGAGACAAGACTAATCAAACAGTTGCAAGGAAGAGTTGTACTGGTTCAGTTGAAGCTCTTCACTGAAGAGTCATGATGGTTGAACTCTATAAAAGGAGTTCAACCCATCAGATTCATCATTCATACATTCACAATAATCTGAGATTCTCTTGTTGTATCTATTGTGATCAATAGTCTAACGACATCAATCACAACGATCATATTCTAAAGATTCCTTCACACTCATCTTTAGGGTGGTACACTGGTATGATACAAAAAGTAAACAAAAGATAGCAACGTAGATGTAATGAGACTGATTATCAATCAAAAAAGTCCAATCTGCAGGTAATATGGCAGCACTTGGTGAATGAAATCACAACTAATGTACACCCACCCATATGTGAAAAATGTTGCCCTATCCAGCAAATGCTTCATCTAGAGTACATGGGAACCAGCAAGATTGTATGACTGATGAAATCTAGAAAACTATGTAAAGTAACTAATAGATGTGATACATCTTGAGCAGTAGGAAGATTGTACTAATTTGGAGCCTGTCATGTTGCATATCCTACTTACCTAGCTCTGCCTGTGAGAAAACATGAGTTGATACTCAGGTCCACAGTAGTTGAACTCCACTTTCAATGGAAGAACGATCAAAAGGGATACATGATTAAATGAAGGGAAAATATCTAAAAATGTCACTCAAGTATGGCCCGTTCTAAACTTTGCTCACTCATGTATGTCAAATATCACTTTGCTCACTGTCGAATGAGCAAAATATCACTTTGCTCACTATTGAATATCACTTTGCTCACTATCGAATGACACTTTTACTCACTTTGATCACTCTGAACCGGAGAAATTGGTCATACATGAGTGAGCAAAGTGATATTTGAGTGATCAAAGTGAGTAAACTGTCATTCAATAGTGAGAAAAGTGATATTTGTCATACATGAGTGAACAAAGTTTAGAACGGTCCATACTTGAGTGACTTTTTTAGCCATTTTCCCTTAAATGAAATAAAAGGAGATAGGTTACAATAAGTCTAAAAAATAACTGGTATGAAATGACGGGGTAGGCTATGGTACCTAAGCGTATGTCATACATTTATTTATCACTTTGAGAATCAAAATTATAATATACATGAACAAAAATTTACAACATTTAGAACAATATTAATTACCACAATGATCATATTTTTTAGAATTATTTATAATATTTACAACTAATTAGATTAAATTTACAACTTTGAGAACAACAAATACAAAAGTTGTAACTAAGTCTCTAAATAAAGTAATTATCTCAAATACAATTAAATAATCTTAAAAATATCTCATATTACCACAATGACTACCAAATTTGTTCTCAAGTAATAAATAAATGTATGACATACCCTTAGATACCTAAGAATGATTCATGAAATGACAACACCCCACATTACTTGCCTTCAGACCAAAATTGTGGGAAGTGCTTAGTTCGTTGAAGATTTACTTTTCTTAATTTGATGGAGCATCAATTATTTTTTCCCACAGCAATATGAAATTTAATACATTATTGGGACTTCATGCATATCTTATATGCTCAACAACACTCCATATAGTTAAACAATGGGCAAATTTCAGTTTACTTACCAATGGTTTTCCATCAACATCACTTTATTACCCGACTTTTTGAGTTAGATCATTTCATTATCTGTTGTTTACCTCAAACTTCATATTGCTACCTGATTTTTCAGTTGTAATCACTTTAATACTTTAACTTTTCAATTTAATCATCGTACTACTTAAACTCAACAATTTCATCACTTTTTATCTCCCTTAAGTTTATGTGTGATGTTTAAAACTAAACGTTCAGTATTACATGGATCAATTTTGATGAGTTTAGCTATTTAGGTAGTACAATGATCAAATTCAAAAAGTGAGGTAATAAAGTGATGTTTGACATAAATCATAGGTTGTAAAATTATTAAACTCAAAAAGTGAGGTAGTAAAATAATGTCTGACCAAAATCACAAGTATGTAAACTGAAATTTTCTGAACATATACAACAAGTAGAGACAAGGTAATTGTTTCCTTGCAGAATAATCAAGGTTTTCGCTTGAGAAAGATGAACAACCCGACGACCATACCATCCCGAGAAGTAAGAAGAGAACGACCTACTACTTTCTTGGAGTAACGTTTGAATAGTGGTTCTATAATTTCACTCCCAAAGTGTTCAACGACAGTGTTCTCAAGGCCTGATCTCGTAAATTCGCTGTGCAAAGGGGATCAACCTCTCAGGTAACTGAATCTCCATTCTTGATGTGAATACGGAAGCGAAGTAAATTGGGTAAGGTGCCAATGCACGAGACGCCTATCTCGTGGGTTGACGGTGAACTTTAGATTGAACGCCGATTCTCTCTAAAGTTCGGATAAACTCGAAATTCCTTTATCGAGTGTTGAACACAAACGAACCTGTTTGTAATTCAGAGTAAAGTGTAAAAACTTTATTAATGCTTCAAAATTCAGTGTCTAAAATAAACAACAAGAACCCTTATTTATACTACTCTAGGAGACTCCTATCACAACTAGAAATAGGAAAACAAATAGAAAAACAACTCCTTGTTTCCCACGGAAACAGCTAGACAGTCTAGAAACCAGATTAATCTGTAACAGCAGCTTGCAGCAACACCACGTCCCTCTTGTGCAAACTATTGCCTTGCATTAGTGTGAGATTTAGAAGCTTCTCTGTGTTGAGGCTGACCTCTTGTTCTTCTGACTTTCCTCCTGGATCATCCCCTCCCCCTTGAAAAGGAATTGTCCTCAATTCATGAATGCCCTCATCATCGATGTACGGTGAAAGATCTCCAATGTTGAATGTCGCGTGTACTCCATAATCGCCTGGCAACTCAATCTTGTAAGCATTATCGTTGACACGACTGATCACTTTATAAG
This sequence comes from Geum urbanum, assembly GCA_946800695.1. Taxonomy (NCBI): domain Eukaryota; kingdom Viridiplantae; phylum Streptophyta; class Magnoliopsida; order Rosales; family Rosaceae; genus Geum; species Geum urbanum. The sequence goes on from OX327011.1 coordinate 49,896,208, forward strand.
GCCCCTCCGCCCTAGGCATTAGTTTGTTCTTTCGTTTTCCCGGGAACCTTTCCTTCCTTAAATGCAACCAAACAAGATCCCCCTCGTTGAACACTTGAGGCCTTCTGTGTTTATTAGCCTTGCGCTTATACACCTCGTTCACAGCTTCGATACGAGCCTTCACTTGTTCGTGCAGTTTCATCATCCCCTTTACCTTTGACTCCGCGTCCCTGTGAATTAACTCATCTTTTGGCAATGGAATCAAATCAATGGGTAAATAAGGATTAATTCCATAAACAACCTCAAACGGAGAGTGCTTAGTAGCATAGGTTGGGGACCGATTATAGGCAAACTCGGCGTGTGCGAGTTTGAGATCCCAGTCCTTTTGTGTTTTACTCACGAGTCCCCTTAGCAACGTGCCCAATATACAGTTAGTAACCTCGGTTTGTCCGTCCGTCTGTGGATGATGTGAGGTGCTAAATAGTAGTTTCGTGCCAACTCGACGCCACAAAGTGTTCCAAAAGTAGCTTAGGAATTTAGAATCCCGATCCGAGACAATGGTCTTAGGAATCCCATGTAGTCGTAGTACCTCGCGGTAGTATAGATCCGCAACATTCACGGCGTCGTCGGTCTTGTGACAAGGAATAAAATGAGCCATCTTTGAAAATCGATCAACCACCACCATGATCGCATCCTTACCTCTCTGTGTCCGTGGAAGAGCAACGATGAAGTCCATCGAAACATCTTCCCATGGTCTATTAGGCACTGGTAAAGGCATGTAAGTGCCTGCCTTGAACGTGCTTTTGGACTGTCGGCATGTCACGCACTTGTTGATTAAACTAGTGACGTCTCCAAGCATCTTCGGCCAGTGGAAATGTTCATTCATGATTTCCAATGTCTTAGTAATACCAAAATGTCCCGCCATCCCACCTCCATGAACCTCGCGAATGAGGAGTTCTCGAATAGGATGTTTTGGCACACATAATCGATTTCCCTTAAACAGAAAACCGTCTTGAATGATATACTCCTTGCTTGATCCTCTTTCTTTACACGTAGCATAGAGCTCTCCAAAGTCACTGTCGCCGGCATAATACTCTTTCAACAGTTCGAATCCTAACAATAGCACCTCTAAAGTAGACAATAGAGTGTATCGCCTGGAGAGAGCATCGGCCACGACGTTACTCTTGCCCTCCATGTACTTGGATGAAAAATTGAACGCTTGCAGGAATTCGACCCATTTAGCATGTCGCGTATTTAATTTACGCTGGCCATTGATATATTTGAGAGATTCGTGATCGGAATGTAGTATAAAATGGTGCGGCTTTAAGTAATGACTCCAATGATCCAAGGCTCGAACAATAGCATAGAATTCTTTGTCGTATGTTGAGTAGTTCAAGCGAGCCCCACCAAGTTTTTCCGAGAAATAAGCCACGGGCCTCTTACTTTGAATCAACACTGCTCCGATCCCGACTCCGCTAGCATCGCACTCTACCTCAAAAGGTGAAGAGAAATCGGGCAGTGCTAGAACAGGGGCCTGACAGAGCTTTTCCTTGATTGTTTCGAACCCCTGTTGTGCTGCTTGGTTCCACTCAAAGGCCCCCTTCTTCAAACACTCCGTAACGGGACTCATGATTGTACTAAAATCTCGTACAAATCTTCGATAGAAGGATGCTAGTCCATGAAATGATCTGACTTCTGTCACCGTAGTAGGAGTAGGCCATGATCGGACAGCTTCAACTTTCGATCTATCCACTGCAACTCCCCTCTCGGATATCACGTATCCGAGAAATGTTACTTCTCTTGCAAGAAACGAACACTTCTCCAATTTTGCGTAGAGTTTTTGTCCTCGTAACACTTCTAGGACGTCTCTTAAGTGCTGTAAATGTTCTTCCAAGTTCTTTGAATAGATTAAAATATCATCAAGGTATACTACCACGCACTTTCCAAGGAATGGTTTGAGGATTTCGTTCATGAGACGCATGAACGTGCTTGGTGCGTTGGTGAGGCCAAAGGGCATCACGCACCATTCATATAGCCCGTGTTTTGTCTTGAAGGCCGTCTTCCATTCATCTCCTTCTCGCATCCGGATTTGGTGATAACCACTCCGTAAATCAACCTTTGAAAATATTGTAGAACCGTGTAATTCGTCTAACATATCGTCTAACCTTGGCATAGGAAAACGATACTTGATCGTAATATTATTCACTGCTCTACTGTCCACACACATCCGCCACGTCCCCTCTTTCTTTGGTACTAGTAAGACCGGAACAGCGCACGGACTAAGACTCTCTCGGATATAACCCCTATCCATCAAGTCATTGATTTGTTTTTGAAGTTCCTTAGTCTCTTCGGGATTTCACCTGTATGCCGCTTTATTGGGTAATGGCGCTCCTGGGATTAGATCTATTTGATGCTCAATTCCCCGGATAGGTGGTAATCCTGGAGGTAGCTCCTCTGGGAAGACGTCCCGGAATTCGTCAAGTAATTCCTTAACTCCATTGCGATCATCCTTATCTTGTGTAGTTACTTCATTCATCATCAATGCATAAACGTGTCCTCCTTCTTGAATCGTTTGCTCCACTTCCTTTTCACTCGCAAATAACGTCAGACTCGGTTTCTTTGGTGCCTTAGTGTGAGTTTTGCGAATCGCTTCTGGGGACATTGGTTTTAACGTCACTTTCTTCCCATCTACAAACAAGGTGTAAGCATTACTCCTTCCTTGATGAATCACGTCTCGATCAAACTGCCAAGGACGCCCCAATAGAATATGGCATGCATCCATTGGAATTACATCACAAATAATATCATCCTTGTATGGACCCATTGCAAATCCGACCCTTGCTTGCTTTGTAACCTTTACCCGGTTCCCATCATCGAGCCAATGTAAGGTGTACGGCTTTGGATGTGGGGTTGTGGATAAGTTTAATTTCTCCACCAGCTCAGTTGATGCTACGTTCGTACAACTTCCCCCATCAATGATTACATTGCACCACCGATCTTTCACTTGGCACTTTGTATGAAACAGTTGATCACGTTGTTCCTTGTCCACTGTCTCAGCCCCAATCTTGGAGTGCAAGGTTCGTCTTAAGACTAGAGCGGTATCATAGATAGGTGCTTCGAACTCCACTTCTTTATCGGGCTCTTCTTCCTTCTCGGTGAATATTCCATCCTCCTGTAAGTCTTCGTCAAGAAGGTCATCTCTCCATGTAACCGCTTCTCTTAATGTTACGATACGTTTGTTAGGACAATCGCTTTGATAATGACCAAACCCTTGACACTTAAAACACCGTAATTTGGACAGATCCCGCGTTCTTGGAACTGCCTCGGTTTTCTTTTGAGCTGGAGTGACTGGAGTTTTGCTGGAATCAGCCCCTGTTGTGCCACTCTTAAGTTCTTCTCCTCTGTTCCAGGGGTTCACTCTTGGTGCTAGGGAAGTGCTAGCACGGTTCACCTTCTGCTGTGCTTCGACGCGTAAGCAAAGATTACATAACCCGTCGAATGATGTATAATCATGGAGATCCACGATGTTAGCTATAGGACGGTTCAGTCCTCGACAGAATCGCGCCATTTTCTGGTCTTCCAGTTCTTCAACTTCACTCAACATGACAAGTCCTTCAAACTCGTTTATGTAATCGGATATACTCTTCGTCCCCTGTGTAAGTTCGGCCATTCTGCGATATAACCCCAACTTATGGTTGCGAGGCACATATCGTTGACGCAATTTTTTCTTCAATTTAATCCAAGAGTGAATCTTTTCCTTGCCATCCTTCGCCCTCTGTGTTTTCAAGTTCTCATACCACAGAGAAGCGTTCTTGCTTAGTTTTAGGATTGCATACTTACAGCTTTTTTCATCGGATAGATCTTTAAACTCGAACATTCGTTCGATCTTTCTTTCCCAATCCAAATATTCCTCTGGTTCAGTGCTGCCCCCAAACTCGGGTAGCTCTGTGACCTTGAATTCGTCTACTGCCTTCTGTCCAAAGCCGGTTCGGAGTCCTGTCGGCCTGTTACGAAGCATATCCCGTACCTGTGCGAGGACGGTTTCATCGTCAAAGTCCCCCATGAAGTTAGGATCAAGAGCCGAAGCTCTGATACCACTAATGATGTGAATACGGAAGCGAATTAAGTAAATTGGGTAAGGTGCCAATGCACGAGACGCCTATCTCGTGGGTTGACGGTGAACTTTAGATTGAACGCCGATTCTCTCTAAAGTTCGGATAAACTCGAAATTCCTTTATCGAGTGTTGAACACAAACGAACCTGTTTGTAATTCAGAGTAAAGTGTAAAAACTTTATTAATGCTTCAAAATTCAGTGTCTAAAATAAACAACAAGAACCCTTATTTATACTACTCTAGGAGACTCCTATCACAAATAGAAATAGGAAAACAAATAGAAAAACAACTCCTTGTTTCCCACGGAAACAGCTAGACAGTCTAGAAACCAGATTAATCTGTAACAGCAGCTTGCAGCAACACCACGTCCCTCTTGTGCAAACTATTGCCTTGCATTAGTGTGAGATTTAGAAGCTTCTCTATGTTGAGGCTGACCTCTTGTTCTTCTGACTTTCCTCCCGGATCAATTCTCAACACATCAAAGCATTGGCTGATTTGTATTATCTTCCTTGGCTCTTCTATGGATGGAGCATAGATAGGCAGTTGAAAGAGTCAAGTTTATCTTCATTTATTAGACCCTGCAAATAAAACATAACATTAATATATGTTAGAGAATGCATGCTTTATCGTAAAGATGTGTATCCAATGTAGGGATGGCAATGAATCGGGTCGGGGTCAGGTTTTGGTTACCTGAAATAAACCCGATCGATCGAACCCGATCCGAACCTACAAATTTTTAGTCCGGGTTTTTACCCGACCCGAACCGTTGGATATGTAATACTCGAACCCGACCCGTATACTAGAACCAAAAATAGTTAAAATAAAAAATAGATAATAAATGTTATTATTTTATATTAAAAAAAATATACAAATATGTTACAAATTAGATAATAAATTATGAAATATAATAAATAAAATACAAAAAAATAGGCGGGTCAGGTTCGGGTCCGGGTTCGTGTTTGGTAAATGCATATTTGTACCCGACCCAAACTTGTCAGCATTTGGGTCGAGTTCGGATTGATAAATACTCAATACCCGGCCAACTTTCCGCATCAGAAATTGGGTTTGGTCGAGTTCGGGTTTGACGAATACTCGTAGATTCCGGTTATTTTTCCATCATAATCCAATGGTTAGAGAAGATTTATTTTATGTGCATGGTTGAGCAAGAATTAATTTTTTTGGTTAGTAACGAACTAAAGTGAACAGTAATGTTGTCTTAGAAATTGGGTTCGGTCGACTTTTCGCCTTAGAAATTGGGTTCGGTCGAGTTCGGGTCAAACAGATACTGGCGGATTCGGATTATTTTGCCATCCTAATCCAATGGTTAGAGAACATTTATTTTATGTGGTTGAGCATGAATTTTTTTTGGTCAGTAACGGACTAAAGTGAACAGTAATGTTGTCTGTGCTATCTGTTAGTATAGCACCATTAGTTCATAGATTAAACATATTTACCCACTTAAGCAGGTAATCAACACCTACCCGACCACCCGAAAGACCACCAGGCGGACTACAACTTCACTCGCAAGACCGAGTCCATCCGACCGGGCACGCGTCCGACAAGCGCACATCCGAATACTCGGCCCACATGACAGCAAGTGCAGCCCTATCCCACATCGAAGAGCATAAGCAAGCAACAATTTCACCCACCTATATAGGTAAAGCATTTACTACAGGTAAGAGGACATAAGAATTGATTCTAATCTTAAATACTCCAACCTACTTCTTACACGTTCGCTTGACTGTTATATCCAATACATCTTCTAACTTAGGCATCAGAGCGTTGAAGGCAGGTCAGCCCTGTCTCGACTTCCTGACCGCCCGTTTGTTGTATTCTTCTAACAGTGGGAAGCCGAACGCGCAAGTCCGTATACCCGATATCCCGAACACCCGAAGAGAGAGTACCCAATCATCCGAACAGCCCGAACGTTCGGACATCCAGAAGAGAAGATTACTCGTACTTGCTTCTGCAGATTACGTCCCGCATAATCCGGTAGAAACAATTGGCGCCGTCTGTGGGAACCTTACAAATTGCAAACCACGTACAAACACCACTACCCGAAAGCTCATGTTCCATCTGTTGCAGCTAAGGTCGACCCGATCCCGAACGATCAGGACGACCCCGAGCAACATCTTGGCTCCCATCACTCCAAAAGATAAGTATTCTTGGCTTCACACCACTCTTGTGCTCGAAGTGTATTCACGCACCACCCGCAAGACCGTTCTGAATCCCTGGCGGCTCCGAACAGGACGTTCTGTTCGGAAGCCCATTGCAAGCGGCTTGGAACCATCCATGCATCATTCGCAAGACCGTTCCGAGGCTTAACGGCTCCAAACAGCAAGATTCGTTTGGGAGTCGGGGTCAGTGACTCGGAACCATCCATGCATCATTCGCAAGACCGTTTCGAGGCTTAACGGCTCCAAACAGCAAGATTCGTTTGGGAGTCGGGGTCAGCGGCTCAGAACCATTCATGCATCATTCGCAAGGCCACATTCGCTCATTCGCATAGCACGATCATGCAAGTCAGGCAAAATATGCAATACTCGTCAGGTACACGATCAAGCACACATCGCAGGTACCCGATCAAGCGCAGACGTGCAGGTACCCGATCACGATCAGGCGCACATGTACACGATCGGACACACATGTACACGATCGGGCACACATGTACACGATCGGGCGCACAGGTACATGATCAGGCGCACATCGCAGGTACCTGATCACGATCAGGCGCACATGTACACGATCGGGCGCATAGGTACACGATCAGGTGCACATGTACACGATCGGGCGCACAGGTACACGATCATGCGCACATCGCAGGTACCCGATCAGGCGCAGACGCGCAGGTACCCAGGTACAGGATCACACGTACAGGTACACGATCGGGCGCACAAGTACCCACTCCGTCAAGCGAGATCTTTCTTGACCGAAGAGTTGGGGGACTTGGGGGTCACAGAACCGCGCATCACTGCTCAATCGGATAAGTATTTGTTTAATCGCACGAACCCTTTTTCAACTCCCCAATCAAGAAAGGTCTCTTTGACTTGGGGACTTGGGAAATTTCTTAGTATAGCACCATTAGTTCATAGATTAAACATACTTACCCACTTAAGCAGGTAATCAACACCTACCCGACCACCCGAAAGACCACCAGGCGAACTACAACTTCACTCGCAAGACCGAGCCCATCCGACCGGGCACGCGCCCGACAAGCGCACATCCGAATACTCGGCCCACATAACAACAAGTGCAACCCTATCCCACATCGAAGAGCATAAGCAAGCAACAATCTCACCCACCTATATAGGTAAGGCATTTACTACAGGTAAGAGAACCTAAGAATTGATTCCAATCTTAAATACTCCAACCTACTTTCTTACACGTTCGCTTGACTGTTATATCCAATACATCTTCTAACTTAGGCATCGGAGCGTTGAAGGCAGGCCAGCCCTGTCTCGACTTCCTGACCGCCCGTTTGTTGTATTCTTCTAACAGTGGGAAGCCGAACGCGCAAGTCCGTACACCCGATAACCCGAACACCTGAAGAGAGAGTACCCGATCATCCGAACAGCCCGAACGTTCGGACATCCAGAAGAGAAGATTACTCGTACTTGCTTCTGCTGATTACGTCATGTGTAATCTGGTAGAAACACTATCATATTATGTTGTCGGATTATTGTTGATGATGTGGGAAATACATGTTTTAATTACCTCATTAACCATGTCGATGAGACAAGACTCCATGGGTTCCACAAGCGAATGAAAAGAATGATGTGTCGAAAGTGTCCCATCCGGACGCCCTCGAATCAAGAGCAACAACAATCCTCCAGGAGCAAGTTCTTGAGCTCGAGCATTGAAAAAAGACTGCATGTCCTTGGCATACTGATCCGAAAATTCCTGAACAACTTCACTAGCTGATTTTGCATACATAATCCTCCCTTTGTTAAATGAAGGTGACTTGGAGTCTATTTCCTGTGGTACCTTGGAAAGCCATTGAAGAGCATATTGAGAATAAACAAAGTCAAGGCAGGCTTCGGGAAGCAATCTTCCATGAAAAGAACCCGGAACTGCAGCCGCAAAGTATTGCATGTCTTTAGGTAAGTTGGCAAAGAGCTTGTTGAAGTCATTAGAAGCCAAATCAGTAAAGTAGACTTGAATTTCTGGGAGACCAGCCGAGAGACCTTTTTCCATCATCTGGTATTTTTGTGCTAGAGCTTCGATGAGGTTGTCGACTGCGAAAAATGTATTAGGGCCAACAGAACAACCTAGATCAGCAATCCGGAATGAGCTAGCTATAGCTGCAGACTGGTTTTCGATATCTAGGTTTTCGACAATGGCTGCCACTAGCATCCTCTTGGATAGATCAGCCGCCTCTTTCTACACACAAGACATATATACGCATACATAACAATCAAAATTTTGTTAGATTTATATAGATAGTATATTGGCATGGATTATTGATGCAAATTATTGATGCAACTTTTTTTATTTTTATTATTTTGGCTTGGTGGACGGATACATTATCCGCAATCTTTTTGAGTGCACTTATAGTGCGCACACATAAATGTGTGGGACACTTGTCATAATCTAAATTATGTTACACTTAGATGAATAATGCATGAGAGAATCTATACTATAAATTATCATATTGCACATTTGTGTTTCGCACATTATAGAATCATTCACTCTTTTCATACAGAAAAATGTGACATCGATTTGTTGGTAAGTGCTATCATGTCATTTATTGCGAGGACAATTTTATCACGGGCTTCATCAACAAGGTCTCTTTCAAGGCCTAAAACCCTTCATTTTCATCAACTATTAAGCTTGACGATCCTTGTGAGTTGTGATTTGGATTTTTCGTCCCAAAATACATAGCAGGCACTATTCATCCGGCAACAGACACACACACACCCCAATCCAGCAAGATTTGCCAAAGAAAAAAAAACCTCACTTGGACAAAGTATAGCCAAACTATCAAAGCTTCCACATCTTAGGGAGGTATGGTACAAAAGTAAACAAAAAATAGCAACATAATAGACTGATTATCGATCAAACGATCAAAAGTCCAATCAAGTAATACGGCAGCACTGGGCAAATGAAATCACAACTAATGTACACCCATATGTGAAAAATGCTGCCCTATCCAGCAAATGCTTCATCCAGAGTACATGGGGAACCAGCAACAGTGTATGACTGATCAAATCTAAAAAAAACTATGTAAATTAACTAATAGAATTGATACAACTTGAGCAGTAGGAAGATTGTACTGATTTGGACCCTGACTAGGAAGATTTCTATCCTGTCTCTTTTGCTTGGTATAAAAGAAAAAAGATTGAAGAGCTTGACAGTGGACGCCAAAGGCTTCAGAAGTGCCATGATTCCTCAAAGCCAAATCACACAAGCTCAATCTGCCTTGCGTTTAAGAACAAAGAGGAGGTCAACTCCCTTCCCTGAATCAAAGGCAGCGTGTTGCTCGTCGACTTTCTTGTGAAACAAGTCGAAGAGCTCATCCAAGATCTCTTCTCCGAAATGCTGCTTGAAGAGACCCTCCATGGAAGCTCTCATATGAGCAACAAAACGTTTGCTGTTTTTGGAGATAGTGTTAGGTTCCAAAACTGTAGGTAAGTTTTCCATCATTTCTATGCTAAAACTTCCATTTCGTTCCACAGCAGCTCTCACTTCTTGGGAAGACACATAGTACATAGGTACGTTAAACGAATCTATCTTCTCCTCTTTAACTACTCCCTGCATCAAACACAAAAGCATCCATTTGTATAATAATTAGTACTAATGTTACAATTCTATCAATTAGTTCTTGATCAATGTTACATGCTTACACTCTTAGCCATATCCAGGAGACAAGAACTCAAAACTTTATAGGTGAGAGTTGCGAGAGATTGAGAAACATGAGTTCCGAGGGGGTAGCCAGGAGTAGCAAGTAGCATCAATCCTCCATGTACCATCTCTCGTGTCCTAGCATTCAAGAAACACTCCATGTCTTCCGCATATTGAGCTTCGTAAGCCCTCGCTACTTCATCCGTGGAGTCCAAGTAATGTATGTATCCTTTATTCCAAGCAGGGGAGTTGCTGTCCATTACATCTTTTGGTACTCTAGAAAGCCATTGGAGGGAAATTGAAGAGTGAACGAAGTGAATGATATTATTAGGAAATAGGCGACCATAGAAAGAACCAGGCACGCCCGCAGCATAGTATTGTCTGTTCTGAGGGAGAGAATTGAAGAGCATGTTGAAGTCATTTGATGTGTGATCATTAAAAAAGACTTGGAATTCAGGGATTTGGGAAATGGGAAGATTTCGGCTTTGGTACTTGAATGTCACAGCTTCAAGTATGTTTTCAACTGAGAAAAATGTATTGGGACCAACTGAGCAACCCAAATCTGCAATGTTAAAGGAGCTAATTCTGGCAGATGACAAGATTTCTATGTCGAGCTTTTCTGAGATGGCCATGTTTAGTAGCTCTTTCGCAGCATCCATCACTCCTTTCTGCAGAGGCAGAGATTGCGCATATAACTATTAGTATTTTCGATATACATTTTAATTTTCAAGCTTAAACTATGATGTCTGCAACTGATAGTGATAGATATATATAGAAGGCTACTTAGTACAGAAGGAAACCTGATAGATGGAGTTTTTCGCATAGTTGTTGGGGCCATCTCCTGCTTTCATTGGATAGGCTTCGGCGCGTTTAGCCATCTCTGTCTCCTCTTCTTGTTTCTCCATTTCTGTCTAGAATACATATATGTATATGCTTCTGCAAAGATTTGCGTGGGGGGAAAGGCACGTATTACGTCACTAATTCACTCTTAACATAAACAAAGCCTCCTAATTGAAAAATCAAGGTCAGCTCTTACGAAATTATTGTTCTTTTAACAATCGTCTTTCATCAATTTGCTTCACAAAGTCTTCATCTATTTCATAGTCTATTTAAAGTTTCGTGTTGTGATTCTCGTGCCAATACTTTTATTCATAAGAATATCAAATATGAAATTTGGTGCATTCCAGCAAGTAAACACTAAACACAACACTCCATATAGTAAACACTGCATATCTTATGTGCTCATTCCAGCTACTGTGCTTCATGTTTGTTGTTGGTTGTTCGCTTGCTTGCTTGCATTTCAGTTTTGTTTTAGTTTGGTTGGGATTCCCCACTATGTTTGTACTCTACTGTTTGTTTAATGAACCTTCTCTTTAGAACAATTATAAAAAAAAACTCCATATAGTAAAAGTGTAAAACAGTAGGTGAAGTGATCCATCCTGACAAGGGCGGAGTTCTGAATGGAAAGAGGATTCGAGTTCGGATTTGGCATGATATCTCAACTCCAATCAAGGAAGCATACCCTCCATTGGTGTATGACTTCACTGGCGGGCTAGTGGCGGAGGTACGTTTCAAGTACCACCGTGTGGTAGGGTTTTGCCGAGTCTGTGGCTTACTAGAGCATACAAGCTGTGCAGGTCCGCCGGATGTCTCAGCGTTGGTGGAGTTTGTGACTGCTCGAAGCAGCAGGGCTGTGATGGCACGGCATAACGACAAGGCTAGGAGAAGGAGCGCTCTGGCTCCATTGAAGTGAAGAAGAAGTCTGGCTCGGCATTGACGATCACGGCTCCGGGGTTCTCCGCGACTGAGCTGGCTGCGCAATTGCGGCGCTTACCTTTTCTGTTTCGCCCCGCCGGTGGTGACTGTTCCAGTAGCTACTTCTCTGGTAGGTTCGAAGAGGAATGGAAGGGTTTGCTGAAACTCAACCTAAGCTCATGACATTCCAGCGTCGTCCAATGCCAAAGGCAGTACAGACTCATGAGGAATCTCCACAGCCAGGGATGGCTTTATCCCTCGCTATCCCTCAAGAGGGTGGGAGATTAACCAAGTCTCCAGCGCAGAAGAAGAAGATGAAGAAGGGACGTCCAGTTGGATCCCGTAACAAGTCACTGCAGGCAGATGAGGAGATCTTTATGCCTCATGGAGCTTGTGAGTTCAGGCAAACCAAGGGGCCGAGAGAAGGCTAAGAAGAACCTTGCTGAGGTGTTGGAGGCACAGGTCGCAAATGATGCGAGTGCGAGTGCGGGAGATGAGCAGCAGGCTATCGTGGCTGTTCAGGAGATTCTTACCCTAAGCAAGCCTTCAAGGCTTAATAAAAGGCGATTAGAGTCTTGGTTTATCCATGCCTCTAATCGTAATGTCATTGATTATTATTTGTTTTGAGTTAGAACGCGTCGTTAGCAATAATAGTTTAATACTAGATTCTTAGTGCTTTCTTCCTAATATAGCAATGATTCTTATCTGTTCGGTACCCCCTACGGGCAGTCATTGTTAATCGTTGTTCATTGTTCCTTAACTAGGTTGAAAGCCCGCGCGCGAGGCGCAGTTATGTAATTAGGAAAACAATATATATGCTGTATGAACTGAAAATCAAAAGCAACACTCATGCAAATATCAAATCATAAGAGTAACATAACATCAACCATAGAACAAACCGATTGAAACAGCAAAGCTTTCAATAAACATAAATAGATACATAGTCTCATAGGAAATTTAAGTTACATAACCAAAAGCTGATATATGATGGACAGATATAATGGGTCTGCATAGAAAAGAATTCTACTGACGACTACATATAGACATACATGGAGTGAGCATAATTAAAAAAAGCAAACAGGCTATAGATGAGTCATCAGGTTTTTGGTTTTCAGCCAGGAATGCGGATGAAATTTTAGTAAGTTTTCATTAGAAAAGAATAACCACAAAACACAGAAACAATAACTCCATTAACACAGAAACAATATATTAAGACTCGTGCTCACTGATCAATATAATATATACGGAAACTATATACTGATAGCTAGATCGATTGATGCAGTTGCTCATGATATCTATATGTAACCTACTCGAGCCTTATTTCTACGTTTTGTATCGACCTTCTCAATTCCTCAGTTTCATGTAGAGAAGAATAACTAAACTCTATTCTTGCAAGATACAATAACTGATATTGGTTGTAGAGATCTGAAAATGACACCACAAAATATATACGTGAAAATTGAAGCAAACTGTACTCATACAGTAGAAGCTACAATAATGGCAGACACTACAGGAGCAAACCATTCCCATCACCCGCTAGCGAAGGCTATACTCAACAAAACAGAAATTTAATCAGCTTATAAGTTTCACTCGATGGAAACACAAACTTTCAGCATCCTATACTCATATCCTAAACTACAAACACATAAAAGGTCCAACAATAAAGGTCCAACAATCGAAACAAAAACGGAAAATCAACAAAGCTTCTCAGAAAAAGTAGAACTAAACATCTTCGATCTAAAAAAGCGTTCAATAGAGCAGAATACATAGTAGCTGGTACCTTAACATCTCAGCAAACATAAGTTTCCAACATGAATACCATGCAAACTCATCAATCAAACCCTTCTCAAACTGTACTTTTGCAGTAGAAGCTACAATGATGGAATACACTACAGTAGCAAGCCATTCCCATCCCCCGTTAGCAAAGGCTATACTCAACAAAAAGTAATTTAATCAGATTATAAGTTTCACTCGCTGGAAACACAAACTTTCAGCATCCTATGCTCATAGCCTAGACTGCAAATACATAAAAGGTTCAACAATCGAAACCAAAACGAAAAAATCAACAAAGCTTCTCCGAAAAGCAGACCTAAACTTTTTTGATCTCAAAGAGCGTTCAATAGAGCAGCACACACAGCAGCTGGTACCCTAGATATGAACCTATAATGCATGTTATTATGTGAAGTTGAACATATAAAAGTTGGTATTATAAACCACTCTATTGTAAGGACTGTTTTTTTATTGTTACATGTACTGTAAGTTCTTGAAATTCAAGTTTCTTTTTAGTCTTCTCTTTAAGTCAGTTCTGTAATTTTATTTTTGCAAACTTTTCCCTTAGTGTTCTGTTTTATCAGTTGATGATAGGTTATTTGGTGGATTCCTGGCTCACTGACAACTTTACTCATATCCTTTTTCTTGTAGCAGAATATGTGTTCGACCATAAGGAAATGCCAAAAGCTTCATATTCTTCTATAGAGTGCTACCTATTTTTATACCAACATGACACAGAACCTTAGCATTGTATACTAAAACCCACCATACATAATATGAAATAACAACAGAGTAATCATCTTTACTGCTTTCTCTTTCCTTTCAATTAAAACAGGATTCATCCAGTGTTCCAGCCTACAGTGAACATCAAATTTAAGAGATGCAGTATAGGCAACAGCATAAATTAGAACTTTTCCATCAAATTCTTTGATAAACTAAGCTCAAATTTGATTCAGGCAAACCACAAAACAGCTTTGAAATTCAAACTACTTGTTAGAAAGATCCTCTCTATCTTTCACATTATACTTTCTGTAAAGTATACTCCCCGACTTGTAGGCTGACTTTCCTAGAGTGTATAGAATTTCTGTATCATCTCTGTATATATACATACATGTTTCAACATGAATAAATTTTCATTCCAGCCAATTCAATCTCTATTATATTCTTACACTACTCCTTCCTATGTTTGCTTTCTTTCCTTCCTCTCACTTCAAAACAGACGTAATGCTTCAAAGGGTGTAACTAATGAAACCTTAGCATCCAAAACTGTTGACTTGTCTTTGAATTTACAGAAATGTGAAAGGGGAAAAAAGGGAATTGGTTTCTAGTTTTCATTGTTTCCTTTCCAACACAGAAGAAAGGCTAAAGTATGTAATGACATTACAGTAAATCAGCGTATAGATTACCCTGACAAATTTTCAATGATGTTAACCACATCACAGGGGGAAAAAACTGAAACCACAGCAGAACCTCAGATATAGATCTGCTTAACAACTCCAGCATCAAAAACACTAAACGAAAGCCAATATGAAACACCTATTCTAGCACCAAACATTAATCCATTCGATAATGCAAGTTTTTATCCAACATGTTTATTACTTTCTAAGCTATAGAGGTAATCTGAAGATGCGTTAAGAGATGCACAGAGGTTCCAGTAGTGTTAATAAATTCTTTGAGGAAAGTAGTTGAACATGTAATAGTCATAGACAACAAAAGAGCAAAAAAAGTCCTATTTCTCTCTTCAATGGACGAACTCGAACAATTTCATAGCCAATATCTACTTATCTCTAATCTATAAGTTGCACCAATACAGTTTCAAATCTGAAGAATAACTATAATCAGACATTTCCTATATTTGTTATTCGACTGTATTAGTTCATGGGTTATATACTCCATCTAGTACGTTATTCAATCATAGATGTGAACTCTATCTGGCTTATTGGATCAGAATTGAAATTTAAAGATTTGAACCCATCGAATCCATCCGAAGCATATAAACTCTCATTGAAGAATAACACATCTCATTGGATTGACTAAAGACAACATCTCTTGCTATAAAAATGAGAACATGAAAGCCTAAACCCTAGACTTACTGTTTTCCTTTGGCCTTAAACGACATCTCAAATGTCTGAAGCCCTGAAATCCTGGAGGAAACCACATTCCTGTATTCAAAACAATGCGATCGGTTTGTTACGTGCTTATAAATCAAGTATCAAATACACATCCACAATTAACTAATATTATCGGCTTCAAAATCGTCACTTCAATACAGGATAGCCTACTGGAAGATAAACATAATATGATCTTCAAGTAACTGAATGGAAATAATTACCCCTGAAGAGTCTTATGTTGCTGCCGAAGAGAATCACCAACACCAACAGCATCTAAAGCCCTCCACGCATTCGTCCACGTTGTGAATGCAAAACCTGTTACCCTTAAGCTGTCAAATGATTCCAGCACCAAGCTTCTAATGCCCAGCCTACACCAAAATACTTAATTATTACACATATGCACATGAACATGTAACTTGGGCTCAGACTATTGCAGACACAGATCTAGCTTCACTATATGTGTGTGTGCTTGAGACTTGAGAGAGATAGAAAGAGTGAGCACCTGTGAAGTCCCAGTGAAGTTGTGAGTCCTGAAATTCCAACTCCCACGATCACAACATCTTCTTCTACTACTTCCATTGGTCACTCTTGGTTAGTGGAAACACAGCAACAACAGCCGAGACTGGCTTATATAAGGCAACATTAATTAACATCACGATAAGGATGACGAAAACATTATCACAACACTGTAGTTATAGATGTTTGGTTTTGCTGATTTGGGAGGGAGATCACAGGGAGGGAGATCAATCCATCACCAAATCGTTGGCATTTAGAGGAAAATACTCGGCGAGGCTAGGACCAAATCGATCAAATTGTTGGGGTTCAGAGGAGATTGCTTTTCTGGGTTTGATCAGAAGAGGGGGAGTTGGTGAAGCTCTGCTGATTGAAGAAGCAAGCAGGCCTGATTTTGTGGGTGTGATGGGGGGAGTTGGTCGCTGACCTGATCGATGCAGTTTCTCTCTCTCACAGCTCACCCTCGCACGCCTCACACGTATAGCAGCATAAACAGGGAAATGTACAAGAACTTCGAGGAACAGTAAGGGAGGGAGGAAGATTGTTATATAGGTAATGGAGTGACACCATTTTTCTGTCACAAAAAGAAAGAAAGTGTAAAACAGTACGGCAAGTTCTCTTGAGGATGCAAGTAAATAACATGAAAATACCTAAGGTATGTGATTGTTTCCTTGCAGAACAATCAAGGATTTCGCTTGAGAACGACCTACTACTTTCTTGAAGAATGGAAGCTGGTCGATATGGAGTGCAATTATGACAAATTATCAATTATATACACAACAAAAATTGGCTACACAACCAAGATTGACGATGTTGTGATTTGGAATTTTCGTCCCAAAATACATACAATTATTCATCGGGGCAAAATGCACACACCAATCCAGCAAGATTTGCCAAAAGAGAAAACACTTGGACAAAGTATAGCCAAACTATCAAAGCTTTCACATCTTAGGGAGGTATGGTACAAAAGTAAACAAAAAATAGCAACATAATAGACTGATTATCGATCAAACGATCAAAAGTCCAATCAGGTAATACGGCAGCACTGGGCAAATGAAATCACAACTAATGTACACCCATATGTGAAAAATGCTGCCCTATCCAGCAAATGCTTCATCCAGAGTACATGGGGAACCAGCAACAGTGTATGACTGATCAAATCTAAAAAAAACTATGTTAAGTAACTAATAGAATTGATACAACTTGAGCAGTAGGAAGATTGTACTGATTTGGAGCCTGTCATGCTGTGAGTCCTACTTACCCAGCTCTGCCTGTGAGAGAACAGTTACATTAACGTCAGACTTGCCACTTTCAACGGGTACATAATTAAATTAAATAAAAGGAGAGAAATAATTGGTATGAAAATGACAACATTCCAAATGACTTGCCTTCAGACCAAAATTGTGTAAGAGCTTAGTTTGTTGAAGATTTACTTTTCTTTGATGGAGCATCAATTACTTTTCCCACAGCAATAGTTTTACCTGCATAATGTAGAAATATGTTACCCTCCAAACCACAAAATGCTGAACCATTATGGACAGATTAACAAGGCAAGGTCAACTTGGTTACCTTCAGTACGAAGAGTAAACCTTCCAAGTTGGGGAAAGTCCGAGAACTTCTCCATGCATATCATGTTAGTCACCTGCAGACCACATATTCAAATTGGTATCAGAATTCAAAAGGTATGATAAATTACAATACTTGCACAATACATTATCATATTATTCTCAGCTTTTATGAGGAAAAAAAAACATAAATCATGAGTAGGAGAGAGAACAACATAAAACAACGTACTCTGAACTTAAATATACATTAGCAACAGTTTTGAATCATACCTGAATCCGGCATTTGATAACTGCACCGTTCTTCACAAAAAGGGGTTTCTTCTTCTTAGCTTTCTTCGTCTTCATATCAATTTCCTCTAGCAGATCAACAATCTCACATTCTTCAACAACAGCATGAATATGCAGAACCGCTTTGTATCCAGGTGTAAAGATTGCCTTAATATTTTTGTAAAGTGATTCAGATATACTCAGTGATTGTCAGGAAAAGACTAAAGAAAGTAGACTTGGTTAAAATAGTTGAGAAGAAAACAGAGGAATGAAAGAGAGAATTCCATGCATACATTTTCCAGCAACTCAAGGATCTGCAACTGCGCATAGAATTCAGTAACGGCAGCTATTGGATTTGCTGCAACAAAACAAAATTTGAATCAAAAGATTATCTTGGTTGCTCTCTTCTTTATTATTTCTCCACTCCACTCCCTCAATGTTTGCTTATGTACATCTCTTCTCTCAAGTGAAACAAAGTAAATTACTGTACTTACCTGCACTCGATAAGACAAAACCGGCCAGAATGTCCTCATCGTCGATACCTGATAACCTGACCCGTAGATTTTCACCAGGTCCAGCACGTTTGACCCTATCTTCATCAATGAATATAGCAATAACTTTCACTTGAGCCTGCATATCAATGTTTCACTGTCATTATTAGTATAAATTAATACAATGCATATTACTTAGTTAGGAAAGGACGAGTAGAATCGCAAGGCGCTGACACCTTATTTGGCATGATAAGCAAGGAATCCCCTTCACGCACTGAACCAGATTCCACTTTCCCCATAACAGTAGTTCCCATATCCTTGAATTTGTCTATGATAGGCATCCTAGAGACAGTGTTTAAAATCCATTAACAAACTTGAAGAAAACAGACTCGCAGAGGAGATTAACCAAGCACCTATCAGATATGCAATGGAAATTCACTCCTCAATGCAGTGACACCAAGTAAGTTCCCAAAACACTACATATGGATAAAGTAATGAAACTGGGAAAATAAGCATCACTTTCACTCCCTCAAAAAATCACTAGCACAGTGGCTCCATCACAATGTGGGTACAGAAAAATCATATTCCAAAATTGTTTTTGCCAAGAATTCAGTTTCACAGATCAGAGAATAGATTAAACATACTTCCAGTTTTCTTAATTACCTATCCCTATGTCAAAGAACAGTGAAAGCCAAATAAAGCATACAATTGCTACATTGTTTCAGAAAAATGGGACAAGATTATATGGACTACATTTACCTGAATGGACCATTAGGATCTCGTAGAGGAATTTCAATAGCATCAAGAGCTTCAAAAAGGCAGGGGCCATCCCACCACTCACAAATATCATCAGTCACTCTGGTTTGCATGTTCATACCAACAAGACCAGAGATTGGTAGGAACTGCACATCTGTAAAGCGTTCAAAAAATTAACATATTGGTGAACAACTGAAGATAGAAAATGTCATTCACGATGAAACCTGAGATGCACTAATATATGTAGAGGAAAATTCATTCCTAAATCCAAATCCTTGCCTTTCTTCACATTGTAGCCCGATGCCTTTAAAAATGGTACCATCTTCGACTCAATTTCATCATACCTGTGAAAAAGAATAGCATAGTTAATCTATTATAATAGGAAAGGGAAAATATGAGCAACTTTAATCATAAAATGTACTGTTGTCCAGAGAGCGTAGAGCACCTGTCTTTTGACCAGTTCACAGTAGGATCATCCATTTTATTTACAACGACGAGCAGCTTAGACACACCCAAAGTTTTTGCAAGCTGAACATGTTCACGGGTCTGCCCACCTCTCTCATAACCTGTCTCAAATTCTCCTTTCCGGGCAGATATTACCTACACATAAAGAGAAAGTAGAACTAAACATCCATAGATAACCTATCCTTATTACCTACACATAAAGAGAAAGTAGAAGTAAATTCCCAAAGATAACGTATGCTTAGATGACCATCAACTAAACTCACCAGCACTCCTATGTCAGCCTGCGACGCCCCACTGATCATATTTGGTACATAACTTTTGTGACCCTGATCCAAGACGCACAAAATCAGGATTCTCTCCCATCAGCAAAAGTAATCCAAACTTATGAAGCTAACACAGAATAAGTAACAGATTTCTCAAAAAGCTGAAACAAAAAGTCAGACTGATAAACTAGAAAGCTACAATTGGACAAACAAGTACACATGCTCTCTCTGGCTTGACATAAATCTATGAATATACAGACCTGTACTTTTTCAATATCAATATTGGCCTCTTCTTTTCAAAATCAAGGTGTTCTCATAGATGTTGGCATTAGTTTCTCACTGATATTATTTTGTGTAAAGAACTCATCTTTTATCGTCCAGCATCAAGCACTGAAGTCTAAGTTATGTATAATTATGCTCAGAGTAACCCAATTGTAACAGAGAAATGACAAAATCAAAGCTTTCTTCTGAAGACTAAAATCACTCACGGGTGCATCTAAAATTGTAAATCGAGTTGTCTCTGTTTCGAAATGTGCTCGTCCAACTTCCACAGTTTTACCCTGCAATTATAAGATTTCCATCTAGTTAAAGTCCAAGCCAGCTCCAAGCATCAGTAGTTAGCAGAATAAGACTTCAAATGGGAAATCCTAATCATTGGAACCATACCTTAACTCTTTCTTCTTCATTGGTATCCATGATATACGCCATATACCTAGCACATTTAACATAATTATAGTTTAAATAATAATAAAAATACTTCTTATAGTCGCTTGAACACTTCTTCTCAACTGCCCTTTTGAAATACTCTTTCTAATGCATGTCAAACATTTATAGCATATAATATCATTCCAGGAAATTTGAAAGAAATGAATTTGATCCTACTAGATCATACGCACCAGCTCTCCCTACTTTTGTCCTTTGCTTCTTTTTCATACTTCTGAATTGTACGATCATCAACCTGACCACTAAGAAAAAGAATTTGACCTCCTGTTGTTGACTTTCCAGCATCTGCAACCAATCAGTAATGTCGTTATGTACCCACTGGTAAGTAGTAGCACCCCTAAAGTGCAGTTTTCAACATTTGAAAGCAAGAAGACCTCTTAAGTAGACTCGGTTGACAAAAAGGAATAAACCTCTATGTACCCTCTAAGATTTGTCACTACTACTGGCTTTAGCTGTACTATAACACTTTGAGACACTAAATGATATACAAGGCAGGTGGCAGCAGCCATTAACACTTGCTGAAGCAATGAAAAAGAAGTTTTGATCAAGAATTAGGGGGCAAAGTCCTTGGTTCTGAATGTTAAGATCTTTAACAGTTTCTTACTCACCCAAATGAAAACAGCAAAACCCAAAAATGGGCACAAAGAAAAGGAGGAAAATTTGAAGTTACATAGAAAGAGATACAGTGACGGAGGGGAGATAAAAGGAAACTTCAAGTTAATTTAACAAGTCAAAAAGAGAATGCAATGCCAACTCACTTCTGAAGGGAATATTAATGGTTAACAAAACGAAGAGTTTAAGATTGAGCATATCTAGTAAAATCAAATTTAGTAACCTCCTGAAAAGTAAGTAACTTACCAACATGACCAATAAAGACAACGTTCAAATGCCTCTTCTGATTTTCCTTTTCCTTATGTTCTTCTGGATGTGACTCCTTCTCCTTACCTGCAAATTCAAGACAAATATTTCAGAGAATACCAAGACAGATACACTTTGGAAAGGTGAACTTTTGGATTAGAGAGTAAGAATTATATAAATGTAAAAAACAACTAAACACATGAAGGAAGAAATAGCAATCACAAAAATACAAAGCATGGATCCACCGTACCTTTATGCTCATCTGCCACTGGATGAACTTCATCTGTATGATCCTCTTCCCTTACATCTGAAATCAACACAATAAAAGACTTCATCATTAAAACAAAGAAACCTCCATAGCAAGTACAGAAGGGATAGCAAGTCAATAAAAACATCACCACGCTACGCCTTCAAACACCTAACTCTCATTTAGATCAAATTCAAATCCAAGAATTATATAAATGTAAAAAACAACTAAACACATGAAGGAAGAAATAGTAATCACAAAAATACAAAGCATGGATCCACCGTACCTTTATGCTCATCTGCCATTGGCTGAACTTCATCTGTATGATCCTCTTCCCTCACATCTGAAATCAGCACAATAAAAGACTTTGTCACTAAAACAAAGATACCTCTATAGCAAGTACAGAAAAGATAGCAAGTCAATAAAAACATAACCACGCCACGCCTTCAAACACCTAACTCTCATTTAGATCAAATTCAAATCCAAGATGACCAACCTTCCTCCATCTTATCATCAACATCCACATTTGCTGCAGCTTCTGGATTTACATTTCCATTATCTTCTATTTGTCAAACAACACATTGACTCAGATATTAACATACATATAACCCCGTAGCAACCGTATGTCTAAACTTTATTAATAGTTTAACATATGAATTCATCACCCAAATCAGACATACCTGCTGAATCAAGCTGTAGAGATCGAATCTCCTCCTCGATATCTACCAATAAAATGAAATCCATAAAGAGTAAATCAGAATTATTTCTCACAAATAGCCATAACCGCAAGTCCAAACATGAATCCAAACAGTTCAGTGATTCTAACGTATCAACTATTCCTCAACTAATCCAAACAGTTCAGTAAAAACGCTATCCGCTAAACTTCATACTAATCTCTTCTGCTGAAATTTTTCGACAGCACAAATAATCCAAAGCAGTGGCGAATAATTCCAATTCCTGAAGTCATAATTGAAATTTTGAACTAAAACAATCCTAGCAACACGATTCAGAAACAGATAGAGAAATGAAATTCACTACTCGCAAACTAACACAACGCAATTCAATGAAGAACTAACAGAATCGAGTGACGATCGTCTTCAACAAATTAGATCTAAGCATAATTCCAACGCAACTCAAAATTGAAAATCACAGCAATGCAGGCAAGTATATACAGAAATCAAAACTGAGAAAGATAAGAGCATAAACGCGTAAGAGAGAGAGAGGAGACGAGAGGTTGCGTACCCATGGCTTAAGCAGTTAGGCGAGATTGAGCTAGGGTTTTGATGAGTGTGCAGAAGAAGAAGAAAAGTAAGAAAGCGGAGGCAGTGAGAGAGAGAGAGAGAGAGAGAGAGAGAGAGAGAGAGAGTTCTGGAATCTACTATTAGCTTATAGCAGCTGTGTGCTGAACTGATGATGCTGTGTGCTGGTTTCGGCTTCCTCTTCTCTTTCTTTTTAGCTAGGCTTAAGTTGGATAATCGGATTGGACTTCTTCAGTCATCTTATGACCCGACCCGACCCCAGTGTGGGCTACGGCCGCTACAGAATGTTAAAGCCCATATGATACAAGATCTCTCTTCCAACAGCATGTTAAAGCCCATATGACTACGGCCAAGTTTGGCAAGGTTATGGACTTATGGTGCTTAACAACAACAGACCATTTACGACAAACATTTCATAAACCACAAGCTAAAAGTGCTTATTGTCTAAACTAAGCCACACCAAACACAAACTAATGAAAGAGTGTTCGTAGTTATTATTATTAGGCACACATTACACATGCGTACTAAATAAAAACTTGATAACCACGACAAGTGATTAGTGGTTATATTCAGTCACGCCACGAAAAAGCTAAAGATACAAAATTTTCCACGATTTGTTTTTGGATTTTGATGGCGACACAATCTGTCTGTTGAAATACAAACGTGACTTGTACAATTACTGAATTGCTTGTTATTAATTACGTCCTAACATGTATGCATGGGTCTTTCGGCCTAGAAAACATTTTCTTTCTTTAACGGTGGCCTAGAAACTTGTTTACGAATGAAAACATAATGGGCTGCAATATTGGGCTTGTTTTCATTTTAGGGCCAGTCCAGTCAATCACTTCAGGCTGGCCCAGTCAAACTAATCCCAGCCCATATATAAGAGAGGCCGCAAGAAAGAAACGACAGAAGGAAAAAGACACTGGATTTTGTCTTGGATAGCGGTGACGTCCCTCTACCGTCGTTCAAATCTCTAGGGCTACGTGGCGTCACTAGAGCGAAGGACTAGGCAGGAAAGAGAGAGTGGCGCGAAAGATGACCTCCCAACTAAAACGTGAATGGAAAGGGCATCAGTTGGGTCCCGCCCTTTCAAGGCTGAGCTGTATAGTCACATCAACGTCGCTTTTGTCTAATCGAAAAGGAAAAATCTTAATTCAACAACTACCGTTCATTTTACCTCAGACTTTTTTGTCATCGTCCGCCACGTGTTCGGCCCTTCCCACCGAACTTATTTTCTTCCTTATTATCGCGGTAGGTTTACTGTTAACAATTTCTCGCGATATATTTGATAGGGGGACGATAATTTGATCTACCTTCCTCCGAAGTGTTCATGATGCTTCTTCTTGTATCGTGAAGAAACTTAACATGTTTTTTTCCTTATTATCGGTGTAGGTTTACTGTTACAACCATTATCTCTTAACTTATCGCGATATATTGGATAGGAGGACGATAATTTGGTCTACTTCCTCCAAAGTGTTCATGATGATCTTCGTGTATCGTGAAGAGATCCAAAATAAACAAGGCACGTGATTATGCGCAGGGAATCTTAAATTATAGAGAGAGAGGAAGAGAGGACGTTTTTCGAGAATTTCTTTTGTTTTGCCGACCCATCGCCATCCCACCATTACTCTGTTTGTTATCCCAAACCCACTATAAATCACACCTCCCCAACTAGTCTACTCTCCCATCCTTCTCAGCTTTGCAAACCTCTCTCTCCTCTCTCTCTCTATCTTTCTTTGTTAGTTTCTTCCACTTTAGTAGAATGGTTAAACGTTAGACTAGATTCTTGCTGTTCTTTCCCGAGTTTGTTTCTAGGGTATATTTCCTTCTACGGTTTGTCAGTAATTAAGCCATGGATCGATTATGCAGGTTCTTTACGACTTGATCGGTTGGTTTGATGTGTTGTTCTTATTCTTGTTCTTGACGTGTCTCAAGCTTCTTGTTGACGTGTTTGTTAGGGTTTTGTTATAGCTAGGGTTATGGAGTGGAGCTTCTTTCTGTCCAATAGAAGATGTTGCTGGGTTAATTGAGCTGCTGAGCTATGAATCCCACACTCCTATATCTCTGTTTAGAGTTTCGAGTACAGGCTTGTGGCTTACATATCTCAGGAGCTGCATTACCTTGAGTTGCATCATGTTTTGGATTGAAGGGAGCTCTACAC
This sequence comes from Geum urbanum, assembly GCA_946800695.1. Classification (NCBI taxonomy): domain Eukaryota; kingdom Viridiplantae; phylum Streptophyta; class Magnoliopsida; order Rosales; family Rosaceae; genus Geum; species Geum urbanum. The sequence goes on from OX327011.1 coordinate 49,921,349, forward strand.
TGCAGCTTAATTATCTCTCCCTCCTAATTAGCTAGGTCATTTGTATATTTTAGATCTGTTCCATATAGCTTTCTACTTGGTTGGTTAATTTCTTCACGTTAATTTGTTATTCCTATAATGTTTCACGTTTATGCTATTGATTTGCAGGTCTACATAGGCAAGTCTCTTTCTTTCTTCCAATACGTGCATGGAGATCAAGTTTTGGGCGTTCTTAATTTTCAATTTGATCGGAATCTCATGTCTCCGATCTACTTGTTTTTGTAACCATATGAATGAAAATTCTTTGTAAATTGCTCCAATCAAGATTTCGATCTGCGTAATACATTAAAAGTTGGGGTTGAATGCCGCTAATTTACTTTCTCGACGTCTTAATTAGTTGCTTTCAACAATGAAGCGTCGGCACGGCACTAATGGGCCTACTTGGATATTATATCTTGGGCCTCCAAATTTAGAAATTGTATTCTGGGCCCAATATTAACCCTCGGAAAGACTTATAGCTCGATACAGTAACATACTTTTTACAATGCAGTAAATGACCTATAACTAACTTCCGATGCGGTTATTAAGACCAAACGAACTCTTGATTCGAGTCCAACACAATACCCTGAACTGGCCTAGGAAGCCCTAATGTGTCTCCCACCAACTTCAACATTTGGAGGGATTGGTGTTTCTAGTGATTGGCCGGAAAGGCATAGTGCCCTGGATTCATCTAGCTCCCAGTAAACTTCTACGATGAGCCCTTTCGGATTCTGTACAGTTTCTGTACCTCGAGTCCCAACAAACCTTGCTCCCATGGGTATCTGCAGAATAATTGCAACACATTCTGCATCAGAAGTGTGTGCGTGTCTATATGTGTGTGTGTATCAGTCCAGCAGAATATGACAGCTATACATGAACACTCTTGGATGTTACACATGTTCCAAGTTACATTAACAGCAATAAGCAGCAGATCATCAATTAATCTACGGATTTAGCATTTTAGTTCTTCTGTTACATTCATTAGAGGCATTTTGATTACAGTGAAAGGAAAAAAAACAGCTTCAAAAGATATAGATAGTAGAGATGGATTGACTACCGATAGAAGCTCCTCTCGATTGTGAGGAATCACAAAAGTCAGATACGCGTTCGTCTCTTCTTTTGGTGAAACATCCAAATGCTGCAAAAATTACTTGTCCCTATCGTTTCTGATAGCTGCAAGGTTCTCAAAAGCGAGGGATTGTACAGGTCTGATGATCATATGTCTTATGTTTGTATATTGATTCATAAATTAGGATATCCTTTAATGTTGACAATATTTCTTGGATGATTACAGCTATAAGTTGCATTTTGGTCTTAGGAACCGGAGTTTTGGGAGTAGTACTTTTCCAACCCTTTCTCGAAGATCCATCTTTCCCAAGTAAGTGGAAATGCTAGTTACTTATTAAAAAAAGTTGAGATACTTTTAGTTACTTAATTCTTGTGGAAATGTAGGATACTGGATCATTATTGTGGAGTTGTATCCCGGGTTTTCTCTGTATCGCGGGTTATATGAGCTAGCAGAATCCGCCAATGAAGCTGTAAATGTTGGGACTTCTGGGATGAAATGGGGAGATTTGAGAGACAGCGAAAATGGGATGAGAGAAGTCATGATCATCATGCTTATTGAGTGGTTTGTACTGATTTTCATTGCATATAAGATGAATAAAGTTAAATGTTTCTTGCAAAGCTGCTTTGGGAAGAAGAAGAAGAAACTTCCCACATCTCCTAGGACTAGTGCGAAAAATCAGGAATCTACCGTTCCCATTGAGATGGACAAACTTGATGTTATTCAAGAGGTAATGTCATATACTAATTTGCAATGCCTCTCTTATTTTTTGCAGAGGGAGAGGGTTGAGAGGTTGCTCTCGGAACAAGATAGTATAAGTCAAGCTATCATTTGCCATGATATGAAAAAGGTGTATCGAGGAAGAGATGGAAGCCCCGATAAAGATGCAGTGAAAGGTTTGTCTCTTGCTATTTCGCGAGGGGAATGCTTTGGCATGCTTGGTCCCAACGGTGCAGGGAAGACCTCTTTTATAAACATGGTAAGTACTCTATATCACATAGTGAAGTATTGTCTGAATCTGAAGTTATCTAGTGATAATTAGCCTCTTGTCTTCTGGTTACATGCAGATGATTGGTTTGACAGAACCAAGCTCCGGCGCAGCATATGTTCACGGTATGGACATTCGGACTCAAATGAATGAAATATACACCAGCATGGGAGTTTGTACACAACAAGAGTAAGCCAAGTACTTTTTCTTCGGTTTTTTTTCTTTTCATTAGTCGAAAGCTTTATAAAATTATCATGTCTTTCGGATATGTTTTAGCTTACTGTGGGAGAGGCTGACTGGAAGGGAGCACTTGCTGTTCTATGGAAGACTTAAAATTCTCAAAGGGTCTGCCTTGACAGAAGTAAGTAATTATTTGGAGGATATGTTATATTTACAGAGTGTTACTTACATTTTAAGATTGAATTTTTCGGTTGCTGATCAGGCAGTGGAAGAGTCCTTGAAGAGTGTGAATCTGTTCAATGATGGAGTTGCTGATAAACAAGCTGGGACATACAGTGGAGGTATGATGAGAAGGCTTAGCGTCGCGGTTTCACTGATAGGAGATCCCAAGGTATGTCCTAACTTGCTGCTCTATCTCTCTCTAGTTAATGTAACTATGCTTATTGCATTAACTACTATATATACCTACCTGTGTAGGTTGTTTACATGGATGAGCCTAGCAAGGGGGTAGATCCAGCTTCAAGGAAACAACCATGGAGTGTTATTAAAGCTGCGAAACAAGACGCGCAATCCTCCTAACCAGTTCTGCCATCTATCTCTTCCACTTTTACATAATTTTCACTGTATTAATAATCTGTTTAGTCTATTCACTTAAGCATTGTCTGCATATTGTTCAGCTCATTCCATGGAAGAGGCAGAGGTCCTATGTGATCGATTATGCATCTTTGTCAATGGAAGATTGGAGTGTATTGGAAAACCAAAGGAGGTAAACTAACTCGAAAATTTTCGTTCTTACAATTTTAAGTTGCAACTCATTTTCCTGACAATCTTTCAGCTGAGGGCTAGATTCGGAGGATCGTACATCTTCAGAATGTCTACGACTGAGGATCATGAGGAACAAGTGAAGAGGATGGTTGGAACGCCGTCACCAAATGCTAACAAGGTATACAGATTTTCGGGGACACAGAAGTTTGAGCTGTCCAAAAATAATGTCTGAATCGGCAATGTCTTCCGAGTTGTGGAGGCTGCAAAGCGACAGTTTCCGGTGTTTGGTTGGGGTATGGCTAATACTACTTTGGAGGATGTCTTCACCAAAGTTGCTACAGCTGCATCATCATAGACCATATTTGACAGAATGAATGCATTCCATTTTAACACGAACTATAATGTAAACACATTCAACTTATTGTTCCTGTAGCTTTAAAATTAGACTCTATTATTGTATCCTTGAACTATAAAATATCAATTACGCAGGACACAAATAAATCATTACTGAGATGCCAAAGCAATAGGTCAAACCAATTGCAATCCATTCAGATCTAGTCTTGAGAAAGATTTACTACAATGGAGCTCTGCACTTTGATATGATTATAGCTAAATCTCGTGTAGTCCAAGTAACTTAATTATCAAACTTTAGTGGATTCTAACTGGAACAACTAGCCCAACAGCATATCAGCAACTCATTGGTAGAACGAGATGGATCCATCCAGCTGCGTCTTATAATACTTGATGAATCAAAGCAACAATTACATTGTTTCCTCTCCTAGGTCTTCTTCATGTAGAACCTGTACACACAACCAATAGTGAAACAAGAAATCAGATTGTATCATCATACAATTCATGAAAGTACCTTACACATTGAAAACGGTATCCAAAAACTTCTCCCTTCAAATTTGATTAACTTGTATATTCAGGGCAGAAGTCAATAAGAACAGCTCTGGTCATTATAGCAGGCTTGGTACTCATAATAAGGTTACAATAAGTAAACAAAACTAATCTCCACACTTTAAATGCAACTCAAGGCCTAATTTGCACAGAAACCTTGGACAGAAAAGGGTCCATGTTGTTACTTGTAAGGTGATAACAAAAGGCCATTGTGGATCATGGGCTGCTAATGTGGATATTTTTAGGAGACCCTTAGTTAGAGTTATCCAACAATTACATTTCAACCACAAGAAATTGAAGGAAAGAATGCTCGCATGAAAATTGTGATAAAGGTGAAGGAACATAATATCTCTTATCATCTCTAAACCTCATGAAGGAAACACTATGACATGAACATCCCAGTCAAACAGATAATATCAGAGTTGGAAAAGCATACCTATTCACTCAGCATTCATCGGGCCATTCTCCAGTGGTTTCAAGTCCCAGCCTCTGAAATGAGTAACTTACTAATTAGTGGCAAACCAGTAATTCAAACAGAGAGAACACACTAGAAAGGATAAGGCAATTTACCTCTCTGTTGCTTCCTTTTTAAATTCACCTATAGTAGTTTCAAGACTAGCACATGCGGCTTGAATTTCTATGTTCTTCTGAGCAAGTTCTTTCCATTGTGCAGACAATGCATTAAGCTCATATGCTGTGTTTTGCTGCATCAGCAATTAGGAGACCAAATCAAACTACAAGAAAGCATCTAAATCAAATAAGAGATGTTGAGCAAGTACGCTAAATCACCTGATGCTCTTTCCTCTCACGATTCACTGTTTCAATCATTTGCGAGCGTTCATGAGTTAACTTCTGCAATCTTCACAGATAAACACAAGTGAAAAGTAAGAGCAATGGACATGATCTCGTGTACTACCCAAATCCATCATTCAAAAAGAACAAATATTTCTTTGGACAACAAAGTTAAACTCCAATATTTCATACATAAGTAAGTGACACACTATCATCCGAAGAATACTCATGGACTAGGGAACATTTCTGTATATACTTGAGTATAAAATCGCTTACATGCACAATTATCACTCTCACACAACCAAAACAAACATACATTACCAAATGCACAAGTCCATTGTTCAGTAAACCTATTATTCGAACTCTTTACATGAAAAATCGGCAACAAACCTCGTCAAAAGCGACTGCAAAACATTGTTGTACCGAATCCAAGCATCAGGACCATACTTATCAATAAGATCCAAATTCTCCAACCTGAAAAAACCAATCCACTCAAATCCATTACAATCTCAAATACACAAAACATTTCACTAAATGCAATTGCTTAGCTAAAATCAGACTTAACCTGATGACATTGTGTTGCGAAAAGCACTGAGCTTTCTGAAGAGCCTGTCTCCAAGCAGCTTCGTCAGTCCGCTTCGGCATCTCCACTTTATCTCTCGAGAAATCCAGAACCACCGGCGGCTTCGAAGCTCTGACGCGGTCGTACTCTCTCGCCAGCACCGGATTGTTCTGAAAAAGGTCAAAATCGTAAATTCCCACACTCAAATTTTACCACAGTGAATCTGAATAAACCCTAGCGAGAAGCTTATGGAAATCTGACCTTGAAATCGGGCTTGGCGAGAGGAGGCAAGTCCTTGAGGAAATCGGCGGGCTTTTTGGCGCTGCGGCGGAGCTCTTCCTCGACCATGCGGTCGACTTCGGATTTGAAGAGGTCGTTGGCGTAGTCTTCGTCGATGTAAGGCAAGGCGTCGATGATCTCGGCGTCGGTTAAGGGTCCCGGCCACGACGGACCTTGCGCCGGCGGAGCTTCTAGCATTAAGATGTCGGTGCTGTTCGTAGAGGAGGCTATGGCGGCGATGGCGACGGCGGTGGCGGTGGCGGTGGCGGTGTTCGGCATGGTTGCGACGGCGGCGGTGAGTGAGGAGAGGATTTGGGGGCAGTGAGTGAGGAGCTGTATGTTTACTAAAGCTCTTTCGCGCCGGTTTGAAACCCGACCCGCATATTTAAATGGAGTTTTAATGTTGTCGTGGGCTCTCATTGGGCCTGTTGGGCCTTTCTTATTTAAGAGTGCTGGTACAAGACACCCAATTTTGTTTTAATTTTAAATAAAATTCAGAAAATAAAGAAAAAAACCTTTTCCTCTGTATTAGTGGCTACACTTGTAATGATGAAAACAATTCAGTGTTGGATTACATTTTTCAACTTCCTACATCTATGAAATCAAAGTATCCATCAATTAACTTGTACAACCATATGAGTGTGCCATAAACTTTGTTTCTCCTGTATCTTTGTCGTTTGTGATTGCACCATATTAAAAGTGCGTCTAATTGGAAGCTATGAATTTCATGGCATTCATGTTCCTGTAGTACGCCCTTCATATCATTTATCTTTGACCACAGAGGAGCCATCCATAATGCCACTACAAATGACCACATAATTATAATTTATATAGAATTCTTTTTATTCATAACGACCATTTCCTACCATTTTTAGCTGATTAATTACTTCCTCCAATATCTCATATTAGACATAAATATGAAAAACTAACCCAACAGTATTTGTTTGATTATGGATGAACATAATTTGATTAGACTAAGCCAGCGGACGTTATGTAAGCCGCTTTCATGGAGTTTCCATGAATTTTCCCGTTCTCTTCAGTGTGACATCAAATTCACTTACCATAGTCATGCCCTCTTAGTTAGCCTTCTTCGAACATGTTTGTTACACTTTCTTATATTACTTATATAAGAAATAATATATTTCTTATATTAAGAGCAACTCTAACAACGTTACTTAAAATTTGCTTATTTTGCTCATAAAAAGAGTTTAAATATATTTTAGCTAATCACTTGTGTAAATTTACTCCAAAAACATTACTTAAAATGTAGTTAGAGATGATCAAATACTTAGTTTTGATCTGTTGATAATAAAATATTTATTAATTAAGTTATGGATTGCATTTGCAATCCATAAGGAAATAATTAATTACATTATTAAATGTTTCATGAATATTTATATTTTTTTTATATATGAATAGGGGAAAAAACATGAAATATATAGAATGAAAACTGTTAGAATAAATTTTAAGAGAAAATCATCCTTATATTTTAGCTCGAAATGATTCATAGAGAATCTCTAGTAGTTGCTCTTATCTTGTGAAATAGACTTCATCGTTGAATAACTTTCTCTCTGACGGATAGTCTTAATACAGGTGGAAAGACCTTGAAATAGGGGAATTAATTGGGCATGGGATTCGGACAACACACTTTCCCCAAAGGGTATTGTCCCTGTAACAGATGTCAACTCTGAGGAGATCAAATTTAAGTAAGAACTCTCTACTATCACTTGCATGCTATACTTTCATTCTTGCTTTTTCCATTCTCTGTAAAGAAAAAAGATGCAGATGAGTTGACGAGAGAATATCGCCTGCTAAAAAAGCTAAAGAAGGGGACGATCAATGAGACTGAGTTTGCAAAGTTGATAGGGACTGGAGACTTAATTTGAAGTTGAAGTCATAATTATACAGAATGTGATGTGGGGAATCCAGCATTGCTAACGTACAAAGAAAATATTTAGCCTGTGTGAGACTAGTCTTAAATAGAAGCAGCTCGGGACTAGTCTTAAATAGACAGTTTTTCTAGTGAACTGGATGGGATGAGAACTCCATCCCCGCAAACAAATCGAATCGGTTTCCAATTTAGTCTAACTTCTGTTTAATTTAATCTGTATTCTTGGAAGTATAGTTGGTCTCATTCTAATTTCCAGGGGTTGTAACAAAAGAGGCAAAGACAGGTTTTCATTAAAGAGAGACAAATCCTCAAACAATTACATCCATAATCAACATTGAGTTTTTATTTAATGATACTTGTATTTTTCTCCAAAAACAATCTATCTAATACAATATATTTTGCAAACAATTGCATAGAGTTATTCTCACCTTGTGGATACCAATTCCACAGCTTATTCATAATAGTCGTTTAGATAGAGTATCAAATATATATGTTTCACTAATAGATGCTATGTAGTAGTATTCTGTCGTATCTGTGATCGATCAACTCCATTTTCAAAGGAATCAAAACTCCTGATGGTAGTGGTGCTTATAATTCTTCCAAAGCTGGTCTATCTTTGAAGAAATTTACATTGTAACCATATCTCATCTTCTCATTTAGTAATACGACGAAATCGCGTTTAACAAAAGAACCAATGTAGTCAAAAAACCGTGCCGTAATTCCACGATAATTTGCATCCCAATGACCACCTTCTCCATTACCAACCCATCCAGGGTCGACAAGACCAGCCTTCAACCTCACGTAATCAGCAATTCCTTCAACTACATCAATAACTGCATCTGATGGTCTTGCTTGATTTCCATACCGCTGCCATACATGAGTCATCTCATGGACAATTCATAGAAAGCTTGGTTTACATTTCTCCCCTGTTTTTTCATATCCTGAAATTATGGTCCATGTAAAAATACAAACGTCACATGAATGTGAGATGTATATATCAGAGATTTCAAAATATATAAGGATATGGATATGCAATGATGCATGCAGTTAACATTAACACTAGATGATATGCAGCATCCAACAGATCATACTAATTAATTGTCTTTTAATTATAATTTTTAATTATCTACTATTGATGTAAATCTAATAACAATTGATCACATTTGATCACAAATATCATTGACTACTCAGAGCATAGTCGATAGATATTCAATTGTTGATGAATATATTGTTGAAAAATGCTCGTTGATTAGTTTTATTTATTTTTTATTTATGATGAATACCTCAAAGTATCTGGCGGCAAAAGTGATCTTTACATGCTGGGTAGTTACACTTGTGGTCTCTGTAACGCCATGGTAGTCACTACTTATGATTAAAGTTACAGACTGGGTATTCCACATCGAAGATCCTCCTCCCCCATGAGATGCCACATCAGAAAGCCTTAATAGAGTCCAAATTCATTGTGTAGCTAATTGCATTATGTTCTTGCTGAAACCTTCTCCTATCTCTTTTTTTCCAAAATTGACCTCCAGGGGTATTTCCACATTTGTATTCCACAAAATACTGAATAGCAGAGACTTGGTACATTGTAGCTAATGCTAGAACAAAAGCAAAGACCAGAGTAAAGAGAAGACGAACCATGTTGTTAGTGGTGAGGTTTGATTGTGAAGAAGGGCTTTAGCTTTATGGCTTTTATAGAGCTTGTCTACATAACTTGGTTGAATATGTAGTAATGAATTTGGTTTCTTTATTTATTATTTTGGTCCTGTTTTCTTACTATGTACATCAAACTTGAGTAATAATCTACAGTGAAATTAGCGATCTTGTACCAAATTTATCATGGACCATTTTCCTAATTTTAAGAATAGACCAAGGATAATATATATATATATATACACACACACTGTCAAAGACAATGTGCTTTGATAATTTGATTTTAGTGATTAATTTGTACTTGCCAACAATTAGGTAGAATGTGTAAATTATCAAAACAAGTAGGCAGAAGTAGAAATAAGTTGCATAGTTTCATGCTTAAACTTATTGTATGTGAAATTTCAAAGAAAATTAGAAAAGTCAAATTCACTTTCCATGATATTGGTCCTCTATATGGGACTTTGGACTGAGTTTTTGGTCTGAGATGTGTCTATTTGAAGATCAGGCCATATTTGGGCTCGTACTTAGGACCCTTGAGATTTGTTACCTAATTTATAGATTTGTACTGTAGTCATCTTCTGGCCGATTTAGAGATGATCAGTTCATTGGTTTAATTTGTTTCTATTACAACAATTCTAACAATGTTACCTCAAATTTGCTTATTTTGTTCATAAACATAGTTGAAACCTGTTTTTGCTAATCAATTGTGTAAATTTACTCCAACAACATCACTTAAAATGTAGTTAGAGATGATCAGATACTTAGTTTTGATTGGTTGATAATAAAATATTTATTAATTAAGTTATTGACTGCATTTGCAATCTAGTAGGAAAGAATTAATTATATTATTAAATGTTTCGTGACCTATATTCATGTTTTCGGTATAGGAATAATGGATCAAAACATGAAATATATAGAATCTCTAAACTGACTAATAAGATAGAGAGTTGTTGGAGTGAATTTTAAGAGAAAATCATCTTTATATTTTAGCTAGAAATTATTAATAGGGAATCTGTTGGAAATTTTTGATTTGAAATTCTAATTAACATCTACGTATGTTTCGCCTATAGCAATGTTGTGCAAATAGAAAATCCTTGAAGAACAATTGTCTTACTTCTCAAAGCTACCTTAATTTTTTTTTTGCGCTACGTGCACAATACAGCCGATCCCGTCTTCAAATTCTAAATCCGCGTCTGCAACCAACTTTGATGCCTAGTATTGTAAGTAGTCAATTGATCTCTAAAGTAGATCAATAAAACATTTCATTCTTCTATCACTTTGACGGCCACTAACCAAACTGAGAAAGAGACAAGGGCACTAACCATGGGTTTCAATTGCTGCGGGGTAGAGTGCCTGGTGAGGATCAAACACCAGCATGTGGGGAGAGGAAGAGAACAAATCACTATAATCTTCATTAGCAAATATCAAGCAGAGCAGTGGATATCAGAACTCAGAAGAAGAGAAGAAGGGCCTGAGAATGGGGCTGTGGGACTGCAATCTAAACGCGAATGAGTAATGAGAGCTTTAGCTACGCCAACCAAACCCATTTGATTCAGAACTTCCGTGGCAAAAGGAATAAGCTAATGGCTATGTATAACTAACTGGTTTAAGTAGTGAAGGAGTGGTCGACCAAGCTTCAATACAAAAGTGAGGGAGTTTCCACTTATATCTAGACAAGAGCGGCAAGTTCAATTGTCCAAGAAAGACCGGTACTACTGTACAACCTTCTTCAACAGTTCAATCAAAATCAACGTGAAATAAAATTTCAAGTACTCGATTTCATAACGCTGAGAAACCAGGAAACGTTTTCACTTCTGAATTGCAAGAAATTAAAAATTATTTCTCTTTAGATTAATCAAAAGTTCACATTCAATCAATACGCAGAAGAAAAACAAATACACAAGACACCATATTTGTGTATGATCTTGTAATCTAGATGACAGCCTCTACAAGTCAAATGGGCATAATATAAGAATTAGTACAAAACAGTTGTGAACATCCCTCTTGGATGTACTACTAGATAGCCCCAACTAATGCAGTAATTGTTGCTGTGTTGATCCAACCCCAATATGCTCAAGTACCTACAGCACACCCCCAACAACAACAGTAAGCCACCATAGATAGATGTAGATACACAACACTAAAACGAACAGACCAAAATGTAGCTCTTTCAAAAAGAACACACACGAATATATGGGATAACTAGTAAGAAAGATAGCAGTTCTAGACACATTATGAGCAGAATCAGAGTCAAAAAGAGAGCTCCGTATCTGTTAATTATTCATTTCAAGTTTTCAACATATAGAATCTACTTAGCATTTCAGAGTTACAAGCTCAAGTAAAAATTGTAAAACCTCATTAAGCACAAATATTAGCATATTGAATTTGCATAAACTAAATTCCAGATGGTTCACTTCTTCACAAATATGATGAGAAGAAAAAAGCAACGAAACTGAAATCCGTACAATTACGATTTACGAACCCTGAGAGAGCTCGCAGAAAGCGCGCGCTGCGGCGGCGGAGACGTGACTGGTCAAACGAGCGGAGGCGATGGCGGCGCTGTGCAACGGCAGCAGAGACTGAGCGCAGGCCAGCTGTTCGACATTGGCGGGAAGAGAAAAGAGACTCCGGCGGCGAGAGGCGGAGGAGGAGGAGGAGAGATTGCGGGGGAGCGGAGGAGGAGGAGAGTGAGGGAGGGATGATCGGACGGTGGAGATGAGAGATCTCGATAGGGACGATCCGCAGCGCCAAGCCATAGTGGGAGTTTTTGGAAGGAAAAAAAGGGGAGAAATTGGAAAGCAAAGGGTTCAATGTAACTTGGTGGGCCAGTTTTTAAATTACTTTCTTATGGGCTTTGTTCATTGTTTCTAGTTTATATGGAATTCTTACGTTACAGGCTATTCCTCCAACAATCGGTGTTTTAGTGCTCAATAAATATGTGTTCGGTTATAATCAATTATCATTAAATTTTGGTTCAACAAATAATATTAAATTATTTTTTAATTTTTTTCAAATGATTTATTATTTAATATAAATTTAACAACAGTAACTAGATCACAACTTATCACATAATTCATTAACCATCAGAACATAACTCATTCCCATGATATCTCATAAAAGATATAATTATGAAAACTAAACCCAAGCAGAATTTTCATATTTGTTTGATTCTCATGAACAGATTTTGATCAGACAAAGATAGCTAGCTAGTAATTCTTCTAGCTCGAGAACGCTATGTAAGCCACTTACATGGACCTTGCATGAACTTATGGATTGTCTTGGCCTATAAGCCACCTTCTTCTTCGTGTGTAGAAGCAATAAAGCTCTTATAATCATATTATGTGTATTCCTAGAAATGACGCTAAACAATTGAGGTAGATTTTGCCCGCTGTGAAGCATGACTGCATGCATGAGCTATGATTTGTCATCATTGCAAAGTTTTTGTAATTATGGGCATAGAGAGTTATATATTTTCTCGAAAGAGGTCCTTATATATTTACAAACACGGAAAAAATCGAAAACAATCAAATACCGTAAGATGTGATTTGCTCAAGTTGTGGAGAAGATATTGAAATTCGATAAAAGCTTAAATATATCAGGAAAATAACCGCGATGATCACTATAATTTATAACAATTGACAATTATTACTGAATTAGTTCTTCGATTACAATTGTATCATCATTTTTTTGTATTTTAAACTAGTTCGATTAAAAATTTCGAGCACCTTGAAAGTCCAGTTCCAGTAATGGTTCCTATAACCATTTTGCTTTGATTATAGAGGAGCTATCTATGATCGCCCCGCATTAGCTCCAATTTTTGTAACTTATATAAAAACTTTTTATTTTCATCACACCCTATTCCTACATGTTTTAGTTGATCAAATTACTTCCTCCAATATCTAATAGACATACATATGGAAACTAAACCCAACCGTATTTTGTTAGATTATGATGAACAAAATATGATTAGACAAAGCTAGCTAGCTAGTAATCCATCTATCTTCAGGACGTTATGTATGCAACTTTTATGAAACTTTCATGAACTTTCACATTCTCTTTTGTGTGATACCAAAATTACTTTCCATAGTCATGCATGCCTGGCCTATAAGCCATCTTCATTTGAGAGCGCGAATTAAGGTAGGTTTTGCCCTGATGGAGCATGAATACATGAGCTATGATTTGTCATCATTCCCAAACCTAACATAAACTTAATTAACTATGGACGTGCAGAGTAATATATTTTCTCGAGAGATCGGGGTCCTTTTATTTTTACAGACACGGTGAAAAACTGGAAATAGACCAAATCAAAGTCTGTAAGATGTGATCTGCTGAAGTTGTGGAGAGAAACTTGAGTATTTACCAGCGACATATATATAGCTGGATTCGGTCAAGGTTTCAAAACCTTTTGACCTAATCATTTGCAATAAAACTTTAATCCTAATAAGAAAGATGATATTGAAATTCTATGGAAAAGTAAAGTATATAAGCAGGCAGCAGTGACAATGTGTTTCAGTGTTTGTTTGTACTTCTCTCTCTAAGTAACAGTTTTCTCTTAAGCTAAGCTAAGATGGCCGGTCTGCGGTTTAGTTTGGTCATTTTCATGGTTGTTCTCAACCTCAGCATGGCTGCCCTCACTCGTAACGGTGAGTGACAGCATGCTACAGCAACGTTTTATGGCGATATGAATGGCAACGAAACCTTGTGTGAGTGATCATTTTTCTTGCAATGTAAGCTAACGAAAGCGAAAAGGCTTCCCAAATTACCTATCCCTTAGATTGCATGCACTTACGTAGCTTTGGATTTTTCATGTCACAGAGGGAGCTTGTGGCTACGAAGATGTCATCGTGGAAGCGTACGTCCTTGAGACAACGGCATTAAGTTCAACAAGGGACACACTTGTGGAGCTTGTTTCGAAGTAATGTGTTTCAACTCTACACGGGCTTGGCGAGCGGAGGCAAGTCCTTCAGGAAATCAGCCGGCTTTTTGGCGCTGCGGCGGAGCTCTTCCTCGACCATGCGGTCGACTTCGGATCTGACGCAGTCGTTGGCGTAGTACGTCTTCATCGATGTAAGGCAAGGCGTCGATGATCTCGGCGTCGATAAAGGGGCCTGGCCACGAAGGACCTTACGGCGGAGCTTCTATCATTAAGATGTCGGTGACGGTAGTGACTGCGGCGGTGGTGTTCGGCATGGTTGCGACGCAGCGATGAGTTTCGGGTAGTGAGGATTTTGGGGGTGGTGAGAAGTGAGTGAGGAGAGCTGGATGTTTGTGGAGCTCTTTTGCGCCGTTTGAAACCCGAACCCTTTTTTTAAGTGTATGTGATGCTATCGTGGGCTCTCATTGGCTATTGAGTTGGCTCCATTGGCACAATTTTAAATTTATTATTGGTGGTAGAAGGAAAAAATAGATGTGTAAAAAATATCATCACAAATTATATTTTATTTATTGATAGATGACTTTAAATATGTATTATAATATGTTTCAATCCATATCTTGGGAGTGAGAGAATATCTATTTCTATACTAATGAGGACAAGATACACACCAGAATATCCGAAGTATAATATCCTAAAACACTCTCCCGTGTGTTGCGCTCCTAATGAATGATGCATAACATATTGCCTCACTAAAAATCTTGTCAAGCAAACAAAAACCTCTTAGGTAAAACGAAAGCTTGGTTTAAGGAAAAAAGAGTACAACGCATCAACTACAAAAGCGACCACATATGATGTAGACTTCCCCTGATATCTACGAAATGAACTCCCCATAATCATTAACTCAATCTTGGAGTTCAGATAATCTTCGCATGTCAATGCGTTTCACATGCTTTGGAAATGTAGATTTGGGTAAGGACTTGGTAAACAAATCTACAACATTATCCACCAAACCAATCTGGTTCACTTGGATAATCAATAACTGCTGCTATTGCTTATTGTAGTAATACTTTGGCAAAATGAATTAAGTATGACCACCATTAATGTACCTCAACTTCATCTTTTCAATGCAAATTGCATCATCCTGAAAGATGCAAGTTGGTGTTGTCATAGTAAATATGGTAATCCACTAAAACCTCGAATGTAGTGTATTATGTCCTAAACCAGACACACTCATGAACCGCTTCATATAAAGCTATAGTCTCAGACTGATTCAAGGTAGTAGCAAAAGGGCTTACTCTGTTGATATCCAAGTAATCGCCATGTTCCATATGATGAATACATAACCAGTATGAGAACATTCTTTATGTGAGTCAGAGAGATACCTAACATCAGTAAAACTAACCAAGACATCACAAAGTGTCTCTGAATAGGAGACTGCGCTAAATTGTGAAATTGTGCTTGCAGCTGGATCAACTTTCGATGGGTCGAAAAATTCCTTCGATGGGTCGAAACATACATTCGATGGGTCCTTCGATGGATCGAATGAACAACTCCGATCCATCCAGAGTATAATTTTTGATGGGTTTTCTTCGATGGATCAAAAATCCTGGATTTTGCATGCTGCGATTCTACCATCCTTTTTGGGAATTTCAAGTTTCTCTTTGTATTCTTTGTAGGGAAAGAACAAGCCCGAGTCAATGGTTATCTTCAATTACCAGAAGACGTGTTTAACACTATTCCAATGATTTTGTGTAGGCGCATACCGAAAAGTCAATGTCTGAATGTGTGCACTGAGTTAAATTCAACCAAGCTCTAACCACACTACGGTATGGAATTTCAACTCCGGAAGTTCCTTACCATCATCACTCTGATGAAATTGATTCTTTTGTATTGCAAACTACAAACAACCATTGGTGTGTTAAAAGGAGTGTGCTTTGTCTATTGCCTGATTCAGACTTAAGCAAATTGGTGAATAAGATCTCATCCAACTCGATATACCATCTCTAAACCGCTAACATCATAGACTTAAACCAAAAGAAAATCGAGTCCTACCAAGGTATATCATCTCAAACAACTTGTTCATCTACTGAACATGCATGGACATAACTTTTTATTCATGTATCATTTCTCAATCAAGTAGTCACTTAGACTAGTGAACATCTCAATCTTATAGCATGAGTACTCTGTGGTTTAGAGTTACTTGAATTTGGTATAACCATGCTAAATGACACTTTCATGTATATCTCTAAATCAAGATCCTCATCAAGATATACTTTAACCACATCAATAAGCTGCATACTCATTTTCGTGGACACTACCAAACTGATAATGTAGCGAAAAGTAATGATGTCCATAACCAGATAATATATCTCCTCATAATCAATACTAGGGCTTTGATAGAATTCCTACGCTTCTCATTGTGCTTCGAAATAAAGACTCATTTATGTCTAATCGGCTTACAATTCGGTGGTTGTAGCACTACCATACCGAAAACTTGTCATTTGTAAGAGAGTCTAGTTTGGTCTAGATTGTAACTTTCCATATTGATCAATTTGCTCTACGTTGACAATCCGCAACTAAGCAAGGTTCCACTTTATCGTCGTCAATTTCTGAGCGACGGAATAAGTAAATGCATCATCAACGACCTTGGATAAACCATCCATAATATCGCTAGAAATTGTTTAAGTTTGTGAGATTTCTTTGTTTACTGACATCGTCATTGACTTCTGAGGCGTCCCCTAGTATTTTTCAATTTTGACTTATACACTTTTCTAGTCAGAAACAATCTCATGTGTTGATGATAAGTAGTTATGCTCTGATGGCTTGTCTTTTCACTGGCAACTCATCTGTAGATTTTGATCAACACTACACCTCCACTATGGTCATGAAAAACACTACATTGCTCAGGTGTTGTGTTAACTTGCCCAATTCTAGGGACTTTCAACCTTGCAGGATTTGCAGCATATGTAACTGATCTCATCACTCTCATGATATCAGTAAAGAAGTCAGTCATCAAATCTGCTACTTTCTGAAGATCAAGAATTCATTGCACTTTCAATCTCATGCTGAGATGTGCAAGGATCATGATGAGACATAGTGGGGGCACGTCAATTTTCAACGTTTAACCAAAATGAAATCATTCATATTTCTCCCTAACGGCGAGAAGTATGTCTCACCAAAGTGACTATCTGCAAAACTAGCAGTAAATAAATCTCTTGTCAAAGGTTCTTAATAATGAACAACTGTTAGAGATTCACTCTCAACATAGATGTTACTCGTTATTGAGGATCCATTTTTATACGCAGTGGAAGCGTAGTAGGCACATGCATCGTGCAACCTATATAATGCATAGATTAGAGATATAAGGCTCATATCCAGTTACCAATTGGTACACACTAAATGGTTGACGATTTTCAGATCTCAAAACGAATAAGCATATCTGCATGTAATGTTGCATATCCCCAAGAATATACTGGTAATTTTGTATACATTACCCAATCTCTAGATTTGATCAAGCTAAAACCGCTTGATTTGTCCCTCTACAAGACCGTTCGAAGAATAAACATATAGAAATCCTGTATTATCCAATCTAATATACCTGATGGAATTGTTCGTGTCACACCCCCAAATTCGGGGCCAGTATTATACTGAAATATGGTGTAAGGATTTGTGATGTGAATAAAAAACCCAAATAATTTCAAAAATCAAGATGTCCGAATAGTACATTTATTTAAAAGAGAAAGTGTTAATATTTCAATACCGAGGTTTTTGAAAATAATAGTCATTACATTTATTCAATTCAAAATACAAGTAGAAAATAATTCGTTTATTTAGTAGACGATGTATCTCATTTTCCCCAAGCATTCTACTCATTACCTGAAAAAGAGAAAGATGTAGTATCATGAGTCACACTGACCCAGTAAGTACAGCTTACAAGCATATACTAAATTATCTCAAAGAAACATCAAACCGAACAACCAATTCAAAAATGTGAAATATTGAAACCGATTATTCTTCCATACTTATACTTGCGTCTTTGTAATATATACATTTAGGTACATAATATATATATATACACGCACACACACACACACACACACTTGCACAACTTCACATTTATACACAAACATGCCAAAGCTTCCGAAGTGAATTCTTTTAGATTAACTGGTAATTACTCAAAAAAAAAATCATGTGCTTAGTCTCACAATACCAACACACATATAAAGCCACAACATTCTAAGGCCACTTGCCAAAACATGTATACTCCCGGTTTGACACAATTCATTCCTTAGAGTATAATAGTGCACTATCTGTGAGGGACTAGGGCCCTTGGCTAACTCCCATAATAACAAACAATTTACCAGCAATTCACTTAAGCACGAGTTAATTCGTACTATACACCCGACTTCACACTTCAACCATAACGATCACAAACAAGTCTTTAGTTAAGACTATGTATATAGATCATAGAGCATATATTTATATTATAATTTTGTAATAAATATATACGTAATAGAATTTGTAAAGGAAGAAAGATCAAACTTAAATGTATTTCATTAATTAACAAATTTGGTCCAAACGTTTCATTCGGCGGTAGTCCGCTCGAAATCCTTCATTTATTACGAATTATATTTGAAAGTAAATAGATAGAGCGATTAATTAGATAAACTTGAAATAAAACTTAGTTTTCATCGGTCCAAAAGTTTCATTCGACGGTAGTCCGTTCAAAATCCTCCATTAGTCCAAAATCAAACTTAAGAAGTAAATAATGCGAGTAAGTAAATGAAAACAAAGTACAAATTCAGAAAATAAAATAAAATTATTAATCCTTGGACCAAAAGTATCATTCGGCGGTAGTCCGTCCGAAAACCTCATTTCGATCCGTTTTATAATTAATCCATAATATGTCCAAATCAAAGAAATGAGTACACCATCTCAAAGTGTCTTTCGAGAGGAATCCAATTATAATAATCACAAAGTTAGGTAGGGAGTTCTCAAGTCCCGAAACAAAGATGTTTAGCGACTGTCCAGAAATGGTTATGCTCGGTATTAAGCTCATTTGCACGAATTAATTAGTTAGTAAGTATTAATCAATGCCTTTCAAACTTTCTAGAGTGATAATTGAACTCCTAAGCTTTGTTTTGATATAAAGAACACTAAATTTGGTTAAGAAATGAGTGAGATATGAATACTTTAAGTTAAGAGCACATTCAGAGTTTTCGAACATGATTAAAGAAAAGATTAGCAAAACTTGTTTTAGCCATAACTTTCTCATTACTTAATCTTTTTAAGTGATTCAAAAGTCAAAGTTGAATAACTTTTTGTGTAAAATCTAAATATATAAAAATATTTGACTAATTAAAACTTTAACATAAACGAAAATATTAAATTTACACTAAACCTCATTATTTCTCTTTTATTCTTAGCCATGCACTTTGATGTAATATTAAAGATAAAGAAGTATAGGAATGTACTCATGTACTTACTCAAGAATTTCAGTAGGTGATGGAGGTATTTGATTAACTCAAGTGACCCTCTTGAAGCAAATGAATTAACTACTAAAGTACTTGAAAAAAAGATAGTTTGGTGTGAGATTTTAGAGGAGTTGCATTGCAACTTTGGGAAGACTTCAAATCAGTACGTAAGGAGAAGATTGAAGTGGTGCAAAAATCAGATTGAACTCAAGGGTGATTTATATAGACATGGAAGGAGACATGGGAAATAAATTCATAACCATTTTTATAGACTTTTGTTGATAAGTTGACAATGGAATAGTTGGGTTACTAATTCTAGGGTTAAAATGCACGTGTAAAAATAATAGTAATGTGGTTGGAAATCTGATTGAAATGTTGAAATGTGATTACTTATGCATGTGAATGCAATACGTAATGTGATGTGTGAAGAAAATGTGTGGTTTTACTAATAAATTAAGTGTAATGTAGTGTAAAATAAACAAATACATATCAACCAATAATAATTAGCACCTAATTGATATATGAGCATGATCTTTAAAAGTATGAATTATAATCTTAAACGTCCTCGTCCTCGGAGTTGTGCCATGTGCACTTAAAACAACATCACTGGCATACGGTCTGCATATAATACTTCGACTACGTAGTTAACATGGCCGTAGAACTTAGATGAACCCATGTCTATCATGACACCGTTGTTTTGAGTCACATTTCTTTGATCCCTATCCCACGAGGTGAACTTGACACCGTTCACATAGCACGACTTAAAAACCCTGAATTTTCGAGATCGTTGGGCTAATGACTTTACTTCTGGCACCAAGCCCTAGTCCAAGTTTTTATCCTTGAGAGACACATGAAAGATAAGTGTTAAATAAGTGAAACATAAGTGTTAAAACTATTGAAGTACCTTTCAACAACCATTAGTTTTCAGTACCCATGTTAAGAACCATCGAAGAAAACTCCTCCTCCGACGAAGATCGTCGAAATCTTCACCATTTTTAGCCTTGAAACTTGTGAGATGTTCTTCTAGGTATGGTTTCACGTCGTCTGTTTCCACCAAACTTGCCAGTGAGCATTAGCAGTCTCTGTTTCACTCAACCTAAACTGGCTGCGTGTTTTGATAATCTCTGGCCTTACTTGTTGTGAAATACTGCTAATATTCCACTCTGGGGAAGTGTTAATTTCTTCGTGGTCTGCCCATCTTAGATAAGACTTACAATACGTCACTGACTCATGTACGAAGTACCGTTCAGTAATACTACATTCCGAGTAACGTGTATTCCTCATTGACTTTTTATATTTTCCTAATTGCCTGCAATTACATATAAATGGTTAGTTGACAAGGCGGTTTAACACCTCTCAAAGATACCCTATTCACAACCTGGATATATCAATGTAGTAAGATAAATAGGGGTTATCGAACACAAGGAATTGGTGAAACTAAATCCTAACACATTACTATGCTGACAGACTCGACTACAGAACACTAATGGTATGCGAACCTAAGCTAGACAGACTCAAATGCTACGAAATTTTGACACAATGAACTAGACACAGTGGTGGACTACCACACAAAATTTAAGGGTATTCGGAGTTGATTTGGTTACCGAAATAAATCGGCTAAACTACAGCTAATGCAGAAAATAAATGCTGAAAGTAAATATGCTAATGAATGCAAATGAGTTTAAACTATATGATTAAAGAGTTAAGAGGAATGCAATCCACCACCGTCATTCCATCTATCTAACACATACTTAATCTAATGCACATATTCAATGAATGAAAGTTCCCAGGAAGAGTTGATCGTTACAACCACATCCTATTACCTAATCCTTATGCCTATGCAAGTTTGTCATGGACCTCCCCTACATCTATCCCTCTATTGAACCCATAGTCATGGACCCCAAGGTTTACAAAGAAGAAAGCATTAAGTTCTAGAAAAGGTTTGAGAAGCTACAAGGGTTCACAAGTACACTATGGGCGTGTCTCGCTAGACCTATGGATTTCAATCTTCCGACGGCAAAATCGGCGTATCACTATAGAGAATCCGGTGGAAGAAATTATCTTCAGTCGCCCGTATCTCATGAAACTAGAACCCTAGCATGCATACTAAGTTGACCACCAAAGCAAACATACAAGAATTCATATGGTGAATCATTCAGAGAAAGAAACCTCATTCATAAAATATGCAAAACTAGATTAAAGTGTATGCATTAAAAAGACTTCATGTACGGGGCTTCAAGCAGCCCCTTAACAAAGGAAAATTAGCTACTCTTAGTCATAAATAAAAACATCAAAGAGTTCATAAAAGATAAACAAAAGATGGAGAAAGAAGAACTCTTGACGACGTCGAGATCGAACTAGTTCGCATGCATGAAAGCTTCTTCTTCTCCCTTGTTCTCTCCTGCCGTACGTACGTTCTCTATCTCTAACTATTTATATATATATATGCATGCAACACAGCTAGGGCAACCTAGCTAGCCCACGTGCAAGACTCCTTGATATACTCCAATTATGACTCTTTATTTATTGTTTCCAATTTGATTTCCAAGTCCACTTCCTCTCTCACCAACTTTGCTCGCCAAGCATATATAATTGCAATCATTAAGCCCATCTTCACTTGCATAAACTCCCTCGCCAGGAACCAAAACCAACGTACGTAATCTCCTATAATCTGCTCGTCAGGCAGTTCCTCGCCAAACTGCTTCAAAATATGTTATTTAATCTCATTTTCTCCATTAATCTCCAAAACACCTAAAAACAAATAAACATAATTAAATTCACTCGATTAATAACAATAAACTAAATATAGGGAACAAATTAAATACCAAATAGACGCATAAATATGCGACTATCAAAATACCCCACACTTAGACATTGCTAGTTCTCGAGCAATACACTAAACTAAGACTCTGGAAAAACTAAAAGACTCTAACTACATGACTCTAACACTCTTAACAAATTGTCTCAGCAATCTTCCACAATTGTAACACCAAGATAAGTGTGACTCCAAATTTATATTCCACAAAATTTCGAAAATTAATTTCAATGCATGACACACATGTAATATGTAGGACGAAGACATAATCATGGTGAAAATAAAGCTGTAGCATGCAACAAACTTGTCAAGATTCAACCTCACAGGTATATGCTCTCAAAAGTGTTTCTCTTAAAGTATGTCTAAGGTAGTCACTCAACTCAATTACTTGCCAAATGGACCACACCATATGCTTACTTATGTGACAAATCTCCACAGATCAAAGGCTGCCATCTTGAGGATCAAAAGGACTTCATGGGTTGTAATGGGACTTGGCTCATAGGTTAAATAATAAATGGATAAAGAATTCAAATATAATTCTAGAACCCAGTAGAGCACCAAATAAGAGACTTCTTCAAACTTTACAACCGTGAACTTTCTCACTTTTGTGGCCGAATTCATCTTGTTGGGCCTTCACATCATTGTTTTCATCAACAATTAACTCGGGTATCAAGCTAGACATCACAATTTTTTTTCTTTTCATTTTTTTTTCATTATTTTTTTCTTTTTATTTTATTTACTTTACCTTTTTTTTTTGAAAACACTAGCTTGATACCCCACACTTATTTCTTTGCATCACTTTTCGACATTGTCGCCGTCTTCACATACCTGTCTCATGTATAGCTCTACTAAGTCCTAGAACAAGGGTAAAGATATAACTATTCTAAGGTTTAAGGTCAGAGATATGTGGGTGATGACATAAAGTTTAAACATGTAGGCTCAAAGTGGTTATCTAAGGGGTGCACATCTTGTGTACACAAAATTAGGACATAGGCTTGTATGGCTATGGTGGTGTCCCCTAAATGCCTTTATCACTTCCTCAATCAAAACATGTATTGACAATAAGCTTTGAAAAGCACAAGAGCAAGTTCTAGTAATATCTAGAGTCCATTAACTCAATCTGTGGCAAGCAATTGACACTCAATAAAGAAAGCATGTGTAATCACATATAGGCTCAATCGCTCACAGGTTAAATGAATCTCAACAAAGTTTAAGCATGCCAAAAATCTGTACCATGTTAACTTTTTCTACATCCACTACACATTCGCATATGCATCATATATCAAGATTAAGCAAAGAAACTTAAATTACATGATCATCTTTTAGTCACAATTACGGAAGATATAATCACATCATGGACTAGTTAAGGGCACCTAAGACACAAAACAAAAGACTCTTTTTATGTTTTTCTTGACACTTTTCACTTTTGTATTTGGTTTTTCAAATAAGTCACTAAAATACCCTAGGAAAACAAAGAAAAACTCAAAAATATCAACATCTGGCGAGCAATTCCAATTTCTGGCGAGCAGCTCGCCAGACACATTGTACTGCGCAACACATCTCGCCAGAATTTTAAAAAATTAATCACTCATCGTAATAGGCTGAAATTTTAGGACCACAAACTAGACACATTTAAAAACACACCCTCAAAATTTCAGAAAATTACGAGCCCTATAACTATGTCAAATAAATTATACAAAATAGCAGACTGTTTGCTCGCATGACTCAAAACTACCAACTATCGCGAACAAACTTCCCTCGCGAGCAACTCTCTCGCGAGAATTTTAAAAAATTCATCATACATCGTAATAAGCTGAAATTTCGGGAGCACTAACTAGATACATTTAAAAACCTTCCCTCAAAATTGCAGAAAATTACGAGACCCCTAGCTATAGAAAATAAATGACGCGAACAGGTTATTGCACAGTACCGAGAACTGTTGCTCGCATGACTCAGCTCCACTCGAAAGAATTATATAGAATTAATGACAGAGTGGAATGAGCTGAAATTTAGAGAGAACAAACTAGACACATTTAAATACATTCCCTAAAAATTTCAAAAATTTACGAGACTTCAAACTATGTCAAATAATTGACACGAAACAGCATACTGTACAGTACCGAAATAACGAAAAATTTATACATAGACGCTAAGGATATGATATAAACCCCACCCCACACTTGAAATTTGCATTGTCCTCAATGTAAAACAAAACTAAAACATACAATACATCAAACAAGCATGGAATGAGACACATAACACATCACCAATCACACTAAACACGGAGAAAAATAAAGCAAAGGAGAAAGATAGAGAGTTTAAGAATTTCAAATCTGGTTTTCCACGCTTCTCCATCAACATGGGTTGCCTCCCAAGTAGCGCTAAGTTTAACGTCTTCAGCCAGACAGCAAGTCTCAACACTCCACGCACAGAGATGCATCTCCAAGGGTTGCATCCTCAAAGACATGCTCCACAAATGACTCATAGAATGGCTTGAGTCGATGTCCATTCACTTTAAATGTCTTCCCTGTTTTTGAACTTACAATCTCTATGGCACCATGAGGAAAAACATTAGTGATAACATAAGGTCCAGTCCATCTACTTTTTAGCTTACCTGGAAACAAGCGTAGACGACTACTGAAGAGTAAAACTTTTTGACCAACAACAAATTCTTTTCTCTTAATATTCCGGTCATGAAAAGCTTTAGTCTTTTCCTTGTAAATCCTGCTGGACTCATAGGCATTATGCCTAATCTCATCAAGCTCGTTCAGCTGCAATTTCCTATGCAAACCCGCATCATTTATGTCAAAATTGAACTTCTTGACAGCCCAATATGCCTTGTGTTCCAACTCCACTGGAAGATGGCAAGCTTTTCCATACACCAATCTATAAGGAGACATTCCAATAGGTGTCTTATATGCTGTCATGTAAGCCCACAACGCTTCATCCAAGCGTTGGCTCCAATCCTTCCTTGTTGGTCCAACAGTCTTCTCCAGAATTTGCTTGATCTCCCTATTCGACACTTCCACTTGCCCGCTGGTTTGAGGATGATAAGGTGTGGCCACCTTATGTGTTACATTGTACTTCCGGAGCAAAGCATCAAAGGTTCTATTGCAAAAATGAGATCTTCCATCGCTGATAATGCATCTAGGTGTTCCAAATCTAGCAAAAATATCTTTCAGAAAACAAAGAACAACCTTAGCATCGTTAGTGCGGGTGGCTTTAGCTTCCACCCACTTAGAAACATAATCCACAGCGAGAAGAATATACAAATAACCTTGAGAATTAGGGAATGGTCCCATGAAATCAATACCCCACACATCAAATATTTCAACAACAAGAACAGGGTGTTGAGGCATTTGGTCTCTTGGGCCAATGTTACCTGTCATTTGGCATCTCTCACATGATTTGTACATGATGTGGGCGTCATGAAACGAAGTTGGCCAATAAAATACACTCTCAAACACTTTAAGAGCAGTCTTCTTCCCTCTAAAATGTCCACCACCTGCATGTGAGTGACAGAAAGATAGAATAGATTGAAATTCAGACTCGGGTACACACCTGCGGATGATGGCATCGGTACAATGTTTCCAGAGGTATGGCTCATCCCATACGTAATACCTGGCTTCCTTGACCAGTTTGTCTTTCTGAGCTCTGCTGAAATTGGGTGGAATGTACTTACTCACCTTGTAGTTAACAATATCAGCATACCATGACACCAAATCTTGGAGAACAAGGAGCTGTTCATCCGGAAAACTATCTCTGAGAGGAAGATTATCCTCTTCTGCATTGGAACCATGGGTGAGTCTACTTAAGTGATCCGCCACCACATTTTCAGAACCCTTCTTGTCCTTGATCTCAATATCAAATTCTTGAACTAAGAGTATCCATCGAATCAACCTGGGCTTGGCATCCTGTTTAGTCATCAAATATCTCAAAGCAGCATGGTCAGAAAATATTATAACTTTAGTTCCTAATAAATAAGATCTAAACTTTTCAAGAGCAAAAACCACTGCTAAGAGCTCCTTCTCTGTAGTTGAGTAATTCAACTGTGCATAATTTAAAGTACGGGAGGCATAATAGATGACATGTGGGAGTCTTTGTGGGCGTTGGCCAAGAACAGCGCCAACAGCATAGTCTGAAGCATCACACATGAGCTCAAATGGTAGACTCCAATCCGGTGCTTGAATGATGGGAGCTGTAGTGAGCAACTCCTTGAGCTTATTGAATGCTTGCAAGCACTCATCGGTGAAGTTGAAAGCTACATCTTTCTGGAGCAATGCACATAACGGTCTGGATATCTTGGAGAAATCCTTGATAAACCTGCGATAAAATCCTGCATGTCCAAGAAAAGATCTCACCTCCTTCACAGTGGAAGGAGGGGGTAAGATACGCACAATATCAAGTACAAGGTTAGTTTCTACACAACGCTCTAAAACCATAGCTAGATTATGAAGACATGAGTCAAAAGAATCACCGAAAACAGAGAAATCATCTATAAATACCTCAATGATCTTTTCAACCATGTCTGAGAAAATACTTACCATGCACCTCTGAAATGTGGCAGGTGCGTTGCATAAACCAAATGGCATCCTCCTATAAGCAAAAGTGCCATAGGGACATGTGAATGTGGTCTTCTCTTGATCATCCTTATGTATGGCTATCTGGTTGTATCCTGAATAACCATCTAAGAAACAATAATATTCATGACATGCCAACCTTTCCAACATTTGATCAATGAATGGGAGCGGAAAGTGATCTTTTCTTGTGGTTGCATTGAGCTTGCAGTAGTCAATACACACCCTCCATCCCGTTTGGACTCTTTGAGGCACCAACACGTTCTCATCATTCTTTACCACTGTGATTCCTGAACGTTTGGGCACAACCTGCACAGGACTAATCCATTTGCTGTCAGAAATAGCATAAATGATACCTGCGTCTCGAAGCTTGATGACTTCTTTCTTAACAACTTCCATCATGGGAGGATTGAGACGACGTTGAGCTTCCCTTGTTGGCTTAGCTCCCTCCTCCAGATGGATCCTGTGGGTACACAATGTTGGGCAGATGCCCTTGATATCGGCTACTGTCCAACCAATGGCGGCCTTGTACTCCCTAACTACATTCAGTAACTTCTCCTCTTGTAACGTTGAGAGCTTGGAAGAGATGATGACTGGAAGTGTATCATCCTCCCCTAGGAAAGCATACTTCAAATGCTCGGGTAGAAGTTTAAGCTCTAATGTGGGTGCTACCTGTATAGACGGAACAAGAACGTCATCTGAAATTGGAAGAGAAAGGGGTTTAGAATATTTACCTTTCATAATTGGCAAGGATTCAAGTGCTTCTTCCATAGCATAATACTCCTCTTCCATTTCAAGATCCTCAGCTGAAGCTATCTCAAAAATAGGTTTAACTTTCTTTTCCTCGCCAAGCTTCAGTCCTTCCTCGCCAAGCTTCTTGACAAGCTCGCCAAGCTTTAGACCTGAAACATCCTCTTTTCCGGATACCTCTATGACCTTCCTCAAAGGATCCTCCTCCAATGAATAGTGAATGAATTCCTGCACAAAACTCTCAAAAGTGTCCATTGAACAACATGAATAAGCATCATCACTATTCAGATGTTTGAGAGCTTCATAAATATTGAAGTGGATTTTCTCATCTGCTACTTCCATACTCAATGATCCATCAAAACAATCTATCTTTGTACGCGCTGTTCTCAAGAATGGTCTCCCAAGAATCAATGATATTTCTGATGGCATTGGCTCATGCTCCATCTCCAGCACAAAGAAATCTGCTGAGAAAATCAAATCTCCCACCTGCACCAAAACATCCTCAATAATACCTTGGGGGTAACAGTTAGACCGATCAGCAAGTTTAATGGTGACACCTGTGGGAATAAGTTCTCCCATTTTCAACCTGTTATAAGCAGTGTATGGCATTAAATTAATGGAAGCACCTAAATCAATTAAAGCACCCGCAAACCTGTGATCACCAATGGTACATGGGATCGTAAAACGTCCTGGATCACCTAACTTAGGTGGGAGCTTTCTTTGAAGCACAGCAGATACTCTCTCTCCCAAAGCCACAGTCTTAGTTCCATTGAATTTTCTCTTTGTTGTGCACAAATATTTCAGGAACTTTGCATACTGTGGTATCTGCTTGATCACATCCAACAATGGGATGTTTATTCCTACCTTTCTGAACACATCCAAGATCTCCTTCTCTTTTTCAACCTTCACCTGTTTCTTCAACCTGTTAGGAAAAGGTAAGTTAGGAATAATAGAAAGAGAAGGAGTAGAGGATACCTGACCTGATTTTTGATTTGTCAGTTCTTCTGTTTCAGGTGCATTTTCGACGGCTCGAATTGGGGTTCCTGCAGAATCTTCTGACGGCTTGTCCAACGGCTTGTAAGGGACAAGTTGTTCAAGCACGGGCTCCTCCCATTTTCTCTTTGTTAACTCAGGCAGTTCTTCCAACACCTTCCCACTCTTCAAAGTCATGGCATGAGCTTCGTATTTTGTGTTGGGATTGGGAAGAGTGTTACTAGGAAGACTTCCTTCCTTGACTTGAGCCATTGTTTGCTGCATTTGGCTCATTTGTCTCTCAAGAAAGTCAATTGCTTTTCCTTGCTGTAAAGCTGTAGCCTTGAGTTCTTGAGTTGTGGCCTTGAGTTCTTGAGTTGTGGCCTTGATATCTTGGCGAAAGGCACTACTCTCCTCTCGTTCCTTCTTGTTGTCAAACATCATTTGTTGCATCAGGGCTGCCAAGGTAGAATTTTCTGATTATATTTGAGGTTGAGCTTGTTGTTGCTGAGACATACGCCTTTGGCCAAACTGCTGCCCATCTCCTGTAGGCTGTCTCTGCTGAAATCCAGGTGGAACAATAGAAGGATTTAGCACATTGTTGCTCCTATAGCTCAACAGGTCTCTATTTCCACCATATGTGTTGGGTTGTCTCTGGAAGTAATTTGCTTCTTCCTCTTGATCAACCTCTTCATCTGCTCTGAACTTGGGTCAATCTTCTGCTAAATGGCTTGTAGCTGAACATAAAGTGCACACAACCTGAGCTGCAGCAACTGTTGTCTTCTTGCTCACTTTCAGACTACTCGCAATCAGAGCAATATCATTCTCCATAGAGCTTAATCTTTTTTCCATGGCGCCATCGATTGCAACTGCATTGAGAGACCTTCTACTTGCTCCCATGGATCTATCTATTGACTGAAATTTCCTTGAATTTTCTGCTTGATTCTCAACAACTTCCTTGGCTTCTGTTCCAGTCATATTCCACAAATTTCTCCCACAAGCTGAATCAAGGTTTGACCTGTTAAAAGAATCAAGTCCTTCATAGAAGAACTCCATTTGAGTGTTGAGGTCAAACTTATGATGAGGGCATTGTCGAAGAAGACTCTTAAACTGGCTCCAGGCTTCATGTAATTCATCACTGTCTTTCTGCCTGAATGTGCTAATTTGCTTCTTCAAGTTCTTGATGCGTGAAGCAGAGTAGAACTCTTTCATAAATGCAGAGCACATCTTCTCCCATGTGTCCATAGATAAAGGAGCTAAAGAATTATACCATGCTTTTGCTTGCTCCTTCAAAGAGAACGAAAACAAGAGTAGTTTCATAGTATCCTCTTCCACATTAGTCGATTTCTGGATTCTGCACAATGCTGTAAACTCATTGAGATGGTCCTGAGGGTCTTCAGAAGGCGTTCCTCTGAAGTGTGGCAGATTCAATATAAGTGATGGGGGAATAGAATAAGCCCCAAAATTCTCTGGTAATACGATCGGTGAATCTGCTGCACCTGTGCCCGGTATAAAGGACTCTCTCAGCTTGGTTGCATTGGCCATTTTTTTTGGTGATGGTGGTGGTGTTGGAATACTCTGTTCTTCCTCAAACTCAGACTCTGAACCTGAATGTATTTCTTGCTCAGGCTGACCACCACTGTTCACATTTAGGGACCGTTGTCCCTGCTGCTTCCTGTTTTGCCTTGCTGAGCGTTCAATCTCTGGATCAAGTAATAATGGCTCAGCGCTTCTTGTGTGCCTAGTACGCATACACAATGCTCCTGCACACAGAAGAGACAGTAAGACTCAAAAGAAAAACAAAACAAAACAAAACAAAACAAAACTGAAAATTAAAGACTCTATTAGGACTTAGAATTAAGCAATTCCCCGGCAACGGCGCCAAAATTTGACAAGGCGGTTTAACACCTCTCAAAGATACCATATTCACAACCTGGATATATCAATGTAGTAAGATAAATAGGGGTTATCGAACACAAGGAATTGGTGAAACTAAATCCTAACACACTACTATGCTGACAGACTCGACTACAGAACACTAATGGTATGCGAACCTAAGCTAGACAGACTCAAATGCTACGAAATTTTGACACAATGAACTAGACACAGTGGCGGACTACCACACAAAATTTGAGGGTATTCGGAGTTGATTTGGTTACCGAAATAAATCGGCTAAACTACAGCTAATGCAGAAAATAAATGCTGAAAGTAAATATGCTAATGAATGCAAATGGGTTTAAACTATATGATTAAAGAGTTAAGAGGAATGCAATCCACCATCGTCATTCCATCTATCTAAAACATACTTAATCTAATGCACATATTCAATGAATGAAAGTTCCCAGGAAGAGTTGATCGTGACAACCACATCCTATTACCTAATCCTTATGCCTATGCAAGTTTGTCATGGACCTCCCCTACATCTATCCCTCTATTGAACCCATAGTCATGGACCCCAAGGTTTACAAAGAAGAAAGCATTAAGTTCTAGAAAAGGTTTGAGAAGCTACAAGGGTTCACAAGTACACTATGGGCGTGTCTCGCTAGACCTATGGATTTCAATCTTCCGACGGCAAAATCGGCGTATCACTATAGAGAATCCGGTGGAAGAAATTATCTTCAGTCGCCCGTATCTCATGAAACTAGAACCCTAGCATGCATACTAAGTTGGCCACCAAAGCAAACATACAAGAATTCATATGGTGAATCATTCAGAGAAAGAAACCTCATTCATAAAATATGCAAAACTAGATTAAAGTGTATGCATTAAAAAGACTTCATGTACGGGGCTTCAAGCAGCCCCTTAACAAAGGAAAATTAGCTACTCTTAGTCATAAATAAAAACATCAAAGAGTTCATAAAAGATAAACAAAAGATGGAGAAAGAAGAACTCTTGACGACGTCGAGATCGAACTAGTTCGCATGCATGAAAGCTTCTTCTTCTCCCTTGTTCTCTCCAGCCGTACGTACGTTCTCTATCTCTAACTATCTATATATATATATATATATATATATATGCATGCAACACAGCTAGGGTAACCTAGCTAGCCCACGTGCAAGACTCCTTGATATACTCCAATTAGGACTCTTTATTTATTGTTTTCAATTTGATTTCCAAGTCCACTTCCTCTCTCACCAACTTTGCTCGCCAAGCATATATAATTGCAATCATTAAGCCCATCTTCACTTGCATAAACTCCCTCGCCAGGAACCAAAACCAACGTACGTAATCTCCTATAATCTGCTCGCCAGGCAGTTCCTCGCCAAACTGCTTCAAAATATGTTATTTAATCTCATTTTCTCCATTAATCTCCAAAACACCTAAAAACAAATAAACATAATTAATTCACTCGATTAATAACAATAAACTAAATATAGGGAACAAATTAAATACCAAATAGACGCATAAATATGCGACTATCATTAGTACATATTACGTAACTAGTATAGTATTAGCAATTTGACAGTGGTACCTTTCAATTGGATACATCCATGTATAGTGTGCTGGGCCTGTAAGCAATATTTGTTCGGGCAGATGAACCATAGATGTAAAAAAATGAGGTGGAAAAATCAGCTCCAAATTGCAGAGAATCATTACTATCTTAGTTTCCATCACGCACAACCTCCTTCATCTCCCTACTGCATAATTTATGAAACCAATTTGATAGTGCTATCAATGGCTTCACAACGTTATCTGGCAAGAACCCTCTGATAACCACTGAAAGAAGACGTCGAAGCAATACATGGCAATCATGTGTCTTCAATCCATAAAACTGTGATGGGGGAAGAACTTTGACCTTACTTCTCAAACTTCTTGCATAACCAAGAGGATACTTAACATCCATGAACCACTCGAACACATCTTCTAGAGCATCATTTTTAACTAAAAAGGGTGCATGAGGAACCTTCGCCGTCACCTCATCACGGTCTCTTTGCCACTGGTTTTTGTACACATTCCTCTTCTTCAAAACAACGTGAGGTTTTGGACTATCCTTGATCTTCTTATCAATTGCAAAAATGGTTCCAAGTATGTTGTCACACACGCTTTTTTCAATGTGCATGACATCTAAGCAATGTCTGATCTTCAATAATAACCAATAAGACAGCTTCCAAAATATGCTTTCGTGAGTCCAACACTGTCTGTTATTCGGATTGTACGGCACCTTTAAGTCGTCGTGTTAGCTTAGAATGGGATAAGCGTGTGACCTAATGTCCTCCAAAATTTCATCTCTACTCTTCTGAATGGGTCTTCCGCCAAACTCCACATTCCCGTTAAATGCCTTACTTAATCGCCAAGGGTGGTCTTGGTGGTGCCATTTCGGATGACCTTCATAAACTATCCTCCCACATATATGCTCTGAAGTCAGCTCATCTAGACAGATTGGACATGTCTTGTACCTTTTCACCGTTGATCCCGCAAGCATCCCTAAACCAGGAAAGTCGTTGATAGTCCACATCACCGCTGCCTTCATCAAGAATATCTCATTGTCTACTCGATCAAAAGTATGGACTCCAAAGACCCATAAATGTATTATCTCCTCGATCATTGGCTCCATGAGTACACTAAGGCACTTTCCGGGAGATTTAGGGCCCAGAATCAACACTGATAACACCGATAGCATGTTATATTCCTTCTTCATGCACATTGACGGTGGTAGATCGTACGACATCACAACAACGGGTCATGTACTATGAAAAGTTCCCATTGTTCCGAATGGATTGAAATTGTTAGTTGCAACTCCAAGGCGCACATTTTTGCAGTCCTGTGCGAAACCTGGAAAAGTTCTGTTAAAATGTTGAAACGCTTCTCCATCAGCTGGGTGGCGGAGGCTACTAGCCACGCATATCCTCTCCCTGAGCCATCGCATATGCTTCACAATGTGTGGTGAAATTAACAGACACTTCAACCTTGGCGTCAGAGGGAAGTAACGAATGATTTTTTTGGGAATATCATCCGTATATGGCTTATATCTTTCAGAATTACACACTGGACAAATCTTCTCGTTTACAAGCGCCCCCTGAATAATACACAGTTGAACTTACATGCATCAATTCTTTTATAACCAAGTGAAAGATCACTCACGATTTTTTTAATTCAAGTATGAACAGGGGAATGTGTGCCCTTTAGGAAGAAGTTTATTAATGTAACTACATAAAGAGTCAATACTTGTGTCCGACCATCCATTTTCCTTTTTTATTTCCATTGCATCTAATATGGCACTCAAAACAGTTCCTCACTGCCTTCATATAATGGGTTTGTGACTCCTTTTATAATCTATCGTACTTTTCATAATCATCGTGTACCATGTCATTGAAGTTGATGCTAGAATTATCTTCCACAAATTGTTCGGGTGCATCTGCATGGTATCCAGGATAATACAGATATGCATCATGTAGAATCTCCAACTGCGGGAAGGACCGACACCACTAGAAGGACCGACTTTGTCTTGAAACCACTGTCTTCGTTGACTGAGCATTGTCGGTTCACTTGAAACTTCTCCGTGAAGGTGCCAGACAGTATACCTCGGATTCAAACCACTGTGTGACAAGTGATGATACATGGTATCCATAGTAACCTTGAACGGACCGTTCTTACAATGTTTGCACGGGCAAAAGTGATAATCGGCTCGAATATGCCTACGATGTAACTTGGATCAGCATGAGGATAGGTCATCCAGGTTTTGTCTGGGTGTCCTTCCATATTTCCTGTTAACATAAACAATCAATATGAACAAAGTTACCACGCCACATTTACAATACAACCTGTCCCCACACTTCTTCTCCTTATTCCTCCAGGTTCGGTCCTATCCCCTTCAGGGGAACACAACATTTGTTAATCCTCTTGCACCCATGAGTATCAGCTTTAGTTTTGAGAAATTTCGGCAGCATCTCCCTACAGTTCCTCGAGTGCACACATATCTAAACAACCTAATTTTGCACTTGGGGAACATTGTAATGAGACACTGTCGAAATCATATCCCAAAACTGAAATTGAAACCACATGAATAGCAAAAGGATCAACAAAGTCGTGTTCACCTAAAATGTCCAAAAATGAGACAATTCGAGAATCAACAACTCATCTCAATCAACTAGATGAGTTCTTGATTCTCAAACGGGAGTTCTAAGTTGATAAACACCACAATTATATATAACCCTACACTCGATTTCATGATTAACACTAATAACACCACTAATTGGGACCAATACACCTAATCCATGCTAATCATCACAAATTTCACTAAATTTAACCAAAGTTCAAACATTATTGATGAGCCCATAACATGATTTATCACAATTCAATGATTCAAACACTAAAACTACAAACATAGGACCAAATTCAATTCAATTTCAAAAAGTTCAAATATACATCAATTTCACTTCTTAATTAACATGTAATATGGTCATAAAGAGAGTTAAAGAGATAAAAATTAAACTAACCTTACTTAAGAATCAAATGAATGGCAAGAACAACCTTATTTCTCAATTTCTTCAAATTTCTCTCCAAATCGGCCAAGAACAGCTCCAGAACGCTAATGCTCTATTTTCCCAAAATTTCAACATTATAAAGGGTTTGACTTTAAGAAGGAGAGCAGATCCAGTTTTTAAAAAATGAGGCGACGAAGATTGATCAATTTTCGTCGCCTCAGATCTCTTCGAGGCGACCAGCATTGGTCTACGTCGCTTGAGATACATAAATTTGGTTATTTCCTTTTTCTGAAGCGACGTAGCTACCAATGTTAGTCGCCTCAGTTATGTTGAAGCGAAGTAAATTATTAATGAGACAACGAATTCAATCTTCGTCGCCTCAAAGAGAAGTACCTTCGTCGCTTGGAAGCTAATCTCCAGCAGTGCCCAAAAGAAAATATCGAAATTCTATGGAAGGTTAAATATATATATAAGCAGGCCATGAGAGTGTGTTTTTCTGTACCTAGTTCTCTCGAGTGACAGTCTTCTCTTAAGCTAGCAAAGATGGCCGGTCTGCGGTTTCGTTTGTTCATATTCATGGCTGTTCTCAACCTTGGCATGGCTGCCCTCATTACTCGTAACGGTGAGTGGCAGCACGCTACGGCAACGTTTTACGGCGACATGAACGGCGGCGAAACCTTACTTGAGTGATCTATTTTTCTTGCAATGTACGTAGGCCCTTAGAGTACATGCAACCTACGTAGCTTTGAATTTATTTTCATGCATGTCACAGAAGGAGCCCATGGCTACGAAAACGTCATCGCGGAAGGGTACGGCCTCGAGACAACGGCATTAAGCGACGCATTGTTCAACAAGGGACACACTTGCGGAGCCTGTTTCGAAGTAATGTGTTTCAACTCCACACAATGGTGCAAGAGAGGTGTCGGCGCAATCCAAGTCACGGCTACAAACCACTGCCCTCCGAGCAACAACCAACAAGCTCCTTGGTGCAATGCGCCTCGCAAGCACTTCGACTTGTTGATGCCTATGTTCGTGAAGATTGCCGAATACAAAGCAGGTATCGTCCCGGTGGCCTATCGCCGAGTTGGCTGCCGGAAGAGCGGGCGGCATTGAGTTTGTGTTTAAGGGAAATCAAGGATGGACAGGTCGTTGATGTGAAGATAAAGGGAACGAAGACGGATTGGTTAAGAATGCACAGGAATTGGGGTGTAAACTGGCAAGTATCAGCTGGAGCAATGAACCAACTACAGGGACAGAGCTTGTCTTTCCAAGTTACTACAAGGGATGGCAGAATGGTGCAGTCTGACAACGTCACGCCGACTAATTGGCAACTGGGAAGAACATACGAGGGAAGGAACTTCTAATGATCTAGCCTAGCAGTTGGTTTTAGCCTCTCAGGAATGTGTATCAGAGGTTGAGTTTTTTGTTACAATTTTCCAAGTTTTTGATGAACTAGGAATGAAATGAGATCTATATGCATGTTCTACATAAGCTGAAAAGATCATACATGGAAAGATCATGGAAAAGATGCAGTACAACAAACTAATAGAGATGAGGAAATAATGGTACACAGGTAAATCAAACTGCAGCAATCCTAATCTTTTATCCATCCTTTCAAACTTTCTTGACTTAAAAAGGGCATTTGAAACCCAATGCGACAAGAATGTTTCCACATTGTCGCCTCAGCTCGTAAGGAAACAAAAAATGTACCGAAAAACAAACTAGGGTCTGTCTCTAGTCTATGAGAACTGCATGTTTGAATAGATGAGGGTAAAAAAGAGCTCAACTTCTGGTACGTTTAAAATGATCTGTCTGAATTTGCTCGACTCTCCAAGAAGTGTGGGACCCATCTGCGCAACTCTTGCCAAAACTTTGGCCAGAGGCGTTCCTGACGTTAGATCACCTCCAGATTGAGCACCCATGTCCACTACCACTGTATCCACCACGGCTCGCAATGCCATCTCAGCAACACTCCTAAATTCACCACTGCAACAGAAATCACAGAAACCATTGATCACCTACTAATGCAATAAAGAAACTAGAATCTATAAGAAGATAAAGGAACAGGATAGATGACCCCTGCATTGTTCTACTTAATGAAGTTTATGAACGAGCGGAATTTTGTAAACCCAGTGTATCAAATCATGCTTGAGATTTGCAGTACCATGCAATACTCGGTGGGTGTGCATTATCAAAAGAAAAATGTTTCACTCATAAAAGCCACAGACGTACCTTGATATTACTGCTCGTGTCTCCAACATAAGTTGTTCAAACTTGGTGACTTCTGGAAGAGCTGTGATATCAGTCCTATCATTGCTGAAGGCCGTTGCTAGTTCAACCCAACGAGCATCCTCAGGCATCAAGTAGTTCACCCAGTGTTGGGAACTTCCTGTGCTCATAAACTTGTCAAGTATTTGCATGATAGTTTCACGGAGAAGCGCAGTATTGAATGGATCGGTTAGCTGTTTCCTGCCCATGAGAACCAAAGACAATTAGTTATATTTCAAAAGTTACTAGAAACTTTTCTAGTACAATCATCAGCCAAACCACTGTGTCTTTATTGTAATGGGTGCTAATATCCAAGATGATAAGACAAAGTTTACCCATTAAGGACTTCCGTAGCTGCTGCCTGGATATTCGATATTAGAGCAGGCATGCCATCACCAGAGAGATAATCAGAACTTGCTAGAAACTTCTGTTGGTCATCCCTATCAATGAGATCAGCATCCTCCTGTAATGTACATACAAAAGTATCACATTAAATCTCAGAGCAATCTAAGGTTCACCTTGTAGAATACTAATGTGAGTGGTATTACAATTTATGAATCAGACAATATGATTTTATAAAAAATGCGGAAAATTCTCAAGCATGCAGCAATTCTTAAATCATTCTTTTTGTTCTAACAAACACCATCCAACACATTAATCTGCCATTTCTGCACATCATTCACTTCAACGAGCACCCTCAAGAAAGGCTAACATGAAACCAGGCAGCCAACCACAACCAAATTACCAAGCAGGTGACTGCAATCTCTGTAGACAGTATTCAGATGTCTGAGAAGAAACCACTTCATACGGTAGGTATCAGAAGACTTATTATCATAAGAGATAATTTAGGTATATGTCACTCAATGTCACCTCCTATATTGATATCGTTCTACTTCCCAACATCACAGCCTAGTCCATTCCTATCTCAATCTTATTTTGGTTATATACTTAAATGATCTTCTCTAGAATAATATTTAACGTCTCAACAGCCTATAATTAAGTGTCATTGCTAATAAACTTACAAGTGACTAGGTTTCATCCTATTTGGCAAAATGGGAGCATAGTACGTAAAAATGTAAAAAGGATGAATGTGATGATACATTAGAATGTTTCAGGTGTATGACTACTATTAAGGCTATGTTTGAGTTCAGCATGAAATATAACATGTCTCCATCAAAGCAAACATATTTGATGAACTTAAGTATAGCAAAATCCTTGCATAAGTCAAGTGGGAAAGTAACTGGTCCTTACGATTATAAGAGAGCTTCCAAAACCACGAGCAGTATCAATATACAAATGTCTCCCTAATATATTGACTTGAACTCTAATATATAAGCTAAGTATCGTCATTGCCCACAACGACAACACCATTCTCGTGAAGCCTGGAGAAACACAAAACCTATAGTAAGTGAGCAGATCACAATATCTATATCCAAGCTCAAATGAAAGATCAGTCATAAGCCACAAAACAAAACAAAAGGAAAGGAAAGATTCATACTTAGAATTTTTAATCTATCCCACAACTCCAGTTTCTCCGGAGACTTTCCCCTCATTTGCATCAACCTTTCGGTCAAGTAAGTACTATCTAACTCCTGCGCAATCCGACTACTCAAATAGTGCATTGCGTGAGGCAACGTGGTCGAATCAGCAATCGTTTGGATGGTCTCGAAATGAGTTTGCATTCTAATCCAAAACAAAAACACACATAATAAACATTAGATGCATAGTACTCACATAGTCTCAACAATCCACAAACCATAACAAGAATACGAAAAACAGGGTTTTCGGAGTATTAACTTAGCCTTGAGAATCTCTTCACTGCTCTCTTGCTCCCTGGCCAGTTCGGCTTCCAAGTCAGCAAGCCTTTGTCTGTGAGCATTGTATAGTTTATACAGCAAATAACCACTTCCTAATACACCACTAGTAACAAGCACCTTCCTCTTATGTCTTGTCCAAAACCCCCTAAAACAAAGATTCACAAAACCATTACGAAATTAAGCCAAAGTTTGCAACTTTAATCCATAAACAAACAATTAAACCCCTCAAAACAAAAACCCAGATGAGGAAACAGTTCAAATCACAAAGCCTGACCTCAAAGAAAGCATCTTTGCTGCTACAAGAGCCAAAGCTTCATCATTTACTTCGAGCTGAAGATATAAACAGTTTCTGAAACGAAATCAATCTATGTTGCTTGTTTTGTGTTGGGAAACTCGCCCGGGATGGATTTATATAATGGTGGGTTCCTTGGCGCTGTGGAAATCAATCTATTGGAGAGAGAGAGAGAGAGATGGGAGTGAAAAAAAGGAAGCCCTTTTTATGAGTTTATCTGGGGAATTTATTGAAGGTTTGATCTTGAGAGAAAAAGTAACCGGAAAAAGTTTGGTCTTGTTGGGACAATACACGTATAAATTGGTTGTACATAATGCAAGCGTCGCATTTTTTTTGGATTCTAAGTATCACATTTTATGTATGAATTGGTTGTGTATTGCGATTAATTAAGCACAACTATGTATTATTCATAAAATTTAACTGATAAAGTCCGATAAAAAAAAGATTATAACATTATAAAGTAGTAGATAAAACAGTATGACATATTCAAATTAAGCTATATATGTTACGGTTTTCTCTCAATTTTTTTTGAGATAAACACAAATTTCATTAAAATAAATTCAAGTATAATCGAGTAATAATTTCATTGTCTTCTCTGAAAATGTACCCAGAATTTACTAGAAACAACTCTCCTGGCTACATGATGTCTTTAGTATTACGAGTAATGTTATAGTATAACAATTTTCGACGTTATTAATATATATCCGAGACACTTTACATTAGTACGTATTCTTCTCATATCAATATTACACACTTTTTTTAATCGAGCCGATTACCGGTGAAATTCTCATAATTTATCATTTTCATTAATAGACTGAAAGAAAAAAAGACACACTTTCTTCAAAAATGTTTAAATTTATAAACTAAAAAAAACCAAAGAAACAAAAAAAATATCAAAAGATTCAAAACCAATAT
Organism: Geum urbanum; assembly: GCA_946800695.1. Lineage (NCBI taxonomy): Eukaryota > Viridiplantae > Streptophyta > Magnoliopsida > Rosales > Rosaceae > Geum > Geum urbanum. Next base: position 49,961,624 of record OX327011.1, read on the forward strand.
GGGCTTTTTGCCATTAGTAAAACCAAAACCCAAAACTCGACCCAAACCTTCCCGCCTCGAGTAGCCCAATCGATCTCTCTCCATCAAAAACCCTAATAATCCTGCCCCCCTATTTAAACACTCTCTTGTCTACATTTTTTCCTCCTCACGCCTTATCATCACTCTCTCTTCCCTTCTCTCTCTCAAAACCCTAAAGCGCATCTCAGCGCCGCCGCAACTCAGCCATGGGTTCCGAAGGTCTCGTCCTCAAGGGCACGATGCGGGCCCACACCGACATGGTGACCGCCATCGCCATCCCAATCGACAATTCCGAGATGATCGTCTCCGCCTCCCGCGACAAATCCATCATCCTCTGGCAGCTCAACAAGGACGACAAGGCCTACGGCGTCCCCCGCCGCCGCCTCACCGGCCACTCCCACTTCGTCCAAGACGTCGTCCTCTCCTCCGACGGCCAGTTCGCCCTCTCCGGATCCTGGGACGGTGAGCTCCGTCTCTGGGACCTCGCCCTCGGCGTCTCCGCCCGCCGCTTCGTGGGCCACACCAAGGACGTCCTCTCCGTCGCTTTCTCCATCGACAACCGTCAGATCGTCTCGGCCTCTCGCGACCGTACGATCAAGCTCTGGAACACTCTAGGGGAATGCAAGTTCACTATCCAGGAACAAGAGGGACACAACGATTGGGTTTCATGCGTCAGATTCTCCCCCAACACTCTCCAGCCTACCATCGTCTCGGCGTCGTGGGACCGCACTGTGAAAGTCTGGAACTTATCCAACTGTAAGCTGAAGAACACTCTGGAAGGACACAATGGTTATGTCAACACTGTTGCGGTGTCGCCTGATGGTTCGTTGTGTGCGAGTGGTGGCAAAGATGGGGTGATTCTGCTGTGGGATTTGGCGGAGGGGAAGAGGCTGTATTCGCTTGATGCGGGTGCGATTATTCATGCTCTGTGTTTCAGTCCTAACAGGTACTGGCTGTGTGCTGCAACGGAGCAGAGTATTAAGATATGGGATTTGGAAAGCAAAAGTATCGTGGAGGACCTGAAGGTCGACTTAAAGACCGAAGCGGAGAAGACTGATGAGACTGGAATGGCTAACAAAAAGAAGGTACATTGTTGGATACTTGAGTCTTATTTTACTTTACGAATTGGTTTGGATTTTATGTTGGTTGGTATTAGAATGTGTTTGTTTATATATATGATTGCGATTTGAGGTGTGTTGGAGTGTTTAGTGAAATGTTATGTTTTGTAATTGATGGCTATTGGCGTTGAATTTGATTTGGTTGTGAATGTGCTCTTGGATTATCATTTGGTATATGACATAGGTGATGGATGATTGAAATCGTCTTAAACTTTGTGTAGCTTGGCTAGTGTCTGTAATGTTTCCGAGAATGTAGTTTGTGTGGCAATGGTACTATTGCATCTCAATGGTTTGTTTGGGTTTATGGATTGTTGTGTTTAAACTATAGGAGACTTTGCCGCTGTTTAGTTTGTGAAGTTGTGTTGACGGTTCTCGACATTTCTGAAGTAGTGTTGGCTTATATTGTTGTTTTGTATGATTGCAGGTTATCTACTGTACCAGCCTCAACTGGAGTGCTGATGGCAGCACACTCTTCAGCGGCTACACTGATGGAGTTATCCGAGTTTGGGGAGTTGGGCGCTTCTAGGCTCTGTTTTGCTGGTGTACTTGAAAGTTGTTTTAGGTTTTTGTTAAGAACGTACTGAGATATTTTGGGTTCTATTTTGTTGACTATATTATGGCTTTGACGGGTTACTGTTAATGTCATGGCAAATTAAGATACTATGTCGTATTTCAAATTTAAGGCGTTTTGGATTCATCCTCAAATGAAATGTTTCTCATGCTCTCTACGTTTGTGATTTCATTACAATGACATGATGAATGTGGCTTTCACATTCATCATATTAGTGTTTTCGTTTAGTGTATGCTCTTTTCTGTCTGCACTTTCACATGTACTCTTAGGACACCTTCCACTTGCATTGGAGATATTGCACAAATTTAACCAATTCTATGTCCTTATCAAGCCTGAGTGGCTTCATTTTGTAGCACACAAGTTGTTTTCCATTACGACATATTCACTTTAATAATTTAACCAATCTTTTCATTGTGTTGGATTATGCTACTGAGCTATTCAAATTTTCTGAACTGAAAGCAAAAGTTGTGAAGCCAGTACATTTGGCTTCAGGATTAAACAAATACTGTGATTGAAGAAACACATTATACTGATTATTATAGTATCAATTGCAAGCACATTCAAACAACTTTGTCGAACGAATAAAAAACCGTGGTTGATTCAATTAAATCAAGCAGTAAATTATCTTTGTTTGGGGCATAAGATATATCTTAGCTATTTTGGTAATGGATAAAGCTCGAGCCAGGAAGACCATTTTAGTAATCCTAGTCTAGGTAGGAAATCGTGTTTTTGCCTCGCTGTAATACGTATTGAGCAAGAAGACATAAGGTCACCCTAAACCCTGGTATAAAGATGGGCGTTCATGACAGTTTGAGGACCTCTTACACACACAGCTCTCGGCAAATACAGCTCTCTTTCGCGAGAACTATCACAGTTGCCAATCGCTTATCTCTCTGCAAACTAAGCTTAATTTCTACCTTCAATCTCGATCAGGAAATTAGTGGTTTTTTACATCTCAATTCTTTGTCTCTGATTCGGATTCCGTGTTTTTTTTTTTTCCTTTTCAGTCTCACAGTTCTCGATCAATGGACGTCGATGATGCCATCTTTTTTATCATGGCTATTTTCCTGCCTGAATCGCTTCTCAAATGCACATGCGTCTGCAAGCTCTTCTACAATGCTGTTCGGAATCGGATGCGAGTTTGGGGAAAGAAATTGATTTGAGGTTCTATTTTCTTGACTATGTTATGGCAAATTAAGATCAGATACTTCTTGACAAGTTACTACTGTTCTTGTCATGGCAAATTAAGATCGATATTACTATGTCGTATTTCAAATTTTAAGGCTTTTTGGATTCATCTTCAAATTTGAAATGTGTCTAATGCTCTGTACATTTTTGATTCCATTACATTGACATGCTTGGAGGAATATGGCTTTCACATTCATCGTATTAGTATTTTCATTTATTGTATGTTCTTATCAATCACAATATTCATTTATCTGAGTTTATCTAATAGCCCCGTAGTAATCCTAGTCTCGGTAGGAAATTGTGTTGCCTCGCTATAATCCCTATTGAGCAAGGAAAGACATAAATCTTGCGAATCATGAATTAAAAGTCCTTCAAGGACTTAGATTTCCTACTCTTTATACAAATACTGTGATTGATGAAACACATTATACTGATTATTATAGTATCAATTGCAAGCACATTCAAACAACTCTGTTGAACGAATAAGAACCTTTGTTGATTCAATTAAATCTAGCAGCAAATTGTCTTTGTTTGGGCCATAAAATGAATTTAAGCTATTTTGGTTAGGGATAAAGCTCAAGCCGATTTTTGCGGCCCGTTTAGGAATCCTATTCTGGGAAGGAAATCGTGTTGCCTCGTTGTAATCCGTATTGAGCAAGGAAGACATAATCTTGTGAATCTTATGTAATTAAAGTTCATTAAGAATTGAAATTTCATACTCTCTAAGGATTTAGATTAGTATAAATATGGGCGTTCATGACAATTTCAGGACCTCTTACATACAATTTGTTCTCAGCAAATACAGCTCTCTTTCGCGAGAACTATCAAAGTTGCCAATCACTTATCTCTCTACAAACTACGCTAAGATTAATCTCTCCCTTCGATCAATCTCAGGAAATTTGTGGTTGTTTTTCTTTCAGCCCTATGTACAGTTCACCTTGACCAATGGACGACGCTGTTCTTCATGAAGAACTTATCTTTTCGATCCTGACTTTTGTGCCGGTGAAATCGCTGCTCCGATTCACATGCGTCTGCAAACGCTTCTATACCATAATTCTGAACGATCCCAACTTCGCCATGTCTCACTTAAAAGCATCTCGTGACCTCAAAACCCTAACTCAACACAGACTCTTCCTGACCACGCTGCACACTCTGGCTTTAGAAGAAGAAACCCTAGTCAGAGCTCTACGAATGCCTCCACTTCCAAAAGTCGACCAGCATAGAAGTGTTGTATGTCGGGGCTCCTCTAATGGCATCTTATTCCTTTCTCTACGTGACATGTTTTTCATGTGGAACCCAACGAATGGATTCTTTAAGGTATTACCTGAACTGACTTTGCCCTAAATGAAAATTCCCTTCCTCTTTGGTGCGTCTTATTTGCCTGCCACCGATGAGTATAAGATTTTTATACTCTATTCTGACCACCTGTTGTTTCTTTCCCGCGGCGATGGGATCGATGTCGTCGCCGTGTTCTCGACGAAAGACGACAAGGGTTGGAAATTATTTCAAGTTCCTAAGGACCGGTTTATAGAGAATGGCGTTTGCAATACGAAATGGCTGGGGACTCCTTTAATGAGGCACTACATTGGATCATCGGTGATGTAATCGTGGCTGTTGATTTGTCTGAAGAGAGCATTATATACAGGGAGATATCTCTTCCCTTATTTTCCGATGAAGACATGAAAATCAAAAGATATCGCAGCCACCTTGGGCTGTCCTCTGATCAGAGATGCCTTCGTTTGGGACAATATGCATGGAATGACGACATCTTTCGATTCGTCACTATTTGGGAAATGAGAGATTATTATAATGCGAGCTCCTGGACTAAATTGTTCAACTTTCAAACTTTGGATCCACCAAAGGCTTGTCTCTAAACAACAAATACGTTGCTCATTGGGAATAGAATATGTCATTGGTTTAGGTAAGTCTAGTGTTTTTCTGGAGGAGGAGGAGAGATGGTGGTTTATAAGGATTAACCTCGATGAAGGAACGCATGACACGTTTAAGTTTAAGAGATTTCCTGACTTCATTCCGTGGGAAGAGACTCTGATAAAGATTGGATGATTAGTCTTCTGTTGTTATTTGATCATTGATGCATTTGTATAAGATATTTTTCTAGTATGAATTAATATGTAGGCAATGTAGTTGATCTGGACACTTCGCGTTGGCTTAGTTTTTTTTTTTTTTTGTGTGATTGCAGGTCATTTATCTTGGATAAATCACAAGCATTTTCATAATGTATCGACTTAGGACTTAAGGACTTTCAAAATGCTAGGAGCCTTAGAGTTCTCAGAACTGACTAACACAGATCTAGTAAGCTATGCATCCAGTAAAATATTGACACACTTGAAAGAAGAGCATCAGAAACCATGAAGCAAAAGATAGAAAGAGGAGAGAAGACATTGAGGTTTCCTTGGCAGTGATAACATATAGTTTCCAGTTAAGACTAGAATCTGAGAAGTGCTTCATCCTTACATGAATCACTACTCGATCCGATGATTATCATAACATACATTATAGAAATCACTATTCAACCAAAAACAAAAACATAAACCATATTAATCAATAAATTAATCAGGCGTGGGGATGAGATAGCACTTGACTAGGTTCCAAATCCCTTTCAAAAAAAAAAAAAAACATAAACCACATAAAGCAACACAGTTGTGCTAAGCATGCATCGCACACGAACTTCAGTTTGCTTGGGCAAACAAGATGACAACTTTGTTATCTACTAAAACTCTGTCTTCAGCAACACACAAAACCACAATAATTCACTCTTAAGTTGTGCCGTAATGAACCAATAGAAACTCACATTCTGAATATATCCAGTATGAACATTAGAGTATAGTTTTCCCCAAAACTGCAAAGACTGATGAATAAAAGTCAGATCTAGATTAGTCACACTACGCCAACTTTTACTTCAGGATGATTAAACAAATACTGTGAGTGATGAAACACATTTTAGCATAAATTGCAAGCAAATTCAAACAACTTTGTCGAACAAATAAAAACCGTGGTTTGATTCATTAGGAATGACCTGCGCATCAATCACAATCTCTTATCTACGAGCAGTAAGGACTAGACATTCATATATATTCTCACTATTCTCCAGAAACCAAATTTGTAGCAGATAATATTAAATGAAGATCAAGTTAATTCCTCAACAAATATCGTCCCTAAGTTACTATACAATACAAGCTTTAACAGTGTCTACTAATGATCGCATAACTGGCAACACACAAACAATGCACAAAAAGCTACTGTTAGAACAATGAACATTTCAGCCATCTTAAATCCATACACCATCACAAAGAACTATACTAAATCAATGATCAGATCGAACAACCTTAGAGGCATCACTGTCTCAATGATCAGAATGAGAAATCACTATTATACACGCAACAAAACTTTCACATTCACAACAAGGATTCGATCTTTACATTGATCACACCAATAAGGAGCCCATATCCAGGATAAAACAAAGACTTGATCAGAACTAAGTATCCAGGTTTGTAGATACAGCAACTCGATTTTGAACAACAGAGCAGACTCAGGTGACAATTATAAGCGAAAATCAGGACACATTTAAGACCAATTATAAATTTAATAAACTACTAAAAGAGAGATTTCAAATTGAAATATGTAGCAAGGCAGGCAGCCCAGCATAGTTAGCAAGAACCTGCACTTATTTATTCCTACAAACTCTTTTAACTTTCTTGGTAACATAATATTCCAAACCACAAACTCTTTGAACTTCTTGGTAACGCTCTCAACAAAACGAAAACTACTCATCACGCTTTCTCTTGGCCTTGCTCCTTGTCATCCTACCCTTATATTCCTCCGGTAGCTGCTGCTTCATGAGGGTAGTAGCACTGCCTTCTTCTTGAGTAGGCACTTCTTCACCTGGATCATACCACAAAAACAAAACATAAAAAATGGGTACAATTGATAGGTCAGAAATTGATAGCTACGAAAAATTTAAGCATACACTCCTAGTACCACTTTATACTCCTCGTAAATGCTAAAATCGACATTCTCAATGGCCTTGTGCACCGCCTCCAAGTCTTCGAGAACGCAAAAGGTAGCGGCATAAGCTTGCAAGTGTTTCATGATAAATTTAACCGATTTTTGCAGTTTAAGTTTGGGACAAAACGGGCACTCCACTCCGGTTAAAAAAAAGATTAATTTACGAAGCATTTGCTCCTCTTGGCCTTGTTCCAAGCTGAATCCCAGTTCTTCAGACTCTCTCTTCATCGTTTCCATGGCTTCTTTCCCATAATGTTTAATCGCTGCTCTTGCAATATTACGAATCCTAGCCTTACTGCGACGAGGTAAAACCTTCTCCTCCACCTCCTTCTTATTCTTCTTGTACCCAGGAAACTCTAATCTGAAACTAAATTGATCATCATCATATTCATCTCTCTCATCAATAAAGAAATATTGACCCATCTCTATTTCTTTATTTAATTGAAGCTCCATTTTCCTATTGTCTCTACCGAACTTTGGTGTCAACATTTTAGCTTTTTCAACACATCCAACAATATTTTCTACAAAGAGTCAAAGATTCAACATTTTGCGAAAATAAATTCTGAACAAACACATCCAGCTATTCCGATCCAATCGATCTCTAATCTTACCGGCTTTTAGAACCTGATCAAATCACTAAGAAAGAAAATTAGAGATCTTGCCTTCTGATCGAGCCCTTGCCTTACGCTGGTCTCAAATAATGTACATGATCACTTGGTATTTTCCTTTACATCAAGAACAATACTATTTCAATGATAAGATGGAGAAACATTACAGCAAATCACTATTAATGCGACAAAACCTTCACAGTTTCAAAGATTCAATCTGTACATCAATCATACCAATGCTACCGTTCTATACAAATTTCCTGAACTCGCAAGAGGCAAAAATTTCTGAACCGAGAATGTGGCGGATGATGAGCAAGAAACTGCTGTTCTGTACATATTTCCTAAACTCAGAACAGGCAAATGCTGATGAACCGATAAGATGATGAGCAAGATACTAACGTACAGATCTATGCTAATCAACTGGTACTTAATGAGGGATCAGTTACCTTTCGGCGAAATTGATTTACATCAAGACAATTAGACACCATTTGCCTTGATCTATACGTAAGCCTACATGACTGTTCCGCACCGCTTTGATCTATTATGTAAGCCTCCATGATGGCTTTCTGCACCAGGTCGATCTATTACCTAAGCCTACATGACTGCCTTCGGCATCAGTGTTCACTTGTTCCCTCACATGGTTGAAATTGACCTCATCTTGTATAAGTAGGTCTCTTGCACCAGGATCATCAGGGACAGTGCGCTGTTCGGTGGTTTGAGCGTGCCTCTTTGACTTCTTCACCAATGGAGCAAAAACAGGAGCATCCGTTTCTAGATTGTTTCCTGGGTAGATTCCTGACACTTCACCACTTGGTGCACCGGGGGCCAGCTCTTGCCCACTGACTACAGTTTGTCGACCAGGGCTAGCTATTGTTGCAAGCTGTGGTAGGCTCGTATTGTCCCACATCATCAGGATTCTGTACACAAGAGGAAGGGCAATCCTGGATAGCAAACTTAGCAGCTTCAACCTTTCTCTTCTTCACCTTGTGTAGAAAGCTCGCAAGAGTATCATCTCCATCTGATGTTCCTATATTTTAATTTGAACAAGGCATTTCTGTGGGTTCTTTCTGTGCATCATTCTCACCAGTAATGGGTACAATAGCCTTGCACTCTCCTGTTAGTTCACTGCCTTTGTGCCTTCTGCGATACAATAAAAGAGCCGGCTTCTTCATCTTCGGGACATCATCCTCATTACAAGTCTCAGCCACAGGTTTGCTCATCTCTGGGACATCCTTGGAGCAAACTCTATCACTGTTTTTATGCCTCCTGGGTCTAGTACTCTTTCGAACAGGTACAACAGCCTCACAGTCTCCCGTGGGCTCGTTGTCTTTGTGCCTTCTGCGACGCTGTTTAAGTATTTTCTTTGGGGGCCTTATCCCCACTATATGTGTCTACCTCAGAATTGCTTGTACCTGGTAACTCCTCAGAACAAATTCGATCATTGTTTCTAGGCCTCCCGGGTCTTATCTTCTTTAGAGCTTGGCTACATTGAATGAAAGGTAGACACCAAATTGATTAGACAAACATGAATTTTCAATTAGTAGAATCTCTGGAGTTAATTTTATGAAAGACCAAATGCTGGACAAAACAGTATTATACCTTCTTTTTCCTATCTTCCTAGGATATGTTAAAGCTTTCATTGAGGTAACATCTCGTGGAAGAAAATCACTAGGGCCACGTGCTGGACGTTCTTTTTCCCGATCAACAAAGTTGCGGATGAGAGCCGTTTTGCGTATTCTCTTCTCTTCTTTGAGCAAGAGCATTTCATCCGGAAACAAAACCTTCCATCTACACAAAACAAAAGTTAGACCAAGCCTTAGACAAACAAAGTGCAGCAGAATGCAATTCTTTTTTAATAATCAAGACTTCATACCTCCAGCACATATTATCAGTTCGATTAGGCACACAAGCAGCACCCTTGACCAGAAGTGTCCATGTTTGCCGCTATCAACCTTGAATCCTCTTCTTCAGTCCATTCACCCCACCTTAAAGACGGTTCCAGAATTGACATATCTGCCAACATGGTAAAAAAGATTAGAAAGTAAGATGATATTCTCAAATTAGTAGGAAAAAAGTTAAACTACCGATTATGGTAAGCTACCTATCTCTGCATTGTGCCTGAGTTCGACCTGGAACAAACTGAGCTGTCTTATTCCAATTTTTGGACCCAAAAAGCATTTGAGCTACTATCATGTGTTTGTCTTCCTCCGGAGTCCACTTTCCTGCTCTTGTCCTGGTTGGATGAAGTGACTTCTTCCATCTGCATAGCATGACATCTTATCAATAATGTACTAGTTCATTTGGCCAGAAAATAAAACACATTGAACTCTCAGGTACAGCAATAGACAGCGTCAAAAAATCTAAATATGAAATGAGAAGCAAACTGACCTGTTAGAGCATTGGGTACCAGTTCGTCCCTCCATAGCAGAAGCTACAGACTGCCAATCACACTCGCCAATAGTTTCTACCGCAGAATGAAGTCTTGCATCCTCATCTTTGGTCCACTCCCCTTTTAATATGGAAGTATTAAACTCCTTTGGTAGCGTGCCAAGCACTGAAAAGGTGTCCTGTTAGTCCCCTGGGATACTGCTATATTATTCCAATCATTGACCCCATTCTTCTGCATCACAAGGTACAGAATCTTCTTGTCCTCCTCTTTCGTCCATGGTTCGTGATTCATTAGGGAATCCTCCCAGTTCAACCACCTGCATGCATTAATCAGACATTCAGTTTAAAGGAGCTAAAGAAAAGATGTCAACGTGAGCGTAGTCACTATGATCTGATAGGCAGCAGTTCACGAGAACATCACATCTAACAACCAATTATTAGAACCACTGAAGAACACTATTTGAGTACCACACAAGTCAAAACTATGGGTCCCACCTTTATAATATATCAGCTACTTAATCAGTTCCAACAATGGTAACTTTGTTCCAGTTTGAAGACCTCATAATGGTATAAAATCTCGCTTCATGGAAGGATACACATGCTTCCGGAAAATCAATAAAGACAACTAGTCAAGTACTGCACACATGAAATAAAATGAACATCATCCCCAGTACCCCACTAACAAATGATGGGTAAAATAAGAGATTAGTAACCCCTTGAACTAAATTCATCTGAACAACTCAGCTTAACTTCTCAAAGCGAAACAAGAATATTATTTAGGAAAGCCAGCTAGTCTGGTAATGAAAGGTCTCTTCCAAAGGCTATGATTCAAAATTAAAGCAGACAGAACAAATAGCAGAGAAGTTGTCATGCAATAAGCTGCAGATGATATTTTTAGTATAAATTTTCATTTGCCTCATAAAAGATGAATAACTCCCTGAAAACAGTAATGCCATGAAATAGATGCACCACAAGAGATCATACCTTGCTTCACATTCTCCACCAGAACGACCAGGAAGATACATGGTAGCCAACTGTTCCCAGTTAACCTTAGGCAGGAACTCTCTGATACTATATGGGGTAATTTCGAGATCCTTGATTGAAGCCAAAATCTTATCAATTTCATTTGAGTCTCCTTGTGTCTCAGCATGACTGTCAAGTATATATGGAATCAGGGAAAACATGTTTTGGAAACAATGTAGAGTATCACATCAATGTGATCAAAGCAGAAATTCAAATATAAGTTCCCCTTTCAGGATTGAAGCAAGGTCTGAGACCGCAAAAGGTCATCTCAAAACATAATCAATCACATTCAGTTGGATTTGTTCATAAATATGTGTAATGTGTTGCATACAAGCGCACTCATGCCTTCATAATTATTTGCTAAAAATTAGAGAATTCATTAAGATGAAATTTCTTCCTAATTTGTTTAACAAAGCATGCCATTGTGACTATAACATGCAATCATAAAATGAGGAGAACGTAAAGATACCTTGATTCATCTACATTAGACCGAAGCATCATTTCCTGAAATTGTTGTCTTATTCCTTTTTGAAGATCTTTCTTTTCTTCTTCTGACCAAGTTCTACGATCTAATGAAAGTGGATAGTTTGTGGATGCTTTTCTGTACTTGGCAACATCTGCATTTTCTTCTGGTCCATACGACATAACTGAGATTGATCTGTCACGAGCCTGCAGATACAGTATCTTTTGATCAACATAGAGTAAAGGTACCATTTATCAAAGTAAAAAGGCAAGATTGATTTAATAAGCTCAACCAAATACCGCATATACTCCTCACAACAAAGTAAAACCTATGAAGAACTTGTAACTGACAAAAGAAAATCAAAAGTAACAAGAAAGCTCACTTTTGAGTCTGTGGAAGCCCTCGGCCTTTTCGTCAAAATTAACGGAACTCGAGCATCCTTTTTCTGGGACAACGCCTCTCCTGTTCGTCTCTTGCAATGAGATTGAAAGTCTCTTAAGGATTTTGACACGCTGCTTTAATTCATTATTCTCCTTCATTTTCGCCTCAATTTGTTTCAGCTTACTTTGTAGAAACTTCTGACATGACCTATTCTTATTAATGGCATCAAGAAAACCCAGCGCAGACTTCGGGAACCCAGAAGACGATGCCTTGCTGGAATCTGACTGATTCCACTCCATGGATGTGGACCGCTGTCCCTCCTCATTGTCGTCAACCAATGAAATAACCCTTTCATGAGCATCAGTTCCAGATACATGATCACGCGTTTCCTCCGCTGATTTGCACGAAGAATCAATAACCTCTGCACTAATTTCCTGATTACCTAAACAACACCATAAAGCAATCATTTGTCACACACTAATTATCACCTAACAACATAACGAAAAGTCATGCTCTTTCTAAAGCTCGTCGTAAATGAAACACATTTCGGTAATTCGGTGCTGTGTGAACTCATGACCATCAGATTCCTAACACTGAGCTAGTTCGAAATTATACTAAACATTCTACACCTTTCTAAGTTGTAACTAATCAATTCAAAACTGTAAAATCTCTACTGAATTAGCCTCAAGAGTTTGAAATGCAATTAACACATAAACAAGCCATTACCGTTATTCTCGTATGAAGCGAAGCGTTTCCGAACAGCGAGGGCGTCTGGTAGTCGTCCTCCTCCTCATCGGAGACAGACTCCGGCGGCAACAAGGTGCTCAGAGGCTTTAAAGAGAGCGGCTTCACTTCTGTACTCGACGACAATTGGCTCCTGATTTTCCGGAGCAGCGCTAGGTCCTCATCATCGTCGGAGTCAGAATTGCGATCGGAAACGACGTCGTTTCGGTTGAGCTTGGTTTCTACGACGTCGTATTTGGAGGCGGTGAATTCGTTAGGGTCTTTGCCAATGATTATACAGGCGCGGCGGAGAGCTTCTAGGTCGTCGTTGAAGCCGTCGTCGTCGCTGTAGTCTTCGAAGTGCGAAATCTCGTCGTCGTCTTCGTCGAAACGAGTCATTGAGAGAACAACAATGGCGGAGAGAAGAAGCGGCTCTGTGAAAGTAACAATTCGCAGAGAGAAGCGGTTCGGGTTTTGGGCCTTGTGCGTTTGGGTTTAATGGATTCATTTTTTGTAACCCAAGAGACTCTTTACGCGCGTTATGAGGAGCGTGTTGTTTCAACAACAGGCGCGGGAAGTTTAATTAACTTTGGCGGTAAAAGACCAACAGTCAGTTTACCATAAGCAAAATATCTACTTTGTCCCAATTGACACGTGTCACTCTCTGATTGGTCGAATCCACAATCACCAAGAGTTAGCGCCATTTGCTTCTCTTCCCGCCATTTGCTTCTCTTCCTTGAAGTTTCTTCCTTTGGATTAAAATTCAAGAACCCTAATTTTCAGTTTCAGCCAAAACCCAAAAAACCCTAGAAATTGAGAAACCCCAGAAACCCAGAACGAAAATGGGCATCAAAGATCTTCTTAGGTTCATGAAACCCTACATTCAAATCATCCATATCAAGAAATACGCCGGCAAAAGAGTAAAGTCTCAACCTTTTCAATCTCAAAGTTTCGATTTTTATTTTCACCCAAATTGGGTCTCTCTGATTTTGAATTGAATTGATTTAATTTCAGGTGGGTATTGATGCTTATTCATGGCTTCACAAAGGAGGTACTAAAGTTTTGTTCTTTACTTGTTTTTTCTTTTTTCTTTTTCTAATGGGCAATGAGATTGGATTTGATGAATTTGTATTGGCAGCATATTCATGTAGCTTGGAGCTTTGTATGGATACGAATAGCGAAAGGAAACTGAAGTACATTGATTACTTTATGCACAGAATACATATGCTTAGGCACTACGAGATTACACCAGTGGTGGTTTTTGATGGTGGGAATGTACCATGTAAAGCTGCCACTGGAGATGAACGCCACAGGTGTTTTTTTTTTTCGTGCAATTCGGAATTTTTTTTGAAATGGTGTTTGTGTTCTTAAACGGCAATGTTGTTACTGATTCAGGATTAGAAAGAAGTATTATGATTTGGGGATGGAGAAATTTAAAGAAGGGAATATTAGAGCTGCCACCGAGCTCTTTCAGGTATGCTATTGGTTCTGATCTTCTTGAAGTCAAGTTCATTCTGATCCTATTGATGCATAATGTAGGGCTCCTCTTCCACTTTTGTATGTATTGCTTAGTTTGAAGCTTACAGTAATCAGACTAGTTGTCCACTTGTCCTGAATCCCGATATATAAACTAGTGATAGATCATGGACGTTTGTTAATGATTGTAAACTCATGATTATGTGGGAAGTACTGAAAAAGCATGTTAGGGATATAAAATGAGGTTCAAAGGATGATAAGCATGTTATGAAAGGATACTATATCCTTCCAAGTATTGAGTAATTTATTCATCTTTGCTCTTAAGCTAGTCTTTTCTCCAAAGTCCCAAATGTCACGAGTCTATCTGAACTTGCTACTGTGTTTGTTCTGCATTTTGTAGAGGGCAGTGAGCGTAACTCCATCTATGGCATATGAGCTGATAAAGGTAATTACTTTCGGTAAAGTTTTGGTTCAATTTCCATAATGGCCTTCGATTTTTTTTAATACTGAAGCCTAGGTTGTTTTACTTGATGCATATTTGTGTGTGGGCGTTCTATTTGTATCATCAAAGTTCATTACTTTCTGTATACCTCCAATTTGATCATGATACTAGTGCCATCTTCATTTACATTTTGACCGGAGTCCGGGAGTAGCTTATCCTACGTTGACCTTCCAGGTTCTGAGATCCGAGAACATTGAATTTGTCGTAGCTCCATATGAAGCAGATGCGCAGCTCGCATACCTGGCCGGTCTTGAACCAGAAAGAGGTGGAATTGCGGCAGTGATCACTGAGGATAGTGATCTAGTGGCGTATGGTTGCCAAGCTGTAAGAACTTCCATGCAAACTTTAATATGGTGCATTTGGAGGTCCAATGCTCTATTTTTTTCACTTCAATTTCACCGTATATCATTGAACATTCTGGTGTTTTGCTTGTTTTGATTTGCATTGGTTACAAACAGATAATATTTAAGATGGACCAATACGGCAATGGTGATGAGTTACTGCTGGACAATGTGTTTAATCAAGTGGACCGTACACCTTCCTTCCAAAATTTCAACCTCGAATTATTCACAGGCTAGTTTGGTTTCACCCAATTTTACTCTAGAACTAGTTTTACGTCGTGAAAATATGCTTTGTGGTCATGACATTTATACCTTAGTAGCTCAAATCATGAACCAGTTTCTTGTATGACATTTCAGGTATGTGTGTCTTGGCTGGCTGCGATTTCCTACCATCTGTTCCTGGAATTGGAATTGGTAAAGCTTATGCCTTGATTTCTAAGTATCGAAACCTAGATCAAGTAAGTATGTTGTACAGCTTCTTAATAAGATTACAGATATTTTGAATGTCTATGTAATGTTGTTGCCCAAGCTTCATGCTTTGGTTGCGTGCTTGCAGGCTTTGTCAGTTTTAAAATTGAAGAAGGGGGATCAAATGCCTGAAGATTACCGCAAATCTTTCATAGAAGCAACTGCAGTTTTCCAGCATGCTCAAGTGTGAGTAATTAAGATATCTTACATTAGTAATAAGGTTTCGAACTTCTTATGGTTCCTTCAACACTAATTGCTGTCACCATTATCTTTGTTCACACAGCTACGACTCTGAAAAAGAAATTGTCAAGCATATGAGACCTATACCGGAAGAGCTTGTGCAGTCTCTCGATGGAGAACTTGATTTTCTGGGACCGTATCCATTTGTTTCCTCTTCAAAATTATTATTGCTTACTAGCTTTGTCCTTGTTCATAATTTGTCTTCCTTGACCACATTTACAAACTAAACTAGAGAGATTCCTTCATCAATAGCCATTGCAATCGCAGAAGGAAAGATGGATCCCATAAGTATGGAGGCCTTTAATCATTTCCCTAGTACCAGTTCTAGACATGGTTCACATCCCATCAAGAACCGAATTTCTGATCACTTACAAAAATCTGAGACTGTTGTATCATCACCACAAAGCAGCAGCTTTGTGGCCTTTTCCTCCCATAAAAACAGAAAGCAAGATAGTACTACTACGCTTACAGGCAAGTTTCGTTTATGCTATAGTTTTCGTTTGTATCATCACTCATGTCATCTTCTGTTCTTACATTAGCGAAACTTTACTCTACAGAAAAGCAGAATCTTGATTCAAATGAAAAGTACTTGAATGAAGCTGTAGCACTTGGAAAACTAATTTTGCCATCGACAATCAATGAAGTAATGGAAACTCCCACAGCTCCTAACAACATCCCTTTGAAGGTTCGTGCTAACAATCCTTTCAAGAAAAAGAAACATGACACTAATCCGGATCAAGTAAACAGCAATACTAGGCAACTTTCAGTTGATGAGGTAGAGATGTTTGATACTACGATAGTTCTCAGCAATAGCCCTCCTAGAAAAGAAGGTGTTATTCACTTAGATGATGACATAGAGAGTGAAGGCAATAAGGAACAGGTTTCGGAGGTGACAAGTACCCATATAGCAGCATCTTCAGACATACCGATTGCGACTTCAGGATCACAGGAAAGTGTAAACTCCTCTAAGCTTCCCAAGGGAAAAAGGAAGTTGAAAAATGATAAGTTGAAAAGAAACAGCTGTTCAGATACTAAAAATGGCAGTATCTTGAATTTCTTTTCACCTGTATGATTTAATTTTTCAAATAAATGACATTCGAATTCTTTGATTATCTTTCTAATTACTTACACTACTTTGATTAAAAACTGTTCTTCATTTGAAAAATGTCGTTTCGTGTTGTCCTGGTTGAAATCTAATGTAAACTGTTCAACAAAGAACTATGAAAACACTAAGAGCAGTAGAATCATACATACTGCTTACTGCTAAGTAAAAATTATCGTGCTCCTTATAAACTAGGCAATATCATAATATCATATATAAATATATATTCCTTGTGACAATCATATTCTTGTGGTATATAAATTAGTTAAATGAATACATGGGATTCAATTTAATTCATTGCCCCAACTACATCGTCAGATAAATTATTGCGTCATATTTTATAATGGGCACTGATCTCTTAACTGCGATATATTTTAGCAAGCAATCTCAAAGCTATTAGCAATTTAGGATAACCTGTTCCTCTGCTTATTAGCAAGATCACAAAATATATAATGTTTTGCTACTGTTATGAGACAAATCTTTAGCATCATTGATGCTGCCACAAAGAGTACTGGTCCAAAAATCACAAGCCTTTGCGTAATGTATCATCTTAGGTTTTTCGAAATGCTAGGAGCCTTAGGATTCTCAGAATTGATCAATAGATCTGGAATCGCGGTCATACAGCAGAATCAGACTTAGTATGTCTATACAACGACAACTGGAAACAATTTACATAGCAGTGCATGCCAATACAAAACAGTTCAAAAGGTGTTAAAAGGAGTCTGGCTCTAGTGGTCAGTTGTAAGACTATTTAATATCATATGTTGGATGCATATTTAACGGTAATTGACCAAAATTGACAACAAACTCACTGATCACCAGAGCAGAACTAGATTCGTACTACCACCCCTATGTTAGAATTGTGATTAACAAATCAAATATTTAACTTTTATTTACGTATGTAATCTATTTATATTAGTTTGGTTTATAATTACTTGATTATATGTTTGTATTTAATTTTTGATTAACAAATCAAACATAAATAATGATGTACGTATGGTTTGAATTTGTTCATATAGATACGAGAACAATGTGAGAGTTGAAATGATCAGATATTCGTATGATATAATTTTATATATTTATGATTTTTTTCGTCATTAATGGACATCATTTTCAATTCTCGTTTCATGTATCAAATTCTTCAAATTCTCAAATCCGACATTGACCGGAAATGATTTTTTTTCTTATGTGTCTTACACATGTTGCATTACTATTGTTGTATTCTAATGATAGTGTTTTTGATGTCGCAACAAACAATGGTGAGGCAAGCTGATGGTACGCTTAAGCCTTACTTGAATATTAGAACACATGTGATATTGGAACTTGAATTGACTTGCATCCTTTATTGTTGTATGGAGCTCGCTCTTGTTACTAGTTCTGCTCTGCTAGTCGGTGAAAATAATTTATTGCTCTAGTTCTCGATTTTTAAACTAGAGAAAATAATTTGACTCGGTCTTCATGGCTGCTCTCTACTGACCCATATGTACAATTATTTTGGAAGCAAGAGTCGAAGGGATAATCAATCCTGAGAAGTCTAAGAAGTCCCAGAAGTCTGGGACGTCTTGGACGTCTTGGAATCCTTGGAGGTCTTCTGGGAAGTCTGGAGCTGATGCTGAAAGACTAAATGAAATGAAAACTGAAAAGTTGTGCAACATGGTACTGGGCCTTTCGTGTATTTGTCAAGGTCAATTAATTGATTAAAAGTTTGCAGGTCAAGTAATTAGATTTTATTGATTGAAATGTGCAGGTCAAATATTTATTATATAACAGAGTTGAGTTTTACTGTACAAAGCACTGTTCACTATTCTTGAGCATGCGAGGCGTGTGAAATTGCCTTAATCCCTCTATTTCTCTGTTCTTCCTCACTTGCTCTGAGACCATGCTATTCTTCATACCTATACCGATCGATCATCATCTATACTGATTCATCATCACCGCTTCAAAGCCACCGACTTCCTCAACCTCGATCGCTCACTCGATCTCTCGGTTTTAACGGCAGCGGTTTGAGATTGACTCTTAGGAGGTGGTGTTGGTTTCTCCTCCCGATTTCCGATCTCTCGGCCTTTCCAAACAATACGTCAACTTTCTCTGGCGATCTCCAGCTGTTGTTGCCGCCGCTTCTACCAGACAATACTCGATCTCGAATTTGGTTTTCGTCTCTCTCATCATTTTCTTAGATCCGGTTCATCCTATATGATGTGCGATCTACTCCTCATTTTGGGGGGCCTTGATGATGTTGCTGGTGATGTCTCTGAGTTGGCTGTCAAATGGTATGTTTCTGTAACTTGGCAAACTCCACTTTGTGACTACAACCTTCAGTTATTTGACTGGGTTGTTAAGAAGTACCCATTAATATGATTGGTAATGTGTTCTGATGAAATCAAAATTCTTTAGTTTAGGAATAACAGTTTGTTGGTATAAGTGATTGGGGTATGCTGGTATAAGTGATTGCAGCTTATCGTAGAGCATATCATAATTGAGGTTTTTGTTATAGGTGGTTATTGGGTATTGTCTCTTTTATGAAAAGTTTGAGTCTTTACAGAAAAAGGAACAGATCTGATTGTGATAAGTGTTGTTTGTTGGGTTTGAATGATAACCTTGGTTCAAGTATAACATTAATTTGGCAAGACAGATGAGAATTGATCAAGTTCTTGCCAAGTATGATATGCTTTGATGTAGTGACAGAGAATAGTGGTGCTTCGAGTAGTATTGACATGGTATTATCTGTTAGGAGTTACTTAATGGTTCATGCACATTTATAGATGGTATTTTATTGATTTTGTCTTATGATGTCTGTGAGTGTGAAGTACATGTATTTCATGGAATGGGAGACCTTAGTAGTTGACTGATCTTTGTTTACAGATATGACATCAAGCCTAACAATGTTGTTCTTGCCGAGGACAAACACCTACCCATGTAAGTTTAGTTCATCTGTTTTCATTTTTGTTAATTGAAAGAAGGTGTAACTAATAAGATGCTAGCTTGAGAGAATTTGAGTCGTCTGTATTGTGTTTGAAGATGTTACCATATTCAGTTTATGAAATTTGTAACTTCCAAAAGTGAGCAGATTGTAACCAGTGCTACTTTAAACAATGTCGGGTTCTTCAGTTGAAATGTGGTTATCCAGTAGACGCAAATTTAATATATTTTGATTACAATTCTCATATGAAGTTATCTGGGTTGCAAATTTAATATATTTTGATGGCATCTCATATAGTACGCTCTGAGTAGCTGATTTTCATTGTTGAATATGCATAAATTTGATATTATGTTGGGTTGAACAAATACTTATTGTTTGTCACTGAACATGCTATTATAATCCAATCATAATAGCATCTGAGAGAGTGGTGTCAGTACATATTAGTCAACCAGATGTTGTAGTACTATATCAGATAGAGTAAGTATGCTTGATAGAGTGATTGATAGTGGATACTAAGCATTGTTGCATGACATCCATGAGCTTAAGCTGGTTTTGATCGCTTAATCACAAGATTTTCTCAGTGTATTTCTGATATTGCTACGTGATTTGAGAGAATCATTGTTATCTCTTTGAATTTCTTTGACTTGGTCAGAATTTGCTTAGGCTTATTATGTATTTTTTGGTATTGTAGGCTGTCAATAAGCAGAAGTAATAAATGCTAAAATCATAGGTATTTGATTTTGCAGATTTGAAGCCTGGTCTCTGGGCTCTCCACCAACTATTTATATTTCACAGTGAGCATTGGACATATGGAAGCTTGGAGGTAGTCGATGGAAAGAGCATTGAGCCTTGGTTATATTTTGTATCATTCTGCTTTCATTTAATTGCTATTTTGTGTTTGATAGGGGAGCATAGAAAGAGAAGAATAATTTTGAGGGTGAAATCAAGGTAATTTGTTTAAATGTCCTATTTCTTTGTGATTGGATAGTGTGCATCAATCCAGTAGAATGGATGCTTGAGCATAAGTACAACATGGAAGTTTTTCATATTTATTGTAGTTATGCATTTTGCATTGATCTGAATTTTTGCTCAACTTTAGTGTCCAAAGTTGTTCTATGGTTTATGAATCTCTCTTACATGATTTAATCTTGAAATATGATATTAGTGTTGTTGGGTATATAGTATACCTATGTGGTTGTCGATGGATTTGATGGATATATAGGACATGTGTTGCAGATGGTTGTTGATGGATATAATTTGTTTTTCTAATTCACGTGTAGAATTGTTGATTGATCTTGATAATTGCAAGCATAGTATTTGATTCTTGGACTGTTGTTTGTGTTTGGTGTGCAGGTTTTGGCGATGTATAAGGAGTACAGAGACTGTGAGAGCCAACTTGGCCTATATATGTAAACTGTACTTTTGAACAAATACGGTTTAAAAGTACATCGATGTAAACTTAGACCTAGAAGTGAGTAAAGGTTTGCTGCAACTTGGCCTATTGATGTAAACTGTACTTTTGAGCAAATCCGGAGGTATTCATTTTGATGTTTCTTCTTCAAATTGATGCATCAGCTTAGCAGACGAAGGAATGGCAACAATGATAAGCCATGAGGGGGTGCGTACCTTCCGAGGATGAAAAGCATTTCAAGTCTAAGTCGTCTCACGCACTGTTGATCTTCTTGACAGTGGAGGTAATTGTTTTTGTCTACAATATAATTTTATACTCTAATAATGTGCTCGATCAATTCCAATGCTTCTTCCTGTTTTATTTGATTCATCACTTAGAAATAGTTTGTGCTTCTGTAATGTTAATTTAATAAGATTGTCAATGTCTTTTCTTCTTTCTTCTTTCTTTTTTAGTTAAATGTGTCAAGGCTAGGATGAGGTTGTTTTTTCCTTCGATATTGTGGTGCATCTTTTCATGTAAAATCTTTCGGCCTCTCTCCACAAATCAAAACTTGCATCTCTCTGACCTCAAGATTTTCTACCAACTTCAGATTATTTTCTCCTCTCCTTTGCTATTTAATTTCACCTAATTTGTTCATGGGTTTTGATCTGATTTGTGATATGTATGTGCTTAAAATTTCTGTGCAATGCTTGCAGAATCAGAAGGCCGGAAAAAAGGAGAACTATTTTGGGAATAAACAAAACCACCAACGGCAACAGTTGCGGCATTAAGGAAAAGCGAAAAAGCGAAAGACGAATAATGAAAATAGAAGACTCTGGGAAAAGGTATCGATGCAGAGATCGATGATGTATAGACAACTGATAAAACTAGGTGAGGAGGTTCGTTTAGGTTTGCAATTTTTAGGTTATATATACTAAGTTTTATGGTTATGTAGAGATCACCAGTGGCAAGAATTATTTTTCAAATTTCCTTCTTTTCTTTTTGGTATATCATTTTTTATGTTTTGAGACCTTTTTTTTTTTTTTCATTCTGATTTATATTCTTCATTTGTTGATTATTTGTACTGTAAATGTTTAACTTCTGCTTGAATCAAGTTGGAAAGTTTTGTTAAATTGGTCTCTCTGAAGCCCGACATCATATATGTGTTGTAGTTTGTTCTAGATGACAAATTTTTGCATAGCATGTTCATCAAATATCATCAATATATAGTTAGGGATCTGTTTTTGTATCATTCCATAATTTTATCTCTGTTTACTTATGTTCTATATTTTTTTGTGTGCGTATGCTATGTCCAAATATAACTATATACATGTTTCTAGCTCAAATAATGTAAATGTGTGTGACAGAAATAATTTATTCGATTGCAGCTACTTCTATACTGACTGTAACATTAGCGCGACAAAAGACTCACTGTCAGTGGAAAAGTTGTCGTCTTTTTGCCGATGAAGACCACTACTTGCTACGTATGATAATTGAATAATTTCTGCTTTTTAAGAACACTATTCGGCTTCTATTAGCCCTTTAGTAACTGTATTATATAATCGGTAGCACTGTTATGCCTTATCTTTGTATAATTTATGTGTTTATTTTTCATGTATTATCTTTGTATATAGCTTCCTCAAATATTTGATTTGCATTTTAGATTTTACATAGACAGTTGATAAACTTTTCATATGGTATGTCAGACTTTGAGTTCCCAAACTATTCTTGGTCTTGTGAGAAATTTTATGCCTAATGATGCCTACTCGGCTTGGGTTATTAAGGATCATTACACCGTTCATATGGTATGTCAGACTTTGAGTTCCATGGTAATGAAGTGTGTGGTTGGTTGTCGTAGTTCTCAAGAGGTTTGAACCAAATTGCGTCTCAAGTATGTATCTCCAAGAAGGCTAAATGTACTCCGACTCAAGGCCACATTTCAGCTTATCAAGAAAGGATCTGATTCTATTGAAACTTTTCTGGAATGCATCAAGGAAGCTAGTGATGTTCT
This sequence comes from Geum urbanum, assembly GCA_946800695.1. Lineage (NCBI taxonomy): Eukaryota > Viridiplantae > Streptophyta > Magnoliopsida > Rosales > Rosaceae > Geum > Geum urbanum. The sequence goes on from OX327011.1 coordinate 49,984,581, forward strand.
TGAAACTATTGGAGTAGTCCTTCAAGATGAGGATGTCGTGGATCAAATTCTTCGTGGCCTTCCCAAGCTTTACAATCCTACAAAGTCTCTAGTTAGACTAACTTGTCCTAATGCTTCTATCGACAAGCTCAAAGTGATATTACAAGATGTTGAGGCTGATCTTGCAGATGATATTGATGATGTTTCTTCAAGACCTACTACTGCAATGCTAGCTAAAACTGGTTCTTCATACATGGACTCTACATCTACCTCCACATCTTTACCATCAATTGGTCTCTTGCATGCTCCCTTCACTTCTACATTTTCACATGGGTTTGCTTAATGACCTCAAGCCCATACATCTACTTCTCAAGTTTCTTCTGTGCCTCAATCTACTGATATGTTTACCACTATTGGTTCTTCTTGTGTACCTATTGAAGATACAAATGTTGTTGATGTCTACACAAGCTGCTTCTTCCATTAGCTACACTATGCCATATGGTTGCTATTTTATTGCTTTCCCTGCATCAAATATTCATATGCTACATATTTGTCTCCTGGTGTCACCCCACATGTTGGTGGAAATGTTGTTTCGGAGGACACCATTGGCAGTGATGTTCATTCAAAGCAAAGTGAAAGGATTTTACTAAAACTGATGCTCTTTCACAGCCAATTAGATGTGTTTTCCCATAGCAGAAAAATGGTCTGTCACTTAAACATGAAGGCTTTCTTCAAGCAACTACTGGGCACATTTGGACTCAACAAAATTGTGAAGACAGTGAGATACAGAGAATTACTTACAGGAAACACAGAATTATAGAGGTATGAATGAGTTACTTTCGACTCAAACTTCAAAGTTGCTACCATCTCCAAAAGTTCAAAATGAATCATTTGAATATGTGAGGCCCGAGATAAGGATAACATTCACTGCTGTCTTGGCTTTGGTTACTCATCGACAAGATAAATCTCTGGAATTAGGAAACAAGTGTTCAGGGAAAACACATGAGATTCCTGGCAGGGGTGAAAAAAATAAATAAATTACTAGTATACTTAATTATCTCATAATGAAACAAATTAATTATATCCAACCCATTTATAATACCCAAGCTCAATTCTCAGTAAGTTATGAATTATTTTCAGCACCCAAAACCCAATTTACTTCACTTATTCGACGACACTCTACACCCAAAGGCCAAAACGGCAAAACCCCAACTCAATTTGCAGAGTCAAACCTCAACGCCACACCCCTAACCTTGAACTCCTCGCACCTCGCATGTCAACGATTCGGCAACCGGCAACGTCGCACACGGCTCCACACCGATAATCGACAACCTCTACTCCTCATCTTTGGTAAGCTCCTCTTTGTTGTGATGGAGACGAACTCCAGTATCTGTTGCTTGCGTTAAGTTTTTTTCTCAGGGTTTTTGCATAGTTTGTGTTTCAAGCAGAGAATTGAGTAATTTGAGTTTGAATTTTGCTTCATTGGTTGTTAATTTGTGCATGGTGATCTTCTTATGTTAGAATTGGAGTGTGCATATTATCACAAAGCTATGACTATATATTTGAGATTTTGGAACTTAGATTCTATGTCTGATTTGTGTCAGCAACTCATGGTAACAAGAAAGTTATATTCCTTTTCCATGATTTTTTTGATACTGACTCTTCCTATTTCTACTGCAACCACTGAGAGAGATTTTTCAACCAGGAACTTAACATCATTAAGACAGGTGTAGAAACAAGATAGATGATGATTTTCTTGATATTTGTATGGTACTTCATATCAAAAAAGAATTTGAAGAAGCGGTTGAAAATGATGATGTGATCAAGGCTTCTGAAGCTTTAGGGTCTCGTTTAGTAAGATATAGTTACTTTTTATGTATTTGTTTTGTATTATGTATTTATTTAAGTTTAGGAAGCGTAATGTAACACATAAGGCTCATAATGACCCTCTCCTTAAGTAAGTGTATATTTCTTTCCATTTTATAAAATTATCTTGTACCGTCAAGATTTTGTTCACTAAAAATTAGCCCCGGTGAAATTTTTTTCTTGGATCCGCCGTTGATTCCTGGTCTTGTGGAAAAGCCTACGAAGCATATATCTTTCAGTGAAACCTCTACCATTCCGAAAAACATTTCAGCAAGTGCTAGTGCTTCTTCCTCAATCTGTGATGGGAAGGAGTTTCAGTCAAGTAAGATTTTTCCATGTGATGTTTCATTTGGTACAACTTAAGAAGTGTCTGCCTACTATACAAGAAGAGTTTGCGGATAATAAGGCTCAGCATAAACATACTCAAATGATCTTTTCTCAGCTTCATATTGAAGGTGTTAATCATTGGCATCAATCAAATGGAAGTCCTCAACAGCAAAGTAGTTTTCATCAGCGATATCCTGCACAACAAGATGCATCAAGTTCCTTTATCATAGCCCACACCAAAAATTGTGACAAATCTGGATACCATGCTTACAATTGTTAGTCTCTTCTGGATAAAATTACACCAAGTTGTAGGCAAATGCATCAGCCCAGTCTACAATCATTGCCAATGATCCCTCCAGGTTGATACGAATTTGAATGCTTGCATGATGGATGAGCATATATGCACGTAGAGTGGTCTAATACATAAAACTGGGAACATCTTGATCATCACAAATTGAGAAAAGTGTTGGCTTTGCTTTTATTTGTTGTCTGCTGCAACATGTTGATTGTCCCCGATCAACAAGTTGAGGGAGGATGTTAAGACTATAAAGGCCATACATGTAGTTTTGCAGTATAGTATATATATAGCTTCTAATACTGAGTATTCTTTATCATCTGTAATCAAAAACCAATTTTTATCAAATACAATAGAGTTCTTCTTCCGTTCTCTCTGGTTTCTCTAAGTTTTCTTTCAAGGCTAACAGAGACCACTGGATTTGAGCTTGACGGACAGCGGTGCTTTGCTTAAGCATATGGAAACGATGAGGGTGAGCGTCAATCTCGCCGAAGAAGAATCTACTCGTGATAAGATCACCGAAGCTGTTCAACGCGTCCTCGATCAATACGCCGATAAAGACTTTTGCAAGAACTTCGTGTTGCGCGAGCTTGCATTGCCAAGTACACACTCTTCGAGCTCTTCAAATCCAAGGTCGTGGACCTAGTTATTTTACTCAAGTTCATCGAGATCTTCCCTGGTGTCGATCCCATAGGTCAAGATGATGAAGAAGAAGATGATGTCGATCTCGATAAGTACTTCATAGAAAATGAAGATGATGATGATGATGTTGACATGGTTAAGATGGCAGAAGCTGCCATAGAAAAATATGAGGATGCAGGGATTGAAGCAATGTTGGAAGAGGCTAAAAGATTGCAACTCCGTCTGGAACAAGATCAGGAGAAGCAAATGATTTGTCATATCATTGTGTTTTTAATCGAAGAATGTTACAGGGTTGGTGATAGGCTTGAAGTGCAATTATCCCTCCGATTTTTCATGCGAAAATTGCAAGCTTATATTGCCAAGGTTTGTGTCCTTGAGGACTTGGAAACGGTGGAGAAGGCGATCAAGAATGCCGATTTGAGTGTATACGAGCATCTTAAATTGCAGCAGAAGGACGTCTACAAAGAAGAGGTAATATATGCATTTATATAGACATGAGTATGTTGTAATGGTTGTATTCATGATCACAACCATTTTTCTTTTCTTTTTTCAACGAACTAGCTAAAATTAGAAGATGTGCAAATTGAAGACTGTGGGAGCGCGACGAGGGACAAAGAGGAGAGAAAGATTGATAAGTTTTTGGTGTGTTGAAGGCTTTTTTAACAACATTGCTTATCTTATATGAGATGTTGGAAGAAACTAACAGCAAGTTTACCCATTAGGTCATTGTTGGGGCTCTGTGCATTAGATCGGTGATTGGTCATTCACTTTTTGATAGTCTTTCTACCCGTTAGACTAGGTTGAGAATGAAGATTGAATCACTTATCAAAAGTGCAGTTAAAACCGTTTGGTAATCGCCAATGAGACCTTTTTGAAGTATCATGTTGCAGACCTGTGAGGAAAAATAAGTATCATGTTGAATATTTTTAAATTTTGTCCTGGTTTTCTATTTGGGTACTTAGTTATATATAATCAGGTTGCTTTATGGCTTCTTATTGTTGGTGGTGTGGTGTGATTGACTGATTGATATAAAGATTGAATCTTTGTGAACGTGAAGGTTTTGGTTGTGTAAGCTTATTTGATCTGATCATTGAGATAGAGATTCATGTTAGGTTTGTTAGATCTGATCATTGAGATAGTATTGTTCTTCTTACTGATACATAGCTTGTCAATGTGTTCTATGTAGTCTGAATTAATGATGGATGAAATGTTCTAACATTAGCTAAATAGTGTAAACTGATCTTCAGCAAAGGTAAGTCCTAATCATGGTTCATAATGGCATGACATAACAGCAGGAAATTTTATTCTTCTCATATAACAGCTAAACAGTACTAGCCTTATTATCAGTTTTCATCAAAAGTATGGATAAATATGTCTAGTGCTTCTTTTTTGTAAGAAGTTTCTTGAACCAGTAGGCAGACATCTTTGGGTATCTCTTGAGCGTTTTGAAGTCGACATAGACAATGCCGAACCTTGAAGTGTAACCGGATAACCATTCAAAGTTGTCCAGCAATGACCAAGCAAAGTAGCCAACTACATTGGCCCCCTCATCCACTGCCCTCTTCAGGTTAGCCAGATAGCTTCTGTAGTAGTTGATCCTGTTAGCGTCACGCAAGCCCTTCGCAAGCGTCTCGTTTCCAGGGTTATCCATGCCTGCAAGTAAAAACAACATCACTAAGTAAACTACAAAGAAACACAGATTGATAAAAGAGACAATGAGGAACTTGTAGTAGAGTTGTGTACCGTTTTCGGATAAAATCACAGTTGGGTTTCCATAGTTCTCTTTTATGTACATTACAGCTTTGTACATACCCCATGGAACTTGGTAAAGCCACTGAGATAATGCCTGCAAAATTCTCAGCCTATGATCATGTACATCAAAATGAAATCAATGAGTTTAGCTATAAATACTTGGAAGTTTAATAGCACAATCAATTACCCTAGGACCAATAGGCACTCCATTCTTTGCAACTGCAAAATTCACAAGAGATATACTTGAGTAACTTAAATGAACTTCCTTGATTTCAAATGAAAAGAGGGGAGAGCATCTTACAAGCAAATCCTGCATGCCAGTCATTTTGGTATCCCAAGGGGTCTGTTTTGTTTAGAGGTACATCATACATGTAGTAAGCAGTGTATTGGTTAATGCCTACAAAATCTATTGAGCCCTTCACCATCTTAACTTCCTCTTTAGTAAACTTTGGCAGCCTATTACCAACTATGTTTTGCATTGTTTTCGGATACTCCCCGTATACAATCGGATGAATGAACCTATAGAAAAGGCAAAAGATCTCATTCATAGTGTAACGTATGATTGATCTGCAGCAAATGTTTAGAATATTACCATCCAACATGAAAGTCTCTTGCTCTCTGAGCTGCATATCTGTCAGCTTTTGATCTGGTAAGAGGCTCATACCAAACAAAATCCAAGAGAATGCCAATCTTTCCCTTTTGTGTTTTCTAGAAGAAGAAAAAATTGCACATATATACATCAGCATCACTATCAAAACCACATTTTCTTTGTAATGAAATTTTTACTTACCTGGTACTTTTCGCGGTATCTCTGAACCGCGGCAGCATGGGACAAAATCAGATGATGAGCAGCAATGTAAGGCTCAGTTCCTGAATTCCCAGCTGTGCAATTTCCATAAGCTTTGGAGCAGCGTCCCGGAGCAAAGATTCCATTGTCATAACCAAGAGAAGCCACCACTCTAGGCTCATTGAATGTCATCCAGTTCTTCACTCTGTCACCATATGTCTTGAAACAAAAATCCGCAAAGTCTGCGAAATCCTTCCTGTCAAGTATCAAACACTTACATCTTAGATTCTAGTCTTAACTATAGTTACAACTCAAGAATTCCAAGTAGTACTTAGTGACTTACACTACTTTGTCACTTAACAATCCTAGATACTTCTGCTCAAGTGTCAGAGGAAGATCATAGTGATACAAATTTGCATAAGGAGTAATGCCTGCAGAACAAGCCATGTCCAAGTCCAACACAATCAAATCAAACAGCTCCAGAAGCTCATACTGATATGTTCTAAATTCAAAATGTTTCTACATCATTTACCTTTTTTTAGCAAGTAGTCAATTAACCGATTGTAGTAAGCAACTCCTTTCCAATTCACCTTCCCAGTACCCTCTACATAATTATAAAACCTTAAACTAATTACAGAGATTAAATGCATGTATAAATGACAAATCTGAAGTTAAGTGATGAAGTTTTACTTGGGAAAATTCTGGACCATGATATTGAGAACCTATAGGCATCAAAATTTAGGCTCTTCATAAGATCAATATCTTCCTGTAATTAACAACAATAACCAGATTATCATTGAACGTCCATACTCAAGCTGAGAAACATCAACTTAACCTTTACTGCAGATAAATAGTAAATCAAAACTTACTTTGTAAAGGTGGTATTGATCAACTGTAACATCTGCAGTAGCATTATTTGCAATAATCCCTATTGTCCAAAATCACATATTAACTCATATTCTATTTCACAGCTAACTAAATAGCAATTGAGTATAGAATTTGTTATTTAATTAGTACCTGGGAGTTTAACGAAGGCATCCCAAATGCTAGGTCCACGGCCTTCCTTGTTAGCCATGCCTTCAACTTGGTAAGCAGAAGTCGCCGTTCCGAACACGAACCCCTTCGGAAAACCAGCTCTCAGCCCTCCCTCAGCCTCAGGGAATGGAGCTCCATCGTGATCAGCTGCACCCGCAACGCAGTGGATCACGTAAAGACTCAGCAAGAACAACAATGGCGTTCTACTCATTGCTCTTCACTAAGCGAAATACAGATAGAAAGACAGTGAGTACTGTTTGGTTTTTTATAGATGACAACAATAGAGAAAGAGAGTGTAGAAGAAGATTATAGATAAGAGAAAGGCTACAAAAATGGAAAAGTACGTAGCTAGAGTGGCGCTGCGTCGAAGCTCACACTTGGTCCTGCTTGTGACTACATGGGACCAAATATAGACAGTCAATCATTTCATTCATGCATGATTGAACTTTGTTATTTCCTCTATAAAAATGGCATCTTTCATTCTATCCAGCTATATAAATACAACAGAGAAATTATTATATATCACTGTTTAACCCACTGTTTAACCCACATGAAATGACTGATAAAATCCACCGACAACAGACTAACAGAGTATTTGGTACGCACGTAGCCGGGGTTTTCTTTCGTACTCCGAGTATCAAAACTTTCTGATTTTAAAATGTTAAATTATTTCATTTCTTCATCTCACCAAAAGTGGTTAAATTGAAGAGTTTAATTATTCCGTAGCCGGCGCCATACATACTATCGTCTACAAATTATTACAATCATGCATGATTGAACTTGTCTTTTCCTCTAAGAAAATGACATCTATCATTCTATCTAGTATATATGAACAATATTATATATCAGTGTTTAACCCAAATGAAATAACTGTCACGTTAAAATCCACAGACACCAGACTAGTATTATTGGTACGTATAGTAGCGGGTGCCATACACATTATTGTGTACAAATTATGACAAACCATTTTACAAATTAACTTAATTTCCAGATGCTCCAATTGAGAAGGATATGCTCGCGGTGGTGTTTGCACTTGACAAGTTTCGATCATACTTACTTCAAAACAATGTTATTGTTTATACGGATCATGCGACTTTGAAGTATTTGATGGCAAAGAAGGATGTCAACCCGCGGCTCATTCATTGGATTCTCTTACTCCAAAAACTTGATATCGAGATCAAGGACAAGAAAGGAGTGGAGAATATCGTGGCGGACCATTTTTCACGCCTAATACATGAGAGAGAGGCCGTGGCTATTGAGGAGACATTTCAAGATGAACAACTCTTCGGAACCCAGATAAGTGCTTCTAAAACTCCATGGTATGTGGATATCATGAATTATTCAGTTACCGGTGAGTTTCCATCTTCCATGCCTAGATTCCAACGTGATAAGCTTAAGAGTAATACTAGGACTTTTAGTTAGGAGGAACCTTACGTACTTGTGAAAACAATGTTCTAATTTGGTTATTAGGAGGTGTTTTCCGGATAATGAGTTTGCATCTATTCTTGAATTTTGTCATAATGGTGCGTGTGGATGTCACTTTAGTTCTAGGAAAAGAGCTCTAAAATTGTTAGATTGTGGATTCTTTTGGCCTAATTTATTTCGTGATTCTCATGAATTTTGTGCTAAGTGTGATAGGTGTCAAACATCCGATAATTTAGGACCTAGAGATCAATTGCCTCAAACTTCTTAATGTCGAAATTTTTGACGTGTGGGGCACTGATTTTATTGGCCTTTTTCCTTCGTCTAATGGTTTCACTTATATTTTACTCGTCGTTGATTATGTGTCGAAATGGGTGGAAGTAAAAGTCACCCGTACTAATTGATATGACCAAAACATGCATCAAATAAACACTTAACACATAACTCAATCATATGCAATTTAAACCCTTTTTGTGTAGATGTAGCATTGATAAGTAGGGTATCGTTCTAAACCGGGGATTGAAGGGTGCATGCAATTCTTGTGTAGTAAAAATGAGGGTATAAAAGAGTTGTTTTTAATTACCTAATTTTATTTACTAAAAACGTCTCAAACATAGCACATAATCATAGGATTCTAACATGCATTGACTCATAGACAAGCAAACACATAGAAGACCCAAAAACACATACCATGTTTGAAACAAAAAGAAAACCTAATTAATTATATACAAGTGATCAACTTAATCCATAATCTAACTCATTTATTAACACATGCAAATAACAACACTACCGAAATCCCATAACTCTAAATTTCGATTAAACATGCATAATTCATATTTTGTGCTAGGCATCCCCTAAACACCATTGATCTAGACTAGGAATCCCCTAAATCAAAACCAAAGCATTAAGAACCAATTAACTTCATGCAAATTGAAATCTAAAATAAGGAACACATGGAAAAGTTATTGAAATTTACTTGTGTAATAAAACCGAAATACAATCATCCAAAACACACAAACAAGTTTCATGAACAAAAAGAGACTACGGAGTAAAGAGGTCATTGTTACACTTTTATATCTTCGGAATCCCCTATGGATACTCAAGAGAACTAGACTTCTTGGTGGATGACGTTCGGAATCCCCTATGCGTCGGTGGAAGAAGAGATGCGGCGGTTTGATGGCGTAGTCGGCTTCTTGAGGATGTCGGCTTAATTTGTGGGGAGGAGGAGAGTATTTGGCAGAGCATAGGCTATAGAATAAGTGATAGTGATCTGATTCTCAATCCTCTCTATTTATAGAAAAAATATTTTACCTTTTCTTGAAAGTTTCTCCCCTTCTCCATTCTTCCAAGCAACCTTTTCTCGGGCAGAATGACCATTGTTTACTAAAACCACAATTTCCAGAGATTTACATATCCGAATTGAGTGATTTCAGTGGGGCTAGAAACTAGACTTCCATAGCTTTCCATGCATGTATTACACGCGTTCTAATTCATTTTGATCTGCTCCCAGTGGTCTGTTAAAGTGGGCTCTCGGGCAGAATGACCCCTTCTCACAAAAACCAAAATTTTCCAGAGATTTACTTATCCAAATTGAGAGATTCCAGTGGGGCTAGAAACTAGACTTCCAGAGCTTTCCATGCATGTATTACACGCGTTCTAATTCATTTTGATCTGCTCCCAGTGGTCTGTTAAAGTGGGATGATATGCACAGGCAGATTTCTGCTTTGCTTTTCTTGAAAGATCTTCATCATCATGTGTGGGCCTGCCTTGAGCTTGATATTGGGCTTGAATATTGGGCTTCCGAGTTAATCTTCAAATGGGTTGGCCCGAAGCTTGGTCTGCCACATCATTCCTAGCTCGAGTAGGAGAAATGCCTTTGTTCTTCATTTGCACCATCATGGTAACATTTTCATTTGTCATTTTGAGTTGCTATTTCTTGACACCATTTGGAGACCATTTTCGCATCATTCCTTCACTTTCCTAGTTTGAGTAGGAATCCTGGTCACAGTAGGAAAATACCATTTTTCCTAGTGGAAGTAGGAAATCTCCACTAAGCACATTTTTAGCTCCATTTAGCCTCCTTTATTCATCTCCTTTATTAAAAACCTAAAAACAACAAAGTAAGTAAGAAGAGGGAATACTAAGGTCAAAACGTAGCTAAATGTTGAGAGAAATATATTAAGAATCAAGCATAAAATGCGTAGATCACTAATGATTTGCGAGTTGTTGCAGATTTTCTTAAGACTAACATTTTTACGAGGTTTAGAATGCCGCGTGTTCTAATCAGTGATGGAGTGAGTCATTTTTGCAACAAGACAGTGGAAGCATTATTGAGGAAATATGACGTCAATCACAAAATCTCTACGCCTTATCATCCTCAAACGAATGGAATGGTTGAAGTGTCCAACCGTGAGATTAAGAAAATCTTGGAGAGAACCGTGAAGCCAAACCGGAAATATTGGAGTCAATGCTTGGATGATGCGTTTTCTGGATATAGGACCCATACTAATTATTTGCGAATTGTTGCAGATTTTCTTAATGCTAACATTTTTACAAGGTTTAGAATGCCGCGCATTCTAATCAGTGATAAAGGGAGTCATTTTTGCAATAAGACGGTGGAAGCATTATTGAGGAAGTATGACGTCAATCACAAAATGTCTACTCCTTATCATCCTCAAACGAATGGAATTGTTGAAGTGTCCAACCGTGAGATTAAGAAAATCTTGGAGAGAACCGTGAAGCCAAACTGGAAAGATTGGAGTCAATGCTTGGATGATGCGTTTTCGGGACATAGGACAACCTACAAAACTCCTATAATTATGTCACCTTATCACTTGGTTTATGGGAAAGCTTGTCACCTTCCGGTGGAGTTAGAACACAAAGTTTAGTGGGCCATGAAAAAATTCAATATGGATCGAGATGAGACTAGTCTACACCAAAAATTGCAACTTTGTGAGCTCGAGGAGATAAGGAATGATGCATTCGAAAATGCTTGGATCTACAAGGAGAAAATGAAGGCTTTTCATGACAAGATGATCCAAAGAAAGGAGTTTACAATCGGCCAACAAGTTCTCCTATTCAACTCTCGACTTAGACTTCTTTCGGGCAAGCTACGGACTAGATGTATTGGACATTTCATTGTCATCGAAACTTTTTCTCATGGAGGTGTAAAGATCAAGAATATATCCATCAACCGACAATGAATTCAAAGTGAATGGACATCGTTTGAAGCCATACTATGCGGATTTCAAATAGGAGATCGTGGAGGAAGAAAGCTTGGACGAGCTAGTCATTTCAAACATATGAAGAAGCATCACATCTAGGTTGTAAGATGCTAAAAAAAGCACTTGTTGGGAGAAAACCCAATGAAGGAGTTTACAAATCTCTTCCTCTTTTCTCTTTATTTCGGTTGCATTTATTTTCTTTAGTGAGATTTTTAGTAAATCCTAGCCTTCATGCTAAATTCTATGCTTTACGTTGGTACATTGAGGACAATGTAGAGTTTAAGTGTGGGGAAGGAGTTTACAACTTTATTTGAGTCATAAAATTATAAAATTGAGCAGACAATGGAATTTTCCGACGGATAATGCCCTAAATATTTTTTTTGGGTTTAATTAGTGTATTTCGAGTCTAATTTAGTGTAAGTAGATGAATATTTGTCTTTCAGTAAGAAAATCTGATGTGATTTGGTGTCTAGAAGGGGACGATTTCTAATATGAGTTTTGGATGTGAGAAAATACAAGCTCAAAAATCACTCCTACCTCTCTTGGTCTTTCTCGCCAACTGACCAATTCATACAGGTTGCCCAAAAAAGATGAGGACTTAATCTATGCTTGTTTGAGTGTCTTGAGTCTTTTTGTTTAACTTAGTATTTTTAAGAGTCCTAGGATGCCCTTAATTAGTCTATGATGAAATTGGACCAAAAAAGAACATACATGGGGTTGCATATCACTTAAATAGAATTCTTGTGCTAATTGAAATATTTTAAGTGTTACGACATGTAGTAGATATGGTTTGAAAAATTTGGACAGAAATTCGCATGATAGAATAAGTTTTTAAATCATATGAGCTTTAAAGTGAGTTTTTGAGCCTAAAATACTTCTTTTGGAGATATTTCGTGTATCATTGATTTTTTGCCTCAAAACGTTGTTATATAACTTATTTGAATGCTTGTCATAGTTCTTAATGAACTAGATAATACTAGAACTTACTCATGTTAATTTACAAAGCTTATAGTTGATAAATACTCTGATTTTGGATATGATTAAAGGCATTTAGGATTTTCCACCACTTAGCCAAAAAGTCATGTGTCCAATTTGTGTGCACGAGGTGTAACACCTCTAAATAGTCTTTTTGAGCCCACATTAAGTTCTTTCATTGCCATACATATCTAAATACTTTAGCCTAGTGTAGAATTTTCATACCTTGTTCTAAAGACTTGGTGAAGAATTTCAAAGCTAGAATCATAGAGATGGCATGAAGATAATAAGGAGATGTGTGTATGAGGAAAGACTTGTCCAAATAATTTAAAAATTGTGTGATTGCCAAGTACAAAAGAAAAGAAAAGAAAAATTCGAGAGCTAAAAAAAAAGTGAAAAGAAAACTCATAAGTTCTCTGAAAATATGTCCTAAATATAAAATTTTGGATTAATGTTCCCCGTACTTATGGATTTGGAGTTTGTTATGAATTGAAGGCCCAATAGTGAAGAAATATGGCATTTGTTCTATTCGCAAAGCTCAAGGGAAGTTTAGAATGAAGTCCAGACCCAACATGAAGAAATCTGGCCCCCGTACTTAAAGTTTGACACATGTGATGTATTGGAGAAGATGAAGCTCGAAATGATCAAGTTTTGGTGCTATGACTAAGTCTTTGGAATGTTTTTAACCGCCACATATCCAAATTTTTGGATACCTTAGCCTTAGCCTCATTACAACCCTTAAAAGTCTTTTTTGATCCTTAAGATGAGTAGCTTTCAATTTGTGGAGTAAGTTGCATGAGTAAACATATGGTTTAAGTTCATTTATGCAAGTAATTCATTCTATTCATAAGATTATGTTATTGTGTTCATATATACTTTGAGTGAACCTTTTCTTGAGTGAAAATATGATTAGTGCATCCATGTGAGATTGATTTAAGACTTGTTCGAAACATGCATAGCTTAAACATCACCATTGTTTTCTCCAACTCTTACTTGCTCATGACATGATCATTTCTCTATTATCTCTTGAATTCATTGAACATTCATACTTAAACATTGTGATTCCACCGCCATGGACTTGAACAATTTTCTGAGACAATATTAGTTAAGAGTTTTGTTTTGTTTTATTTAATGTTTCCGGCGTTTTAAACATGATGTAAAGTGTTTATGGATAAATTATATATCCATCTTACGTAATACCTCCACTAGTAAATTATGAATCTTCAAAATACTCCTTCAAGAACGACCTGTAAGTAGTCGATTAGCTAGTGTTAGCTTTCTGTATTGAGCTCCAGATTGGAGAAGATGAACAGAGAGAACGAGAAAGGGTTTAGGGTTAAGATGTATTGATTGATGGTTGAATTATACTGTAATTGTAGCTATTTATACTATTCGACTAAACCACATATAGTAGAAACTATAGAAACTACATGAATGCTCAACAGCTAGGCGAGATAGCTCATCATATAAATGATATATATATCTTATTTGGACCATGCATGCATCGATATCCATATGGTTCCTCTATCTTTGCAGCTCCCTAATTTCCTTCTTTCCGCGCATGCATTGTTCTTTTCCATCGATTTCACGAGCGTCTAATTTGTCATTAATCAAGAATTCAATTGGTGATGTATCCCTTATACGATGCATGGTCCACATAGTTAGTTAACTTGTGCGCAAGAGACTCAAATTGAGCTCCTAATTGTGTATATATTATATCGTTCTTCATTCTTCAACATGTTGATCGTGGTTGAAAAGTATGTGAGCCATTATACCTTGGCCGGACCATATTTATATATGTCGTTCTCTTTCAATTCTGATGGCTACTTCACTTAGTTGGCGAGGCGGGAAGCACGTGAACTAATAAGTAATAAGAAGGCAAACTGTTACACACCATGCATGCTTGATACTTCCAAATCTACGGAGACAAAGGAACATAATATCTTGACATTGTTATACACTAGAGGACGACCAAAAGTTCAATAACATCAAAATTTCAGAGGCGGGCTGATCCTGAGATTTCGAGAAGTAAAAGACATTACAAACAGTAAAATATGGAGGCATCATACATATAGTGTTTTAAGAGTGCGGTACATCATATATTTTGATAGTTTTAAGAATTTCAGACATCATTTAAACTTAATTAATCAAAAGAGTTCAGATACCATGAGTAAAAAAATTTCATCTTTGAATATGAATGAGATTATCAAACGAGGAAGTAATCAACACATCTTTGAGCAAAGAATGATCCTAAATAAGAATATTCCAAATGTAATGATCTAGATTGGAGTATTCGTTGAGCAAAGAATGAACTTAATTTCATCTCTTCAAAATGGGCCACAAGCTTCTAGATGGCGATTAAGAGTCTTCGGGTTCTTCTCTCCAAAAAAACAAAGTTAACCTAATACGCATTACCCAACAGTCCAGGCGGGGCCAACCTAGTTAGCTCAATTCCCTTAGCCCAGTGAGCCCACTTCATTTAACTTGATCCAACGCGTTTCCTCTACTACTCTTCCTTTGGACACATGCTGACTTTGGCTCCTCACTTTCTTGGTGAGTTTGAACTTGATCACTTTTTACTTTGCACGTTTAACATTGCATGCATGTTTACATGAAGATTAACTTTGTTTATATTTATATGCATTACAGCTGGTTTGGTATATTCTAGATTATTATTCTATGTTCTTATTATTTCTGACATTTTGGCTCAATTTAAATTTGTATATGGTAATAATGGTATTATGGTATGATAATAATCTGTAAAATAAGTGTCTATCTGAATCATGATCAATAATAGTTATTAGTTTCTTTCTAATTAACTCTAGAGCTATCTTGGTTAGCTGGCTAGGTTGGTGTATACCGTGTACGTACGTACTCGACCTTAGGAAATAAATTAAAAGGCTGAAAACATAACTTGATCATACTTATTTGTAAAATCACTCCTTCACAAGACTAAAAAAAAAACATGCATATAACACAAAAGTCAGCACTACAATGAAAGAAAGACAAAAAAATCAGAAATAAAACGAAAGATCCAACGAATTCATAATACTTTGGATACTTTACCACCACACTACCATGACACACATGCATTTATAAGAAAACAACCGTGTATCTAAACTAAGGGGAGGGTCTGGCCCTTTCTGGCCCAAACGTAGCTTTACCATTGAATATACCAATCATTCAATCATGGATAATTAAACTTGTTTTTTCCTCTAAGAAAAAAGAAAAGGGCATCATTATATATATAGATCATATCAAGGCATCAAGCACTACAACAAAATTAATAATAGACAACACTACTTAGACAACGGCTCAATAAAAAACCGTTCTAATATTTTTTTTAATAACGGTTTATTTGAAAATGTTTGTCTATGAAAGTTTGAAAGTGTTGGTCTTTTTCGTCCAGGTTTCATGCACCACAATGTTATCTCAAAACCGTTATCTATAGGCATAGTAAACTGTCGGTACATATTATGCCTGAATGTGGTATTTTGTTGTTCTACAACTTTTTGTTTCAAGACGTTGTCTACTAAAAACAAAATGTGCTGCGACTCTGCGTTCATATTTCTCACACTACAACAATACTTAAAACTGTTATTTATATGCATAATAAACTGGTGCAACTAAGTATACAATTTATATATGTCTAATTCTTTTTTCTTTTTTGAAATTCCATCTATTGAATTTGTACAATGCTTATCCCTTTATTTTTATTTTTCATTATCCAAGCAAGGTTAATCGATTCCATTGTTCGATGCTTGAATAGTTATGGCGAATTGGAGAGGTAAGAGTCTATTAGAATTTTAGATCTTTGCTTGGATGATTTTTGTCGTCAAAATGGGGAAAAGAATGCTTTCCTTCATTGGGCTTCAGTGGAAAAGTAGGCGAAGGTGGAAGGTTACATTTCGTGGGATTTTGCTCGATCAAAAAGGTCAGTTTTTACAGTTATATACAATGGTATGTGATAGACACGTTGTATCCCTGCAATGAACATTTTCCTCCACTAATTATCTTATTCCCGCCCTAGTTCTTTGCTTCCTCAATCTCTACTTTCCGCGAGTAACCGTAGATTTGACCCACGCAAAAATATATTTTCAGAGATCTTATCAAACTCTTTTAACTTCTATTATCTGTTAGTAGAAAAAAGAAGTTCATCTCCCTCTGTCTTTTACTTGTCAGTTAAGATCCAGCCTATGTATGTAGATAAGTTTGGCTTTCAATTACGTTTGATGTATCTAATTAAGGGTTTTAGTTTTTTTTGGTTATTTGTGTCATTGTATTTGATTACAAGTATGTTTTTCTAAGAATGAAATTGAAGCTTATCTCTTTGCAGGTACATCTTCTTTGTGGAGTCTTTGAACTGACGTGCTAATGGGATAGTCTTGAATTTGGACTGCTGTAAGTTTTTTCTTTCTTATGTCAAGGTGTGATAATGTTCTAATGTATATAAAGCGAATTTCCTATTTTTGACTTTGAGTTCTAACAGTATTGGATGCATTGCATGTAGTCTTTGACACTGATTTTATTGATTGATTCAAGATGATAAGTTGTTGTTTAAGCATACATGGTTAGGGAGACTACTCGGACTAAATGAGTGAAGTTAGATATATATCGAGCATATAGCTGAAACTGTTAGAAACACATATGTTCATGGGGTTCATGAGATGTAAAACTACTATCATTTCATCCAATTGTTATAATTGGTGGTTCCTTGACACTCCATGGAAAATTAGTTCATTCAGTAATTTATGAATGGTAGAGAAGATATGATAGAATCTTTATGGTGCACTGATATGGTTAGGTGATATATGGAAATTTCTTGTTTTGCTATAAGTCTTCTGGTTAGTTCTGTGTAATGGTCATCTCCTTTGCCTCATCTTAGAAGTTGTAACTGAAAAATTCAAGTTTGTTTAGCCTAAAATGACCGTAGTTTGTAATATCTTTATTTGAAACCATGTAATATGTGTACATAATTGTATAGATGACCATCTTATTATTCAACTTATATAGTATTTTCTTTTCATTTGTGGACGAGGTTTAAGATTTGGAATTAGTTTCTGAGCTAGGTAGCAAATATGAATAACTTTTTCTTTTCTTTTACCGATGTATGATAATTTTATCTCATGTATCCAGTCTAGCTGATTAATGGAAATCATAAGAATCAATATAGATAGGTATATAGATGTGGTATAGATCGGCAGAGCATAAATATAGAAAATCATTGTAATTAATGATACTTAGTAACAGTGTTATCAAAAAAAAATTATTTATTTGTTGGTATTATTGGTGTGATTTGTCATCTATCTAAGTTTTGTGTCTATGCATGAACTACCATGTAAAATAATCTTTTTTTGTCATATGAAATGAAAATATAATGGATAAGTCATGGATAGTCAAGAGTAGAATATCATGAGCATATGAATTAGGAGTCGAAGAGTTTTTGGAGTTTGCAGTTGAAAATGCTAGAAATGAGAAAAAAATTTGTTGTCCTTGTTGGGAGTGTCATAATACCAAGGAGTTTGGTGTGGATATTATTAGACGTCATTTGTTTCGTTTTGGAGTCACAATAAGCTATACGAATTGGATATGGCATGGAGAACCTTCCAAGTTAGCTTCGAACACAGGGCCTTGTGCTGATAGTACATAGGATGGGAACCTGGTAGTCCACATGAACATGAATCTGCTGCTACACAAGCTCGGAACCTACCTTTGACTTTGAATCAGTGCATATGGAAGATGATACATTTGAAAATTCTGAAATACCTGCCAACGAGTTTACTGATTTTTTTTAGAACACAGATTAATCCTTGTATCCAAGTTGTACAAAGTTCACTAATCTATCTTCACTTGTTAGATGTTATAACATGACGGCAAAATATGGGATGATCGAGCGACACAAATTTCTCTGAAATGTTGACTATGATTGGGGAAATGCTACTTGAAGGTCATGGAGTACCCTTTTCTATGCATCAAGCAAGGAAGGCTTTGCGTGCAAAAGAGGTTTGTATTGTAGTGACCATTGGATCCTAACAATAGTAAATCCAACAAAAGAGATAATTTATTTGGTTGGCTTGGTTTATCAAAGCATTGACAGTGAATGGCAACATGTTGTGAATGCGTAATTTCTTAATCTTCTTCTTTTTTACTTCTTTCAATAATATACAGTGTTACGTGATAAATATTAATGTTTGTTATATATGTTTTTTTGAAGTAATATTGATATATATAATCGACAAAAGAATAAGCAATAGCCTAAGGCGCCACAATGAAAAGTCATGATGGTATGTTTTTCCATTCCAGTTTTTGAAAGAAAAATATAGTGTGCTAATTCTCTTCTTTTATTATCTACTTAGTTTATTATTCTGTAATCTTTTAGGATGCTCCAAAATAACCAACAAATGTAGAATGTGGTTATTACGTCATGCATTTCATAAGGGACCTGATTGTACATGGCATTTAAATTGCACTAGCTAAAGTATTGTCTCAACCTTTCATGTATATGAAAATCAATATGCAAACATAAAATTGGGCTCTGGTTGTTTTTGTTCTCTGATCTTATTTGTGGCTTTGTGCATTCATCATAATAATCAGATTTTTTTTATTTAGTTATGCCATACAAACTGAAACTATCTGGTTCATATTGGTATAGAGAAACATAATCATGCAGGAAAAAAAATACTTCATGTTTGTCATATTTGTGTGAAGTACCACATGTGTTGTGACCACTAGAAAAAGAAATTTTCATCTATTGTTTGATTTGATTTTCTTTGCAACGAATTATGTTTTTATCTTGTCTTGTTGTAGTAGGAGGGAACAAACGAGACCATGTACAAGTAAGAGAAGAGGAAATTGATGAAGTTCGCATTGAGTGGACAAATTTCATTACAGAGCACTATCTTTAGATGTTTGCATTATAAAGTATGAACTGTTAGTTTATTACTTTATTATTGTTTAATACGTACCAGACAAGTACGTATTATCTCTATCTTATCAACTTGATAAGGATTCAACTACTATTAGATTCCTTTTATGTTGTGCGTTTAAGTTGAAATGTGAGTTTGAAGTAGGATGTTGAAGTATTGTATGTGTATACTTATTTCGTTTTATGATATTTTAATATCATTTGATTTCTTCACTAAAATAGTATGGATGAAAATAATACTTGTTGTATATTTTTTTGGTTGACATCAGTATTATTATAGAAATTGTTGTTCTTTACTATCATCTGCAATGTTGTTAACTTACAAACTGATGTATGAGCATCTTGTATACAACGTTTCTAACGATGTATTGTTGTATAATGGGGGTGGTAAATTATTCTTTACCAGCAGTTTTGGACTAGAACTCAATGTATATGTTCTTTATATACAACATTGTTGAATTAAATACCGTTGTAAGAACTACTCAAAGACAATGTTGTTGAACTAAAAACCAATGTTTAAATTTTGAAAGACAACATTTTTTTGGCAAAAATCTGATGTGATTGGAAGACTAAAATAGTGTTTGAATTCTGTAAACATATTGGTTGTTATTAAAAATCGTGGTTGTTTAATATTATAGCCAACGATATATTCGATACCAACACTACGGGATGAACTAAAAAGCACTAAGGTTTATTGTGTTAGATATCGGTTTTGAACGTTGTTGAAAATATGGGTAAAAGATAACACTCACTTAGACGACGAATTTTTTTGTCAATAGATAACGGTGTAAAACCGTTATCTACCAACAATTTTGTAGAAGTGAAGTGCGAAATTTTGATTGAAACTTTGGTGGGAAGTTCCATTTTATGCAAAATCGACAAAATAATTTGAAAATTTAAACTACTCATCCTTTATATACTCATACAAGGATCATGTTTGCAAAATTTCAGCTCATTCAGAGTTGTTTTGACCATTTGATCGTCGCATTAACAATGCATACAGATTCTCTGATTTAACACAACATTTGAATGAGGTGATCAAATTGTCAAAATATCTCGGATTGAGTTCAAATTTTGCTAGCATGATCCTTGCATGCGTATCTAAAATATGAGTAGTTTTATTTTTTGAATTGTTTTGTCAATTTTGCGTAAAATTGAACTTTAAACCGAAGTTCCAATACGAAGCTTCGCACTTGATAGGAACTGTATATATATTAAAAAAATATTATATCATGCACTGTTAAATTAACCCTAATGAAATAATTTTCACATTGAAATCACCAACGATAACGACTCTTTTTGTTGCCGGGTACAGATATGCACATATCGAACTTAATCTGGACTCAAATTCGACTAGCCTACTTTTTAAATGAAATTTATTATATTTTATAATTTCATATCTAATTTTTTTAAATTTATATATTTATATAGAATGGAAAACATTCGTAAGCTAATTCACATAATTATGATTTTTTCTTCTTCTGTAAACGGGTCGATTTGGATATTAAATATGTATTTGAAAGTTTTGGGTCAGACTAAAACTCCAACTGATTTTTTTTTTTTGGGGGGGGGGGGGGGTGGTTGGAATTAAGAAAAAAAATCAGAAAAGAAAACCCCAAAATTGGCACACAAAAAAGGCTGAAAAAATCACTTGATCATATTGTAAAATCACTATCACAATACTAAAAACAAACCTGCATATACTATAAAAGTAGCACTATAATGAAAGAAAGATAACATAATCAGAAATAAAACGAGGTTTTTGAAGACCCAACAAACCTATAACACCTTGGATACTACTATGCATAATTACCACCAAACTACCATGAAACACATGCATTTATAAGAAAACAAACGTCATTTACCTAAACTTAGGGGGGGGGGGGGGGGGACTGGCCCACTCTGGCCCAACGTAGCTCCGTCCTTGAATATACCAATCGTTCAATTATGCATGATTAAACTTGTTTTTTTAAGTTCTAGAGAAAAACCCTAGGCATCGAGCTTCCCTCGCGTGCGCCATCCAAGCGTCCCAGCTAGAATATTTTTCACCGTTTTGCTCCAATTTTCCATTCCTACCGATCCAAATTCCAATCTCCTTCTCTTTATTCCACCATCACATGTGGAGTGGCATTTACGGTTTGGGTAAGATCCGCTTTACCTGTATTGCGGATGATCGTTTTATAGTGAAGTTTGAATCCGCGCTTGATCGGAAGCGGGCTATTTCTAAAGGTCCCTGGTATTATTAAAATTATATTGTGATATGCCAAGGTTTTGAGGGGATGGCTGATCCTTTGAAGATCTCAGCGGTGTGAGTCAATACTCAGGTTGTGGTTTGGCCCTCCGGTGGTAGGTGGTTCCTGGGTGCTCTCCAATTGAAGTAGTGTCACCGTATTGGCAATTTTATTGGTGAGTTCCTCGAACATGATATTCATATTCGTGGTTTCATTGGGTTTTGAGAAGCATCTGGTGGTTTCAAAGAGGTTTAAGTTTGCTGAGAATTACTCTGAGGTTTGTCGATTGAAGTATGAGAAGATTCGGGGTTACTATCCGGATTGTGGTTCTTTTGTACATACGTCGGAGGGCTGTCTAGTGTACCGACAAGCTTCTCGCTCTAGCCCTACCCCTCATCCTCCAAACTTGGAGGCCGCAGGTACTCGTGGGAGATTTTTGGTGGCAGCCTCGTGTTCACGGTTAGAACAGGGTTTGGTGGGGTCTCGAACGGTACCTGGATCCCTAACCCCAAACCCTAACTCGATGCTGGGACTGTTGTCAGCTGTTCAGCAACAAGGAACTATTCCTCTTCTAGATCTGCATAATGGGATGGAGATGGTGGTGGCTCTGGCTATACAGCCAAACATTGTTCAGGTGAACCCTCTTTTTGGGGAACGTCCATCTATAAATGTTGTTCTTTTGCAGATGGAAGATGGGAGTACTATCCCAGTTTCAGATATTGAGAGGGAAGCATGTGCTTCGAGGCAATCCTTTTTTGTTGTCCCGGCAATGGTGTCCCCAATGGTTATTACTGAGGCCCTCCCTATGACCCGAATCGGTGGTCCAGACTTCTTCCCTAGTGAGGCAGTTCATCCAAATCCGGTACCGATGGAAACTTTGCACACCTCGGCTACTGCGACACCAAAGCCAATTGAGGTCTTAGCTGATGGTAGTGGGGATACGGGCGACCTCTTGGAACATGAAGACTTAGTTATGACTGATGAGGTGATTGATGCCTCCATTTATTCTGGTGAGGCACGAGAAAAAAACAACCAAAAATGGAAGGTAGCAGTAGCAGGTCCAAGCTGAAACCACTACAAGACCCGAAGAAGGTCTCACCGAAGAAGAAAACAGTCTTGCTTCCGGCCGGCATAGATGCGGAGGCCCTGAAACATAGTGTGATCCAGTAGAAGAGGTGCCTAGATACCTAAGGAGCGGTGCATCCGAATTTTTTAAATCTCATGCTACTCTGGTTTGGCTATCTAACTTGGTGATCTTAGAAACGTTGTAAAATAGTTATACGTTAAGGTTTCATTTTATCCGGTCGGGACCCTGGTGAAATCTTGTGTTACTATTACATATTGGAATGAAATGATCACCACTTAAAAAAAGTTTTTTTTTTCCTCTAAGAAAAAAAAGGGCACCATTATATATATAGATCCTATCAAGTGCAAAATTTTGCATTGAAACTTCGGTGTAAAGTTTCATTTTACGCAAAATCAACAAAAAAATTTGAAGATTGAAACCCATCCTTTAGATACCCACACATGGACCATGTTTGCAAAATTTCAGCTCAATCAGAGTTGTTTTGATCATTTGATCGTCGCATTGTTTAACAATGCACACAGATTCTCCGATTTAACACAAAACTTGAATGTGGAGATCATATTGTCAAAACATCTTCGATTGAGCTCAAATTTTACAAGAACGATCCTTGCATGGGTATCTAAAAGTTGAGTGGTTTCAATTTTCGAATTGTTTTGTCGATTTTGCGTAAAATTGAACTTTAAACCGAAGTTTCAGTACGAAGTTTCGCAATTGATAGGAACTGTGTATATATATTAAAACAATATTATATCATGCACTTAACCCTAATGAAATAACTTTCACGATGAAATCATCGACGATAACAACTCTTTTTGTTGCCAGGTACAAATATGCACCTACCGAACTTAATCTGGACTCATATCTGACCTGCCTACTTTTTAAATGAAATTTATTATATTTTATATCTAAATTTTTAATATATATACATATATTATTATATTTTATATAGAATGGAAAACATTCGTAATCTATTTTTACATAATTAAGGTTTTTTTTCCTATAAACGGGCCTGATTTAGATATTAAGTATTTGAAAGTTTTGGATCAGGTTAAAACTCCAACTAAATTTTTTGAATTCAAGATCGAGTTCGATCAATCGGGTTAATTTAAAATTTGAGTTCAAGTATCCATAAACCGCCCGACCACCATCCATATTTCTATGTTGAGGGGGTTGTCTAGGTAGTGGGGAGAAATCTGAAGAGTACTTTCTTTTTTTTCTTTTCAGTTTTTAATTATATCATTACTTTGTTTTTAAACAATAATGTTTGACAAGTATGGATATTATATTATGTGTCCGTATCATTTGTCACGTTTTGCATCAATTTAAATATGTATTTAATTATGTATCAAACAATAATGTTATAGATTTGATTATTTTAATCATCTCACATTTGATTCCAACAATTATAATGTTAATGTTATAGATATCTTCTTTAAGATTAGTCTACAAAATTTCAACCAATGTTATAGCCGTTTGATCATACAAAATGGTGAAATATGCCAAACAAATGAGCGTCGGATAAATGCTGACGATATATAAATGGCAAATTAAATAGTCAAACATTTTTCGATTGGATTCAATGTAGATGACTTAGTTGAATATAACATAAGTGACAGTGTCAACCCTTGATGTGTGCCAATGGTGCAACCACACACGGCCTCCAATGTTTGGGGTTTCAAAAGTTCAAAGATGCCTAATATATAGAGCTTCTTGAATGTGGAGGTGAGTACAGAGCAATCCGTGTGGATTTCGAGTTTTGGCCCGCATTCTGATCACCAAATCATATATCCACCGTTCAAATTATAAATATGTGTATAGATCAATCATGTAAAATTTTATCCAATTTAGTGATCATTTGGGTCTCAAAATTGTGATTTGCCACTTATAACACGAACAGTTCCGGCTTTACTGATTTCTGTCTGTTCATGTAAATCACGATTTTAAGGACCCAAATGATCACCAAATTGAATGAAATCTTACATAATTAATTTATACATATATATTTATAAACTGAACAGCAGAGATGTGATTTAATGACTAAATTATTAACCAAAATATCAAATCCATACGAATTTACTTGGTGCGAAGGTCTGCATCCAAAACAATCCGATCCAATATATACATTAAAGATGATACAATAAGTGGAGTAGTAGGTATACTGGAGTTGTCAAAGTCTTCTGTTTGGCCACTTGAAGCAAGTGGGGTATGATTCCCACTTTTCTCAATCCTTTTTCATTAATTTTTTTTCACCTTATTCACTTTTTCATTCTCTTCTCTTTTTCTTCTTTCTTATTTGAAATGGACGGTATACTCTCTTTTTATTTTCATTTTCATAACATGAATATAAACATACCGAATAATATGAATAATCATTATGTCGACTAAAAAAGTTAAATTATGTAACGAAAGTTAAGAAACAAGCACAATTGATTGATAAATATTTAACTTAATTTTTCATACAATCTTATAAATAGGGCATAATATTTTTATTCGCACGAGGCCTATGAATGTTTGAGGCCGGCTTTGATAAGTGATCTTAATTGTCAAAATTTGTTGTCTAAGGGAGGTAAAAAGAAAAATTCCATACGGTAAAGATGTTCTTAACAGCTAAGGTGAAAAAGACGTATTGTATGGTAAAATATATATGATAATTTTTAAGTACCAACGAGTATTCCAGAACGGAGCTCTGATTTGAAAAAAATAGAGCGAAACGTCGATGTTCACAAGATTCACAAAGTTGCTCAACGATTAAAACCACTCATCCTTTATATTAATAATATATGATATCGCTTGCAAAAAATCAGCCAAATTGGAGATGATTTGAACTGTTGATTGCTATATTAAACTTTTAAGCTAATCAGATGAACTGTATTCATCAAAAATTGAATGTTACGATAAATGATATTCCTTGACGGATTTGGATATTAAGTATTTGGAAATTTCGGATCAAATTAAAACTCTAACTAATTTTATTCTTGTTGGGGGGGGGGGGGGGTTGAAAATCACTGGATCATAGTTATCTTTTAAATCACTATCACAATACTAAAAAGTGAAGGAAAAAAAACATGCATATACCACAAAAGTAGCACTATAATGGAAGAAAGATAAAATAAATAGAAATAAAACGAGGTTTCCGAAGACCCAACGAACCCATAACACCTTAGATACTACTATGCATGATTACCACAAACTACCATGAAACTCATGCATTTATTTATAAGAAAACAAACGTTATTTATCTAAACTCATGGGGGACCTGGCCCACTCTAGCCCAAACGTAACTCCGCCCTTGAATATACCAGTCATTCAATCATGCATGATTAAAATTATTTTGAGGGAAATCACTTTATCATAGTTATCTGTAAAATCACTATCACAATACTAAAAAGTGAAAAACAAAAATGCATATAACAAAAAAGTATCACTACAATGTAAGAAATATAAAATAATCAGAAATAAAACGAGGTTTCCGAAGACCCACGGAACCATAACACCTTGGATACTACTATGCATGATTACCACCAAACTACCATGAAACCCATGCATTTATTTATAAGAAAACAAATATTATTTATCTAAACTTGGGTGGGGGGTCCCGGCCTACTCTGGCCCCAACGTAGCTCCACCCTTGAATATACCAATCATTCAATCATGCATGATTAAACTTTTTTTTCCTCTAAGAAAAAAGAAAAGGGCATCATTATATATATAGATCCTATCAAGTGCGAAATTTTGCATTGAAACTTTGGTGTGAAGTTTCATTTTATGCAAAATTGACAAAACAATTTGAAGATTGAAATCATTGATCATTTAGATACCCATACAATGATCATGATACAAAATTTTAGCTCAATCAAAATTGTTTTGACCATTTGATTGTCACATTATTTAATAATGTACACAGATTCTCTGTTTTAACACAAAACTTGAATGTGGTGATCAAATAGTCAAAAGATTTCCGATTGAGCTCAAATTTTGCAAGCATGATCCTTGCATGGGTATCTAAAAGATGAGTAGTTTTAATTTTTGAATTATTTTATCGATTTTGCGTAAAATTGAACTTTAAACCGAAGTTTCAATACGAAGCTTTGCACTTGATAGGAACTGTGTATATATTAAAGCAATACTATATCACGCACTGTTAAATTAAACCCTAATGAAATAACTTTCATTTTGAAATCATCGACGATAACGACTCTTTTTGTTGTCAGGTACAGATATGCACCTACCAAACTTAATATAGACTCAAATCTGACCCACCTACTTTTCAAATGAAATTTGTAATATTTTATAATTTTATATCTAATTTTTTAATATATATACATATATATTATATTTTATATAGAATGGCGAACATTCGTAATCTATTTTACATAATTATGTTTTTTTCCTATAAACGGGTTGGATTTGGATATTAAATATTTGAAAGTTTCGGATCAGGTTAAAACTTCAACTAAATTTTTTGGATTCAAGATTGAATTCGATCAATCTGATTAATTTCGATCGAATTCAGATTTAAGTATCCATAAACCGGCCCAACCCGACCAAACCCAACGATGTCATCCATATTTATATGTTGAGGGGGTTGTCTAGGTAGTGGGGACAAATCTGAAAAGTACATTTTTCTTTTTTCTTTTTTCTTTTTAATTATATCATTAGTTTTTCACGTTTTGGATCAATTTAAATATGTATTTAATTATGTATGTGGTATTATGGTAATACACGGAGATCAAGTAAGACGTCCTTAACATAAAAATGTTGCGGATTTGATTATTTCCACCAAACTCACTGTATGGATTCTGACTTTTGGCCGGCATTCCGGTCACCAAATCCATCTCCACCGTTCCGATTATATATATATGTATGTGTGTGTATAGATCAATCCTGTAAAATTTTATCTAATTTGATGATCAGTTGGGTCCTTAAAATTGTGATTTACCACTTATCACAAGAACGATTCCAGATTTTCTAATTTCTGCCCGTTCGTGTAAATCACGATTTTGAGGACCTTTGCATCCAAGAAAACCCACACACACACACACACAGAATACTGATTATAGCCGACGACACAATGTCGTCGGCCTGTTACACAAAGTTCTCGGCTATAGTTAACCCTAACGAGAATTTGTCGGTTTCACCTGTGTCGGGAGAATGTCGTCGGTGAAACTAAAGCCGACAAATTTGAGTGGCAGTCGTTGGCTTTAGTTAGGACTATACCCAATGAATAAATAATCATCGGCTATAGTTTAAACTTTTGCTGATGATAATGTCGTCAATCAAACCTTCCGCGGTGGTCAAAAAGTTGACTAGAATAAGACTATGGCCGACGAAATGTGAAAGCATGTCCTCGGCTATAGTATACGAATATCGTCGGCAATAGTTTAGAATTCGTCAGCGATAGTATGCAAAATGTCAGTTTCAGTGAGCACTTTAGCCGACGAGTTGGTCTAATATCGTCGACTATAGTTGGTGATTTATGGGAAAAAAATTGCTTATACTGGATTTATATTCCCAGAACCTACAATTTTGCACAATTTTATTTACACAATACCCAACAACACATATTGTCCAACAAACACATCCATACCAACAAACACATATTCACCCACATTACACCTATACTAACGGTTATCCAAATCTATGTCATTGATAGCAGAGGCGTGACTACCATGATCTTGCGGATCCTCCTGCGGCTGTGGAGCATGAAAAAGGTGCGGAGGTGGGGTCAAGACTAGGATTCTAGAAGCCTGAAGTTATGCAGTCCAATCCTGAAACCAGGAAGTCATAGATGGGTTCTCAGTTAATCTCGCATGTTCCGACTCCTCCATCTATCTCCGAGTCTCTTCCATCTCCCTCACCTGCCTCTGAAACTAATCCTGTAGCTGAGAAGCCTTGGAAATTTCTGACATGCGTGAGAAATCGGGAGTGTTCTTCAAGATCTCGTCACCCTTCTGTCCTAGACCCCTGTAGTAGTAGGTGTTCCCTCATGGTGGAAAAGCGTTAGCCATGATCCTCGCCCCTACAATTGGGTCAGATTGATCAATCTGAGAGATGGCCTGGGGGAGATCCTTATCCTGGGTCTCAGGCCATCGCTCTCTTACGATCTCAGTCAACACCTCCGGAATCATCTCCTACACTCTCACCTAATTGACAAAGAAAATAAAATAACAGATTAGTAAACATACATTAAAAAAAGTTAGAAAAAATACATATATAAGCAAATATGTTAATTAAGTTGTAAGAGTATAAGATTTACAATATCTTCGGAGGACTGAGGATACGCTTTCTCTAACGTATACACCAATGAGGAGACTTCAAGGTGTTAGGCGGCCTTCTCAATCCAACCCGTAAAGGATCTAGAACTGGCATGATGGTTCTTCATATTTTTTTTCCCGGTTCGCCGTGTTTATTGCAAAAATGGCCTTGTAGGATAAACATATATCAAAAAAATATTATGAAACTATTTTTGCCGAATACGATACAACACAAATATGATGTTGCATGCCTTCAATTTTGGGGTGTTGAAGTGGGCAACAAGCTAGTGCTACTTATACTCTCTATACCTGAACTCGCTAGGGGTACCCCCACGGAGGTTGCCGTGGTTCTTCCAATAATTTTTTAGCTCATTTTTTCACTCTTTGTACCTAAATTAATACAACACAAATGTTAGAAATTAATAATACATGATCAACAAAATATAACTCGATTTATAAAATATAACTTGGATCTCATCACCTTTTTCCTTGCACGTTATTTTCCCACGTGCTTTTGAGCTCCCTCTGGCACAATAAACCACACTTGCAATGTATATATTGAAAGGACCCAACCCCGATTTAGCTTCCTAAATCGGAATCAAACCCCTTCGAAAACACGAACCAACAAAAACTTTTCGAAATTTGGGCAGAGTTTCGTTACTAGCGTGGAATTACCATTACTTGCACGCGGAAAATACACTTCATCCTATGCCACAAAAAGCAAACCGTGGGCACCAATCCCATCCGGATTTCTCAATATATCAACAGTAAAGTAAAACAATAAACATATATATACTTTACTGAAATCCGGTATAAAATCGTATAACATATACCACAGAAAGCTCAGAGCGACATCTAACACATAATCGTATACGCATACCACAGTAGGTAGAACAATAAACCTCCTGGATGAAACAAGATTGCTCGAGCACTATGCCTCCGACCACGACGTGTGACACCACAGCCTCAACTGCAAACTGGGCACGGAAACCGAAAAGCCCAGGGGAAAGACAATAAACACGTTAGAGTGAGTGGACGAAAATAAATGTCTTTCACCAGTTGATATATATGTTTAAAATAACATATGCGAATCCAGGTAAATAAAAACAATAAGTACACGAGGTAAAACCATAATCCTCCAGCGTACTGAGCATGCAAGTAAAAATCCCACGGGGTCACTCGTGGACACCTCCGTGCTAGTACAGTCCGAATCACGGGATCCCGGACCCACACGTGATTCTAAGCCAGAAAGACCTCGGTTCCGGGGATACGCCCCTCGCCGGTCAGGTCGGGGTAACGCCCCGCCTGGGATGCCTACCATCGGGGATCAGCCGAGAGGCTAGTGTATCGAAACAACAACGTAATCAAGACTGTACTCTGTGTAAACCAAATCATAAACAGTTTGATGCAAATGCATGAAACAATATATAAGTGTATGCATATTCGTATACGTATATCCGTGTAAGTATAATCGTATAATCGTAAAACACATGCTCATGTAATCCAAAATCTCATACGCATGCTCAAGTTCGTAAATCATATAAAAAACTCGCAAGAATTCCGTGAAAAGAAATTGTCCACTCACAGACTGGCGTAACGCGTATCGCGTTAACCCGTGATCCGGCGGAATGTCCCTCGCCAAACGAACGATCACGAAACCCCTGAATATTCACAAGGTCCATTATTCAAAGTTATAATCCAACAATACAATACAAATCACGAGAAACCACCGTTCTCGGAAACACGAAATTCAATGTCGACGAATCGTCGAAAATCCGTATATGTACCCCACAATACCTCGCTTTACGTTCGCACGCTCAACTCGAAAAACGAACCTCCCCACTGCGATCGGAGCGCGATTACGAGTCAAATGACATGCAACTTGTCGAAAGTCCAAAAAGTCAAACTTTGACCGTTGACCACCGTCCACAGCGGCGCCGCCGCCGATCGAAGAATTTCACGGCGGAGCAACCCCTAATTCACTTAAAATCGTCCACTGAGCAACTTTCATAACTGCAACAAAATCCAATTCAAACTCTAACTCATCCAATTTCATGAAAAACCGAATTGTTCCACAAATTTCAATCCCAAAATTCTCCATGTACACATCGAATTGAATTACCAAACTTACAGGGTAGCATCAAGGGGATGAGAGCTACAAAGCCCAACCAAAAATTCAGCTCGAATCGGTCTAAATTGAGCAACCCGAATCACCAAGTTTCTCTTGCATTTTGGCCGGATTTCTCCCTCTTTCCGGCGAGCCTTGCCGTGAAAGGAGGCCGGAGTCACCCTCAAGGGACCAAGGCGCGTCGAATGGGACCAATAGCAAGCCGTGGGGTGGCCGGAATCCCCACGCCACCATGGAGCACCGCCTTGCCGTCGAACACCTCCTCCCACTCGGTCAAACCGAGTCAACTCACCAAGTCAAGGTAATTAATTCAGCTTTGACTTTCCTAAAGGAGTAAGTCCATTATTTAAAGCTTTCCCAATTTGGAAACTTCATGTTTATCCATTTCGACGAACTTTGAACACCCGTAACTTTCTCGTCGTAACTCTGATTCCGATAATTCTTGCGGCCACAAACTCGTCTCGACGTACTCTTCAATAATCACCCGAAGTCAAACACATCGACCAATCGGATTAAAAGTCAACCATTCAAAGCAACACACATTAAATCAACTAAACAATCAATAATCGGAAATATTCGCAACTAAATCTTTGTAATTCAAAATCATGCTTCGAAAGTTCTCACAAACTCGAAATTAAATTCTGAACAACTTCCGTGAAGGAACCGAAACCAAATTCTCGACCGGTAATTTAGTCGTGAACAAACCTGCTATTTAAATCCGTTTCCGTCGAAACTTCAAATATTCATAACTAATTCCTCGGTCGTCCAAATAACAATCCGGAACCACTCACGAACTCGTAATCACATGTACAACGACTCTCGAGAAGAGACTCAGCTCCAATTCTCGGCCAATAATTTAGTTGTTAAGAAAGCTGACGGTTTCTACACTGTCGTAACCCTGCAACTATGCGACTTAACTGTTGATTATGTTCCGGGTCGTCACATATATAAATGGTAATATTTGTATCTTTATTCAGACTAAATTAATAAGGGTAGATATACATAATGAATATATAATTAACTCGTCGTCATAGCATTATTCACTGAATCCTTCACACACTGGCACGGGGGACTAATCTGCCTGATTAGTGCATAAATATGCACCTATATGCTATTTATTTATGCTCATATACTTATTATTTTGTTAAAAACTCAGTAATATTAGTTTATTATATGGTTTATAGGTATTTTGGAGTGGATGAGAAGAAAGGAAGAAAAAGAGGGATTAAAAGCTTAAATTGGAAACCTACCTGTGCTGATCAGTCAACTTCGACAGATACCTGAGAACAGATCGGGAAGAACCAGATGGTGATCTACATATCCATAAAAAGCTCCAGATGTCTAGTTTCCAGAACATCTTCCAGGTCGTGATTTGGATGTTTCTAGAAGAAGTTATGGTTGTATTAGTACCAAGAGGTCAATCTACTCCGAAATCCAACTTTTGACGAAAATTCATGTTTTGAGGTCCAAATCTCATTGAGAAGCCCATGGAGGAATTTGAGCTCGAAATTCCCATTTAATATGGATGTGTTTGGTGATAAGAAGTCATAAAAGTCGAGAGCCAATAAAGGAAAAGAGATGATTACTTTTCTTCCAAGAGTCTCAAACCTACAAGGAAGAGGATTCAAGAAGATATAAGCCTTATTACACATAAAAATCATATTCTTCTTCTCTCTTATTTCTTCCTTCTATTTCTCACATCTCTCTTCTCTCTTCTTTCTCTGTTCTCTTCTATTCTTCTCCATCTTTGTAATAGGTTTGTTTAGTTTTCTTTAGTTAGGGGCTGATTAAAGCCCTAAACATGTTTCAATTTTTAACCCATTTTGATTGCATAATTTTGGATGAGAATTTCTTCACTATTAAATCATTGATGATTTCTATTATATGTTTCTTTAGTTACAAATTTAGATATATGTGGTAGGATCTATTGTCTTGAATGTGTACATAACCATCTTATCATTGCATATTCTGTAGAGATAAACGCAACATCATTTGTTGTGTGAAGTTATTCCTAGGTGATGCAAGAGCACCCATCATAGTAGCTCTAGAAGCCTTGTTGTTTCTCAGATACTCTATGGATTGTAATGACTTATGTTAGGTAGATTTGGATCCATCATAGTACTATATCTCCTAGTTTAAGATCACATTAAGTCAAGTAATCAATCCGGATAACATGTCAAGTAAGATAGTATAATATGCATGTGACTTAATCATAACTCATGCATGGGAAATATTTATTCATTTTTGTGTGATTTGAGTTTGGGGTAGATTGAGACTATTTAGGGTGGAGAAAAATGTCTAACACTTTAATCCATTTGATTTCCTACAACTTTAATTTCCTGTTTTGTTTCATATTTCGTGTTTGTGAATTTAATTCGTCCACCAAATAATCTTATAATCATCTGTACATTTATGTAATAGTCCGGAACTGTGTCTATTTTGTTTATTTGTTTTCTTGTGATTTTAAGTTGAGCCTAGGTATTTTAATATATTAATTCTTCATCTGTAGGTCGAGACTGCTAGATTTCTGGTATTAGTGTATAGAGTCGTTTAAACCATTTAGTTTCATCAGTCCTTTGCGGGAATGACCCCTACTTCTATTGCATATTTTTAGCATACTTGGATAGTTAGTAGGGACTATCTTTGATAGGTGGTTTTGTACCTATCAAATTTTGGCACCGTGTCGCCAAGGATTGATTAACTCTAATTGCTTTAACTTGTATCTTGTATTATACCTTTGTACATTATGTATTCTAACTTTATGGTGTGTTTCATATATTCTATGGCAGGACACTCAAGTGAGGAATGTGCATATATGCAATATCAAAGTTATTCCACCATGCAGAGTAACTACTACCCATCTTCTTACACTCAAACTTGCGATTATCACTCTAGCTATGGCTATGCACATCAAGGATATCAACAGGAAGAAGTTAACGTTTTCGAAGAAATCTTGTCTCACCTTGAACGGTTGTTGAATGATCAGATCACTATGGATTCCAGACTTGAAAGGCTGAAAACTTCTGTGCAAAGGTTGATGGATGATATGGCCAAGCACGCATATGTTGAGCAAGAGGATATAGCACAAGAGGTAAATGAGGATTTGACTTTTTCTCAATATTATGACTTACTTCTTTATATGGATGAGCCATTAGCAGAAGAGGAACCCAATAATCAACAGAGTGACACTGAGCTTTATGACAAAGAGTTAAATGTGCCGAATGTGACTATTGTGCCTCAAGAAGAGGAAGAGTGTGATAGTGAGGAGGTGAAAATTGTCTTTGAAGAGGAATATCATCATGAGGAATATCTCTAATATGAATGGGGTGATGATACTTCGAAGAAAGTGCTCGGATTAAGTAAGCCAGAATTTGCATAACAAAAGCTAATCGAGCAAGAATTAGATGAGCTCATAGCTCTTCTCGAGTATAAGTATGTGAAGTTAACTGCTGAGGCTGAAATTGCAATGGAAGAAGGGAATTGTGACAGCCCGAACCGAAAATGGAATGTTTATCGACTGGATTTGCGAGTTTCGCAATTATTCGCGATTTTGTCGTAATTGGTTAATTTGGCGGCCTCGTTAATGACTAAATTATCGGGCTAGAATTTGATTTGAGATCCTTCATGAAAGTTGTAGAGAATTCAATTTCGAACTCGTGGGAATTGCCGGAAGATTATTTCGAGTTACGAGGAATAAGTTATGAATATTTTTGGCCGTTGGATTTAGTCGTATTTATCAATTTGGTTTCGATACGTGTACGGTATAAATACGGGGAGAATACATGACGATTTTGGAAACTTTCTATTTTGGGAAATTTGGCCCGTTGACCAGTTTGACCCGTGGGTCGAAATGACCCATTTCAGGCCGAGATTTCATCGCCATCGTTGGGCCTTTTTACAGTGTCTTTTGGCCATGGTGTCTTCATGAAAGTTGTTGGGCTTGAGCTCCTCTTTCTTTTGATAGGTCATTCGTTCAATTTGGTTGCCGGATGAAGAAGTTATGACTTGTCAAAGTTTGGGAATTTTGGTGGTATTCCAGCGAGTTTTGGCGACGTTGGTGGCGGCGTAGGCGGCCAAGATGGAGGTCGAATTGTTAGGGGTTTTGTTAGCCTTGGAGAGAGGAAGCTTTTAGAAATGGTTTCAAGCCTTGCTGTGGCCGGATGAGGGAGATTGGAGGTGAAGAAATTTCGACGAGGGTTTGTATCTTTGAGGTGAGTTTTGGACCTTTTCTGGTCAAAATTGGCTTTAACTTTGAACTAGAAAATTATTGGAAATGTCAAGATCTTCAATTCCATGTGTAGGTAGAACTTTTCTGGGCTGATGGCATTTTCCGGCGGCGGTGGCAGCAGCGACGATTTTCCGGCCGAGGTGTTTTTCGACAAATTTTATGTCGTTTTGCTCAGAATCGCGCACCGATCGCAGTGGTGAGGTTTATATTTTGAATTGAGCATCGAAAATTATAGCGAGGTTTTATGCTGTGTTTATTGGATTTTTTACGATTTCGTCGATATTGAGTTATACGTTTCCGAGAATGGTTGGTTCTCGAGATGTGGTTCAAGGTTTTGAATTATGATTTTGAGCAGTGGAATTTATGATTATTCAGGAGATCGTGATCGTTCATTTGGCGAGGAATTTTCCGCTGGATCACTGGATTAACGCGTATTGCGTTATGCTCATCTGTGAGTGGATCTTTTATTTACACTGTCGTAGCGAGTTCTTGATTTCTGTATTTATTTACGATACGATGTTGAGATTATTTAATTTTTTTGGAGGTATTGTTTTATGTTTTATATGATGATGACATTTATTTAGCATCGATGCATTGGCTACTCAACTGATCACCGGTAGTCCAGATCCAGGGTTGAGAGATTCCCCTGATGTGCCCACTAGGCTTGAGAGATTCGCCTAGTCTATCACAGTCAGACTTGAGAGATTCGCCTGACCGTCGGGCTTGAGAGATTTGCCTGACACCTCCATTCATTTTCTGAACTCGCTTTGCTTTATTTTATGATATATGTTTAGTGAAAGGCATTCGATTATTTTCGTCCACTCACTCTAACAATTTTATTTGCCTTTCCCCTGAGCTTTTTGGTTTCCGTGCCCAGTTTGCAGTTCGGATTCTGGTGTCGCATGTTGTAGTCGGAGGTTTAGTATTCGAGCTATTTTGCTTATCCATTAGGTTTCTTGTTTTTCCTACTGTGGTATATTTATGTATTTATACACTAGAGGTCGCTCTGATTATTCTACGGTTATACTTTCATATGATTTTTCCCCGGATTTCTGTAAAGTACAGTTTTACTTATTACTTTACATTATTGTTATTATATTGAGAAATCTGGATGGGATTGGTGCCGACAGTTTGGCTTCTCTGGCATAGGATGAAGTGTGTTTTCGGGTGCAGGTTAATGGCAATTCCACGTTATAGCGAAACTCTGCCGAAATTTTCATAGTTTTCGAAAGTTCGTATTTTCAGAAGGGGTTTGATTCCGGTTTAGGAAACTAAATCGGGGTTGGGTCCTTTCAGCGTGGTATCAGAGCATTAGGTTTTAGGTTCTGTAGACTTCTGTAGTCGTGTTTACTAAGGATATTTGAGAATGTACAACATGTCTAGAGCGATGACCCGACCGGCCGGCGGATACTAATCAATGCTCTGGGTGTTGTATGCTTTCAAATGTTGGAAGTTCCATGATTACGTTCTGTTTTTTGTGAATAATGTCTTATTCATTAGGATGCCTCATTGACATGCTTTCCGTGTCAGTATGGTTGTGGATCCTATTGAGGATCAGTCGACGCGCGACTTGACCATATGAGTTGTGGGTTTGGATAAGCATTTTGGATTCAGATATATGTGTGGCATGGTTTGCCTGATTGTGCGTGTATGAGTGCATACATGATGCTTCAGAGTGGAGAATTATGGTAATTTATGGTTTACTTGAGTTAGATCATTGTATTTGGTGGGTTGGTACTGTGAGTTCCTGTTGTGACTCCATGACCTACATTCAGAGTATTGTTTATACGGTAATGGTTCAATCAGGCTACCTAACAACGGAAATATAGAGTGTTTACCAACCTGAGGCAGGGATGAGGTTTCAGAGTATTGTTCACATGTTTGTCCCAGTTTGCGCGTGTTATGTGGTTTCAGAGGAAGTAATGCACGAGGTTTGAGATGAGTTTGAACCTGGGCATCAAAGGGATTTTTACTGTTATGCCTCTAGATAATCGTGAGGAGTTTGATGTGCTGCACTCAGAGGCAAGGACATTGAGAAGGAAAGGCATACGCAGTTTCAGACATGTCAGTTAGAGGAAGGTGAACTTAGTCGAGATGGTTTGATGAGGTTGAGTTCTGGCACCTCGGGATCAGTATCTTCATCAAGCTGTGGCCTTTTCGATTATGTTGAAGGTCATCTGAACAAGGCATAAGGTCCGTTTGGTGGAAAAGGAGATCACAGAGTAGTAGACTTGTTCCTGTGGCATGAGTCAGGGTGATCGTTGGTGATCCTTCCACACAGTATGCGTCACTGTGATTTGTGTCCGAGGGGCACTCTCAGTTGCTATTTTGGTGGCCAGGAGGGTCACGTTATGAGGGAACGCCCTCAGTCAGCTGTTTTAGTAGTTCGGCAGCTCAGAGTTCAAGAGGAGGTCATGATGCCATTTCTGGAGTTTGACCAACGCAGCCTTCTAGACGAGTCAATCAGCAAAGTCGCAATCAATGTGGACGGTTAGTTGGGCATGCCTGAGTTCGTTCCACGACCCTATGTGAGGACAGAGTTTCTCTGAGGTTACCGTTGTTTGACATCCATGGTTATTATGCCTGCATCTCCACTTCCGGGGTTATGGAGAGTGTTGTATCCATCCGGAGAGGTTGTGAGATCTTTGTTGGAGGTTATGGGTTAGCCACAGATCTGTTATTGCTAGATATCGTCGATTTTGATGTGATTTTGGGTATGGACTTCTTGACGACACATTGGGCTATGTTCGATTGTCACAAGAAGGAGGTTGTGTTTCGACGACCAGGGTTCCCAGAGATACTGTTTCGCGGTGAGAAGAATACTTTATTACCATGTGTGATTTCAGCGATGAAGGCCGAGCGGATGATGAAAAAGGGTTGTGTAGCATACTTAGCTCATGTTGTGATACTACGGCTGTTGTGCCAGACATTGGTGATATTGAGGTGCTTCCTGAGTTTCCAGATGTGTTTCCGGAGGAGTTACCGGGTATTCCTCCAGTGCGGGAAATCGATTTCACCATTGAGCTTTTATCTGGCACTGGACCCATATCACAGGCACCTTATCGTATGGCGCCAACGGAGTTGAATGAGCTGTAGATTCAACTTCAGCAGTTACTGGAGAAGGTTTCATACGACCCAGTGTATCACCGTGGGGTGCTCCAGTGCTATTTGTGCGGATGAAGGATGGTTTAACGAAGTTGTGCATCGACTACCGGATGCTGAATCAGGCTTCAGGGAAGAGCAAGTATCCTCCACTTCGGATTGACGACTTGTTTGATCAGCTTATGGGAGTTTTAGTCTTTTTGAAGATTGATCTCAAGTCCAGATACTATCAGTTGAGGATCAGAGAGTCAGATGTGGCCAAGACAGCTTTCAGATCACGGTACGGGCATTACGAGTTCTTGTTTATGCCGTTTGGGTTGACCAATTCCCCCACAGCTTTTATGGACTTGATGAATCGGGTGTTCAGACGGTTTCTAGACAAGTTTGTGATCGTGTTCATCGACAACATTCTGATTTACTCCA
This sequence comes from Geum urbanum, assembly GCA_946800695.1. Taxonomy (NCBI): domain Eukaryota; kingdom Viridiplantae; phylum Streptophyta; class Magnoliopsida; order Rosales; family Rosaceae; genus Geum; species Geum urbanum. The sequence continues at coordinate 50,023,263 of OX327011.1, forward strand.
GGAGTGTGGGCCAGCACAAGAAGAATTTGCGAGTTGTTTTGCGGACTTTGCGAGATAATCAGTTGTTTGCGAAGTTCAGCAAGTGTGAGTTTTGGTTGGTTAGAGTGAACTTTTTGGGGCACGTGATATCAGCTGAGGGAGTCAGTGTGGATCCTGACAAGATTGAAGCCGTGTTGAATTGGAGTAGACCTACCATCGTACCAGAGATCAAGAATTTCTTGGGTTGGGCAGGTTACTATCGGCGCTCTGTGCAGGATTTTTTCTCGGATTGCCACTCCACTTTCCTGATTGACGAAGAAATGCGTCAAGTTCGAGTGGTCCGATACATGTGAGGAATGTTACTTCTGAAGGAAAGATTGACCATTGCACCGGTTTTGACTTTACCTAACGACTGTGGCAAGTTTGTGGTTTACAGCGATGCATCGAGATTGGGACGTGGTTGTGTTTCGATGCAGCATGGCTGAGTAGTGGCTTATGGTTCCAGACATTGGAAACTTTATGAAGTTACGTATTCTATGTATGATTTGGGAAGTTGCTGTCTTTATGTTAGCATTGAAGAGTTCGAGACACTACTTCTATGGCGTGCAGCGCAGTGTAGGATGTACACTGATCACTTGAGTTTCATCTACTTGCATATTCATCCAGATTTGAGCTTGAGGCAACGTAGATGGATGGGGTCGATTGACGACTATGGCTGCACATTTGAGTTTATCCGAGAGAGGCTAATGTCGTTGCTGATGCATTCAATCAGAAATCGGGAGCTTCATTGTTTCATGTGTGTGTGGCCCGAGTTTTCCATGTTAGCCGAGTTGCGGGCTACGAGAGCTGAGTTTGAGTGAGACGATGTTGGAGCCTTGTTGGCTAGTTTCCAGGTTCGACCAGTATTGGTTGATCAGGTTTGGGAAGCTCAGGATACAGATTCCTATCTGTTGAACAAGAAGACCATGATTCGAAATGGTGTACCAACAGAGTTTCGGTTGAGTGATGATGGTACGTTATTATTCAGAGGCAGAAGCATGCGGGAAAGTTACAGCCATTGGAGATTTCCGATTAGAAGTTGAAGCCTGTCACTGTGGATTTTGTGTATCAGTTATCGTGTACTTCGGATAGTGATACCAGTTATCGGGTCATTGTGGACCATTTGATAGAATCCGTTCTTTTTCTTGTACTTCCGGAAAAGATTTTTGTGGGCAGGCTGGCATAGCTGTATTTGGAGGAGATTGTCCATTTTCATGGTGTGTCTGTGTCCCAGATTGCTGATCGAGATAATTAGTTACAACATAATGTTGGCAAGCATTGCAGTGAGCATTGGGGACCAGATTACAGTTTAGTACAGTTTCTTATCCTCAGATTGGTGGGCGATCTTAGAGGATTATTCAGTCTTTCGAGGGCATGTTGTGGTCTTGTGTATTGCAGTTCCGAGGGATTGGGACCAGCAGTTTCATTTGTTCGAGATTGCTTGCAGTACCAGTTTGTAGACTAGTATGACATTGTTTGAAGTCGTTTATGAGAAACAGTGTTGCACTCCATTGTGTTGGATTGAGCTGGCGTTTGACCCTGATTTAGTGGAATGCGCTATTGTAGACCTTCGGATTAGCAGGGACATGTTGATAATTGCTCGAGTCCAACAGTGAAGTTATGTTGATGTGAGTAGGTTGAGTTATGAATTTGCCACGTTATTTTGGTCCGTGTGTGATAATGAGGCAAGTTAGTATAGTGCCGTATAGTTTGGCATTGCCTATAGCTTTGGCCTTTGTGTATGTTGTATTCCATGTGGCGGAACTACATTTCAGATTTATTGTATGTTTAGTACCCTATCAGTTCCTTATACATGAAGACTTGGCATTTGTGGAGGAGCCATATCAGATTCTAGATTTGAGAGTACAGGGATTACAGCACAGAAATATTTCTTACGTGAAAATCTGTTGGCAGAGTCATTCAGTTGAAATTGCCACTTGGGAGTTGAACTGTATGCAGAGGCAGTGTCCCTACTTTTCAGTTGGCAGACTTGAAAGTTTCGAGGTCGAAATTTTTGTAGAGGGGGTAGATTTGTGACAACCCGAACCGAAAATGGAATGTTTATCGACTGGATTTGTGTGTTTCGTGATTTTGTCGTAATTGGTTAATATGGCGGCCTCGTTAACGACTAAATTATCGGGCTGTAATTTGATTTGAGATCCTTCATGAAAGTTGTAGAGAATTTAATTTCGAGTTATGAGAAATAAGTTATGAATATTTTCGGCCGTTGGATTTAGTCGTATTTATCCATTTGGTTTCAATACGTGTATGGTATAAATACGGAGAAAATATGTGACGATTTTGGAAACTTTCCATTTTGGGAAATCTGGCCCGTTGACCAGTTTGACCCGTGGGTCGAAATGACCCATTTCGGGCCGAGATTTTATCGCCGTCGTTGGGCCTTTTTACCACATCTTTTGGCCGTGGTGTCTTCATAAAAGTTGTTGGGCTCGAGTTCCTCTTTCTTTTGATAGGTCATTCGTTCAATTTGGTTTCCGGGTGAAGAAGTTATGGCTTGTCAAAGTTTGGGAATTTTGGTGGTATTCCGGCGAGTTTTGGCGACGTTGGTGGAGGCGGAGGCGGCCGAGATGGAGGTCGACTTGTTAGGGGTTTTGTTAGCCTTGGAGAGAGGAAGTTTTTAGAAGTGGTTTCAAGCCTTGCCGTGGTCGGAGGAGGGAGATCGGAGGTGAAGAAATTCCGGCGAGGGTTTGTGTATTTGAGGTGAGTTTTGGACCTTTTCCGGTCAAAATTGGCCTTAACTTTGAACTAGAAAATTGTTGGAAATGTCGAGATCTTCAAATCCATGTGTAGTTCAAATTTTTCTGGGCCGATGGCATTTTCCGGCAGCGGGGGTGGCGGCAATTTTCCGGCCTAGGTGTTTTTCGACAAATTTTATGTCGTTTTGCTCGGAATCGCGCACCTATAGTTGTGGTGAGGTTTATATTTTGAATTGAGCATCGGAAATTATAGCGAGGTTTTATGGTGTGGTTATTGTATTTTTGACGACTTCGTCGATATGGAGTTATATGTTTCCGATATGTGGTTCACGATTTTGAATTATGATTTTGAGCAGTGGAATTTATGATTATTCAAGGGATCGTGATTGTTCATTTGGCGAGGAATTTTCCTCCAGATCACTGGATTAATGCGTATTGCGTTATGCTCATCTGTGAGTAGACCTTTTATTTACACTGTCGTAGCGAGTTCTTGATTTCCGTATTTATTTACGATACGATGTTGAGATTATTTATTATTTTTAGAGGTATTGTTTTATGTTTTATATGGTGATGGCATTTATTTAGCATCGATGCATTGACTACTCGGATGATCACCGGTAGTCCAGATCCAGGGTTGAGAGATTCCCCTGATGTGCCCACTAGGCTTGAGAGATTCGCCTAGTCTATCACCGTCGGGCTTGAGAGATTCGCCTGACCGTCGGGCTTGAGAGATTCGCCTGACACCTCCATTCATTTTCTGAACTCGCTTTGCTTTATTTTATGATATATGTTTGGTGAAAGGTATTCGATTATTTTCGTCCACTCACTTTAACGATTTTATTAGTCTTTCCCCTGAGATTTTCGGTTTCCGTGCCCAGTTTGCAGTTGCGGATTCTGGTGTCGCACGTCGCAGTCGGAGGCTTAGTATTCGAGCTACCTTGCTCCTCTAGTAGGTTTCTTGTTTTGCCTACTGTGGTATATTTATGTATTAATACACTAGATGTCGCTCTGATTATTCTACGGTTATACTTTCATATGATTTTTCCCCGGATTTCTGTAAAGTACAGTTTTACTTATTACTTTACATTATTGTTATTATATTGAGAAATCCAGATGGGATTGGTGCCGACATCCTATGCCACAAAAGGTTAATGGCATCAGATGGGATTGGTGCCGACCGTTTGGCTTTTGTGGCATAGGATGAAGTGTGTTTTTGGGTGCAGGTTAATGGCAATTTCACGTTATAGCGAAACTCTGCCAAAAAATTTATGGTTTTCGAAAGTTCGTGTTTTCACAAGGGGTTTGATTCTGGTTTAGGAAACTAAATCGGGGTTGGGTCCTTTCAGGGATGCTTTCTTTGATGATGATACGAGAGACGAATTTCTTGTGGAGGAGTCCATTGAAGTTCCTTTTGTTGAGGAGTTGTTGCCACCATATGAACAACCACCAAAGATTTCAACGCCAAACTCAAGTTACACACTTGTTTCTTGCATCGAAGAAACACTTAAGTTTGAGGATTCACCTGCAGAGCTTTCTTATTCTGTGGAGCATATTGAGATGGTGATACCTGATCACCATATATCAAACAAGGAGATTCTCTATGCCTTGTTTGTTGGGCTGAAGAAGATGAGACTTTGGAAAAAGAGGAAGAAAAGAAGAATGGACATGGAGTCTTGAGTATTGGGGATTCCTAGGGTGCCCAAGTTGCTTGGAATAGCTCATCTAGTATCACTATTAAAGGTCAAGCACTTGATCTAGCAAAGACCACAGCCACCTGATGGTTTTGAAGATATCTGGCTGAAGACGTTAAACTTAGCGCTGCATGGGAGGTAACCCATGTTGATGAGGAAGCGTGGCTATCAAATTTGCTCTCTTATCCCTTCTCCTTTATATTTTTCTATTTCTTCTCATTTGGTATGTTTCTTTATGTTTAGTGTGTTTTGTGATGTGTTATGTGTTTCATTTCATGCTTGTTTCATGTATTGCGTGCTTTAGTTTTATTTTATATTGTGGACAATGTAAATTTTAAGTGTAGGGTGAGGTTTATATCATATTCTTAGCGTCTATATATAAATTTTTCGTTTTTTGGGTGTTCAGTCAGAATTATGTAATATGCTGCGTTGTGTGATTTATTTGAGATAGCTACAGGTCTTGAAAAATTCTGAAATTTTTTGAGAATGTTTATATATTTGTCTAATTTATGTTCATGGAATTTCAGCTCATTCCAATGTGTGATTAATTTTTTATAAATTATGCAAGTAGATATGCGCAGTCAGGAGACTCATTTCGACCCGTCAAAATTTTTATCATAAAATCGAGTTTTTTAGGTTTTTATTCGACCCGTCGAATTTTAGAAAATTTTCAGAGAGTTGGATGGCTTCAATCCGTCGAGAAAATCCTTAAGGAAATCCTCGACCCATCGAGTTTGGGACTTTTTCCGACAACTAGTTTGTCGTGGAAGGATTTCTTCGCCCAATTTTGGTATTTTTGAGTTTTTCTTTGTTTTTCTTGTATTTTTTAGTGTCTTGTGAAAAAAATACAAAAGTAAAAAGTATCAAGAAAATTAACACAAAAAGAGTCTTTTAGTTTATGTTTTAAGGCTTAGGAGCCTTTAACTAGTTCATGATGTGATATATCTTCTGAAATTGTGACTAAGAAGGAAACATGGGACTAAGTGATATGAGTTTCTTTGGTTAATCTTGATATATGATGCATATGTGCTAATGTGTAGTGGATGTAGAAATAAGTTAACATGGTATAAATTTTTTAGCATGCTTAAACATTGTTGAGATTCATTTAACCTGTGAGGAATTAAGCCTATATGTTATATACATGCTTTTATTGTTGAGTGTCAATTGCTTGCCGCAGATTAAGTTAATGGACTATAGAGATTACTAGAACTTGCTCTTGTGCTTTTCAAAAATTATAGTCAATATATGTTCTAATTGAGGAAGTGATAAAGGCACTTATGATCTACCACTATGGCCATATGTAGCCTGTGTCTCATATCTTTATGTACACAAGATGTGCACCCCTTAGTTAACCACTTTGAACTTAAATGATAAACTTTTTGTCATCACCCGCATAACCTTAACCTTGAACCATAGATTAGCTATATCTCTACTTTTGTTCTAAGACTTAATAGAACTTTTTATGAGACATGTACATGAACACCAAGGTGACAGTTTATGAAGGTGATACAAAGAAATAAGTGTGGGGTTGAAGCTAGTACTTAAAAAAACGAATGAAGAAAAGAAACAAGAAAAAAGTACTTTATGTGTCTAGCTTGATACCCAAGTTAACTGTTAATGAAAAGAATGAAGTGAAGGCCCAACAAGTTGAAATTCGGTCACAAAAGTGACACAATAGTGGACAAATTGAATGGGTATAAAGTGCGAGAAAAGTCTCTACATTTGGTGATCTACTAGGTTGTAGAACTTATTATTGAATTCCATATTCTTTTGTTTTATAAATCCATGAGCCTAGCCCTATTACAACTTTTGAAAGACCTTTTGATCTTCAAGATGGCAGCCTTTGATCTGTGCAGATCAGTCACAAGAGTTGAGCATATGGTTCGATCCATTTGGCAAGTAATTGAGTTCAGTGAAAACATTAGACATATCTTGAGTGAAACACTTTTCAGTGTATATCTATGTGAGGTTGGATCTTAACTTGTTTATTGCATGCTGCAGCTCCATCCACCATGATTATATCTTCGTCCTACATATTACATGTGTGTCATGCATTGACATTAACTTTCGAAATTCTATGGTTTGATATTGTGATAAACTTGGTGTAAACCACCTATCAAAGATAGTCTCTACTAACTATCTAAGTATGCTAAAAATATGTCAATGTAGTGCAATAGAAGTAGGGGTCATTCCCACAAAGGACTGATACACTAATACCAGAAATCTGGCAGACTCGACCTAAAGATGAAACATTAATATATTAAAATATCTAGACTCGACTTAAAATTACAAGAAAACACAGAAACAAAATAAACACAGTGTCGGACTACCACATAAATTTATAGATGATTATAAGATGATTTGGTAGGTGAATTAAATTGACAAACATGAAATATAAAATAAAAACAGGAAATTAAAGTTGTAGAAAATCAAATGGATTAAAGCGACACTTCTCTGCACCCTAAATAGTCTCAATCTACCCCAAACTCAAATCACACAAAAATGAATGAATGTTTCCAATGCATGAGCTATGATTAAGTCACATACATATTACACTCTCTTACTTGACATGTTATCCGGATTGATTACCTGGCTTAACGTGATTTTATACTAGGAGATATGGTATTATGATGGGTCCAAATCTACCTAACCTAAGTCATTACGATCCATATAGTGTCTGAGAAATAACAAAGCTTCTAGAACTACTATGATGAGTACTCTTGCATCACATAGGAATAACTTCACACAAGGAATGATGTTGCTTTTATCTCCACAGAATATGCAATGATAAGATGGTCATGTACACATTCAAGACAATAGATCCTACCATATGTATCTAAGTTTGCAACCAAAGAAACATATAATAAAAATTATCAATAATTTAATAATTATCAGCACTTAACACATATTAATTCATATAGTAATATAGCAAATTCATGTCTTGATGTTTGATCAATATTTTCTTTTCACATAAGGTAGATAATTGATCATATAACAACCTCCAAAAGTTTCATTACAAATTTTCATGTATTTTTATTAGTTTCCGTCATTTCCGTTAGAATTTTCACTGGATCGATATTTCCGTCGATATATCCAAATTTTAAAACGTCAATATCCGATATTTTACTCATTTGTGCATAATTGAACTTTGTTTTTTCCTTCAAGGAAATGGCATCTATTTCTACAATACTTCAGTACATTCAATGAACCCTAATGAAACATTTTTCACGTTTACATTACACGACAACGATTGTTTTCGAAACTTATGTTACTTATCCCAATTATTCACGTACATAATTCATAATGCACGGTCCCTAGTATACTTGTGCAGCTGGTTTGGAATAGATCGATCGATATATATTGCACGTTTTGTTTTATACAAGTAAAAAAAAACGAATTGTTCATTGTTAATGTCGACACTTGATGCCATTTCTTGTTAATTTTTTTTCTTCCTCATCTTCTCCTTCTCCTTCATCTCGTGCACTCTCCAATCTCCATGACTCTGTTCGAGCAATCCAGAATCTACGTACACATTCCATTGAATCCACAAAACTTGTAGATGACCGGAATACCACAAGAGTGGTACAAGCTGATTTGCCTTCGACGGAGAATATTAGCTAGCTAATTTAATAAACCCTGAATTAAGATTAATTATCCCAAATTCTACTTGGAGATTGAAAACTTAAATTTTATTCGATTATGAATTCATTATATTAATTTACAAATTACAAAACTAATTGATGAGGGTGATAATTAAAACCAAATATTTAGATCTGAGCTAGACACATGGATATCTAACTATCGAGCTGTGAATTCAGACCACTTCTTACGTACAACATAATCAAATTATGAATCATCGAATGAATTTTTTTTTTCTGAGGCTTTATATCAGAACATATCCACATAAATAAATAATCATCAGCCAAGGATAGGCAAACACAACTACGTACCAGCCAAATGGAGGGAAGAATCCATTATCCATCCAATTATTTTACTGATAAGGACATATAATGATATCTATAGTATTCTAACCTTTACTGCATATGTAGACAAATTTAATCTTCACGTGAATCTGCAATTCTCCATGCAAATGTTAAACGTGCAATATCGATCGATCTATTCCAAACCAGCTGCACATACATAAAAGAGGCCATCGATATTGGTTTAAAACAAAACTACAATAATGATATGAAAACAACAATCTGCATGTTATGAGTGATTCATATTATGGTATCATGGTAATACATAATTCATTATGGAAATTCATATTTAATTATATATATGCTAGCTGCAATGTTATTGGTGATTCAGTGACTACAATATTGGGATAAAAAAAACAATGATCTGCAAATTAATTAAGTGTCGATTTGATCGATAAGTACTTAGTAATTAATTTTGTTTCTTTCTAACTGTAGAGGGAACGTATGTCTATCTTTGTCTGCTAGCTAGGTTAGTGTATAGTGTATACCGTGTATCCACTCAGATCTTAGTTGCATGCCTCATGTTTTTGGCTATAAATAGCAATGGCAGGAATCCATTTTACTCACTCACTCACTCACATACATCATATCATATCATTTGAATTAGAAAATGTCGTTCTATTTGCCGCCCCTCATAGCCTTTGAATCCCGCTATTTCTATAATTACTTAATCTACGATGAGCTCCGGGGCGGGGTCCGGTTCGAAGGAAATAACCTGTTCAGCAAGTTTGCGAGATTCCAAGTGATCCAAGCAACCATAGGAGGCGGATCCGTCCACATAAAATCCCTGCACAACAGAAAGTTTCTCAGACGCAAGTTTGCCGATTCAGGAGACATTGTTCCAGAAGGTGACGAAATGGATGAAACCACATCCAGCGGGACCTGCACATTGTTCAAGCCTGTGCCGGTAGATGACCCTGTTGGGGGTTATTTCAAACTGCTTCATGTCCGCAGTGGACAACATCTCATGTTGACCCCTTTCGGAACAGGAACAAATGTTTGGCGTCCAACTGCCGAGGAAACGGGTGATTCGAGTTATAGAGCTCGTTTTTTCACCAGAGCGATCGATCTAGAATCCATGATCATTCTCCCAAGGCACGTGGCATTCAAAGGCTCAAACGGCAAGTACCTTCGATCACACATGCACAGCGACGGGAGGCGATATCTGGTCTTCGACACAGATGACAGGGGTCACAGAGACTCGTGGTTTGAAGTATTCACTGCTGGTAACGGAAGTATATATGTGGTTCAACGTTCCACTCAGGCGTCGTGGTGGAATGAATATGCCGATAGTTACATTTATTCTGATAGAAGTAACAACGGAGACGTCACTACCGGCCGTGCTTACGTGCCCCAAAAAGTCAACGGAAGCACCATAGGCATTAAGCGACACAATTTATTCGCGGATACTACATTCAATAGTGGCGTGCCACAACATTGTCTCCAACTTAGGTCGCCCAGCCTCACCGCATCATCACGCTTTGGGGTGGAAGAGCTGGTCCTCGAGAGAAGAGTCTACAACGCGGTTTTCGACCTCGCCAATGCCATGATCTACGGCGAGACCCCGCTCGTGATGGCCACTCAAACTGCCAATAACAACAGTGATGAACCCAACACCATGGAGCTCAAGTTCACCTATACGGATACCAAGAGTAGTACGTGGACTTCAGCTAACTCGTGGATGGTGGGCGTCACCGTCAGTGTCGATTTCTCAATTCCATTTATTGGTGGCGGCGGGGTCGAAGCTACCACCGAGTTTTCTGGATCTTATGAATGGGGAGAAACTCTTACGACTGAAACCTCATTGGAGACCACTTACACAACCACTGTGCCCGCACGGACCGCCATAACAGTTGCCCTCGTGGCAACCCAAGGTCGGTGCGACGTTGATTATAGCTTTTATCAGAGGGATAGGCTTTACGATGGGACGACCGCCGTGTTTTACAAGGATGATGGTGTGTATAAGGGGATAAACAATTTCAATTTCCGATATGAGGTATCCTCAAGACCAATAAGAGAGGGGCTGACGAGTGATGAAGATCTGACACGAAAGGTAGAAATAATACCAGTCACCCCCTCGGTTGGTCGATCCGAAGCAGTGTCGTCCACTACTCAGGTGGATGGGCCGGTACTCAAGCCAATAGACGAGGATGGAGCTCGAGTTCTGTTGCTGCCGTTGGAGGTGATTGATAAAGAGATATAGTCATCGGCTGATCGATCGAATCGATCGATGTTTGTGGGTAGCATCCTGATAAACCCTCACGACGTGCACTAGCTATGTTCTGCATGCATGAGCGAGTTCCCTTCTCAAGTTTGTTTAATTTCTGCATTTTCACGTTTTGTGTGCTGTAATAATTGCATGCATGATTTCCCTTCTCAAGTTTGTTTAATTTATGCATTTCACGTTTTTTGTGTTGTAATAATTGTCGTGAATCCTTACGGTCCGATCTTAGCTGGCCAGTATGCTTCTCTACAAGAATCAATACAAACTTGCATGTGTTTCCTTCTTTTCTGGCTGGCTACCTCCTCTGCGAGAGATCTCGATCTCTTTGTCTTAATTTGGTTGCTTAATTGCCCCATATTTCTCTTATTGATCCGGATCTTCTCGTTGGCTACATTCTTTGCTCACTTATCTTTACTTTCAATATAAACTGTTCATTCTCAAATCCAAAATACAAAAAATTTAATCAAATAAAATAAATGCCAATTTTTTATATTGAACACCGGCTGATACCAGAATTTTGATGAGTTGGGTCCGAAGAAACTTCACATAGTTTCTTTTCTTTTGGTTCACATACTTCACAAAATTTCGCAAAGATTCTAAATAAAAAAAAGTCATGACTTCATATATAAGAAAAGAAAAGAAAAAAACTCCCAGAATAACCTGCACCGGACGTACTATATATCTAGAAAAGATAGCTTTAATGATCAATTTAGCAAGAACAACAATGGTAAATTCTCATCGCTCTTCGGTCTTCATTAAGCGAAAGACAGAGAGAATCAGAGAAAGACAGAAAACGTGTGTTTCTATAGATGAGAACAGTAGAGAAGATTACAATTTGCGTTGCTACAAATTAAATGGAAAACTTGAGTGGTTGTACGTCAAAGCTCACACTCGGTCGTTCTTGCTCGTGGAAAATTCTATAACGCCCTTGAATATTAAAAATTTTAGATTTTGAAGCGTTACATCACTTCTGCAGTTTTTATTTTTGAAAAGATAAATTCATCTGACACTTTTAAATTGAGAAATTTTAATGTCCCAAAGTACCAAAGTATCGTAAAACACCCCTTACTTGTCACTACATGGGACCACATATAATCAATCCATACAATCATGCAAATTGTAATTGTTTTTTCACAGTATATGACAAAAATGGCTTGTATAATTTTATCTAGCTATATAAATACAATAGAGAAATGATTATATATCGTAGGCCTATCTCCATCAACATTAAAGAATAAGTCGTAGGCCTTAATACCTATATATGGTGCTTCCGTCGACTTTTTCTGGCACAAAACTAGTGCGGGCAGTGACATCGCTGTAGTGCTTCGATTAGAATAAATAATACCACCACTAAAAGAAAGCGTCCACAACATCTGACCGAAATGCGAAAGCACATATTACCTATATAACAGACATGGGTTTTACTGTACCTAGAATAGTAACTACAGTGTCCAATACGTGTGAGGCACACGTGCGAAGTAAACCCATTCTCTTTCCCAACCCAAACCTAATCGCTCCTGGTCCTCTCTCTGCATTCTCTTTCCTCACACGATTTCTAGAGCTAATCGCTAACCCATATTCGTTTGATCGAAAAGATGGCACATTTCCAGAGAGATTACCCCATTGCACCTCAGACCGACGAGTACAACAACCCAATCCAAGCCACTAACGAGTACAGAAAGCATGTCCATGACGGCGTGACCGGAGCAACCACGGGGCTCAGAACTCACTCAACACGGCAACGTCACCACTCTTCAGCACTCCGGCAGCTCCAGCTCTAGCTCGGTAGGCCTCTTCTCACTCTTGCGATCTCAACTATCAGACCTCCTCTTTCTCTCCAAGAAACTTTGGATCTTTTCAATCGATTTGGGTATATCAGATTTAAATTGATTTGGTTCATTGGTGATTCAAGTGAACTCTTCATTTTATTTTGTCTCGATCTCTCTTGATTTTGTTTTCTCATCGATATCTTGGTCGCTACTCTTTGGGTCTTGATTTATTAAACGGGTACGAGACTATTCTGGGTTTCTTATTTTAATGAATTTAATGGGTACTGGGATATGCGATTTGTGGCTGAATTAGTGATCTATTGTCCAAACTGGGATAGAGCAATTTGGTTGTGGTGATGATGATTAAGATGATGGACATGATACATGTATGCAGATGATCATTCTAAGAGAGAAATTATACAATCTTAAAGGAAATCTGGGTTTGTATATATCCATGTGCACTTGAGGAGACAAAACAAAAGCCTGGAAAATACATGGTTTTTATATAATATACATAGAGTACGAAGCCAAATTGTAGACGCAGCAATGTATATGCAGCCAAAGATATGCCTCTACAATGACAAAAAGAAAGAAAGAAAGAGAGAGGGAGAAGTATTATTATTATTATGGTGAGCATAAAGTGTCCAAACAAATGAAACGAAAGGTAAACCAGATGCTGATGTGAGATTGAAACAAGCTCTGACTACTGCAGATAGATAGATGCCGGTTTTTGGTGATTGATTAATTTTGTGATGGAGGAAGTTACGTGGTGTGCTTCTTTCGATGAGGATATTATTTATAAGAGTTGTTTCAGATTTGAGCTTATTATCCTCTCCCACATAGTTTGAGCGGCTTCATCTCATACTGCAGATCGAGAGTTGCTACAAGTAGCTAGCAAGTATGACTTCCTTGAGGAGTTCAGTACTTGGTAAGTATATACTCTACATGTGCAGTTTGGATCACCAACTTTGGTGCTGTATGTTCCACACATCATTCGCGTAGGCAACAATTGTGACATTTTCTCCTCCAATCCATTGTTTCTTCCCATCTGGCCCTGAAATGACTTCTCCGTAGAATTTCACAGGATAAGTCACATCATTTCTTGGAATTTCCCATGGATTTCCCATCTGGATAGAATTGTTACAATAGTCAGTAGATTATTCAGAAATCATAATACCACGATGATCATCCTAACAATGCAAATTAACCATGAACAAACCTCCAGCCAATTTTCAGCAACTTCTTCCTGTCCATCTTTTGTAATGTGCTGCTTAAACAATCCATACTTGTGATATACATATAACATATACACGTTTACACATACACAAAATACACAACACTTCTTATGGTGGCTTTTTTTCCCTTTATGAAACTAAAGAAAGAAACTCATATCATATGCAGAAGAATTTCTTCATAATGAATTTGCTTTTTGATCTTAGCTTTTATGCGGCTTTTTGATCTTAGCTTCTAAGAGTCTTCAAGAGGGAGAAGTTGTGTGTGAATTATCAAAAGTGTAAATGGGGAATTCATACGCTGAAGAATGTCTTCAACTTCTTCGGCGACATAGTTTGCTGCTGAAGCTACTTTACGAAGGGTTCATGCTGCTTAGAAGCCACCATCTCAAGCCTTTCTTGCACTTTGGAGGCTGAGCTCAAACTTGCTCGGAACGATGTACTTACTTTTTCTCAAATATAATTATGTCACCCAACAAAAAAATTATGTTTTACTCTGAATTGTTATTGATTACAGATTGCAAAGCTCCAAGATGATAACAAAGCTTTGGATCACCTTATGAATTCAAAAGAAGCAGCTTTACTTGAGGCTGAGAGGATTGTTTAGGTTGCCTTGGTTAAGGATTTTATGGTGGATGACTTTCAGAATAAAAACCAAGAGTTAATGAAACAGATAAAAAAAATTCAGGTAATTACAAGACCATGCATTTTCGTAGTTGTAAAAGATATATGTATAGTTTGGACAAGTTTAATGATTTTTCTATGCTTCTATATGACAATATATTTAACCTTATTTGCAGCCCCTTTTGTCGACCCGCGCTTTAGCGCGGGATTCACACCTAGTATGATATATCCTTCCGTCACCAACTGTGAATACCTCAAACCACGCATTCACGTCACCCTTGTCATCTCCGCTACATATCATATATCGATTCCCATCGATGTCCTCTGTTCTAAGGTACTTGCATTTGATGCTTTGAGCGCCGCATTGGACTAAATTTGTGTGTATGACTTAGTTGAAGTAGTATGTATGCATGAGAGGTCTTGATTATCAAAATTTGGTATTTAAGCCATATAAAACAAACAAAAATCCATAGGGTGTGGAGGTCCTTAATTGAAAAGAATTGTGTGTGTACATACACACATACATATATATAGTTCCAATTCATAGCAGAGCTTCGCTTTGAAAAAAAAAACTTTTGATTTTCATAATATTCAAAAAGTTGTTCGACGATTGAAACTACTCATCATTTTGATTAATATTAAACGATTATGCTTACAAAAAATCAGCTCAATCGGAGATGATTTGACCAGTTGATTACTACATTAAACTTTTAAGCTAATCGGATAAATTGTATTCATCAAAAGTTGAATGTTATGATGAAATGATCAATCATCCCTAATTGGGCTAATTTTTTGCAAGCAATATCGTACACTATTAATGTAAAGGATGAATGGTTTAAATCGTTGAGCAACTTTGTGAATCTTATGAACATCGACGCTTTGTTCTATATTTTCAAAGCGGAACTCCGCTTTAGATTGAGACTATATATAGATTTATATATTTATACCCGTTAGGTACTTAAGAATTATCATATATATTACCATAGAGTCTTTTTTACCTTAGCTGTTAAAAACATCTTTACCATATAAAATTTTTCTTACATTCAGAGCCCCGTGCGAATAAAAATATTAATACTTATTTATAAGATTGTATGAAAAATTAAGTTAAATATTTATCAATCAATTGTGTTTATTTCTTAACTTTCGTGACATAATTTAACTTTTTTAGTCGACGTAATGATTGTTCAAATTATTCTCTGTTCATGTTAGGAAAATGAAAAGAAAAGGAGAGTATACAGAGTCCATTTCAAATAAGAAAGAAGAAAAGAGAAAAGAATGAAAAAGTGAGTAAGGTGAAAAATAAATTAATGAAAAAGGATTGAGAAAAGTGGGAATCAAACCCCACTTACTCCAAGTGGCCAAACAAAAGACTTTGACAACTCCTGTACACCAACTAGTCTGCATATTGTATCATCTTTAATGTATATATTAGACCGGATTGTCTTGAACGCAGATCTCCGCACCGAGCCAATTTGTGTGAATTTGACATTTTGGCTAATAATTTGGTCACCAAATCATGCCTTTACTGTTCAGTTTATAAATATGTGTATAAATTAATTATATAAAATTTTATCTAATTTAATGATCATTTAGGTCCTCAAAATCATGATTTACATGAACGGACATAAATCAATAAAATCGGAACTGTTTGTGTTATAAGTGATAAATCACAATTTTAAGGATCTAAATGATCAACGAATTAGATAAAATTTTATAGGGTTATCTATATACATATATCTATAATTTGAAAGGTGGAGATGAGATTTAGTGACCAGAACGCCGACCAAAACTCGAAATTCACAAGGATTGCTCCGTACAGACCTCCACGTCCAAGAACCCCTGTATATTAGACATCTTTGAACTTTTGAGACCCCAAACATTAAAGGCCGCATGTGGTTGCACTGTTGGCACACATCAAGGGTTGACACTGTCACTTATGTTATATTCAACTAAGGCATTCACTTTGAGTTCAACCGAAAAACGTTTGACCATTTGATTCACCATTTATATATCATCAATAATTATTTGACGCTCATTTGTTTGTAATATTTCATCATTTTGGATGATCTAACAATTACAAAGTTGGCTGAAATTTTGTAGACTACTCTCAAAGAAGATATTTATAACATCAACATTATAATTGTTGAAATTAAATGTGAGATAATTAAAAATAATCATATCCGCAACATTTTTATATTAAGGACGTCTTATCATAATACCACTTACATAACTACATACATATTTAAATTGATCCAAAACGTGCCAAATGATACGGACACATAATATAATATCCATACTTGTCAAAAATTATTGTTTAAAAATAAACTAATGATATAATTAAAAACTAAAAATAAAGAAGAAAAAAGTACTTTACATCTTTGTTCCCACTACCTAGACAATCCCTTGGACATAGAAATATGGATGGCAACGTTGGGTTAGGTTGGGCCGGCCAGTTTATGAATACTTTGAAATTAACCCGATTGATCGAACTTGATCCTGAATCAGAAAAAATTAGTTGGATTTTTAACCTAATTCGAAACTTTCAAATACTTAATATCCAAATTTGATCAGTTTACAGGAAAAAAATAAAATTATGTAAAATAGATTACGAATGTTTTCCATTCTATATAAAACATAATAATATATGTATATATATTAAAAATTTAGATTTAAAATTATAAAATATAACAAATTTTATTTAAAAAGTAGGCGGGTCAGATTTAAGTCCAGTTTAAGTTCGATAGATGCATATTTGTACCTGGCAACAAAAAGAGTCGTTATCGTCAGTGATTTCAACGTGAAAGTTATTTGATTAGGGTTAATTTAACAGTGTGTGATATAGTATTGTTTTAATATATATACAGTTTCTATCAAGTGCGAAGCTTCGTACTGAACTTCGGTTTAAAGTTCAATTTTACGCAAAATTGACAAAACAATTCAAAAATTGAAACTACTCATCTTTTAGATACCCATGCAAAGATCATGCTTGCGAAATTTGAGCTTAATTGGAAATGTTTGTCCATTTGATCACCACATTCAAGTTTTGTGCTAAATCGGAGAATTTGTATGCATTGTTAAACAATGCGACGATCAAATGGTCAAACAACTCCGATTGAGTTAAAATTTTGCAAGCATGATCCTTGTATGGGTATCTAAAGGATGAGTAGTTTTAATTTTTAATTTTTTTTGTCAATTTTGCATAAAATGGAACTTCACACTGAAATTTCAATGCAAAATTTCGCGTTTGATATGATCTATGTATATAATGATGCCCTTTTCTATTTTCTTAGAGGAAAAAACAAGTTTTAATCATGCATAATTGAATGATTGGTATATTCAAGGCCGGAGCTACTTTTGGCCAAAGTTGGCCAGGTCCCCCTAAGTTTAGATAAATAACGTTTGTTTTCTTATAAATGCATGGGTTTCATGGTAGTTTGGTGGTAATCATGCATAGTAGTATCCAAGGTGTTATGGGTTCGTTGGGTCTTCGGAAACCTCGTTTTATTTTTGATTATTTTATCTTTCTTTCAATGTAGTGCTACTTTTGTGGTATATGCAGGTTTTTTTTAGTATTGTGAAAGTGATTTTACAAATAACTATGATCAAATGATTTTTTCAACTTTTTTTTCCGTCAATTTTGGGCTTTTCTTTTCTGATTTCTTCTTCTTCTTAATTCCCAAAATGATCACCGGCCAAAACTCGAAATCCACCCAGATTTCTCCGTACGGACCTCCGCATCCAAGAAGCTCTGTATATTAGACATCATTGAACTTTTGAGACCCTAAACATTGGAGACCGCGTGTGGTTGCACCGTTGGCACACATCAAGGGTTGATACTATCACTTATGTTATATTCAACTAAGTTATCTACTTTGAGTCCAATCGAAAAACGTTTGATCATTTAATTCATCATTTATATATCGTCAACATTTATCCAACGCTTATTTATTTGTAATATTTCACCATTTTCGATGATCTAATGATTACAAAATTGGCTGAAATTTTGTAGACTACTCTTAAAGAAGATATCTATAACTTCAACATTATAATTGTTAAAATCAAATGTAAGATGATTAAAAATAATCAAATCTGCAATATTATTATATTAAGGACGTCTTACCCGATCTCCATGTGTTACCATAATACCACATACATAATTAAATACATATTTAAATTGATCCAAAACGTGACAAATGATACAGACACATAATATAATATCCATACTTGTCATAGATTATTATTAAAAAACAAACTAATGATATAATTAAAAACTAAAAAGAAAAAAGAAAAAAGTACTTTTCATATTTGTCCCATGCATAAATGTGCAACCACTGCAACGTATCTATGCCTAATTTAACTCGATGTTTAATTTTATTATTATATTTTTGGTATATTTATTCATGTTTATTTATTTTGTAAGTTTTTGAAGAAAATAAAGAAAAATTAATTAATTGGAGCTTTTTTATTACAAGCAGGATTTAATTAATGGTCTAGTTGATGAGTCCATGTGATGAGAGGAAATCAGGCCATTAATCGATGGGTTACCAAAAGAAATCCATATGCAATTTGGATTAGCTAGCACGTGATGACGGGCTATGTTCATTAATTTAGCTTTAAAGGAGTCCATAATCTTGATGTTGATGGAGAGCACGTGGGAATAGCTAGGGGATTTTACTTAGTTGATTCGGTGGAGATATATAAAGAGGAAGAGAAACAAAGTGCGATATACTTGGACAAGAAGAGAAAGACGAACAAAACAAGAAGAAAGGAGGAGCAGTCGCACGAGCAGCTTCCTCTTCATTCTTTTTGTATCAATTTTCTATGAAATATTTTGATTCAATTTTCTATTTTATGAGTAGCTAAACTCTTTTGTTAGAGGCTGATCGAAACCTTATATATGTTTCGATTTTGAACCTCTTGTGATTTATACAATTTTGAATGAGTCTTGCTTCACTGTTTAATCATTGATGATTTCTTTCATATGTTTCTTTGGTGATCAACTTAGATGCATATGGTAGGATCTATTGCCTTGAATATGTACATGACTATCTTATCATTGTATGTTCTATAGAGGTAAAAGCAACACGATTAGTTGTGTGAAGTAATTCTTAGGTGATACAAGAGCACTCATCATAGTAGCTCTAGAAGCCTTGTTGTTTGTCAGACGTTCTACGGATCGTAATGACTGAGGTTAGGTAGATTTGGACCCATCTTAGTACCATATCTCCTAGTTTAAGATGACGTTAAGCCAAGTAATCAATCCGGATAACATGCCAAGTAAGAGAGTGTAATATGTATGTGATTTAGTCATAGCTCATGCATGAGAAACATTCATTTATTGTTGTGTGAATTGATTTTGAGGTAGATCGGAATTATTTAGAGTGGAAAAAAGTGCCTAACGAAAGAGTTTAACTACTCATGGAATAGAAAATTGAATCAAAGTATTTCATAGAAAATTGATACAAACAGATTGGAGAGGAAGCTGCTCGTGCAACTGCTCCTCCTTTCTTCTTGTTACGTTCGTCTTTCTCTTCTCATCCAAGTATATCGCACTTTCTTTCTCTTCCTCCTTATATATCTCCACCGAATCAACTAGGAAAAATCCCCTAGCTATTCCCACGTGCTCTCCATCAACATCAAGATTATGGACTCATTTAAAGCTAGATTAATGAACCTAGCCCATTATCATGTGCTAGCTAATCCAAATTGCATATGGATTTCTTTTGGTAACCCACCGATTAATAGCCTGATTTCCTCTCATCACATGGACTCATCAACTAGCCCATTAATTAAATCCTGCTTTTAATAAGAAAGCTCCAATTAATTTTTTTTTTTTTATTTTTTCCAAAAACCTACAAAATAGATAAACATGAATAAATATACCGAAAACATAACAATAAAGCTAAACATTGGGTTAAATTAAGCATAGATAAGTTGCACATTTATGAAACTATCAAAATACCTCAGACTTAACTTTTGCAAGTTCTCGAGCAAAACACTAAATTAAAACTCAAAACAAAAGGCACACTTTACAAACACGACTCTAATGTCATCAACACATTGTCTCAGTAATTTTCCTACAAATGCAACATCAAGATTAATGATATTTCAATGTAATCCACAAAATTTCAAAGGTTAATATCAATGCATGGCACACATGTAATATGTAAGATGAAGATATAGTTATAATGAATACAAAGCTAAAACATGCAATAAACAAGTCAAGATCCAACCTTACATAGATATGCTCTCAAAAGTGTTTTACTCAAGATATGTTTAATGTTTTCACTCAACTCAATCACTTACCAAATTGACCAAACCATATGCTCAACTCTTGTGACTAATCTCCATAGATCAAAGGTTGCCCATCTTAAGGATCAAAAAGGTCTTTTCAAGGTTGTAATGAGGCTAGGTATAAGACATTGGAAATATTTAGGATAAGTGGTGATAGAAAAGTTCTCCAAAAACTTAGCCAAAAATCCACCATCTTCTTCATAGTCACCATGGTATTCTTCTTCATATCCTTGAACTTTGCAAATATGACAAAGGCAAAATTTTCATTGTTGGATCTTCAATTCAAATCAATCTCCAAATTTACAAATATATGGGACATTAATTCAGACATTTCACAATTATAAACATATTGCCATCGAGAGTACACAAATTTTTTCTTCTCTTTTTTACAATCTCTCAATTTTTCTTTTGGAAATTGCAACATTCTATTCATTCTGAACAAGTCTATCCCTACACAATTACATCAAACAATTCCTTTCACTCCTCAAAACAAAGAAATACATCTCCTCTTGTCGACATTACTTCACAATAAGTCCCGGCCGAAAACATGAGGCAAAGAAGTCCTACACTAGGCTAAGTATTTAGATATTCATTGGTGATGAAAGAAAGGCTTAATGTAGGCTCAAAGTGGATAATCTAAGGGGTCACAACTTGTGCGCACAAATAGGGACACATGGCAATTTGGCAAAGTGATGGTACATCCTATATGCCTTCATCTTCTCCTCAATCAGAACATGTATTGACTATAAGTTTTGAAAAGTACAAGAGCAAGTTCTAGTAATCTCTAGAGTCCGTCAACTTAATTTGCGGCAAGTAATTGAAACTCAAAAGAAAGTATGTATATCACATAAAGGCTCAAAAGCTCACAGGTTAAATGAATCTCAATAAACTTTAAGCATGTTCATAAATCTGTATCATGTTAACTTGTTTCTACATCCACTACACATTATCATATGCACAATACATCAAGATTAATCAAAGAAACTTATATACTTGGTCGCATGTTCATATGCTTCACCTTTAGTCACAATTTTAGAAGATATAATCACATTATAGACTAGTTAAGGGCTCCTAAGACTTCGAAACATAAATCAAAAGAATCGTTTTGTGTTGCTTTTCTTGACAATTTTTATTTTTTGTATTTTATTTTTGTCATATAGAACTAAAAATCAAACAAGAAAACAAAGAAAAACACCAAAAACTGACACTAAGCTTCGATGGATCAAAACTTTTTCCTTCGATGCATCAAACCATGCTCTCAGGTTTTATTCTAGGTTAACCCTTTAATGGATCGAAGATATTCCTCGATGGATCAAAGTGTCATCTCCGGAAACTCTAGGACAGACTCGAAAATCAGAAAACTGAGCATATCTACTTGCAGAATTTTTACATAATTCATTACATATCGTAATTAGCTGAAGTTTTATGAGAATAACTACACAAATTTAAAAACATTTCCTCAAAATTTCAGAATTTTTCGAGACCTCTAACTATGTCAAATAAATTACACAAGTAAGCATATTGTACATTTGTAACAAGCCGAACCAAAGTTCACGTATAAATCAGCACGAAACAATATTATCGCGAATTAGTTGTATCACGTGAGTTATTAATGATTTTTTCATCGGCCAAGAATTTAACTTAATTTTCTTCACGAGAGTTATAGAATATTTAATTCCGAGCACGTAGAAATTTTTGGAAAATTTTTTGGATTTGCAAGCTAATTGTTTTGATTTTTGGAAGGTTTTATTTTCGGATAACTATCGTGATGTTTAACGAAAATTGTCGTAATGGTTAAATCGAAAAGAAACTTGTTTTTATTGGTTAATTATTGACCGTACGATCGCGATAAAGTCGAATAATAACCATTGATCAGTTGAGGAGCTTCCCCTATAAATAGCAACTTTCCAAAAAATAGCCGGTTTACCCGATTTAGAAAGTTTGGCTGGGTGTTGACTAATCCGTTGACCGACCCGTTTTGCAACCCACCGGAATCTTCACCGTCCAGCCACCAATTTTCGTGTGTGACGTATGGAAATTCATCATCTCTTGCCCATGAGTGGCTTGGCATACTTAGATTTGAGTTTTGGGAAGTTTTTGATGCAACCCGATCGAATTTTCGATTGGAAAATCAACATTGTCGTCAGTCGACGGCGCTCCAGCCCATGGGGGTAGTCGGGGATAAGGGAAAAAGGTAGAGGGGTTGGAGAGGAGTATTTTTCAGGTGGTCTCAGTGGGGGAGGAGTGGCGCCGTTGCCGGAATCGCAACTAAAAGCCACGCCAGCGATTTTGGGGCTGCTGCTTTCAAACAAAATTCTGGTCGGCGTGTTGTGAATCAGCCTTAGTGGTAGAAGGGAGAACTGTTGGGCTTGGAGAGAGGAAGAGAATGAGGGGTCAATCGCCGCCATCCGAGGTGGTTGGTGGTGGTCGCTGCTGCCGGTTATGGCGGTGATTCCGACGTCTTCCCGGCCGATTTGGCCTCCGGCGAAGAAGGAAAAGTTGATGAGGAGCATGTGGGCAAGCTACCTGTGAAATTTGGGCCCTCGCCAGAGTTGGTCGTCGCCGCGTCCGCGACAGAGCTCCGTTGAGGGTAAAATTGTATTTTTTTTCAGGAAATTTTCGGGAGAGTTTCTAAGTTAATTTCCGCACGTTTTATTCAATTCCAGTATTAAATGTTTGTGTTATTTATTCAGGAGATCGTGATCATGATCTTGGCTAGGGAACTTCAGCCAGACCACAGAGCTAGCTTTGTATTGTTAGTGGACATTTCTTTTTCACCGATTTATGCGAGTCTTCAATATATATATATATATATATATATAGTCCTGCATTTTATCAGATTTACAGTATACAATTATGCATTTATATTTATGCATTTTCATTTGGAGGCAGATGCATGACTTGGTTTTACATTGAGCATAGTCACAGTGTTGCATCGATGCACTGCCTCTCGGCTGATCCCCGAGATGCTCCCGGAGGGCTAGGGACTTGACCCTAGGATTTATCGAGCACCCAAGAAGGCCAGGAACTTGACCTGGGCAGTATTTGGACTTGAGGTCGGGTGACCTTAGTCGGAGTCTATATATGCATATTTTACAGTACCCAAGCGTACCTGGATGTTTATTTTCAGACATGCATTATTTTTATGTATATTATTTATGAAATGCATATTATTTATACTTTCAATTAAAAGTGAAATATTATTTTCGTCCACTCACTCTAACGGTTTTTATTATTTTATATGTTTTTCCTGGGCTATTTGGTGTCCTCTGCCCAGTTTGCAGTTGTTATCCTATGATTGCACGTCGGAGACAGAGGCGTAGAGTTTGTGTTACTGTACTCATCTAGTAAGTTCCTAGCTTAACCTGCTAGTCTTGTATAATGTGTATATTAGAAATCGCTCTGAATACTGTATAAAGTTTGACTCTATTATGTTTTATTTTTCACACAGTTTTCGGATTTCTTATCACCTTCTGTAAACAGTATATATTTATAGTAAATCTATAATTTGGTTGATTTGAGAAATCCAGATGGGATTTGGTGCCCACGGTTTGTTTTTGTGGACAATTTTAGAAGTGTGCTTTCCCTGCAGGTTTTTGAGTTTCTTGATTCTAGAAGAAACTTTGGCAAAAATTTTGTAGACTTAGGTATCGTTAGGGCTTAATTCCGGTTTAGGCAACTAAATTGGGATCGGGTCCTTTCAACAATTCCAAATTAACACCCAAAAAACAAAAAATTTAGACATAGACACTAAAGATATGATATAAACCTCGCCATACACTTGAAATTTACATTGTCATCAATATAATACCAACCTATAGCATGTCATATATCAAACAAGTATGAAGCAACATACCACAAAACACATTATATGAAGAAAAATAAAGTAATGGTGAAGAGATAAGAGATCAAATCTGTCAGCCATACTTCTCCATCAACATGGGTTACCTCCCATGTAGTGCTAAGTTTAACGTCTTCAGCCAGACGATGGCACCAATCAATCCATGATCGGTGCTAGATCGAAGAACTTAACTTCTTCCACAAAACGATCTCCCACAGGTTCATAAAAATGCTTGAGCCTATGTCCATTTACTTTGAATGTGCTGCCATTTCTCGGATTCTGAATCTCAACTACACCATGGACAAACACATTTACCACAGTATAAGGACCATTCCATCTAGACCGAAGGTTACCTGGAAACAACTTTAGGTGTGAATTGAATAGCAAAAAATTTTGTCCAACAACAAAAGACTTTCCCTTTATCATTTTATCATGAAAAACCTTTGTCTTTTCCTTATAAATCTGACTAGATTCACATGCATTGTTCCAGATTTAATCCAACTCATTTAGCTGTAGCTTCTTATGAACACCAGCATCATCAACA
Source organism: Geum urbanum (assembly GCA_946800695.1). NCBI lineage: Eukaryota > Viridiplantae > Streptophyta > Magnoliopsida > Rosales > Rosaceae > Geum > Geum urbanum. Next base: position 50,048,197 of record OX327011.1, read on the forward strand.
TCAAAGTTGAACTATTTTACCGCCCAATATGCCTTGTGCTCAAGCTCCTCAGGTAGATGACATGCTTTGCCATAAATCAACCTATAAGGAGACACCCCAATAGGTGTCTTGTAAGCCATTCGATATGCCCACAAAGCTTCATCCAACCTTTGACTCCAATCCTTCCTACTAAGAGCTACAGTCTTCTCCAAGATCTTCTTGATCTCCCAGTTTGAAACCTCCACTTGTCCGCTTGTCTGAGGATGATAAGGTGTGGCCACCTTATGTATGACATTGTATTTCTGAAGCAAAGCAGCGAAAGACCTGTTGCAAAAGTGAGATTGTCTATCGCTAATGATGTACCTGGGTATGCCAAATCTTACAAATATGGATTTTAAGAATTTCAACACAACATCAGAATCATTAGTTCTGGTGGCAACTGCATCCACCCACTTTGAAACATAATCAACTGCAAGCAAGATATAAACATTAGAGTGGGAAGAAGAAAATAGACCCATGAAATCAATACCCCACACATCAAATATTTTCACAATAAAATTGGTTGTTGAGGCATCTGATTTCTAGCTCATAAGTTACCTGTGAGTTGGCATCTAGGACATGTCACACAAAAGACGTGTGCATCTTGGAACAATGTTGGCCAAAAGAAGCCACATTCCAATACTTTCATCGCAGTTTTCTTTCCACTAAAGTGACCTCCTCCAACATGTGTATGACAAAAATATAGGATTGAATGGAATTCAGAATCAGGAACACATCTGCGAATGATGGAGTCAGGGTAATGCTTCCATAGATATGGATCATCCCACATATAATGCTTGGCTGTCTTCACCAATTTGTCTATTTATGCTCTGGTGTAGTCACTTGGGACCAGTTTTGAAACTTTGAAGTTGACTATGGCCACGTACCAAGGCTCAGAATCTTGAATAGCAAAGAGTTATTCATCTGGGAAGCTCTCATACAAGGGGAGATGGTCCTCCTCCGCATTAGATCCATGATTCAGTCGACTCTATGGTCTGCTACCACTTTTTCGGTCTCTTTCTTGTCTTTAATCTCCACATCAAACTCTTAGAGGAGTAACAACCACCTGATCAATCTTGGCTTTGCATCCTACTTTGTCCATCTCATGGCAGCATGATCAGAGAAAATAACCACTTTAGTTCCTAACAGATAAGATCTAAATTTCTCTAATGCAAAGACAACAACCAAAAGCTCATTCTCTGTAGTTGAATAGTTCAACTGTGCATCATTGAGAGTCCGAGAAGAGTAATAGATCACATAGGGAAGCTTGTCTGAACGTTTCCCCAATACAGCACCTATAGCATAATCAGATGCATCACACATAAGCTCAAATGGAAGATTCCAATCTGGTGCTTGAATGATCGGTGCGGTGGTCAAGAGCTCCTTGAGCTTGTTAAATGCAATGAGGCACTCATTTGTAAAGTCAAAAGTCACATCTTTTTGGAGCAATGCACAAAGTGGTTGGGCTATCTTGGAGAAATCCTTGATAAACCTGGGATAGAAACTTGTATGTCCAAAAAAAGAACGCACCTCTCTCACAGAAGTGGGAGGTGGTAAGGTACGCATAATATCGACTTTTGCTTTATCTACTTCAATCCCCCTCCCAGAAATCACATGTCCTAACATAATTCCTTGGTCAACCATAAATGGAAAATTTTCCAATTCAAAACAAGGTTCTTTTCAACACACCGTTCTAAAATCAGAGATAGATTATGTAGACATAGGTCAAAAGAATCACCAAAACTAAAAAGTCATCCATAAATACCTCGATGATCTTCTCAACCATGTCTAAAAAGATGTTCATCATGCATCTCTGGAATATTTCTGGCGTGTTGCTCAACCTGAAAGGCATCCTCCTATACGTAAACGTGCCAAATGGACAATTGAAGGTGGTCTTCTCTTGATCTTCCCTGTCAATGGCAATCTGGTTGTAGCCAGAATAACCATCTAGAAAGCAATAATATGCATGACCTGCAAGATGCTTTAACATTTGATTAATAAAAGGAAGAGGGAAGTGATCCTAACGAGTTGTAGCGTTGAGCTTGCGATAGTCTATTTGGTGGACTAAAATCCCAGATTTCCTTCAGACAATCTATGGTAGAGATCTTTTGGGTATGCTTGCTTATAGAGTATGTTAGAAAGTTTATTTCTTTCTTGTGTGTCAATTTTTGTATTCTCCGTAGAGATGGCTTTTACTTTTGTTTCCATCCTATGATTGTTGTATTTTATTAATAAATTGCAAGTTTGAGCAAGGAGTTAGCTCAGCTCCCGCTTCTAAAAAAAATGTTAGACAAATATTTGATTGGTTACTTTATCAATTTTGAACATTAAAAAAAGTATGTTTATTTATTTGTAAAGTGCATATAAGTAAGTTTATTAGCTTGAAAATGCCAAAAATATTTAGTTATGTAAAGCACATGTACGTGTGTCAGATATGTAGTTTTTAACATCTAAAATGGACAAAATGACCAATATGAATGACAAAGTAAAACATAAATGACCAAAACGATATTTGTTAAACATGAGTGATCAAACTAGTAATTTTTCCAATATAAAGCAAATAATTTAATTAAAAATATATATTAAAAATCATAAAATACATAAATATTAAATTATCAGCCGAGAAATATATTTTTCTCGATCATTCCAACTATTTCTTGAAAAAAAACTATTATAGCTGTTTTGTTTTCGCAACTAGACAAAATTTTACTACGCTCTTAATTCGTTGCAATGCGTGCACCATCTTTGATAAATTATTTTTATTTTGTAATGATAAGTAATTCAAAATAATTATCGCCACAAATGCATGCCTCTTTTGGAGAAGATCGGTATGGTAGAAATGACATATAAATCATGACCTTCAGTATGCAAATTCACTATCCTTCAATGATCTCATTATCAATAGGTGATTCTATCATCATATCGTTTTCATTAACTATGAAATATCTAATCAAATATTCATTTATCTATAAAATAATAACCTCGCTAAGTTAATAATTTTCTCTGATCTGGAGGTTATTCATTCATAGAGGTTTTAATATAAATATGTGGCAAATCATGACTTGTTCGTATCTAAAAACTTTTAAAAAAATTTCGTCTTTACTCATCAAAATCTCAAAATTGGCCAACCGATCTCTCAAATTAAAATTTAAAAATCATTTGATTTGATTTGATTCAGCAAACCCTTAATAATCTATGTTAGGGCTTAGTAACTCAGAATCATAAACCCTAGGATGCGCTCTGTTTGTTTTCTTAATTCCTTTTTCTTCAATGTTAGATTCTCTCGATTAAGCTAGACGCAGAACATTACCAGAACACGAATGAGAGATTAGCAATTCACTGGATTTTATTGAGAATTTGGTTAGTTTTAGTGTGTTTGCGAATATATGCGATTCCATGATGGGTTCAGATTTTGTGGTATTGTAGCTGAAGTTGTTAATGCGAAACATGTGTTGTGATCTTGTGAGCATAGAGAAGTGGAAGGTGATACATGGTTGTAAGGGTTTGAGACCCTATAGATCCAATTTGTATAATGATTTTGCATGTTTTAAATTCCGTTGTTGTCTTTTGTTTTTTAGATGTTTGGTGTTATGTTTGTTTTTAATGACTAGCTCAATCTTTTGTAGAGCTGCATGATTTTTTTTTTCTAGTCCTTGCTCATCAAACTAACACAGTAGTTCAGTGTTTACTGGACAAACAGGCCAATCATATGGTTCAGGCACAAGCAAGAAGATACAAATCCCAAATAGGAAGGTAACATTTTATTGTTTCTTTCTTTTTGTCTTTCTGATCTTCAGACTTGGCATGGTATATTAACCCCTAAAGTTTCTTACCTGCAGTAACAAAACGGTTTGCTTTTATTCCATCTTACAGGTTGGAGTAATCTTTGGAAAACAAGGAGATACGAATAAACAACTACAAGCATAATCAGGGTGTAAAATCCAGATAACCGGGGATTCAGAAGCTGATCCTAATCCACTGACCAGGGATGTGGAGTTGACGGGTATGTCTGAACAGATTAGTAGGGTAGAGCAACTTATCAATGATGTAATAGCAGAGGTAAAACCTACACTTGTGTTTTTTAGTACATTGATTTTCTCGTTGTTTCATGCTAAAGAAATTGTATTCTCTTTAAAAATTTGTCCTGATGTTTATTTTTTACGGGCATATGCAGGGGCTTCTACTCCATCTATAAACCAGGGATCATGCAATCTGGAGGTGAACAGTTTGTCATGAAAGTTCCAAACAATAAGGTAGGACAACATTTTTGCCCCCCTTGACATTATGTTGAGGCTAATGTTAATACTGACGCTCATATGTGCGGGTTGCTTTGATTATTGAAAAGGGGGGTGAGTATCAGGAATATGCAAACCAAGTCAGGAGCTCACATTCAGGTTCGTATATAAGGGACTTAAAAGAAGTCATAGGTGTTATATGATACTATGAGGTGCAGCTTATGTATAATCATTTGCATTTACCAACACGAGTCATATACACAATCCTTATGATGCTATTTTTATGTTAAATTGGTTTAATGGTTTCCAAGAATTGAAGTTCATACTACCGACACTACTGGAGGAGGAAATCGGGGCGACGTAGAAAGGTGGTCGCCTCGTATGAATTTTACGTCGCCTCGATTTCTTGTGACCAAAACGACGTCGCCTCGTCTTGTCGCTTCAGATTGATCACGCCACCATTGGGGCGACGTAGATACAATCTACGTCGCTTCGTTTCATTTCACGTGACGTAAATAATGTAACGTCGCTTCAATTGAAACGACGTAGATTGATCACGTCGCTTGAACTGAGGCGACGTATATTGATCAATCTACGTCGCTTAATTTTATTTATTTTTAATTTATTTTTCTTTTTTTAATCCATTGAAGCGACGTATATTGATCAATATACGTCGCCTCAATTTATTTAATATTTATTTTATTTTATTTTTTAATAAATTGAAGCGACGTATATTGATCAAACTACGTCGCTTTAATTTAATAAATGTTTATTTTTTTTTATTTTTTTAATAAATGAGGCGACGTAGATTGTTCTATCTACGTCGCCTCATTTATTTCTAAATAAAAAATAAATAAATATTAAATACATTGAGGCGACGTATATTGATCAATGTACGTCGCCTCAATGTATTTAACATTTAATTTTTTTTATTTTTTTAATAAATGAGGCGACGTAGATCGAACAATCTACGTCGCCTAAACGTATTTAATATTTATTTATTTTTTATTTAGAAATAAATGAGGCGACGTAGATAGAACATTCTACGTCGCCTCATTTATTAAAAAATAAAAAAAATAAAAAATAAATATTATTGTACCAAGTCACGACCTATCTATCGCAATTTACAAACACAAAAACGCATTCAAATTGCAGATACGCATTCAACCACAAAAACGCATTCAATCACAAATCAAAACGTTAAAAGTTTATACAAATCAAGTTTACACAAATCAAGTTTATACAAATCCTATATACAGTTTACGAGCCGGGAGGTGGTGGAGGAGCTTGAGGTTGTTGACTCGCAGCCTGGAATGATCGCATCATGGCCTCCATTTCTTGCATCCTTTGGGCGAGCGCACTCGCTTCCGCTATGGCCTTCTGTGCCACCTCGCTCGATCTGCGCGCCGCCTCTTTGGCTTCATCGATCTCCCTTTGCATTCGGATTTGGGTTTCCTGTACTCGGGCCCCTCCTCTCGGTTTGGGGTCGCGTGTGAGAGCGTGCCCCACCCCTGTAACGTCGAACAAGAACAAATATTAGTAAACTATATCGTAAACCAAAATAAAGCAAAACGTAAATCGAGATATGCATCGACGGAATCGTTTTGGAGATTTATTACCTCTTATAGAGGTCCCGTGCCTTGAACCCACCTCTTCCTCTATGATATTTATTTGTGTATCAAGAGGAAGAGGCTGGGGTTGGGAAACCTCTTCGCCGTCAACTGGGCCCGCAGCACTATCTTGTTGCGACAAGACTTCATCGAGTCGACGCTTCACTGCCGCCTGCTCAATTAAAATAGATAAAATAAATAATATTACAATTTAGTAAACAAAAATAATTGAAATAACGTAACGTGAACCTATTTGAGCTTACCACTTTCTCAGCCGCATTCCTCTCCGGCTGGTATACGTTAATCCACGTCTGGACGGCGGGCGCTCTATGACCCTCCTTCTCCAACACCTCGCTTCGGTACGAGAGGGCGAGGGATCCCGAATGGTGGTTGAGCTGCTGCTCCTTGTTCTTGTTTCGGTTTCCTCGGTTCCGTTCGCACAATCGCTGCCACACACACACAAAAATCATTTTAAAATAAGTACAGATAAACATGCATATTGTTCGAACGTTTGACCAAAACTGTAGGTTCGTTTATGAAACTCACCAAGTAAGCAGGGTCTTCGAAGTGGGCTTTTAACCACGCCCATTGGTCTTCCCTCCCGAGAAACTCGGCCGGAGTCTCCTGGCTGACGTGGAGATAATGTTGATGGCAATCGTACTTCCAATCCTTATAGATTGTTTGCGCCGTCCTATCAATGAAGTTCCACATCTCCACATCAGTCGTCGGGATGTCGTAGTTCGTCTAGCACAACACATTTAAATTCCGTTATGTAAAAGTTATATTTACATTTACTACAAATATGTAAGTAAGCTAAGGCCAGCAAGTATACCTCAAGACTCCGGCCGACGATATCGCGATGCAAATCGCTAAGTCCCAAGAAGCTAGATGCAAGCATTGGAACTTTTCCGCGGATGATGCTACCGATGTCTCGGCACATCAGACTCCTCATTTCCCTCGTCGCAGGCCCCGCATGCCTCGTAGAGTAAGCGACTTGTAGTCGCCTATTGTTGTTCATCCGGACGAGGTACTCCGTCTTCGTCCCGACAACGACTCCGCGCTGTTCCGTCGTCGGGTCTCCGGTTGCCATGTCGACCATGTCGGGGAGTTTGGTCTTCTTGCACCGGATGCTGAGGGCGGGAGGGTGCTGTGACGCCGTAGTGGCGTCGCTGCTGTCATCCGCTCCTTGCGGAATCGCATCCTCAAGTGGAGGGGCGGGCGTTAACTGCGGAGCTTCTGGAATCGACGGGGTCGCCGATTGTCCCGTGGGGCAACCAGACCTGGAAGCCCCATCTCGGCTGAATGCTTGCCACCCCGCCTCCGCCGCCACCCCGCCTCCGCCGCCTCCGCAGCTGCCGCCGCGGCCGCCGCTTCCGCTTCACGACGCTAGATCAACGCTTTCCTCCTCTTGTATGCAGTATCTCCGGGAGCCATTCTATTAAAACTAAACTGTTATGTATTAATTAGATGATTTACTCGTTTGTACTTCTATAATGCTATAGTTATCATCACAAAACACATATAGCTTATCGCATTCGCAGAGGAAGAATCACATTCATATGTTTTCATTTAACCAAACCCTTAATCCTTAATCCCGAGAATACTACAATCATTACGCATATGTTTTCATTTAACCAAACCCTTAATCATTACGCATATGTTTTGATTTAACCAAACCCTTAATCCTTAATCCCGAGAGTACTACATATTCAGTGAACCAAACTCAATTTTCAATATATCCTTATCATAACAAAACACAATACACATTCGGAATCATCATCATCATTTTCAATCATCATTATCACAAAAGTAGTTCAGAATCATTATCGATGATAACACACAAACGCATAACACCGTTCAACCTTACTACACACAAACGCATAACACCGTTCAACCTTACGACACACAAACGCATAATACGATACCGAAAACTACGAATACGAGCTAATATACACAGCTAGATACAAAACCTTAACTCTACAGATTAAAAAGCAACTAGATATGAACATTCAGCAACTAAACAATCAAAATGATAGATGGACAGCAACTTCTACACATGGACAGTAACTACACATTGATAGATTACACAGAATGGCGCACCATACCTTCTCGAGTTGGGGAACTTCGTTTGATGGTTGTACACGGACCCGGAATGGTTCTTCTTTCTGAAATCACAAGTATTGATAGATTAGTAATGAACCTGAATTGAAGTTCCATCCACATCTGTAAAGGGATGGATTATTATTCTGCAACCTAAACATGTTGAACAGAATATCCGCACACCAAGATCAATCAATAATCCAATCTTTCAATAAACCCACAAAACAATAAACCGTCGAAATCCACAAAATTCATCAAGTCCTAAATGCACTGGCAATCCACAAAATTCATCAAGTCCTAAATGCACTATACTTTAACAACATCCAGCACAATTTCAACAGAACCATCTCCAATAAGTGCAGAGTTGGTTTTACATGAACAATACACTGAAAATATAAATTTGGACTACCAAAAATAATAAATTGTACACATGGACATCACTGCAAGGACTTTTACAGAATCACAATAGGTATGACACTGGAATCCTCCATAAACATTACGGGCATTGCAATCATATTCGGATGATGGGTGCAAGACTATATATTGCAATCATAAACTGCTGCGAAACTGGAAACTAGTCATTAGTGCAAGAATTGAAAACGAGAATTATGGGGTTGCAGACGATACCTTGGGGAAGTAGTAGTTGCTCTGTATCTGAGAATTGCAGGGTTTGGACGACGGTGAGTTTTGGGTTTCGGGATTCGGTGGAGGAAGACGACGGTGGGTTTTGGGAGGGGGAGGAAGAAGTTGGTTTCGGGTTTGGTGGAGGAAGACGACGGTGGGTTTTGGGTTTCGGGATTCGATTTGGTCTCAATCGATTTGGGATTAGGGTTTGGGGCGAGGTCGAACAGAGGCTTCGTTTGTGAGAGATAAGTGAAATGAGAAGAAGAAGAAAGCCACTGTGTTCCTGGAATTATAAACGCAACGAGGCGACGTAGATTGCTTTCTACGTCGCTTCAATATGTTTGAATAACTGAAGCGACGTAGATTGATCAATCTACGTCGCTTCACTATTTAATTTATACTTAAAATAACATAAAAAATAAATATGTTAAGGCGACGTAGATTTATCAATCTACGTCGCTTCCTTCTATTTAATTATTTTTTTTGTTTTTTTTGGAATAAATGAGGCGACGTAGATTGATAAATCTACGTCGCTTGGATTTAATTTTTAATTTTGTTTTTTTGAATAAATGAGGCGACGTAGATTGATCAATCTACGTCGCTTCCTTGTATTTAATTTTTTATTTTGTTGTTTTTATGAATAAATGAGGCGACGTAGATTGATTAATCTACGTCGCTTCCTTCTATTTAATTTTCGATTTTGTTTTTTTTTTAATAAATGAAGTTTAGAATTATAAAGTTAGTAATATTTTCTCGTATACATAAATTATGCTTTAAAGAAAATACGAATTTAGGTTTCAAATAGATAATAATATTAGTTTAGTCCTCGTCTTCGTCCTCCTCCTCCTCCTCGTCCTCGTCTTCGTCCTCGTCCTCGTCCTCGTCCTCGTCCTCGTCCTCCTCCTCCTCCTCGTCCTCGTCTCCTTCTTCGTCCAAAAGTAGTTGAAAATCTGGGTAAAATTGTATCACCGTGGGAGTGTCCTCTTGGTAAGGCTCGAAGATATGATCTCCTGTACGCGATATGTATTCATCTATGGCCAGAACTTCGGCGCTGTAGACATTGCGGTGCGACATTTCTTGTACTACCTTCCAAGTACCACCAACCTTTGGATCGTCTATGTAGAATACCTGTTTTGCTTTGGTTGCAATTATGAAGGGTGAATCCTCATAGTAACTGTTGTTTGTATTCACTGATATCAGTCCATGATCTTTTATAAAGGTGTCAAGATCTTCAGGGTCCTCGGAGTTGTGCCATGTGCACTTAAACAACACCACTGGCATACGGCCTGCATATAATACTTCGACCACGTAGTTAACATGGCCGTAGAACTTGGATGAACCCATGTCTATCATGACACCGCTGTTTTGAGTCACGGTTCTTTGATATCTATCAAACGATGTGAACTTGACACCGTTCACATAACACGACTTATAAACCCGACATTGCTGAGGTCCTTGAGCTAATGACTTTATTCCTGCAACCAAGCTCGGGTCCGAGTTTTTTTCTTTAAGGGACACCTGAGAGATAAGTGTTAAGAGGAGTTAAAGATAAGTGTTATAAACCCTCAAAGAACCTTACAAGAATTAATAGGCATATGTACCCATGTTAAGAACCATCGAAGAAAACTCCTCCTCCGCTGCTGCTCGTCGAAATCTTCACCATTTTTAGCCTCGAACCTTCTGAGATGTTCTTCTAGGTAAGGTTTGACTTCGTCTGTTTCCACCAAGACTTGCCAGTGAGCCTCAGCAGTCTCTGACTCAGTTAACCTGAACTGGCGACGAGTCTCGATAATATCTGGTCTTACTAAGAGTGAAACACAGCTGACATTCCACCCAGATATGGAAGTGTCGATATCTTCGTTGTCCATCCGTCCGAGATAAGCCTTACAATACGTCACCGACTCATGTACGAGGTACTGTTCAGCAATACTACCTTCCGGGTAACGTGTATTCCTCATTGACTTTTTATATTTTCCTAATTGCCTGCAAAAACACCACTCAAGATTAGTACAATATTTTCCTAATTGCCGACATATTACACAAGATTAGTACAATAATATTAGTACAATAATATTTTCCTAATATTAGCAATAACAAAAAATTTTACCTTTCAATTGGATACATCCATGTATAGTGTACTGGACCTGTAAGGAATACTTGTTCGGGCAGATGAACCATGAGATGAACCATAGATGTAAAAAAATGTGGAGGAAATATGAGCTCCAAATTGCAGAGAATCATCACTATCTCAGTTTCCATGTCACGCACAACCTCCTTCTTAAGCTCCCTATTGCATAGTTGACGAAACCAATTTGACAGTGCTATCAATGGCTTGACAACGTTTTCTGGCAGGAACCCTCTTATAACCACAGGAAGAAGACGTTGAAGCAAGACATGGCAATCATGCGTCTTCAATCCATAAAACTGTGACTGGGAACTTATTTTCACCTTACTTCTCAAACTACCTGCATAACCAAGAGGATACTTAACATCCCTGAACCACTGGAACACATCTTCTAGATCATCATTTTTAACTAAAAAAGGTGCATGAGGAACTTTCCCCGTAGCCAAGTGACCCGCTCTTTGCCACTGGTTTTTTCGCACATTCCTCTTCTTCAAAGTTGCGCGAGCTTTTGGACCATCCTTAGACTTCGATTCAATCGAAAAAATGGTTCCAAGGATGTTGTCACACACATTTTTTTCAATGTGCATGACATCTAGGCAATGTCTGATCTTCAATGATGACCAATACGGCAGCTTCCAAAATATGCTTTCGTGAGTCCAACACTGTCTGTTATTCGGATTGTACGGCACCTTCAAGTCTTCATGTTGGCTAAGAATAGGGTAAACGTTTGACCTAACGTCCTCCAAAATTTCATCTCCACTCTTACGATAGGGTCTTCGGCCAAACTCCTCCTTCCCGTTAAATGCCTTGCTCAATCTCCAAGGGTGATCCTGGTGGAGCCATTTTCGATGACCTTCATAAACTATCCTCCCACATATATGCTCTGAAGTTAGCTCATCTAGACAGATTGGACATGCCTTGTACCCTTTCACAGTTGACCCCGCAAGCATCCCTAAACCTGGAAAGTCGCTAATAGTCCACATTACCGCTGCCTTCATCAAGAATACCTCATTGTCTACTCGATCAAAAGTATGGACTCCAAGACCCATAAATGTATTAGCTCCTCGATCATCGGCTCAATGAGTACACTAAGGCACTTTCCGGGAGATTTAGGGCCTGGAATCAACACTGATAACATGTTATATTCCTTCTTCATGCACATTGATGGTGGTAGATTGTACGGCATCACAACAACGGGCCATGTACTATGCAAAGTTCCCATTGTTCCGAATGGATTGAAACCGTCTGTTGCTACTCCAAGGCGCACATTCCTGCAGTCCCGTGCAAAACCTGGAAAAGTTCTGTCAAAATGTTGAAACGCTTCTCCGTCAGCTGGGTGGCTGAGGCTACCAGCCACGCATATCCGCTCCCCCAGCCATCGCATATGCTTGGCAGTGTGTGGGGACATAAACAAGCGCTTCAACCTTGGTGTTAGAGGGAAGTTACGAATTATTTTTTTGGGAATATCATTCGTATTTGGCTTATATCTTTCAGAATAACACACTGGACAAATCCTCTCGTTTACGAGCGCCCCCCTGAACAACACACAGTTAAACTCACACGCATGAATTCTTTCGTAACCCAGTGAAAGATCACTCAAGATTTTTTTTATTCTCGAGTATGAACAGGGGAATGTGTGCCCTTTAGGAAGAAGTTTATTAATGTAAATACATAAAGAGTCAACACTTGTGTCCGACCATCCATTTTCATTTTTCATTTCCATTGCATCTAATATGGCACTCAAAACAGTTTCCTCACTGCCTTCAATAATCTATCGTACTTTTCATAATCATCGTCTACCATGTCATTGAAGTTCATGCCCGAATTATCTTCCACAAATTTTTGGGGTGCATCTGCATGGTATCCAGGATAATAAGGATATGCATCATGTAGAATCTCCAACTGCGGGTTCACTGAAGGACCGGCACCACTAGAAGGACCGACTCTGTCTTGAAGCCACTGTCTTCGTTGACTGAGCATTGCCGGTTCACCAGAAACTTCCCCGTGAAGGTGCCAGACTGTATAAGTAGGACTCATACCACTGTGTGATAAGTGATAATACATCTGATCCATAGTAACCTTGAACGGACCGTTCTTACAACGTTTGCACGGGCAGTAGTGATAATCGGCTCCGTTACTATGTAGCAGGGCAAAATTCATGAACTCGAATATGCCGTTGATGTACCTTGGATCAGCACGATGATATGTCATCCAAGTTTTGTCTGGGAGTCCGTCCATGTTTCCTGTCAACATAAACAATCAATATGAACAAAGTTACCACGCCACAGTTGCGATTTAACCAAAACCCCACACTTCTTCGCCTTATGCCTCCGGGTTGGGTCCTATCCCCTTCAGGGGAACACGACATTTGTCAACGCTTTTGCACCCATGCGTTTCAGCTCCAGTTTAGGGAAATTTCGGCAGCATCTCCCTACAGTTCCCCGAGTGCACACATATCTAAACAACCTAATTTGCACTCGGGGAACATTTAAAGGAGACACTGTCGAAACCATATCCCAAAACTGAAACTGAAATCACACGAATAGCAAAAGGATCAACAAAGTCATGTTCACCTAAAGTGTCCAAAAATGGGACAATTCGAGAATCAACAACTCAACTCGATCAACTAGATGAGTTGTTGATTCTCAAACGGGAGTTCTAAGTTGATAAACACCACAATTATATATAGCCATACGCTCAAAATCATGATTAACACTAATAACACTACTAATTAAGGCTCGAATACACATAATCTACACTAATCATCAATTAATTTCACTAAATTTAACCAAATTTTAAACATTAATCATGAACCCATAACATGATTTATCACAATTCAATGATTCAAACACTAAAACTACAACATAACACCAAATTCAATTCAACTTCAAACATTTCACCAAAACTTCAATTTCACTTCTAATCATCAATAAATTTCACTAAACTTAACCAAATTTCAAACATTATTCATGAACCCATAACATGATTTAACACAATTCAATGATTCAAACACTAAAACTACAACATAACACCAAATTCAATTCAACTTCAAACATTTCACCAAAACTTCAATTTCACTTCTAATTTATCATATTATGGTCATAAAGAGGGTTAAAGAGATACAAATCAAACTAACCTTACTCAAGAATCAAATCAATGGCAAGAACAACCTTCTTTCTCAATTTCCTCTAATTTCTCCCCAAAATCGCCCAAAACAGTTGCAGAGCTCGGGGAAACTGTTTTTGTAAACTTCTCACTTTATGAACGGGTTGACTTTAAGAAGAAGAGTAGATCCAGATTTAAAAAAAACGAGGCGACGTAGATTGATCAATCTACGTCGCCTCGATTTCATTCGAAGCGACTAAACTAATCTACGTCGCTTCGAATAAAATCTTGGCGACGTAGATTGCTCAATCTACGTCGCCTAGTTTTTATTCGAAGCGACGTATATTAGTTTGGTCGCTTCGAATGAAAAACTAGTCGCCTCAGTTTTTTGAAGCCACGTACTTCAATCTACGTCGCCTGAATTTTTTGAAGCGACGTACTTTTTATCAAAGCCAAAATACGTCGCCTCATCTAAAATCGGAGCGACGTAGAAATATAAGTACGTCGCCCCGATGCCCTCCTCCAGTAGTGCGATGGCCATTGTGCTATAAGTGTCTGATGTCACACATAGTTTTTATAAGAGAATTTGTTTTACTGGCTCAATTTGTTTTAATTTGGAACCAGCTGGCTAGGCTGAGTGCCCAAATTTTTTTTAACTGATGAAGTCTAAACCCTAGATCCTTTGACAGCATATAAATTTATTTATTTATTTATATTAGTACAATAAAAATCAAACAGTACTCAGCAGTTGTATACAGATAGTGTGGATGAGTTTATTGAAAAGTTGTAATATATACTGAAATTACATGGAACTATCATTTTGTTTCATATGCTCTAATTTCTTATTTCAACTATCTCTAAGTTGGTCATTTTGTTCAGATCGTACCATTGCACCTTCCTCCCGTTGATATGTCAACTGAGAGATCGGTATATATAAATGGAGGGCAAGAGCAATTTGAAGCAGCCAAAGAATTGGTGAACGAAGTAATCAGTGGGGTGAGTAACCATAATTACCTCGTTCAACTTCACTCTCTTCTATGTTCCCTTTAGGTCAGTGTAATGATACTATCAAAATCGAAGAATGAAATATCATTTATGCATGGGATAGTGTTCGTTGTTTCACATCTTCACAAGTGTGGGATTATGCATGAGATTTTAACCCAGAGAACTTACTCATAGACTATGATGTTCATGTTAATTGCTTTTGCACTTTGCCTTTCATTGTTATAGATATTTTTATGGAAGTTGTATGTCGATTTTGGTTTCTAAGCGGATGCCTCTGATATAGGTAATGCTAACTAATTTTGGACCAATGTGTGGGATGACTAAGTACATACTACTGAGATTTTGATGTGTAAATGCCACGAAAAAGATGCAAACTGGTGGAGTATTGTATAATGAAGCACAGAGTCCAAGCTCAGCGCTATGTTCGATAATTCAGGAGACCGAGAGGATTCCTATTGATCCTAGGAGATGTAATACAGTTCTATCAGAAAAGGAGTTCTTGACTTCTCCAACACCTAGATTACAATCTATCTGTTAGATACGATAGGATCTAGGATAGATATGCAATTGTGTTGAACTTATCTTGTACTCTCTCATGAACTCTATATTTTTGATGAACTCTGGCCACTATTGGTGTGCCAAAACATTCCTCAAATCATCTCTTCTTTATGGTATACAGAGCCTAACGTCAAACGACCTCATTTTTTTTTCCGATCCATGGCCTCCTTCCGACGTACCAACTCTGAGTCCAATCTCCATTCCATCAACAACAACCATGACCTGTTCACCCCACCACCACCAGCACCAAATGCCATGACCTCTCCCATTCCCTCTTCTCTTCAACCTGAAAATCAACAACCTAGCATCTCCACCTTTCTGTCCATCAAACTAGACAGAACTAACTATCCTCTCTGGTTAGCTCAAATCCAACCTCTCCTCAAAAGTCGTAATCTTATGGGTTACGTTGATGGCACACACTCATGCCCTCCTTGCTTCCAGACAGATGCTGAAGGCAACATCACTAATGAAGTTCATCCAGGATACACATAGTGGATTGCTCATGATCAAATGGTTCTTGGTTGGATCAACAACTCACTTACTCCTGCGGTTCTTGCCACAGTGGCTCGCTCAACCACCTCGTTCCATACATGGAGCTCTCTGGCCAAACGCTTTGCTTCACAATCTCAAAATCGCATCCTCCAACTGCGAGGTGAACTTCTCAGGTGTATGAGGGGTAATCTCTCTATTTCTGACTTTCTGGATAAGATCAATGGAATTGCAGACAGTCTGGCTCTTGCAGGCAGTCCTATGGATGATAGTGATCTTGTAGCCATCATCATGAACAACGTGGGTTTCCAGTATGAAAATACAGTCTCTTCGGCACAAGCTAGAGACACACCGATCACCTATGACAACCTGGAAGCTCTCCTTCTTTCAGCTGAACAACGAATGAAGGATCAACAACAAGCTGCTCTTGATGTTTCCTCTCTCACCACTGCATTTCATGCTACTCAAATCACTGGTGGTTCCCGTGGTCGTGGTGGACGTGGACGTGGTAACTCCAACTCTGGCAGAGGCAGTTCTTCTCCATTTGGGACAAATCACAACTCAGGTGGCCGGGGACAGTCTGCCCCTCGAGGGCGTGGTGGCTCTATTCTTGGGCCAGCACCGAATCATCACAATGCCTTCAACAACAACAATCTCTATAAGCCTTCATGTCAAATCTGCAATCGTGTTGGACACATTGCACTGGACTGCTATCACAGGATGAATGTGGCTTATGAAGGACGAGTGCCGTCCAAGAAACTCAGTGCTATGGGTGCCTCTACCTCCACCCCTCACAACTCTGGCTCTACTTGGCTTCTGGACAGTGGTGCCAACAACCACATCACTCCTGACTTGGGAAACTTGCAGCATCCAAAGGAATATCACGGTGGTGACCGGGTTGATGGTATAGGTACATCTCTCACTATTTCTCATATAGGTTCTAATACTCTCTCTTCTTCTAACCATCGTTTTCACCTTGACAAAATCTTGCATTGTCCTAATGCTTCCATGAACCTACTTTCTTTGCATAGATTTACAAATGATAATGACTGTTATTTGTTGATCTTTCCATATTTCTTTTTTGTTAAGGACACCCGGACGAGGAGGATCCTCTATAAAGGGTCTTGTGAGAATGGTCTTTATCCGTTGCGTCTAATGCAAGAGGATGGTGTCAAGTCTTTCGCTTTTGTTGGTGCTCGAGTCTGTGCACAAGTCTGGCATACTCGACTTGGGCATACCTTTTCTCGTGTTTTATCTAGGGTTCTAGCAAATAAAGCCGTGCCATTGGCAGGCAGTAGTTCTTTCCCTTTCTGTCATTCATGTCCTCTTGGTAAAATTACCAAACTTCCTTTTGTACTTTCAGATTCTCATAGTAATAAACCTCTTGCATTAATTCATTCTGATGTATGGTCTTCTTCTATCCCTTCAACTCAAGGATTCAAATACTATGTCTTGTTTGTTGATGACTACTCTAGGTATAGTTGGATTTTTCCTATGAAACACAAGTCAGACACTCTCAAACACTTCATCCAATTCCATACTTATGCTGAAAAACAATTTGGCTGTCACCTAAAAGAATTCCAAAGCGATGAAGGTGGTGAATATATGTCCAATGCATTCAAACAATACCTAAACTCTCATGGTATTCATCATAGGTTTGCTTGTCCAAAACACCCTGAACAAAACGGACTCGCCGAAAGGAAACATCGTCATATAATCGACACAGCCCTCACCTTGCTCATACATTCCCATATGCCTCCGGAATATTGGGTTGAAGCATGCAATGCAGCCACATACATTATCAATCGTCTGCCTACTCCCATTCTCAAACACAAAACACCATATTATTCCTTGTTTCATAGGGAACCAAACTATTCTTTCTTACGCACCTTTGGTTGTGCGTGCTATCCTTATCTCCGACCCTATAACCACATGAAACTCCAACCAAGATCAAAACAGTGTGTGTTTCTCGGTTACTCTCTCAATCACCAAGGGTACAGATGCTTGGACCTTCAAACTCAAAGAGTGTATCTCTCTCGCCATGTCATCTTCGATGAATCTGTTTTCCCTTTCCAAGAGATCATTCTCACCTCCTCGTCAGGTACACTCTCTTCTCCCACTTCTGATTTGTATTTCGTATCTATTGAAAATCATGTTGATGCATCCTCTCCTCTTATGCACTCAAATAACAGTCTCGCACCACCATCCTTGCACTTCACTCCTCCACCATTACAGACTGAAACTCCTCATGCATCATCACCATCTCCACTAAATCGCACACCTCCAGCATGCACTAGTACACTACAGTCTGATCACACACATTCACTTTCCAATCAACCTGGCAACATCAATCTTTCTCCAGAGGGTACTGCCGGTGGAACAAGCCAGGTAACTCCCCCTCCTTCTCACAATATGAGAACCAGACTTCAACATGGGATTGTTAAACTCAATCCCAAATATGCTATGCATGCCTTAGCTACTAATCCTGTTGTTGAGCCTTCATGCTATAGCAAAGCTGTGAAAGATGCGAGATGGTACCAAGCCATGCAGGAGGAGCTTCGTGCACTTGAAATCAATGACACTTGGGAGCTGGTGCCATATTCTTCATCCATGAATGTTCTTCCAAATAAATGGATATTCAAGCTCAAGAGGAAAGTTGATGGTAGCATCGAACGATACAAGGCGCGCTTGGTAGCAAATGGTTTCCACCAACAAGAAGGTGTGGACTTCTCAGAGACCTTCAGCCCTGTGGTCAAACACTCCACAATCCGTCTGGTTCTTGCCCTTGCAGTCTCCAACAACTGGTCTGTTCAACAGCTTGATGTTAGCAATGCATTTCTACATGGGAATCTGACTGAGGAAGTCTTCATGAAACAACCACCGGGTTTCATCAGTTCTGAGTTTCCTCAACATGTCTGTAGACTTAAACGATCGTTGTATGGTCTCAAACAAGCCCCACGAGCGTGGTTTCAACGATTTGCTGACTATATTGAAGGTCTAGGATTCAAGGAGTCTCTCTCTGATTACTCAATGTTCACATACTCCTGCAATGGTATTTTTCTGGTCCTTCTTATATATGTTGATGATATACTTATCACTGGAAATTGTAGTCATCATCTCCAGCATCTCATTCATGAACTCCGAAAAGTCTTTTCCATGAAGGACCTTGGGCCAATTCATTACTTCTTGGGTATTGAGGCCACATATGAAGGCTCCACACTCTACCTTACTCAGACGAAGTATGTAAGTGATCTTCTTCTCAAAACAAAGATGACTGAAGCTAAACCATGCAACACCCCTGCAGCAGCTGGTCAAAAGCTC
The DNA here is from genome assembly GCA_946800695.1 of Geum urbanum. NCBI lineage: Eukaryota > Viridiplantae > Streptophyta > Magnoliopsida > Rosales > Rosaceae > Geum > Geum urbanum. The sequence goes on from OX327011.1 coordinate 50,067,387, forward strand.
AGCGTTCATGATGGAGAGAAGCTTACAGATCCCACTGAATATAGGAGCATTGTTGGTGCTCTCCAATACCTCACTCTAACGAGACCGGATATCTCATACTCAGTCAACCAAGTTTGTAAGTTCATGCATGCTCCTACTTCTGTGCATTGGATTGCTGTGAAGCGCATACTTCGGTACCTCAAATCCACAACCTATTATGGTCTGAAATACCAACCAGGATCTCTCTTCATCAGTGCCTACTCGGATGCCGACTATGCTGGTGATCCAGACAATAGACAGTCCACCGGTGGCTATTGTGTGTATCTGGGACCTAACCTCATATCTTGGAGCTCCAAAACTCACAGAACTGTGTCCCGATCCAGTGCTGAAGCTGAATACAGACAGTTAGCCTTCACTGCAGCTGAGATATCCTGGCTTCGCTCCATGTTCTGTGACTTGCAACTGTTCCTCCAATGTCCGAAAATCTGGTGTGACAACATGTCAACCATTGCCATTGCTTCCAATCTAGTGTTTCATGCCAGGACAAAGCATGTGGAGGTGGATTATCATTATGTAAGAGAGAAAGTTGTCAACAAAGAGTTGGAGGTTCGCTTTGTGTCTACAACAGATCAGCTAGCTGACATATTTACCAAGGGCTTGTCTGCAACACGCTTCCACTTTCTTCTGTCCAAGCTTCCAGTCATTCCCAAGCCTGTGCGCTTGCGGGGGAGTAATGAAGCACAGAGTCCAAGCTCAGCGCTATGTTCGATAATTCAGGAGACCGAGAGGATTCGTATTGATCCTAGGAGATGTAATACAGTTCTATCAGAAAAGAAGTTCTTGACTTCTCCAACACCTAGATTACAATCTATCTGTTAGATACGATAGGATCTAGGATAGATATGCAATTGTGTTGAACTTATCTTGTACTCTCTCATGAACTCTATATTTTTGATGAACTCTGGCCACTATTGATGTGCCAAAACATTCCTCAAATCATCTCTTCTTTATTGTATACTGTTGTATGAGTTGCTTAGTGGTCAAGAGTTTACTTTCAGAGATCTCTGTATGACATTCTTGTAAATGATGATGGTGTACGATTATTGATGTTATTATTGATCATTTGTTGGAACGTAGAAATATATTGTTGCACATATGAAAGTTCAAGCTTCAAGTTTAGACTTTGAGAATGGTGTGTATTATATATATTGCTTTTCATATAAGGTAGATGTATGAAGTCGTTTGATCTTATTTAGTTCCAGGAGGGTTGACCGTTGGGTAACAACACTTAACCCACAGTCAACTCTGTAGCTGACTACCTAACCACATTTAACTTTATAACTGATCCTTGCAACTAACCTTGATAGTATAGTACAACCAACCCTGAACTCACAATTAACTCTAGTTAGCTAATGACAGTCACCTGTAGTTAACTCACAGTGAACTCTCACAACTAATGATAGTTACCCATAATGGATTACAATTAACTCACAGTAATTTTTCAGCTACCCACAATGAACTATAGTTAACTCTTAGTGAGTCCCACTATTAACTCACAGTGCAAGTAACTCACAACCACTTACAGTTAACCCACAATGAGCTTTCACAATTAATGACAGCTACTCACTGTGAATTACAATTAACTCACAGTAAACTCTCAACTCATAGTCACTTACAGTTAACTCACAACGAACTCTCACAGCTAATGACAGCTACCCATAGACCCCACGGTGAATTATAGTTAAATCACAGTGAACTCTTAGTTATGCACAGTGAAACATAGTCAACTCACAGTGAATCCTACTATTAACTCACAACGCAAGTAACTCACAACCACCTACAATTAACCCACAATGAACTTTCACAACTGATGACAACTATACATATTGAATTACAGTGAACTCTCAATTCACAATCATCTACAGTTAACCCACAGTGAACTTCCACAGCTAATGACAGCTACCCACAGTGCATTACAGTTAAATTATAGTGAACTCTCAGCTACCCACAGTGAATTGCAATTAACTCACAGTAGCCTATCATTAACTAATGATAGCCACCTACAGTTAACCACAGTGAACTCTCGATTCACAACTATCTACAGTTAACCCACAGTGAGCTCTCACAGCTAATGACAGCTACCCACAGTGTATTACAGTGAAATTACAGCAGTGAACTCTCAGCTACCCACAGTGAATTACAGTTAACTCACAATGAACTCTCATTAGCTAATGACCACCTATAGTTAACTCACAGCGAACTATCACAGCTAATGACAATTATTCATAGTGAATTACAGTTAACTCACAATGAACTCTCAACTGCCCACAATGAATCATAGTTAACTCTTAGTGAGTCTCACTATGGACTCACAGCACAAGTAACTCATAACTACTTACAGTTAACCCACAGTTAGTAAACTATCACAACTAATGGACTTCAACTTTAACACAACTTTGAATATACAACACAAACTGATAAACAACACATCTGTCTTTGATACAAATTGCAAGTGACAGTACGACGAAGTAGAACTTCGTCATTATTGTCAAAAGTTGAGCAAAGGCACACGGTTATTTGCTAAATCCCGTAATTCTCAAATACCTTCACATACTTGCGAGCAAATTTTACAAGATTTATCTCATAACCAAGACGAGTAAAGAGTATTATGCTTGTTCAAGTGGATCAAAGAAACACAAATTCTGAGAGGGGACAAAGAAAGAATGATATCAAAAACGACTTCATGTACCATCCGACCATGCATGAACTTAATCTATTAGCTAGTATACGTAATAAGCAACTGCTCAAGCTCCTTCCCTGCATAGTGCATACATGTACAAGTATCCTTCTAGCCAGTGGCGGATAATGTAACTTAGGATAGGCTAATTTTAATCCACTACAATCTTTTATTTTTTTTGGGTTATTTATGTCTTCAACATTTAGAGAATTTCTTTGTTGAAGAATTAAAGAAGGAATTAAGATTAAAATAACTGAACAACAATGAAAATTCTGAAAATTAAGGAAGAAAAAAATAGAATTAAAGAAGAGATTAATAGTAGAATAACAGAAAAACATTGAAAATTATGGATGTTAGTATGGCATTAGTTGTCCGATTAAATATACTTATCCACTTAAGCAGGTAATCAACACCTACCCGACCACCTGAAAGACCACCAGGAAGGCTTCAACTTTGTTCACAAGACCGACTCCATCCGAGTGCGCACGCGCCCGTGGGGCGCATGCCCGAATACACGGATCACATGACAGCAAGTGCACACCAGTCCCACATCGAAGAACATCATCAAGCACCAAGCTCAACCACCTATATATGTAAGGTATTTATTACAGGTAACGACATCTTGAATCCCAATACTACACTACTCACACGCACGTTCGCTTGACTGTTATATCCAATACATCATCTGACTTAGGCATCGGAGCGTTGAAGGCGGGCCACCCCGTCTTGACCCCCGACTGTCTGTTCATTGTTGTATTCTTCTAACAGCCGCAACCGAACACGCCCACCCGATCAGCCGAAGGGAGGAAAAGCGCCCGATCATTCGAACAGCCCGTGCGTTCGGACGTACAATAAGGAGGAGAAGGAGTACTCGTACTTGCTTCTGCCAGATTACGTCCCCGCGCGTAATTCGGTAGAAACAGTTGGCGCCGTCTGTGAGAAACTTACAAATTGTAAACCTCGTATAAATACCACTAAAAAAGCCACATGCCTACCCAGGAGACTAACACCGGCAGCACACCACCTGAGGAAACACCCGCGAGCGCGCTGGCGCAACCAATAGTAGAGCCCGGGATGAGCAGCAGTGAAGAGCACATCGACGGCCTGATTCGAGAGCTGCGAGAGGCGGCGTTCGACAGGGAGCAGGAGCGCCAGATCCGACGGAGGTTGGAGGAGCGGCTGGACGCACTCGTCGGCCCGCCGCAGGGGGAACGCGAGCGGTCCCAGGACACCACTGACGAGGAGCTGCGTCCGTTTGACGGGGCTGATGCTCGGGGAACCCGCTCGTTCAAGCCGGAGGGGGAGTCGCTACCCGCGACGGATAACGCCCAGATCCTCCGGAGGATGGAAGAGTTGGCAGAAGAAGTTTCGCGCCTACGGAAGGATAAGCTGGCCGGGTAAGGTGGGACGTTCGCTCCCCGGGTCAGCCCATTCTCGGCGCACATATTGGAGAGGGGAAGGGATCCCCACGCGAAGACAACAAAGATTACCCGGTTCGACGGGAGGGGAGACCCCCGCGCGCACATCGACGAGTTTCGATCCACCACGGACGGAACCCGATATTCGGATCCAACCCTGTGTTTCCTGTTCTAGGAAACGCTGACCGAGGAAGCACGGAGCTGGTTCTACGAGATCCCGCCAGGCTCGATACATTCGTTTCTCGAGCTGGCGGAGAGCTTTCAGAAGCGCTATCGGTTCCAGGGGAAGTACAACACTACGAGTATCCTCCTCAAGGTCCGCCAGGGGGTGGAAGAGATATCTATCGAGCTACATAAACCGATGGAGGACGCTTGCGAGCACGTGCAGGGACCTCGACAAGCGAGTGGCCAAGGTGGCCCTGATGGACAACATGCTCGCCACCCCGTTCGTAGAGAAACTGGTGAGGAAGGAGTATCTCGACTACGACGAGATCATGGACCTGATTGTGCAGAAGGCACTCGTGGAGACGCGAGTGTACGGGTCCACCTCCAAGTCTAGCACCAATAGACCGGAAGCGAACACCCAGCCACGTCGACCCTCGGAAGACGGAGGGGAGCCAGCCAGAGGGCAGAAGAGGAGCTGGGACGCGCGAAGACAGAATTACCAGAGACCACCCTCCCGCTACAACAACGACCGTTATAACCAGACGAGGGGACCAGCGCAGCAGGGAGTCCGCCTGCCACCAGCACCACAACACTGTTCGGCGGGACAAGAGGTCTATGCGGTCGATCACCAATCCTACGAACAGTTGCTCCGCCTGCACCGACACCGGATCCCGCCACCAAACAACATAACAAAGGCGACGGCTCTGACCGACCGAATCCCGAGTGTTTGGTGCGAATACCACAACGCCACCACCCACCATACCAACAACTGCATTATGCTGAAAAAGGCCCTTGAAGACTTGGAGAGGGGCGATCAGGTCACCCCTCCCAAGGCGGAAGAGCGACAGCGCGAATCAAATGTCGGGACCCGCGGGACTATCAGTACGATATCCGGGGGAAAGCGGAAGGAGGGAGCATCATCGCCCGACCGTCCGAGCAGGGAGGTGCTGACGATCGGGGCAGGACGAACGCAGAAAGCAGGAAGAAGGGAGGCGCCCGCCATCTGCTTCACGGCGGAGGACGAGGAGGGAAGCCCGAGGGACAGCACCTTACCGTTCGTGATCGCCGCGATCATCGATCGATTCCTCGTGAGGAGGGTGCTGATAGATAATGGGGCGTCCGTGAACGTGATCTACCTGGACGCGTACACGGCGCTCGGCAGGCCCGCCCGCAAGATGACACAGGATCACGAGTGCGTGGCCAGCTTCGCGGGCGAAACATCGTACCCGATCGGGAGCGACAATATTCGGGTCGGGATCGGTGCGCCCGACTCCCCGCACAGCGAAGTCCGTACAGACTTCATTATCATGGATACCCCCTCCCTCTACAACGCCATTCTCGGGAGGCCGGGGATCAACAAGCTGAAGATGATCATCGCGGGGCACCTGCTCTTGGGACGATTCCCAACCGAGCATGGAATCGGGTACGTTCGGGGATACAATCACGAGGAAGCCGAGCAACCCCGGAGTAGGCAGGAGGTCCTCGCCTTGGAGCCTACGCCAGGAACGGAGACACCGGACGATCCACGCGACGGGCTGATGGCGGTGTCGCCCGTCCCCGAGCGCGAGGAGCTGAGGACGATCCAGCTATCTTCCAAGCATCCAGAGAGGACGGTCCAGATTGGAGCATCGCTGGCTCCCACGATAGCCGAACAGCCGTGCTACCCCTGAAAATCACCCATCGGAGCCCACGGATCGAGGGGTACGATCCACGCACAAATAGCGAGGGGCTACGTCTCAGCAATAATTTACTGGAAGAACGGAAAGACACGACGTACCTCCACAACGCCGCGAATAAACAGAGGATCGCGCGATTGTACAATCAGCGCATACGGGCTCGCCCAATCCAACTGGGGGCCTGGGTGATAAGGGCGATCCAGCAAAAGGTGGACACTTCGTCCGCTGTGGGAAGGCTCGTACGTCGTCGACGAGGCGATAAGCGCCAGCACCCTTTTCCCCCATGACATGCAGGGTCAACGACTACGGCACCCATGGAACGTCCAACATTTGAGGAAGTACTTTCATTAAATTTTGTTGTGATGTACTTCATTTTTTAGTTCATTTCATTGTCGCGTTCGTTTGTCCTTACCCCGCCCGCCCAGTACTCGGGGGACTAGGGATAGGCTGCTCACATGAATGTAACACTGGGGACTGGGGTTAGATTCCACTCAAAAGCAAAGGAGTGGGCGCACGTTCGCCCAAGTCGTTCAAAAGATGCCAAAAAAAATCCAGACAAGGCACACGTACGGAAAGAAAATACTTCATTAATGGAAGGCACAAGGCCCGACTACAAAAATCCATCCTATCACAAAAAAAAAAAAAAATCCTACACTACGCCCCCGTATCAACCTCCAGCTCCTCCGCCTCCTCCGATGACGCCACCCCCACCGCCTCCACCTACTCGCCCGGATTCACCCGGCTAATCACCGGCTCCAACTCCGCCCTGGCAGGTTCCCCAGAAGGCTCCACCTCTCCCTCAGGCGCAGGAACTTGAGCGCCCGGTACTCCTCCAGACCGCACGAACGCCCGGTACTCCTCCAGCTTCAAGAAAGGAATCACCGCTCCTTGGAACGTAGCCACCTGCTCATCCATTTCCGCTCTGACCAGTTCGTGGAGCTCGTCAGACTCCTTGAATGTCGCCACAGCATCCATGCGAGCAACACGATCTGCCTCTTTCAGTCGGGACTCTGATAGCGCCTCCCGGGCGGCTGCTTCAGCACGGACGCGCTTCAGCTCAGCACGCACCCGCTCTACCTCGGCCACGGCCTTGTCCCGCTCAGAAATCGCCACAGCTTCGCGGGCTGCAACTTCAGTAGACCGGGCAGTTGCCTCCTCCGCACGAGCGGTGTACCGATGGACCAAGCTATTGGCCTGCTCAAGTTGCGCCGAGACCCTGTCTGTCATCCTCCGCTGCTTCACCCCCTCGGCCCTGAGGCGTGCAAGTTCCAGATTCTCCCCCGAGCGGACACAGAAGAGCTGATGCTGCAGGCGGGTGCACGCAATAAAGGCCGCGTCCAGCCCATCGGGGGCAGCATTCTCCAGCGGTTGCACTAGGGGCCCAAGAGAGGCGGCGCCATCCACCAGCGCACGGCGCAGAGCGTCCACAACATCAACATTCGACCCAGGAGCAGGGTCGGAAGAGGAGTCTTCAGTTCGGGGGCGCTTCTGCGCACGCTCCTCACCTTCCCCCTGCTCGAGAGATTGTGGAGGACCTGAAGACGGAAGCGAGGGATTTGGAGAGCAAGAGTATTGTGGATTTGAAGGTCGATCCGAAGACGGGGCCGTGACAGGAGCACGACTTGAAGACCGAGGCGTACGGGCAGCCTCCCGCCTGTCCCTAACATCATTTCACTCGGACCGGTGCTGATCGCGCTCCACCTGGCGCTGCTCCTTCTCGCGCTGGTGCTAATCGCGCTCTGCACGAACCTGGGCCTTGGATCCGACAGCATTGCCCGGAGGCGGGCGGGGAGCATCCGTTTGTGGCCCTCGGATGGGCGGGGCGAGGTCAGCCACGTTGGGAACAGGGATCTTGGACTGGGTACTGTCCCCCAGGACGAGTCCGCCACGACCGTCATCCGCCACCCGACGAACCTTCTCAGCGGTTAACAATAGCGCAGCCATCCGGCGCTTGAGCGCGTCATCCTTGTCTGTGGCCTTAGACTTCGTCATCTTCGCTGCAGAGCACACAAACGGAAGGTTAGCAAACAGATACAACACTTGGTATAATTATCCTATTCCTATTCCTAGCAGAAAACTACAACCCACAGACCAGGCGGTCTGGCGAGACGCGTGCGCTCGATGAGATCCCAGTGACACGCGGCCCAGAAATATCTTGACTCGGGCGCGGGGTCAAAAACGAACTTGAGGCGGGCAATCCTGGCCTCTTTGGCGGGCGTGAGCAGATACCCGTTTGTATCAAGTTGATGGAAAGACTGGGGGACTCGATCAATCTGGTCGGCGTTGGCGACATACTCGGGCGGGAAGGCGCCAAACTCCCAGTCTCCACCCACCAAGAAGTTGATCATACGCCAGGAGGTCGAAGAGCTCGGTGGGTCCACCAGCCACCACTTCACGCGAGGCTCCACCGTGAAGGTCCCCGAGTCCCTATGACGCGTGGAATATCGCAGACGGAAGAAGTGGAGGAATTCCGCCCGTGTGGGGTGGTCCAGCCCGCTCAAACAGAAGATATTGAAAAACGCCACCAACGTTCGGGTAAGCGTAGGCCCACACTGACCGAGGGAGATTTTGAGGAGCGCCAGGATGTATTGGAAGAACGGGTGGAGAGGCAGCTTTATCCCCACCTTCAGGTGGAACTCGCTGACGCACACGTGGCCAGTCGGCGGTCGGGTGAACGTCTCTCCCCTCCCCAGGATCTTCAGCCTGACGGACGAAGGAATGTGGTAGTCCCTCGCCCACCGCGCCATATCTTTGACGCTCGGCGCCCGTTCAGGCTCTTGCATGGGCACTCCGTCGGGGAGCACCCAGTGAACTCGCCCACCTTCAGAAAACTGGGTCACGGGCTGATCTTGTCGCACGCGCTCCTCACCCCACGGACCGGACGACGAGGATCCGCCCGCAATTCCCCTAACCCTGCGGCAGCAAGCGCTTGTTGAGAATCCATTCGCTGCACCACAGGAGAGGCGTCAGGAATGAATCGCAGGGGCGTCACACTCAACGCAGACTCGCACGACGATGTGCTCGACCCACTCGACCCAGAAACTTAACCACCCCACCCCTGGTATGTATATACTCTCACACGATTGCTCACTTGATATTTCTATTTGCTCCATTCCTAGACGCACGCACACGATACCAACACTTGGCAAAAAAAAAACCCAAAATTCCTACCCCAAACAAGATCAAAACCACCACCACTCAAGAACACGCCCTGTTCTTGAGATAAAAAAAACCCAGAAAAAGCCAAAAAACCCAGAAACAGACAGACACAAAACCAAAACAAAAAAAAACAGAAACAAGATGAGAGCCTCACCAAATCGAGATAGAAGGGAGAAAGGTTGAATGTCGACGAAGAAACTCCGGCAAGAAACAAAGAACAACAGAGATCAGAGAGGAACAGTAGGCAAGGTGATTTCTGCAGCGTTTCGGCAAGTTATAAAAAGTGATGAGGAAGACAACACCACAACCCCTATTTATACTGATCGCACGATGAACGCCAATGAACGCCAGCCGTCCATTTTTCGCGTATCCACCGTCATATCACGACACATGGCCCTGAGGCGGTTCACCTGCCCAGGCAAGTAACCGCGCTCCCCTTCAGCTTCTCGCCTTGATTTCAAACCCTAGCACGGTCTCCCACAGCTCGACACGTGTCACCCATGCGACGCCCCACGCGCCCACGCGCCTGACGTCTGGGCTTCGAGCAGTTACTACGTCATCAGCATTTAATGCCCAGGCCATGCCAACATTAATTACGACGGCTTGCATTTATTACACAACGGTTCCTGAGGAGTAGTCAAAAGGAATGTCACCTCAAACGTCTCGTCAGAGCACCACCACACCCAAGGCAAGACAGGACACGTCTCCCGCCAGTCGAGCAACACGCACACATCACCCGCACGACCAGTGAGCGAAGAACGACCACGAACGTTCGAATAAAGTAACACGCCGCCACGAGCGAAGGGCACCTCCCCCCGTGCGCACGCCGGTAAGAACTAGCAAGCCGGATTAGGCGGCAAGAGGCATGAGGTCCGTCCCCTCCTTGCGCGCGCTAAGACCGATGGGCGGTACAGGTGTGGGGATAGTACCATCCGTATGCGTAACGTTAACGATCGACTCGCCGACTCAGACGCAAGGGTGTGGGGTCCGTCCTCTCCTTGCAAGCTCTGAGACCGATAAGCGTCGGGTGTGGGGTCCGTCCTCTCCGTGCGCGAAAAAATACAAGCCGGCTGTTATAACGGAGGCATGGGGCCAACCCCTCTCTGGGGGTGCTAAGCCGATGGGCGGCACGGGCGTGGGGTTCTTCCCCTCCGTGTGCGTAACGTTAACGATCGACTCGCCGACTCGGCCGGCAGGGGTGTGGGGTCCGTCCTCTCCTTGTACGCTCTGAGACCGATGAGCGTTACCGGGTGTGGGGTCTGTCCTCTCCGGGCGCGAAATCTTCCCGGTTTAGGCGGCAGAGGCCTCTGCGCGCGCTAAGTTTGAGGGGCGGCACGGGTACGCGTTTGTGCGCGCCGCAACATTGTACGTCGCGGTCCTGGTCCCACCGTTGACGCTACAGCATACGGAACGGCATCCCCGTTGACGTGCGACGTACGCAGTGGCAACCCAGCGCTGGCGTTACGACCAGCATTTGCATACATTCACACATCATACCATACATTCATGCATCATACCATACATTCACACATTTTGCATACCTATATATCTATATTGTACTTGATGTTTACAAGGCAACACCCCATCCGGGCGCGTGGCTCCAAAATAGCAAGTCTTGTTTGGACGCCGGGCCCACAGGTACACGAACGCACGAACAGGTACACGCTCGAACGCGCAGGTCCACTCCGTCATGCGAGCCCTTCCTTGACCGGAGAGTTGGGGGACTTGGGGGTTACAGGACCATACACTACTGCTCAATCGGATAAGTATTTTGTTTAATCGTACGAACCCTTTTTCAACTCCCCAGTCAAGAAAGTTCTCTTTGACTTGGGGACTTGGGGGACTTGTTAGTATGGCATTAGTTGTCCGATTAAATATACTTATCCACTTAAGCAGGTAATCAACACCTACCCGACCACCCGAAAGACCACCAGGAAGGCTTCAACTTTGTTCACAAGACCGACTCCATCCGAGTACGCACGCGCCCGTGGGGCGCATGCCCGAATACACGGATCACATGACAGCAAGTGTACACCAGTCCCACATCGAAGAACATCATTAAGCACCAAGCTCAACCACCTATATATGTAAGGTATTTATTACATGTAACGACATCTTGAATCCCAATACTACACTACTCACACGCACGTTCGCTTGACTGTTATATCCAATACATTATCTGACTTAGGCATCGGAGCGTTGAAGGCGGGCCACCCCGTCTTGACCCCCGACTGTCTGTTCATTGTTGTATTCTTCTAACAGCCGAACACGCCCACCTGATCACCCGAAGGGAGGAGAAGCGCCCGATCATCCGAATAGCCCGTGCGTTCGGACGTACAATAAGGAGGAGAAGGAGTACTTGTACTTGCTTCTGCCAGATTACGTCCCCGCGCGTAATTCGGTAAAATCAATGGAAACTAAAAAAAAGGACTAAAAGTGAGCCATCTAAGACTCGAACCTATGATATAATGGTTTACGACAACATGTTCTACCAACTGAACCAAACTGGCTCTCAAGTTTTCATGCAACATAAAAAATATAACAATGTTTCTAAAATTCTTGGGCTAGTTCGTACAGAATTTTTGACCAAAAAATTAATTTTTGAAAACGTGTCGAGTTATATATCCTTATTTTCGAAAATGTGTCGAGTTATATGTCGTTAGGTTCATATCGGCTATACGAACACAGTCGTGAGATCTAATATGTCATTTAGGTTTCGTCGTCCCAGTGGGTGGGTGGTGGTGACGGGGTTCGCCACTAGAGGCAGTGCGGGAGATGGAGAAATTAATATTTTATTGTAAGTCGTTACGATTGTTTCTTCGTAACAAGTTATCGTATTTGTTATTCGAGTGAATTAGCCAAAATTATTCCGTATTGAGTACTTCCTCGATTTATCCGATTATTTTGTTATTTTATTTATTTTTGACGATTTTCGACAAGAGTCGGATCGTCACATAAACGATTACAAAATTGACTGAAATTTTATATACCACTCTTAAATGAGAAATCTATAACATTAAAATTCTAATGGTTAGAATCAAATTTGAGATGATTAAAAATAATCAAATCTGTAACATTCTTATATTAAGGACGTCTTCCTCGATCTCCATGTATTACCATAATACCACTTACATAATTAAATACATATTTAAATTGATCCTAAACATGACAAATGATACGGACACATAATAAAATATCCATACTTGTCATACATTATTGTTTAAAAACAAACTAATGATATAATTAAAAAATAAAACGAAAATAAGAAAAACGTACTTTTCAGATTTGTCCCCACTATCTAGACAACCCCCTCTACATAGAAATATGGATGGCAGTGTTGGGTTGGGTCAGGGCTGGTTCATGGATACTTGAATTCGAATTCGAAATTAATTCGATTGTTCGAACTTGATCTCGAATTCAAAAAAATTTGATGGAGTTTTAACCTAATATGAAACTTTTAAATACTTAATATCCAAATCTGACCCGTTTACAGGAAAAAGTTTTGTAAAATAGATTACGAATGTTTGCTATTCTATATAAAATATAATAATAAGAGAAGGATAAATCTAAATTGAGTTTAATGCATCCACAAATCAATATTCTTTATCGTTGACTAAAGATATTGAGCATAGACATAGAAAGAAAACCCTAGCCACCTAGGTTTAGAGCTTATCTCACTCCAAATCGATGTTGTCCTCACCGATCCCTTCGCTAGAGAATATGAGTAACACTGTGAACGTGGTCGACTCTGGCCACACGTCCTTTCTCTAACCACTTCTTTCTTGTAGGAAGGCTGCTTTTAGTACCAGGGAAGGCCAACCCTAACGTCGCCGCCTATGCTTTTGGAGTGTTATGGGGTTTAGGCCAGAAATTGAAGATCTGGCTTGTTGATGATCGGTTTCTCATGGAGTTCGAGAAGGAGACATATGCAAAGAGAACACTGACCGGAGGACTGTGGTTCTTTAACAAAGCTACCTTGGTCTTAGCGCAATACAGTAGTCTTGGCGAGGTTTCAGCGATTTCGCTTACGTCAATCCTGGTTTGGGTCACTATATCTAGCTTGGAGCCGATCGTTTTCACGCGACGAACCATTAGGATGGTGGCTAATGCCATACGCGTGTTTGAGAGGCTGTGTGAACCGAGCTTCCAGCGCGGTGTGGCCAAAGTATGTCTACGACACGCAGTCCAGTCCAGGGTTTGGCAAGCTTTCAAAGAGAGAGCTTTTGACTTCGAGAACGGGATAATGTTGATTCTCCGGTTCAAGTATGACCGTCTCTTTTATAATTGTATATACTAGAAAATTTCTCATCCATACGGGTGGCTGTGGAAGTGAGAGAAAAATAATGAATAATTAGTGATAGTAATTTTTTACTTTTTTTCTTGAATTTACATTATAGTTTTTTTATTATCTTCTATTTGTGATTACTTTTTTGATATTATTTAGGTCAATTTTGGAAACTTGAAATTTGATGTGTCTGATAACACTAAAAATGTCAACGCTTCCCTTTATAATAGTAGAGATATAACTTGGACTACATTAAACGACTCACGTACACCAATCTAGCTCGATCAATTTTGCTGTTGAAAAATATGCATCAATTTTTTTTTTTAAACATGCATCAAATAATCCAGGTAGATCAATAGTTGTGTCTGTTAAGATAACTATTATAACAGACCATGACATTTCATTAGCCGTCATTTAATGAAATTTTGACGTTGATGCCTACCCTGAAATTTTGGCGGTCGCCGGTCATGTATGTTTATTGACAAATATTCAATTAATCCAATATTTATATCAATATATGCCCCATTTAATGTAATATTTTATAAATTATATAAGATTAGAAGTTTAACTTTAATAAAAGGATAATAAAAAGTAAAAGAAAAAATAGTCCAAATGATCACTAAACTTTGTTAGAATCGACAATTTAATCATTAAAGTTTAGAATATATATAAAAGGTCAATAAAATTTAACTTTATCTATCAATTTGATCACTTTGTCTATTTTAAACATTCTAATTTGTCAAATATTTTGTTTATATAGATAAGATTATGAGAGAAATGCACATAGCATAAGTGGGAGAAGTATGAAAACCACCATGAAATAAGAAAAATTGATATTCAAGATGGGCAAAGTGATCAATTTGATAGATAAAGTTAAAGTTCAGTGACATTTTTAATATTTTCTAAACTTCAGTGATCAAATTGTATATTGTGACAAACTTGAGTAATCATTATAACAATTTTCTCAAAGTAAAATATGTAATATTGAGACAAGCTTTTTGGCGCAAGTGCAATTAAAAGAGAGAAATATATAACATAGTAGAAAGAAACAAAATTACATAAAAGCAACACATTCTTTAAATAATTTTTCATAATAGTTCTTTTTGCTAAAATTTATAGTAATTTTGATATGTATGGCCTACAAAAATTAGAGACAATTGTTTCTATGATGTCTAATGATTACGAGACTTGTTCTAAACGACTGCCTATAATTTTTGTATTTGATGTTTTTTTATTGATTTATGACGCTCCCCATAGAACTAAATCCTTAGGTCTGCCACCAATTTTAAGTGTGTAATTGATTATATATAATAGTGTGAAATCATTGTGAGTGGCGTCAGCTACCATATATAATTGAAGATAAGTAATTTCGCAAAGAGTTTCAACGTGAAAGTTATTCAATTATAATTTATTTAATAGTACATGATATAGTATATGTTGTTTTGATTTAGGAAAAAAATTATCACCGGATTTGAATGTTTTAAGAAGTATCAATGTGATGTCTAATTTTTTAAAATTATCAATGTGATACTTAAAATTTTTTAAAATTATCAATGTGATACTTAAAATTTTCAAGCGATATCAAAAGAATGTCTGCACCGATTTTTCGTCTATCACCGATTTAGAGTGATGATGTGTCACAGTGCAAAATAAATGTAATACCTTTATAATTTTTATTTCTTATTTTTTTATTTTCTGTTTTTTACTTTTCTTTCATTTTTCTTTTTATCTCTCTCTCTCCCCTCGTGCGATTGCGCACTTCGTCAAAATCCTCTACCACAAACAACTTCGGACGTTTCTTCGGCGATGCCGGCGAGATTTGCATTGGTCGCGATTGCGGTTGTTGTTGCTATGGTGTCTCATTCAAGGTGAGAGTATCGTATATGCAGATCCATCACTGAGATGCCATGCCCCTAGAACATTACCCAGCTTGTAGCGTATAGTGTGGTAGCCATGGATGGGAATAATATCCAGGTGAGGCTCCCAAAAATCGACTGCCTCCTTCAATTTGGGAAAGACTACCATCTCCAGTATGCTCTGATGGACAGAATTCGGCAGCAAATTCTCCCAAGACTCCAAAAAGTGAAGCATAGGTTCAGGGTCCTTAGGCTGCCAAGTATTCACTCTAGCAATCCTCACAGCTGGTACAACAACTTCCGAAAGCAATTGGGTATAAGGAGACATTGAAGTATCCCATATATCATGGCAGCGCTCCTCTGCAGATCACCAAATCCCTTGCCATAGAATCTCAGCTCCGATTCACATCTAATCACCTTTATTCTCAAGTGAAATTACATAGAAACACAGATGCAAGCTCAAAGCCTCAACTCCACAGAATCAAAATTCGTACAGAAAATTTCAAATCAAAATCCAAGTCATCAATTTACATTCACACACAGATGCACACTGTCACACAAAGACATGAATCCAAATCAAACTCATAGAAACCAAGATTCGAAATTCAAATAGAGAGAAGGAGAGAGCGAGACTTCTTCTCTGACCTCGCGCCAGGTGCGATATACTTTGCAGGTGCTCGTCGTCCCAGCTGAGGTCAGCGCAGTGTGGGAGGGAGCGGGATGCAGAAATTCGGGTGCGGCTGTGTGTTGCTGCTTAGGCTCGGGTGCAGCAATTCCGGTGATTATGACTGGTTTAAGCCCGGATTGGGTTTTGTTCTAGTTAGTATTGTTTGGTTCCGGGTTTGGGTCGAGTGTTTTGGGAATGGATGTGATTGCTGGAGAAGATGTTGTGAGATTGGGCGGTGTGGAAAGAGTTGAAGGAATTGGGCAGTGTGTCTTTAATGGTTTAGGGAGTTGTGGTAAAATTACCCTTGGAGCAGCAGCGAAGAAGAGAGAGAGAGAGAGAGGAGAGAGAGAGAGAGGAGAAGAAGAAGCAGAAGAAGACGAAGAGAGAAAAACAAACTGAAAAAAAAAATTAAAAAAAATAGTTAATAAATGCACTCTTGATAAATGAACTCTTATCTCTGTCAAATTAAGGATGTCTTGATTAAATACGTCCTAATTTGATAGATAATGTTGGTGTAGGTTATTCCTGGAGATTCAATTATTTTCTTTTCCTAAATGATATCACGACTTGTTTGTGATTAGCAACTTTGTTAAGTTTCTTCGGACTCGATTCGTCGAAATTTTAGATTAGTCAACTTTATAATTAAAATTAGATTATATTTTCAAATTTTCTTATGTCGTAATATTTGTTTCTGTCGTCTCTATGAATTATGGAACAGTGGAAAGCATGCATGGATATTGGACATTCCACATGAACAAATGGATCATTCATCACTTTATTTTAGTATTCACTATTGAAAACTATCACCAGAGACGGAGCCAACTTTGTAAGTTAAAGGGGGTTAAACCGTAAAAGGAAAAAAAACTTGGAATGATAATATTCACCGGACAAATCAGGCGCTCAAACCTAGGACTTGCTCCACAAAAATTTTCAACCTTACCACTTTGTCGTTCAGTAATTTGTGTACATGTGGTAAAACTTTTGCTATATATTCAATCTCAGGGGGGCCATGACCCCCTCTAGCTCCAACGTGACTCCGCCGCTGACTATCACTTCGGTACCTCACATCTCTATCTCACATTGGTATTTGTCGTTATTAACACTCTTAACTTATTCAAAAAATATTGAAAAAATGATAATTTTTATGGAGAACAAAAATAAAACATAAATAAAAAAAAGAATAGAAGACAAAAACTAGAAAGAAAACAATAGGAATTCAAAATTCATCGCTTAAAATTTGAAATTTATTTAAAAAAATATATAAGTTGACATTGTTAGTAACAACAGGTATTAATCCTTAACAGAGATTTGAATATCTAGCGGTATGATTAAAAACTGTTGGAAAATAATTTATTGTCAGCTGTTAGATAAAGATCTGACAGTAATTGACCACGACTGACCACAAAATCTATTGACCACCAGATAAGGACTGAACGTTACTAACTTCTTTTATTTCAGGTGTCGCATGCCATATTCCCAGGAACATAAGATTAACGTTATTAGTAATGGTACGTATAATTTTTTACTAATGTCAAAAATTGGAGTATAGTTATGATATTTTATAAAATTTAAGTATGAAAACTTAAAATAAGTAAAAATTGAGATAATATTTGTGAAATTTTCCATTGACATATAAAGTGATACAAGCTTAGGTGAGCACATGCACAACTCTTTGGGTATATAACTTGGACTACATTAAACTTCTCACAAACTCATACCCAATCACTTTGGCTGGTTAATTACACTACAAGAAAAATGCACCTAGACCACGGACCATTTCCGTCGTCTAGGTGCAGTTTTCCGTCGTCTAAGTACTTAGACGACGGAAGCTCCATCCTCCAAGCTCCGTGCTCCAAGTGCTGTCGTCCAAGCACTTGGACGACGAAGATGAAGAATTCCGTCGTCTAAGTGATACTTAGACCGCGGACATTCTCCGGGGTCTAAGTGAAAACTTAGACGACGGAGAATGAATCTCCGTCGTCTAAGTGAAAACTTAGACCCCGGAGAATGTCCGCGGTCTGAATGCTCGCTTGGACCGCGGAAAACGTCTATCTCCGCGGTCTAAGTTTGCACTTAGACGACGGAGAATTCATTCTCCGACGTTTAAGTGAAAACTTAGACCGCGGAAATCGTCCATCTCCGTCGTCTAAGTAGTGATTTTGTAAAAAAAAAATTAAATGAAAAATTCATGAAATGCTAATTAATAATTTAATAATTAGCATTTAATGAATTTTTTATTTAATTTTTTGTATATCAATATTCATAATATTGTAAAATTTATTGAATGTTAATTATTAATAATATATAATACGTACAAAATTCATAATGAATAAATAATTTAAATTATTATGGATTTAAATACAAAATTCATAATACAATAAAATAAATTAATCTAGCCTAAATAAACTAAATTAACCTAAAACTAAACTAATTATAGGCGGTGGTGGTGGCGGCGCCGGTGGTGTTGGCCGGAATGTGGAGGCCGGTGGTGGAGGCGACAATGTAGGCGGTAGATAGTGGTGTGTGGTGGTGGAGGCGATGTTGTAGGTGGTGGTGGTGTGTGTTGGTGGCAGCGACGGTGGTGATGTCGGTGGTGGCGGCGACGGTGGTGGTGGTGATGATGATGGTGGATGGTGATGGTGATGATATATGGTGGGTGGTTTGATTGGGGGGGAGAGGGAGAGGGAGAGACGGAGAGGAAAAAATGAAGAGAGATTGAGAAAATGATGAATTTAAAGAGTTTTAAAACACTTAGACGACGGAAATACTGATTTTTCGTCGTCTAAGTGCTTTAAATTTTCAAACAATGCCGCCAATTTTTTCACTTAGACGACGGAAAATCAGTATTTCCGTCGTCTAAGTGATTTAAATTTTTGTCAAAATTTTAGAGGAAAAAGAATACCGCCAATTATTTTGACTTAGACGACGGAGATGACAATCTCCGTCGTCTAAGTGGATTTAAATTTTTGCCAAATTTTTAGTGGGAAAAACACCGCCAGAAATAAAAAATTTAAAATTTCACCTAGACCACGGAGATGACCATCTCCGTCGTCCAGGTGTTCACTTGGACGACGGAGATTGTCATCTCCGCGGTGTAGGTGAAAATTCCGTAAAATTAATTTTTTTAAAAAATTTATTTTTTTAAAAAAAAAATTTAGAAAATAAAAAAATTCACTTAGACGACGGAGATTGTCATCCAAGTGTAAACTCAGACAACGGAAATCTTAGACAATCTTCTCCGTCGTCTAAGTATAAACTCAGACAACGGAAATCTTCTTCGTTGTCCAAGTCATCACTTAGACGACGGAGACACAATCTCCGTCGTCCAGGTAGAACTTGGACGACGGAACATTAAAGTTTCCACTTAGACCACGGAACATTAAAGTTTCCGTGGTATAAGTGGAGTTTTCTTGTAGTGTTAACTTTCATGTTTCTTTGGGGCAGAGTGAAGGCAAACTAAGATTCTGGCTGATCTAATTGAAGTCAATTCATTCACTAAATTTTAAGATGGGATGACTCGACCCTACTCACTGACATAGATGGAGTCCTTCACTGTTTGTTATGCAATTGCTCTTATATTATTTGGACTGGAATTAATCTTATCTTAGTGACATATCTTTTTGGTCTGAAGTTCTTGGCCTTTTTAGCTAAATAATTTTCATTATTGAATACTTTTGCTTAATTATGTAAAACACAGTCCAAAATTATCATTAGTTAGGGCACTGCTAGTTTATTTTAGGATAATAAGAGTAACGTAATCCTGCAGCATTACTGTATATTTTGATTCAAGCGACGAAGAATAAAAAGGAAAAAAAAATTTGTTGCTTCAACTAATCTAAGCGTCGACTATTAACGTCGTCGCTTAAAAAACAGAGAGCGAAAAATATTGCTCAATAGTGGTCACTTACAAAAGTATTGAAGTGACCAATATTCATAGTTTGTCGCCTCCGTTTATCCCAGAACCATGTTTTGGAAAATCTAGCGACGACATTCAATCTTCGTCACTAACTAATTATTGAAGCAACAAAATTAAGTGAAGTCGTCGCTCGAGTATAAACAAAGCGACGAACATTAGTCAAAATTCGTCGCTTAGTTTTTTTTTCATTTGCCTTTGTACTTCGTCTTAAATGCAACTTGTATATATATGTAAAATTTTAGGTTTACAGATGCAGTCGGCTTCTGTATCTGTTTTTGGAGGAGAAGAGGGAGAAGTTAGAAGAAAGTGAGATTGGAAGGATTTTGTTGCCAATTCTTTGATTCTTAAGTAAGGTTAGCGCAATTTCTTTCTATTTATCCCTCTTTGAAAGCACATTATGTATTAATTCAATTTAAATGGTTGTTTATGTTGGTTAATGGAAGTTGGATGATGTCGTGTTGAATTTTGTATTTTGTTGTTGTTTTAGTGTTAAAATATGGAAATTGTGGTGTTTATTAGCTTAGAACTCTCGTTTGAGAACCAACAATTCATCTAGTTGTCGAGATGAGTTGTTGATTCTCGAATTGTCCCATTTTTAGACACTTTAGACGAACACGACTTTGTTGATCATTTTGCTATTCATGTGGTTTCAGTTTCAGTTTTGGGATATAGTTTCGACAGTGCCTCTCTACAATGTTCCTCGAGTGCAAATTAGGTTGTTTAAATTTTTGTGCACTTGAGGAACTGTAGGGAGATGCTGCCGAAATTTCTGAAACCTATAGCTGAAATCACATGGGTGCAAAAGGTTTAACAAAAGTCGCGTTCTCCTGAAGGGGATAGGATCCAACCTGGAGGAATAAGGAGAAGAAGTATTGGGACAGGATTTGATTGTATCATAAATGTTGTGTGCTAACCTTATGCATATTGTCTATTTATGTTATGGCAGAAAACATGGATGATGTCCCCGACAAATCTTTTATGAATCATCATTATACACACCCTGACTACATAACATGCGTACTTAACTTCATCAATTTTGTGAAGACTCACACTATTGGAACCCAGTATCTCCCTTGCTCGTGCGCAATTTGCAAAAATGGTCCTTATTATAAGGATATCGTAGAGATTTATCATCACTGCATACACTGTGGATTGGATCCGACTTACACAGTTTGGCACCCACATGAGGAAGTTTCTGGTCAACCGACAAGGATCAGTCGACGGAGACAGTGGCTTAAAGACAGAGTGAGGCTTCCAGTGTTGCTGGTCCTTTAGTGATCCCGCCTGTGGAGATTATACAAGATGTATTTCCATACTATCCTGGATACCATAGAGATGCACAGCATAATGTTGTTGAAGAAAAAGCTGAAGTTCACCTCAATGACATGGTAGATGATGAATTTGCTAAGTATGAAAGGCTTCTAAGGGAGTCGCAAACCCCATTGTATGAAGAGAGTGAAGAAATTGTATTAAGTGTCATATTACATGCAATGGAAATTAAAGTTGAAAATGGATGGTCGGATACGAGTGTTGATAAATTATGTGAATGGTTGCATAAGTTTTTTAAAGGGCGTAATTTCCCTGTGAGTTATTCGAGAATTAAAAAAATTCTCAAGGATCTTTTCCTTGGATATGAAAAAATTCATGTTTGTGAGTTCAACTGTTACCTATTCAGGGGAGCTGAAAATAAAACTCGTACGACTTGTCCAATATGTGGTGCTGAAAGATATAAGATAGATAGAGATGACATTCCAAAAAAGGTAATATGATATTTCCCTCTCATTCCTAGGTTGAAACGCATATTTATGTCCCCACACACCGCAAAGCATATGCGATGACATAAGAAGAGGAGACTAGATGAAAGTACCCTCAGGCACCCATCTGATGGAGAAGTATGGCAACATTTTAACATAATATTTCCAGGTTTCGACAACATTAAGAGAAGAAATGTGCGGCTTGGATTGGCAACTGATGGTTTCAGTCCATTTGGAGCAATGTCAACCTAGCATAGTACATGACCGATGGACGTGATGCCATTTAATCTACCCCCTAATATGTGTATGAGGAAGGAATATAATATACTGGTCGTGTTAATTTCTGGCCCTAAATCTCCAGGAAAGTCCCTTAGTGTACTCATTCGTCCATTGCTCGACGAGCTCAAAGACTTGTGGGAAAATGGAGTCTCTACTTTTGACAAAGTGGATAATGATGTATTCATGATAAGGACAACGTTGATGTGTACTATAAGTGACTTTTCTGGTTTAGGGATGCTTGCGGGCTCAACGGTGAAAGGGTACAAGACATGTCCAATTTGTCTAGATGAGTTGACGGTAGAGCATATTTGTGGGATAATTGTTTATGAAGGGAATCGGAAATGGCTCGACGAGACAAACTCGATATGATCAAGTTTGGCATTTTAAGGGAAGCCAGAGTGGGAAAAAAAACTAGCTCATAAAGACGGAGATGAAATTTTGGAGGAAATTTTCTGGTCCCTTACTCAACACACAACAGACAATGTTGAACCCACGAGAGCATATTTTGGTTGCTTCCCTATTGCTCTTCATTGTTAATCAGGCACTACTTAGATGTCATGCACATTGAAAAGAACATGTGTGACGCTATCCTTGAAACCATTCTTGCAATGGAAGGGAAGACCAATGATGGTCCAAGGGCTCGCGAAGCGTTGGAGAAAAGTAAAATCTACAAAAGCCAACATCAATCGGAAGCTGAAAAGAAGACAGGAAAGGTTCCTCATGCACCCTTTTTAGTTAAAGAGGAAAATCGTGAAGAAGTATTTGAATGGTTTCGCTATGCTAGGTATCCACTTTGCTATGTGGGAAGTTTGAGAAATAAGGTCAAACTAACCGATAAAAAGTTTTATGGATTGAAGACGCATGATTTCCATGTCCTGCATCAACGTCTTCTTACAATGGTTATCCGAGGATTTTTGCCAAATAACGTCGTGAAGCCATTGATAGCATCGTCAAATTAGTTTTGGAAATTATGTGCTAGGGAGTTGAAGAAGGCAGATGTTCAACAGATGGAAGTTGAGATAGTGATGATTCTCTGCAATGCAGAGTCGATTTTTCCTCCATATTTTTTCACCTTTATGGTTCATCTCATGGTTCACCTTCTCGAACAAGTTATGCTTACAGGCCCAGTACATTTTACATGGATGTATCCGATGAAAAGGTATAAGCACTAACCAAATATTTAGTTTTTTTTTTAAACTGAAATTACACTAACAGTACATATGCACTAATCATAGATGACATTTTATAGGCAATTAGGTGAATATAAAATGTCAATGAGTAATACAAGTTACCCCGATGGGAGTATTGCAGAAAGGTACATATCATCTGAGTCGGTGAGGTACTGTAAGTCTTATCTGCAATTGGAAGAACATGAAGATCTCAATCCCCCAATATGAAATATTAGATGTGTTTCACAGTTAGTTTAGCCCTGTGTTATGGATATCACCGAAAATATCAGGTTATCAGAGGAGCAAACGGCTGAGCCTCATTGGCAAATTTGGACAGATATAGAAGAAGCTCAATATTACATGGACACTCGTTTGCAGGCATACATAGCGAAAAATGGTGACGATTACGATAAGCGCCCCATGAGGAGTTTCCATCGATGGTTCTTCAGATATGTACAAAAATTGAACAATTTTTTTTCTAGTACAAAGATGCACACTAACACCATCTATTTTTCAGGCAAAGAACCTGCATGATGCTCAAGACCTTAACTTTAACAGGGCTATATGGTCATTAGCTCGAGGTCCGTAATTCACCCGGATTTATAAGGCGTGCTATGTGAACGGTAACAAGTATGTCTTATTCGATAGAGATCAAAGTCTCGTGACTCAAAATAGTGGGGTGATGTTAAGCACAAAAGTTAGAAACTTCTATGGACATCCTGACTATGTAGTTGAGGTATGTTATTCTGACAATATGTTGGTCGTGTTGTTCAAAAGTATATGGCACAATACCACTGACGATCTAGATTTCAAAGAAATTGACACCACCATCAAGGTAGATCATGGTTTGATATCAGTGGATACAAACACTAGTTACTATGAGAATTCACCATTTTTTCTTGCGATAAAGACAAAACAAGTGTTCTACTTGCACGATCTTGTGGCGGGTGGTACTTGGAAGGTGGTGCAAGAAATGTCGCATCGAAATGTATACAATGCTGAAGTACTGGAAATAGAAGATAAAAGGCCTCCTTCAGGGAATCAAATCACAAATCCTTACCAAGAGGACACACTAAGTTCAATACAATTTTACCATATTTATGCATCTAATGTCCAACTCGATTTAGAAGTACACGAAGATAATGAAACATCAAGCGGTGATGACCGAGATGATATCGACGTCGATGAATTCGATGAGGAAGAGGAAGATGAAGACGACGAAGAGGAAGAGTACTAGTTATTATGTTATATGTTGTAATATGATGATGATGATGATGATGATGATGATGATGATGATGATGATGATGATAAATATTTTATGTTGTAATTTTGAACAATGATTACAATATTCTTATTAAATAAAAACATATGCAAACATGCATAACTAATTTTTTAAGTTCAATCCAAGCGACAAATATTGGTCCATATTTGTTGCTTCAAATGTAAAGCGACGTTGCCTTCACAAAAGTCATCGCTTCAGATCTTGTGAAGCGACGAAGTTGGACTCACTAAACCCTAAACCCTAGGGAGAAACCATACACCCTAAACCCTGATCTGAAGCGACGAAGTTGGACTCACTAAGTAACCTAGTGAGTTTAAACTTCGTTGCTTCACATGATCTAAAGCGACGAATATTGTTTGATTGCCGTCGCTAACTTAAACATATTTAAGTGACGATTTTTGACAATGTTCGTCGCTTCAAATGATCTGATTATATCTGCAATTTGCTTCTTCTTCCTCATTTTCCCGTTCTTCTTTTGTTTTTGGGTGTTCTCCTTGTTCTTTCTTCTGAAAAAACCCAATCTTGTTGAGTTCCCTCTCCGGTTCTCCCTCTCTCTCCCTAAATTCACCCCCAAACCCCCAAACCCCCAAATTCACCCCAAAATCTCGTCTGTCTCCCTCTCCGGTAAGATTTATTGTACATGATGTTGCATTGATAACATAACGTAGAATCTGATTGGTGATTATATGACTGCTACAATTTTAGGTCGGTCCACTTTGATGGAGGAGGACCCTAGACCCCAATGTTATTTATTTGCTGCTATGCTCTTCAGTTCTTTTGTAAACTAGAATTCAGCAGTCTTTCTATCTATGTATGTGTTTAATTTTGAATTGAAAGATTTAGTCTTTAGATTTGTGCTTGACGGATTTGTTAGATTAAATTTTGTTTGGCTGAATTTTTTAGCATTTGCTCATGTGTTGGATATATTGAAATACTGGATATGCTTTGTAGCTTCTTTAGCATTGTTGGGTATGCTTTTGCTTCTACTTCTGCTTTCTGTATTCCATTGTTTGGTTATTCTGGTTTCATATGCCTTGAGTAATTGATATGGATTTGTGAGTTTTGGTCGGCATTTGGACTAGTTCACTCAGGAAATTTTCTATCTTCTGTATTTGCTATGCTGTTAGAGACGAGTTAGTAGAATTGGTTAAGTGTTTGACAGCTGAGTTTGGGTTTTGTGTGATTCAGTGTTGTGCAACCTTACCAAGTGAAACTCCATCTAATTTCTTTTGTGTTGCTACTTTCATGTGGAATGGAAAATATAAGTTGGGATACAATAGCATATATATATATATATGGTGAGTGAGTAATTGTAACATAAATGGCAGAAAGGGAGCTTGGGCAATTGTTAGTCAAAGGATATGGGTTTGTGAGTTTTGGTATGCTGTTAGAGACACAGCAGTGTTGCACAGTGTTAATTAGTTTTATGTCGAAGATGTTACACTTGTGTTCATTAAAAAGCTGCTGGCTGGTATACGAATATAATTTTCTGTTTCTCTTAGCTGCAAAACTGTGATATAAACCTTACTTAAGGTACAGAATATGCGTATGGCCAGGTTAAATTTTTTGGTACAATCTCAGTTTAAAATAGTTTGTATTTACAGGTTCTAGAGTAATGGCACCAGGTTCTAGTGCCCAGAAGAAGAAGAAGGAGCTCGAGGCGAGAAGGGAGATGAATGTGGCCGAAGCATTAAGGGCGGCCGCGACGGCGAGACCAGAGGCGGCGAGAGATACGCTGGTACCCATCCCGTCGTTGGAATATACCAACCCTTCGGAACTGGGGGATGCTGGAGGTGGTGCTGATAGTGACACTGGGAAGGCGATGACGGTCCTCTGATAAGTATTAGGACCAAGAGGGGTCATATGGAGTTGGGTAAGCTTTTTCAGCATTTTGTGAGTTGTGATAATAAAAGCTTTGGTCTGCTAGTAACATTGCTTTATCTTACAACCCGGTATGTGTTTTGATATGGCAGAGGTGGTTGATATGAGAACGGGGAAGAAGGTGAATGGGCGGAACCTTGAGAATCGCGGCATCGTAACGGGCACAAAGACTGCATGTTTCAAGAGCATGAACAACAACCAGCCTCTGAAGGTTGAGTACGTCGAAGAACATAAGGGTCCCAAAGAATTGAAGTGGAGGACTTTGATGTCCCGAGACATCGGGAGCGCTGTCCAGAGCAAAGTTCTGATACTTGCGTCTACCTTTCTTGAGCTAGATGAGGAGCACAAAGATGCATTGACCACTTATATGCATTGTTTTAGAATACTTTCGAAAAACTATTTTTCAGTCACATTATATTGAAATATGATAATCAAAGGCTCGTTTGATTTTGTTTGAATTATTTTTTACTAGATGTTCTATGACCTCCCTCCCACCGAGACAGGCATGTAAAAATATATTGATGAGCCTGCCGCAAAGATTTACAAGGATTGGAAACACTACTGCCATACTTATTACGTTGAAGTATCAAAGGTGACGCCCGAAGAGTTCATCCACCGACCTGAGCAGTGGGAGTACCTCAAAGCTCACTTTTAGGACGACGGTTATAAGGTAATGAAAATCAATTATCAGTTTTTGCATTTCATATAATTTCTTAATTCTCATATGAAATATGTTAATATATATTCGAAATGATTTTTGCAGGCGATGTGTGCCCGGAACGCCGCTAACCGGAACAAGGGAAATGATAAGGGGTATGTAATCAACCATCATTCTGGCACCACTCCTTACAGCTACCGGGTCGTTGCAAATGAGGAGAAAAGGCATCTAGCGCCTTTACTCCAGACAGTCTACGATGTTTATCAATCATCCCAGAATGCGAAGGTGAAAGTGGTGAGTGACATTGTTTTATGCGAATATGTTTTTGACTTGGAATTAAAAAGTATAATAACACAAGTCTATTGGACAATTATTTTTTTGCAGGCAGCGGTAAAGAGGAAGATGGATGAGCTGTGTGCTAGTTGAGTGAGTGATGAAGCGGGTAGGAGTCACGTAACTAACCCCGTTACCGTCGACGAGCAGATTGCTATAATCGAGTAGGAGCTGGGTGGGAAGTCGGGGACGAGGGTCCGATGTATATTTTCTTTTATGGTTTATCTTTTAGCATACCACTTGACTTTTTGTGTTGTGTTTTTGTTTTTAGATACCACATGGTTTTTAATTTGACTAATTTTTTTTGTTTTTACCAATTTTCAAGGTCTAGGGGGTGCATTAAGACTCCCGCCAAAACCAAGAGGCGGTGCACGCGTGCCCCGCAATGATGCAGAGGTTGAGGATTTGAGGATGTTGATCTACGCATTTTATGCTTGATTATTAATGTCTTTCTCTCTATATTTAGCTTTGTTTTGTGCTTAGTAAATATGTTTTTAACTTACTTTATGTTTGTAGCTAGAAATAAAGGAGGAATCCATAAAAGAGGCAGAAATGAGCTCAAAACCTACTAAGGAGGAAGTTCCTAAAATGAGGAGAAAAGATGAAGAAGAATGGGCCACGATTTATAAAGAATGGATCAAAGATCACTAAGATGGGTCAAGACCATGCTCATGTGTCCAAGAAGGTCCAAGACCATGTCAAGATTCGGCCACAAAGAAGCCCAAAAGAAGAAGATGGATCAAAAGCTAGAAATCAGGAAATCTGCCTGTGCAGATCAGCCCACTTCAACGGGCCACCGAAAACGGACCAGAAGGAATTATGATACGAACAATATTTCCCTGGAAAGCGCTAGAAGTTCAACTTGCCAGCTCAAAAATAATCACTCCATTCGGATATATAAATCTCCGGGAATCACTGATTTAATGAAGAAATGTCAACTTACCCAGGTGGAGTTAATTCATTCCTAATTAGGGATGAACTAGGGTTTTTCATATCCTATTTAAAGGAGAGCTCGACCAGAACTAAATCATCACACATCATAGACACCAAAGCTCTACCCAAAACACCTCCCAAGTCATCCTAAGCCTAATTCCCTCCAAGGCCGAAGCTCCCTCCTCATAGATCAAGAATAATCGGCGCTCTTCGTCTTGTTCTTGAGAATCCATCCACTTGAGGCGTTGTTAGTGCTCTTCACAGACTCCAAAAGTGTAACCATAAACCTTCTATCTCATCTTTTGTCTTGTAAAGAATTCGGTTTATGACTTGTGATTTGTTTAATAAAGGCTATACATTTTAACTTACTTATGTTACCTTCCATGTGTTCTTAGTTTTTGGTCTTTGACTTGTATGCATGCTTATATGCTTAAAGGTTCTTAATGTGTTGGGTGATACGCTCTTCGTTCCTCCCTAGCATGTTTTGTATGAATCTTAGATAAATTAAGGTGTAGGCGCTCTTTGTCGCACTCTTAAAAGCATGTGTATAAATTGCAGGTTGAAAGGTAAGAATTTCGTTGATACTGGGTAAGTGAAGCATGAAAACGGTGGAGGTAGACATGATGTGATGATCACGTGTACATAGTAGAATTAGGTTTAAATTTCGTAGGTTATTAGTTAAACAAACCAAATCTCGCACCCCCATAAACAAACCTAGCATAGTTATGCATGCACCATCAATCCCCGGTTAAGAACGATCCCTATTTACCAATGCTACATCTACCAAAAAGGGTTTTAATTGACTCATTTTTGTTGAGTGTTAAGTGTTAATTTAGTACTTAGTAATTGTGAGTATCAGATGCAACTAGCAGACATTTCTGAGCGGTGCAAAGCCTCAGAAATGGAGAAAGAAGAGATGAAGCAACGTATGACAAGGTTGGAGGCCTCCCTCAATGATGTCATCTCGGCCCAAGGCAATCCGGGTGACAATGCCGCCGCAGCAACTCCTTTTGTCGCCGATAAATCCTCATGTGCTTCAGCAGGTATTCCCAATGATGACCAAGACTAGGACCCTTTATTTTTCTTGTATTTAGATTAATGGACAATGTTGTTATGAAACATCTTGTAACTTTAGATGAAAACTACTTATTTATAAAATGTAGTGTGTGTGTGTGTGTTATGTTATTTGAATTTACGTATTGTGTTATTAGGATGCGAAGGAAATTGGTTCAAATCAGACCCACAAACATGTTTTTCTGCTCTGTAACACTGAATGAAGCGACAAAGATTGTTCAATATTTGTCGCATGAAAATCTAAGTGACAACCAAACTTCGTCGCTTCCATGTTATCATCCCATGTTTTCTTCTCTAAAACCTGACGTTAAGGGACGAATTTTGAACCAAATTTTGTCGCTAGAAATCGTAAGCGACTAACCCAAAGTTTGTCGCAACAACTCACAAGCGACGACCCAATCTTTGTCGCTAGCTAGTGAGCGACAAACGTTTGGTTCGTCGCTTGAAATATCTATGCGACGAAGATGTGTTCAATGTTCGTCGCTTGAAATCTAAGCGACAAGAATGAAGCGACGACAACCCAGTCGTCGCTTAGATATTGAAACGATGCGTGCGGTGTCGTTTACAAAAAGTCGTCGCTTCGATCGATTTCCGGAATGGTGCAAATTCCTTATAAGTTTTCTTAAAATTTACTCCAACCATTCCCAATCTTATTAGCTAGTGATATAAAAACAATAATCTGCATGTTATTAGTGATTCATATATTATGGTATCATGGTAATACATATTTAAGTATATATATGCTAGCTGCATGTTATTGGTGATTCGGTGACTACAATATTGGGATAAAAAAAACAGTGGTCTGCAAATTAAGTGTCGATTTGATCGATAAGTACTTATTTGTTAAGCAGTTTCTTTCTAACTGTACGTAGAGGGTACGTACGTAGCTATCTTGGTTTGGTAGCAAGGTTGGTGTATACCGTGTATTTACTCAGACCTTGCATGCCTCATGTTTTTGGTTATAAATAGGAATACCAGGAATCCAGTATAATCACTCACTCACTCACTGATAACTTCATATCATATCATAAGAATCAGAAAATGTCGTTCTATTTGCCGCCCCTCATCGCCTTTCAAACCTTCTATGACGGATTATACTTAGCCTACAAAGAGCTCGAAGTCGGAGTTCTAGGTATCGGGTTCACTGAAGTTAACGTGTCGTGAATCCTTACGGCCGGTCTTACCTGGCCAGTAAGCTTCTCTACAAGAATTAATAAAAACTTGCATGCATATGTTTAATTTCCTTCTTTTTGGCTTGCTACCTCCTGTGAGAGAGATCTCTCTGTCTTAATTTGGTTGCTTAATTGCCCCATATTTTTCTTATCACTGCATGAAATGTTACCATTAGCGGTTAGCAGGGTTTTTTTCTCAAACCTTGCAAATACTAATCTATACTATATATCTATTTGCAACGTTGGCAACATTAACGCTGCAAAAAATTTTAATTTGTTGATTTCATTTGAATGTGTTTGAGAGTTAAGACCCCCTTTAGCAATCGTTTCTTTTGTGTTTCATACGTTCAAACTGTCAAACATAGTTATGCCTCCACGATGAAGAAGAATCCAAATCTGAAGGAGTTGACGTTCTCTCAATATGATCAAATCGGCTAAAAGATCGAACCCAGAGATGGACTACAAGCTTAGAATTAATGTGGACATCAAAAATCTAACCTTCGACGTCGCTCCAATCTATTTCATTGTCTTGATCGAGTATCGCATATCCTAAGTAGCACGCATACATCTACTCGATCTTCATTTTCTGGAGATCTTGTTTTTGGGGAAAAGTTTTTTGTTTCAGAGGAGTACAAGTTCATAGATGAGAACAGTAGAGAGAGTCCAGAAGAAGATTACAGATTTAGATATGCGTTCCCTGAAGCAAAGGCCACAAAAATACAGATTTAAATACGAACAAATCATGATTTGCCACACATATATGAAAAGAAAATAAAATTCCCTAAAATAACCTACACCAAGATTATCAAATGAGGATGTAATCAAAGCATCGTATCGTCTAGCAGAGAACAATCCTAAATGTGAAAGGTTTGTAATGCTATGACCCTTCTTTCATAAAATAATAATAAAAAAAATAATAATGCTTGGTAAATGACTAAAAGCGTTGAAGTCCATGGCTCATCACTCAATCTTCTGAGGTAGCTAGGGTGTGTCATAACAGATTCTAAGATATTTATGTCCTCTGTTTGATTTTGTTATTTACGACATATTTTTCGTGAAGTTAATGGTGTAGCTCATAGGTTAGCACACTTAGTTTTTGTTAATTCGTCTAGTTTAGATGGTATTTGTCTATTTGATATGATGAGACACCGCTAGGAATTAGAATCTCTTTGAAGACTTATGTTATGTTTCTCGGAGTTTATGTCCCCCTCCGGTTATTATTTCTAGTAATAAAATTTTCAAGCGTGGAAATAAGCCTCCTAGTATGACAGTTGACTACGTACCAAATTCCTTTACTAAAAAATAAAATAAAAAATGCTATGAACCAAATTCACCAACAAAGTTAGAGGTGGGTAGGGGACGGGTCGGGACGGGATTAGATATTTTAAAAATCTATCCCAGTCGTCCCGAAACTCAAACGGGACGGGTCTAATTTCGGGTCTAATTTATAATGAACATTTAATATAGTATTTAACAATAAAAATTCTAATGAGATGAAACGAACCAAATTTCGGGTTCAATATAAGATAATATAATTTGATAAGACTTAAAAATCTACAATTACATAAAATAATACCATTTTACTTAATGATTAATTAGAAGAAGTAAAACTACAAGTGATTTTATTTCATGTTTAATTGATACGTTTAATTTATACTACGTACAAGAAATACAATACTTTGATTGTTAGAAGATAATTTTATTTTTTTTGTTGAATAATGCTATTGGTTTGATACTTTAATATGTCAACCCATAATAAAACAAGTAATAATATAAATCAAATATATTATGTCAGACGGGACAGATCTATCGGGATTTCAAAATCAAGACTCGATCTCGTCCCTAAAATATGGGACGGGACGGAATAGTAAAATTTTATATTTCGTCCATTCCCGTCCCGAGTGGGATTAGAACCGGATCGGGTCTGGTTTGAGATTTGCGGGATTCGTGTCCACCCCTAAACAAAGTTGACACCTCTTAGAAAAATAATAAAGCAAAAAATTAGCCCAATATCAATTACCCCATAGCGCAACGCGTCCAGCCCAATGAGCCCACTTCTCTTTTCTTTTAGCCCAACACGTTTCCGCTACTTCATTCTTCGCTGCTTCGCAACGACTACTGTAAAAAGCTTTTCTCCGATGGACGAGGTAGAGCAAGAGGTAGAGAATCTGAAGAAGCAGTGGGACGACACTTTCAAAACCGTCGTCGAAAAAATCAACTCCATCGCGAACTACGGCAAATCCACCGACAAAGAAATCGTCGAGACTCAGAACAGCAGAAAGGAGTCGCTGCCGAGAATGAAAGGGATCGTACAAGACGGCTTGTCGTTACTCGATTCTCTCATCTTCAACCTTGATCTCTTCGCTCCTCAGTTACCTAACGACGACCAGGTTGATGCCGCCAAAGCGTTGCTCGAGTCGTGGCAAAATCTATCAAAGAGGTACTGAATTTTGCTCTCTCTCTCTCTCTCTCTCTCTCTCTCTCTCTCTCTCTCGTTCGAGTAGTTTCTACTACGTCTGTTTCGTCGCCGATTGAGATTTTTGATTATGAATTGTAATTAATTGAGTTTTTTTAATTTAATTTTGGTGATGCTTTTGTTATCTGTGTTGTTTAGTTTGAGGCAGAATTTTAGGGATGCTAGTTTGCAAGCAAACGAGAATATTAGGAAAGCAGCACAAAAAGAGGTTGAATTTTGTGATTTCGTTTTAGCTTTTTTAAAGTCTTCGGCGTCTTCGGTTTGTAATGTGGTTAATGATTTGGCAGAGAGAGCTTCTTCTAGGAGGTGGACCGGAATCTACAGCTCGTCGGCGCAATTTACAGTATGTATCGGAACAAGTACAATGTAGATAAGTTTGATTTTTTTTCTTTTCTAAATGAGTTTGTGAATGAGCTTGTTATTTTGTATAATTGTTTTTCAGGACAAAGGCTGGGATGACATCTGCTGCAGAGAGCATCACTGAGAGTCTTCGGAGGACTCGTCAGATGATGGTTCAGGTCGGTTTTTGTAAAAATGTTCATTTTCGGAATGTTTAAACTTCCAATTAGTGTGAATTTGTGTAATGATGGTGTTATGTTTTGGAATGGTTGTAGGAGGTGGAAAGAACTGAAGGCACACTCATGACTGTTGGTGAGTTCATTCTTACATTTTAATTTTTACAATTGAATCTGTTGAGCTAAGCTGTTGGACTAGGAGGATGAATCAAAATTTGAAATTGATGAGATAGAAGCTGTTCAATGATTTGGAGTGTAAATCATGGTTTGGAAGTGTTAGAATCATAGATATCAAGATGTAGAGCCTTCATCTTTGTATGACAAACTCATAGCTTTTGCAATGCTCTTCCATTACTAAAAGTTCACCTGTAAAAATATTGATCACGGGAATACGTTTTTCAGACCATTCTCTTGCATCGTAATGCTGTTTTTAAACTTGGAATCATGAATTATTGAAACATTACATCATACCCTTCATGTGCATTGCATGTTTATTGCTGTCTGTGCTTTTATTAGTTCTAGAGTCTCTCGTTGTACAACATTTAGAACATGATCACTTGAAATATGAAGTAGCTTAGAGCCCAAGACTAAAATTGTGTACTGGGATATGCAGGGGAATCTACTGAAGTACTGGGGAAGGCTGAGAGTGAATATAAAGGACACCGGTCTTTGTTAATGCGCACTAGAAACCTACTTTCAACAATGCAGCGTCAAGATGTCATTGACAGGTATGGAAGAGTGAAAATTGTCCTCTAGTATCTATGTATACATGTTCTCATGTTGTTTAATTTCTCCTGGACAGGATCATTATTGGATTGGGGTTTTTCTTGTTTACTTGTGCGGTTCTTTATGTTGTTTCAAAGCGTATTGGAATACTGAAGTTGCAGAGGCATGTCACGGCTGCTTTCAAGGCAGGTATGGTTGGGAAACAACTCAGACCTGGAGCCGTTGGCAATGTCGCGAACCAGGCCCCCGTCTATGAGAATGCAGCTAATGAAGTGGTGGAACCTTTGGAAAGACTGATGCACGACGAATTATGAAGCTCTAGTTCTTCCTAAATTGTTCATGTTTCTGTTCTCTGCAATGTTGGCTTTGTTACACATGTAAACTTCTTTTTGTCATACTGGAAGTGAAGGACAGCAAGATAGACTGCTTATGCATTCACTGTGAGGATACTGATAGATTCTGGAAATTGAAGTAGATTGATATTTTTCATTAAATAGTTTGAGCAGCATTCACAAAACCGAATAATGGCAGCGTTATACAAATCTCGCAACAATAGCATTGAAGACAGAAAAGAGCTATGACCTTGCTCACACCAATAACAAAGAGTTCGAATGAAAGGTGAAAAGGGAAAACAAAAAGGGTCTGAAAATCAGTTTGATCTTCTGCCTTTGCATTGATAGTCATGTCAAAGATCTAGATGTTGCACACCACCAACCGAGGAATGAAAATTCTGGAGGTTTATGGAGTTAGGATACCTCATCAAACCTCTGCAAAATCTGAATGACCAAACTAGACATATACCAAACAAACATCACATCTGAAGATCTGCCGACTTTAGGGGCAAAGCTCGCAACAGTATAAATAAACCCAGGAAATCCAGGAAGTCAATCAACTTCTGCATTGTTGCTTTCATAGCTCCAAAAGAACCTACGCAGTCCTCTATTGCGGAGGCAAACTCCAAACACGAACAAATGCATCCTCGCCAGAGCTTACCACTGTGTGCTCATCAGTAAAAGCTAACCCATACACCCCGCCCAAGTGAGCACCCTTAATGGTTACACGGCTTGCCACAGGCTTGTCAACTTCGTATATAATGACACAGGTGTCAAGTGATCCAGTAGCCACCATGCTATTATCTGGAGACCAAGCAAGGCAGTTTATGCGGGCAGTATGATACAACATGTTTTTAAGCTTCACCTGCAACATATCATTTGCCAAAAAAAAATGTGACTAGTAAGTTCAAGTTGCAAATGTCGTAAAAGGATTTAAGCTGCAAGTAGTAACTTTTTCACTTTTCCTCTGTCCTAAATGTATACGAATTCAAAGGACCATGCATCTTATTAAGTTTGGATTACTAAGGAACATTAACTGATCATGGAATGAAGCATCTACACATAGGCTAACACTCATACATGCTCATACATTACCCACAACTAACAGACAGGACAGTTTTCTCCTCCCCATCATCAACTGAAGGAAGCTACTACCGAGATAATGGTTGTGATATTAGAATGATAGAATGACAAATGACTAGCTATGAGCACTGAGCCTACCTCTCGGGTGGCACGATCCCAGATCACAGCTTCTCGGTTCAAGTCTCCTGATGCAATCATTGAAACATCTGGAGAGTAACGTATGACACTAATAGCACCCCGATGTTTCTCTAGCACAGCCTCTTCTGTAAGAGTATCTCCACTTATAGAATATATATGCAATTTGCCGTCCTGCCCACCAATAATAGCTTCACTACCATCTGGTGCAATAGCAGATGTAGTGACAGTGAACCCAAGGTTAACAGTTGACACTACGTTTCCACCACGAAGCAAGACAACTCCCGAGTCAACTGACACCAAAACAAGTTCAGGAGACTGAAGGGCATGGCTTATGTCCTTCGGCTGACTACCAATATCAACTGATTCTGCATCTCCACATTGTTCACCATTTAATGGTACCCTCCAAACCTAGATAATAATGAGAGAAAAGCATAGCAAAAACTGAGATCAGAGCAAAACCAAAAGAGGCTAAGAAATATTGGGGATAGAATATACATGAAATTTAGAGGTAATGACATCCGAACATCATGATTTTTGCATCACCCAAAGAGTACAGAAGAGATCATTGCATCTTACTTGAGAGAAAAACCCCATGACAGAAAAAAAAAAAACATAGATATCTACTTACTGTATTGTCAAATCCAGACGAAATTATTTCTTCTTCAACAGCAGCAAAACATTTAATCTGCGAATTCTCCTTCCTTTGCAATTTTCCACTATATCCAACGCCTAGAATCCATTTGACAATTAGACCATCGTAGCTGCTAGACAGAATAACTTTTGGATCACCCTTCAGAACAGCTAATGAAGTAACATTCTTCATGTGTCCAAACAGCAATACTGGAGCTTTATCGAGATCACTTGCTGAATAGATGCTAATCATGCCTCCAAGTGAAACAGTAACTATATGATCATTCAACCAAAGGCCCCCAACTAGCATATCATCCACTCCACCCAATCCAGGACTAGTCAAAGTCTTCTTCACACTCCCATTTCCATCCTCAGATATATCCCAAACTTTTGCCGACTTGTCAGCCGATACAGTCACAATCTATTATCCCATTAAGTACCAATCAGCATATTTCCTAACAAAACCCGCAATGTAAACATAAACCAGTTATAGATGACAATGCCAATGTCATTTACCTGTCTACCATCAGGACTCCAGCTAACAGCGTAAATGCTACCTTTGTGTCCGTCCTCGGACGAAAGCTCTCCAATCTTCTCCGCAGTCTTCCCATCGAAAACAAGACCCTTTTTATCCGAGCTCACAGTGATAAACTTACTCCCATCCGGAGAGTACCTCACACAGTTAACGAAATTCGAGTGATCCCTGACATCGAAAAAAATCAATGCATTCTCAGTCTATATCAATTGCGACCAACAATTCTTCATCAATCAATCAATAGCTCTCAAATTTGCCAATGTGAATAAACAAACCTTAAAGACTGCTTGAATTTGAAAGGCGGGCCTTCGTAGAAATTGACCAGAAAATCCTCGCCGCAAGTCACAATTCGAAAGGGCCTTGTCGGCTTGAACACACAGCTCAACACCCGCTTCGAATGCCCATCGAAATCTCCCACAGTCGAACCCGAATCCCACCTATACAAAACGAGCAAGCTATTACAAAATCTACTGAAACAAAAAAACGACGTCGTTTTGGTTCCGATTAGGTTTTCTACATACATGAAGGCGCGTACGAGGGACTTGCCCTTGCCGTCGCCGCAGGCGACGATGCGAAGGCCGTCGGCGGACCACTGGAGGTCGTCGATCCGACCCGAGAGTACTTTAAACTCGTTCTTCAGGACGAAGTCATTGTGGGTCCCCCAGATCCGTACGGTTCCGGAGACGTCGGCGGTGGCGATCCACTCGCCGTTGGGGGAGAAGCGGGCGACGGTGGCCGGGTAGGCGTGCTCGGCGTAGACGGCGACGTTGAGTGGGTTGTTGAGGTCCATTATAATTACGGATCTGCCATTGGTGTAGAGGAGGCGGTTGGATTTGGGGTCGCCGGAGATCAGGATCCCGCGGCCGCGCTCCGTGGTGGGGACGCACGCGTAGGCCTCGGCGAGTTGGGGCATTTTGGGGATTTTGCAAGAGGGTGTGGGGAAATTGGAAAGTGATGTGTGGGGGATTTTCAAAGGTGGAGGCTTTTATAGGTGTCTCAATCTGAGACAGTCTGGGAGAGAGAAAGAGAGGTGGTGGTGGTGATGAAAGTGCCACACGTGTCAGAAGGATGATTTATTTCTTTGTTTTCTATTTTCTATTTTTATGTTTGTGTGGGACTGAGGTGCTGGACTTGGTACGGTGGGCATAGCCAGACTCCAAAACCAGGCCGGGTCCATCCATCTGAATTGGGCCATTGGATGTAATCCACAGTCAACAGTTCATTATTTAGAGTTAAAAGTTAAGACGAAAGTTCTCATGTGAATCATATCTAAAGTTAGGGGTGGGATTCGGATGATTTGTTTCAGTTTTTGTTAAAAATCATAATCAAATTAAAATATTTTTTCGGTTCGATTCGGTTCGGTTTTTCAATTTTTAAAAGAAAAATCGTGATTATTCGGTTCGGTTTGGTTCGGTTTTTTCTTTCGGATTTTTTCGGTTTCTTTCGGTTTTTTACATAATGCATAAAAAACAAGTTTTGAATAAATAACTAACAAATTTTCTATAAAATTTCTTTTTTTGAGTTGTCTAACATTTTAATTAGATTGTACGAGAGAAATTGAGAAGAATTGTACATAAAGAAATTAGGATTTTAGGAGTTTAAGGTTTTTGTTTTGCATATATTTATATAATATATTACAAAATTTTCAAAACGATATCTATTTATACATACTTCGATTTTTCGGTTCGGTTCAGTTTTTATAAATTAAAAATCATAACTAAACCAAATATTTCGATTTTTTTCGGTTTCGGTTTGGTTTTTATCGGGTACGGTTTTTTTCGGTCGCGGCTCGGTTTGGATCGGATTTTTTTTTTGGTTTTCGGTCCCAATGTCCCACCGTACCCCTATTTAAAGTAACCTAAAATTAGGCCGCGAAAATGGTCAGATTGGGTTTTTTTTGAAAATTTGAAGCCAACAGGTTGTCCATGGGCTGGGCCTTATTGGATTTTTTCGGGACAAGTTTTTTTTATGTATTAAATAAAAAAAACTTGAAAATTAATTGTGTTTAACAATCAGATATATTAACAATTACACAAACTAAATAATATATAACTAAAAATTGATAATTTGTATGTATACGTTAATGATTGATCGATATCAAGGTAAATTAGATATTTTTGAAGTTTATAATGATAAAGTAGTTCATATTATTTATATTTGATAGGTTTTAAGGCAAGCCTCGATGAGCCGAGCCTAGCAGGTTTTGATTGGCCGAAATTTTTTGGGGCTATGAGCTTTGGGACCTCAGCCCATATTTAACCTTATGCTCATAGAGTCAGACATTTTTGGGTCTAAATGAAGTCGCCCTCGAATTTTTTAGGCCGATGGGCCAAATGGTATAGTGACCTCTACCTAAAACTCTGAAAATTATGAAAATTAAGTTATCAATCATATGAGATAAACGTGAATTTATGGCTGATTTACGACGGACAAATTTGTCACAATCGTACCACGTACACATAGTTAAACGGTGCAACAACTTTAATTAATTAACTAGTGTAGCGATTGGTGGATGTGTCCTAGCCTTGGAATTAATTCATTTAACTCTGTCTAGAAAGAAACTTCCATAAGTGACACTTTACAGTGAAAATCTAAGTTGAGAAATTTCTTTTTCTCATCAAACTTTCTCACTTGTGGCTCAACCTTGTAGTATTTTGTCAACGAGGTGAAGAGACCCGGAGTAGTATATTGTCATTTTGAAAGCAATAGTAAAAGTTCCCGCAATCTGTTTTTGAAGTTGGAACTGCCTTCAATATTCCTCGCACCATGCCTTCAATAATAATTAAGTTCAAACGGTGTCCCTTGTTATGGCTTGTAAATAATTTGCATGCATGTAATATATGTAAGTGTAATAGTGTATATCATTTAAACGATGACGTGTTTGATCGACAATCTGGCAAGTAATCACGTGCATAAGAGCGATGAGCGAATCAACTATGGCCAATTAATAAAAATTCACAAGAGAATTTATATTAGTGGCGGTCAATTCAAGCTAGTTAAATTGTGTTGGCTAGCTAGGTACGTGGTGGGATCTAGAGGGGAAGTGTACATGACGTACTCAAAGGTCATCAGTGGCATTGGCCGGTGCACATTCTCACCTCACCAAACATACTCTTTGTCATGCATTATCCCAATCGCATTGTCACAGACAATTATAAACATGGACAGGTAAAAACAACCAGTCCTCCATTCCCTTAGGGCCTTACATTAATGTCAACTTAATCTCTATCTCCCTTAAACTAAACCCCAAACCTCCCACTACCCCCAAAACTCTTATAAATTAAGTTTATATATACTATCGGTTTTTATCCGTTTTTCTCTATCGATCATACGTATCCTCAGCTATGAAACTACACCCTTTCTGTTAATCTGTGAGAGATCTCTCTCGATTAAGCTCCCTCATATCATAGAGAAAAGCTAGGGTTTGAATTGAGAGAGATGAGAAAGCCTTGCTGTGAGAAGACCGAGATGACTAAAGGAGCATGGTCAATGCAAGAAGACCAGAAACTCATTGACTACGTCCGAAAACACGGCGAAGGTAGCTGGAATTCTCTTCCTAAGGCTGCAGGTACATCTTCATCTAGTTAATTATCCTTAATTAGTTTCTCGTGTATAGATACACAAAGTATGTGTGTATATATGATCTCGATCGATGCATGATCGTTTGTGATATGCTCGAATAATAGTGAGTGTTTGTTAATCGATCATCATGAACTAGGGTTGCGCCGTTGTGGGAAGAGCTGTCGACTACGATGGATAAACTATCTGAGACCAGATCTTAAACGAGGAAGCTTTGGAGAAGATGAAGAGGATCTCATCATCAGGCTTCACAAACTCCTAGGGAATCGGTATGAATCTAATCGAATCGAATCTCAGATCGGCGTTGCATGCTTAATTTACCCTTAATTAGTTAATTTCCCACATTTGATTAATTTCCCCAATTATTACGTAACGTAGCACCTACGTTTGCCCACTCAATTAACTGATTTATTGGTTTGAATTAATTAAGCTCGATCTCACTAAAATTCGAGGACGTTAACTAATTACACAAATTATTACAATATATATGATGAGTGGAATTTAGTTGTTTCATTAAGCTCCATGTGTGTTCCAATTTTGTTTTTTTTTTAGGTGGTCGCTAATAGCAGGAAGACTGCCAGGAAGGACAGACAACGAGGTGAAGAACTACTGGAACTCTCATCTGAAGAAGAAGCTAGTAAGCATGGGCATTACTACTACTCCTCGACGTCCATATAAGCCCCACGAGACTAACCATGCACCTAACAATAAGCTTGTGATCAAGGACTTCAATGGCGTCAAAGATACCGACGAGGTCCTCGATGAAGACTCGGCTGATTCTGTGTCGACTGGTAAAGCTAACAGAAACATGGAAAGAATTGGCAGCTGTTTGGTGCCAGCTGACTTGAACCTTGAGCTCACTCTAAGCATCATGTCCAGCTAGCTCGATCGATCCTCCTCTTCCGGCCAGTAATTATATTACTCACCTTAATTAAGTTAATAACCTTGAGTCTCCAGGGCAGCTTCTTTTAGACAATGGTGCTTGGATGGATTGGCTTTAGTTATGACAGCTGAATCGGTCATGTTAGAAAGGTGGCTGTGAAGTTCAGGTGAAGACTAGCTTATAAGAAGATTAAGTGTCGCAGCAACGTAAGCTAGTACGGGCGGCAGTACTAGTCCACTCTTTCACCGGTACCGTATATATACATATATTTAGTGACCAACACAGGATTAATGTATCAAATTAATACAGTATAAGTGTTTATGTTCATTTACCACATGTATTGATAAATTACTCGAACGTATTGACCAACTAGTAAGCAGTAGCTACGTACAAATAAAATCTGATTTTATTTGTTGCAATGCAAGTACATTGCTTATATATTTGTATGTGTGTATGTATATGTGAGGATATGCAATGCATATATACGATTAATTAAGTCACCAATTTCTATATACCCGTACGTATATTTTGCTTAGCTAGCTTCTCAATATTGTATAAGCATATACGTTCGTATAAGCCCATATATATGCTTAACAAATATATCCTAGCTGACACCCTTTAAGTATAGCATCCCGCATCTCATCAGAAGGGGCCGAGCTCGATCTAGCTAGCTAGATAGATATATAACCTGATCAAACGCAACTTCGATTTGTTTCCTCGATTTTATATTTATATATATACATATACTGTCGATCTATACCTATGAGGATGTATCTGCATTTTCATTAATTACATTGTTGGATAAATGTTTTAGAAAGACCATGCATGCGCGCGAAGAACCGTATAAATGCATGAATGAGGCATATATATTTACCTATATAATTTTTTTCAGAAGGTTGCATGCATATGAAATAGTATACTAGCTAGTGGCCATCGCCAACTAAGCCATAATCATACTGAAATTTAGCTTAATTAAGTAGTATATACTAATCAAAATACTGTCTGCATGTTTCGTCGTGAAATTAGTACGAGAGAGAATAATTTTAAACCAACAATCAAACTGTTCTCCTCCCTCTTGGCTCTCATAAACTAACAATTTAGAAGCACTTAATTCAAATCTGGTGTCCTCGATATGTACATAATGTATATTGTAGGTTATAGTACTTACTAACATGAAATAATCGATCTAGTTAAGCTGACTTCGACTGTTTCATCGATTACTTTATTTAATATTCTGAGCTGTTTCATGATTCACGTTAAGTTCAAATTAATACAAAAACTAAATACTTATTGAGTTGGTGTAAGTTGTGTCATGTTGGTTAGTTGGTCTAATTAACACTGTAGAAATCACATTAAGTTCAAACTAATACAACTAAATATATACTTATTGAGTTGGTGTGTAGATTGTGTCATGTTGGTTGGTTTGTCTAGATAACACCGTGGAGATCACACATAGGCATTGGCGGAGCCGGTTCAAGGTTTCCCGAGGTTTAAGCTCGGGTAAGAATTTTAGGTCTTAAAAAAGCCTACTGCACATTAAAGAAAGAAAGAAAAAGAGTTTGCTAACTTTAGCATTATTCTCGGGCCATTGATCGTGAGTGAAATTTATTTTAGAGAGTAACTATCTCTTAATTGAAGACCCACTAGCAAGTATTCATCGTCTCTTACGGTTTTGATTAAAAAGTTTTATGTGTGTCGATCATCTGGTAGCTATGATCCTGGCAGCTCTTTGTTGGCTATTCCCAAACCAGTATCACCTCACTTGGCCTAACTCGCCTGAGTCACGTACCTCCCTCACTTTGAATCTCTATATCGTGATTCACCTGCTTAAATTTCAAATATCAATTCATTACCCGATCAATTCAACACACCTAGTCTCAATCTCAATAGCACAATCGTAATTCTTATTTTATAAGTCACACGTATTTGTTATAGTCTTCTGCTATTGTTTGTTGTAGTAATTCCATATATATTAGATTGAGTATACAAGTTTTAAATAGTGAAGATGTTTGATGGTCACAATTTATGCTCTTCAGGCATTGGCTTAATTACGTCTTCTAATATCTTTATCTTTCTTTTTAACAATTTTGGCAGAAGACAATTATAAACTAGAATATAAAATTATGACATCACGATGAAGTACCAAACCATTTTTTTTTTGCTCTTCAGACATCTTCACTATTAATCTTTTGACGTACTAAACAACTCCTTGGCTAAAATTAGTCTGTGTAATAATCTTATCATGATTCCGCCACTGCACATACGTATAATTTAACTTGCCCCAGTAACATCCGTGGATCCCGTCTTATTTTCCAAAAAAAAAAACCATATATAGGTGGAGTAGGAATTAATAGGCGGGGATTTTATTATCGTCCAAAAAAACCAAGTAATTTGTACTTCATGTTATAAAATGTAACCATATATTGTAAGAAATAAACACAACTATACGTCTATACCACTGGAAGAATAGTGTGTCTCTATATTGCTAGCTAGTTATTCGCTCAGCGATATGTCTAGCCCTAGCTCCAAGCGTGCTTCTTTTACTAAGCAAGCATGCGCTATGGTCACAGCGGATGTTCAAGAGGGCATATGTCTGGCAAACCTACTGTTCAATATCAAAGAACAAGAAGAATGAGAAGCCATATACATGCTTATTTCTGGACATTGTAGCCTTGGCCTATTTATAAGCATATAGATGTATATATTTTAACAAATCAAGCTAATTTTAGCTAGATTCGGACGCTTTACCTGCTTCTGACCTTTCTATTTTAATTAGTGAAATTGATATAAACAATACATCTTGCATATGTTATTGTCGATGTTTGGGCCAAAAATAAAATATCTATTATTGAGTTTTGAGGGCTGGATTAGGCGAGCGGCCCGAGTCGAGTGTGTGAGTTCAGGTCATAATGGGCTTGAGAGAGATAATATTAAAGGCTGATCCATGCGGCTTGTTTTTATCAAAACCTTTCCTACAGTGGTTATGACTCTGTTTTGAGAGTTATTGATAAATACCGGACGAGATTATTGATCAATTAGAGTTGTATTGCAAGACAAATTACAGATACCAGAAGAGTTCTAAGAGAAGTGAAACGTGGCTACAGTCTTCTATATAAAGAGTTGAAGAGCGATTAGAAAAGGATCATCGATCAAATATATATTTTGCTCCCAGCAAACTATCCTTCTCATCACGAGAAAACCCATTGCAACCAGCGATCAACAAAGTTGTCACCCGAAGAGAGTGAGATTCTTGCGATTCAAGGACGCAAAGACCTGCAACCGGCGATCAAGAGGTTTGTCACCAGGAAGAGTGAGAGTTTCGAGGTTCAAGGACGCAACACCCTTGTGTTCTCAACACTGCGTCAAGGAGATTGCTCTGCCTTACACCAGGAGAAGTGTAGAGTATCGATTTCCGTGTCTCAGTTAGAGACACGAAAACAGCAAGTCCTAGGTCACTAGGCAAGAAGAATCCATTTAGACGAGGTTGGTGTTCTCCTCGTCTAAATCGCTTATCAAGAAGTCAGTAGCCGCTAGCCTACAATTCAACATTCTGTCGTGAGACGGTGGCACGCCAGCGCACGAAGCACAATCGAGGAAAAGAGACAGTTTGCAAGATCTCTCAAGTTCGCTAGGAGATTTTTGTGTCAAACATTTTGGCACGCCCAATGAAACAA
Source organism: Geum urbanum (assembly GCA_946800695.1). Classification (NCBI taxonomy): domain Eukaryota; kingdom Viridiplantae; phylum Streptophyta; class Magnoliopsida; order Rosales; family Rosaceae; genus Geum; species Geum urbanum. Next base: position 50,112,351 of record OX327011.1, read on the forward strand.
ACTTTGAGTGTCTCTAAGCAAAAATTGGGGACCCCTATAAAAAGGTGTACCCTCGGTGTCTTAATCACCCACAACCGAAGTACCGGGAACACTTTTGCTAAGTTTCGTTCACTAACCGAGAAGGTGGTTTACATCATCTTCGAAACGAAACATTATACAAGTATGAATATCATTTTCTTAAGTGAAAGTGATATCAATCACTTAGGTTACGAAGAGTATCGAGCGTATGCCGCTAAGCGGGTTACTTTGAAACCATCGAGCAGAGGTTTGAAAAGCAAGAAAACCTGATCGCTTCCAGTAGCGAGAAGACAAACACGGCGGTAGCTGAAATCAAGGCTCTAAGGCTGGAATATAACAAGGGCTTGGAGGACCAGGAGCTGCTGAAGGTTCAAATAGCAAACCTCGCGGAAGGTCAAGAAAGGATGCATGCGAATATCATGCATACTTTGGACGCAAACCTCTCGAAGCAGGCCAAAGCGGTGGCACACAATTTCAGAGAATGAAGAGAGACATCTCAACCCTTACTAAGTCTGCCTCCGATCTCACCAGGAGAACAAGGCAAGAATAGACATTCCCACCCACATGGGAAGAGAGCGAGAGTGATATTCACATCGCTAAAGCACACGAGCCGTATGAAACTCCTTTTTCGCCTGTCTAGAAAGGTGATAGCAAGGCTTGGCAGTGGCCAAGACACTACAAATAGATCAACTTCCAGACCTTTATAGGGGACGGTGATGCTAACACAGCGACATATTTGGCATACTTCACCCTATAGCTAGGGTAATTTGTAGAAGACGAGGAGCTCAAATTGGAAACTTTCGGTTCATCTTTGTCTGGATCATCCCTCGTCTGGTATAAAGGTTTGGATAAGAGGTCCATCACGAAGTGAGTGACAATGAAAGCATTATTCAGATACCACTTCGGGACAACGAGACCGGAAACCAGCATTGGAAAACTAGCAGCCATGATTCAGTCTTCGTAAAAAAAACCAATAGCTTTCCTTCACCATTTTCGATCTGAGTATAACCTACGTAGGACCCCGCTAAGGAAAGATGCAGTTGTTGAGATGGCCATCAATGGCTTGGAAGACCAGTACTATAAATTGTTTTTCAACAACAAGTATTTTACCCTAAACGAACTTATTACGGCTGTGAAAAAAGCTCATAGTGTCATGCAGGAGCGTGATAAAAAACGCAACTAATCAAAGGGGACGTATGCATCAAAGTCGTATGATAAACACATACTAAGAACTGTGGTTTATATAGAGGATCACGTCAAACAAAAATCAGACTTTGAAGAAGAACAATTGGTTGCTATCGAGTTGGCAACAAACAAAGTACTAAAGCCCCACAAGTTTCAGAAGAATAAAGGTCCTATAAAACTCTCGATAGTGACTTTTGCAAATCCAGAATTTGAGACGTACACTTATGACGCTATCATGGCTCACAAAATACTTGATGAGTTTTTCAGTATGCGAGCAGCCAAGACAAACTTCGGCCCGTTACCTAGCATAGAACAACTAAAAGGGAAGAAGTATTGTAAGTTCCATGGCACATGGAATCATATGACTAAAGATTGCATCAAGCTGAAAGATCAAATTCAGAGTGGATTAACGAAAGCCAGTTAGCTTTAGAAAGAGCTTCCAAGACAGCATCGCTAGTCGATTCTCAACCATTCCCGATGCCTAAAGTTAACATGGTGAACGTCGATTGGTCATCAACCGTTAGCTGTGTAATAAGGAAAGGGGAAGAAGATGCACCCATTCACCTGCAGTATACATTTCCACTGGATAAGGTGGAAGAAGTCGTAGATGGGTTGCAAGAGATGAAACTCATCGTCTATTGGCCAGTATTCAAGCTAAGACATTTAAGTTATAAAAGGCCAGGTGAGCATATTTGCAGGTTCCATAACGCGTTTGGACACCGAATGATCGGTGTTTAACCACCTTCAAAATTACCCTATAATGAACTCAATATACTTGTCAATGCAGTACAATAGTATAGGGGTCAATCCACAGGGAAAAATGAGACTCAATATTCTAAACTACAAACAGACGCGAAAGTCAGAAACCTGACAGCCTCGACCACTGAATACTAACATAATTAATTAAAATAGCTAGACTCAACCTAAAATTACGAAATTAATAGAGGATACTATAGACAGTGGTGAACTACCACTCAAATTTTCAATGTAATCAGAGTTGGTTTGATTGTTGAAATAAATTCTACAAACTAGATTACGAAACTGAAACAGTAGCGAAATTTAGAGTAAAACGAGAATTCAATAATAAAATGGGTTAAGAGAAGTGCTATCCACCACCGTCACTCCCTCTAGACGACAAATGCTTAACTAAACTATGCAAATGTTATGAATGAAAGACTCCCAGGAAGGTCCCGAACTGTGAACACAACCTATTACCCAATCTTTATGTTTACAATGTTGAATATTTGCTTATCAACATTGTCTATCTCTCAAAGAACCCGAAGTCACGGACTCGAATTTACCAAGAGCAAAGCATTACGATCTATAAAGGGTTTGAGAATCTACAAGGTTTCATAAGTACACTACGGTCGTGTCTTACTAGACCTAGGGTTTCTTATACCAAGCATGTATGGGTTCTACGATTGAAACTTGAGGAAGGTAATAATCACCAACAACCATCAATTTTCTTAGAATTAGATTCCTAAACATGCATACTAAGCGTGCACTCAAAGCATACATAATCAAGAATCATCACCATATAAATAACAAAGAAACATCATTCGAATAACAAAATCAAAACTTAATTAACGTGCATAAGCAATCTAGATATCATGAACGGGGCTTCAAAACAGCCCCTTGACAATAGAGTTTAGCTCCTCATAGAATCAGAAATTAAACTAAAATAATCCATAAAAGAAATTGATACAAATGAGATGATGAAAGATGGAAGAACTTGGCTTCCCCTCTTCCTTTTCCTCCTTGCGTCTTCTCTTACTTTTCTCACTTCCATTTTGCAAGCAACTTCTTTCACGCACGTATCCCCTCTCTAGCTAACAATAGCTAATTATATATAAGTCAATTAAATTAGCTAATTAACCTAGCTCTAGCACACATGCGAGACAATCCAATTCTTAGGTCCTTTTAGTCTTCTTCTTTCTAGAGTCCAAGTCCAAACTCAATCCTTATTGCAATAGGAAAACTCTTTTAAATTTCTTTTTCTTTATTTTCTCCAAAAACCTACAAAACAAATAAATATTAATAAATAAACCGAAAGCATCACAATAAAACTAAATATCGGGTTGAATTAAGCATAGTTACGTTGCACATTTATGCAACTATCACCGAACAACAGTGTATTATTCTCTGAAGGATAGAGTTCAGGGTTTAATTAACTGGGAAGTAACCATAGTTAGCCAAGAAGGGGTGATAGAATGGCATCCTAAGACACCACCACCTTCCACTACAGTTCCAAAAACTTCCATGTCTTGCGATGCATCTGGGCCAGCACAAATATGAAGAAGATCAAGGCGAAGGCTTAAGCTAAAGCTCAATATCGCATTTGTCCAACTCAGGTGAGCCGAGATCACATATGATGCATCTAGGCGAGCAGTAGTTCCCAATAATCGGAGAACTCTAGACCCTGATCCTGAAGATGTAAAAGGTCTACCTCACTGTTGATACCATAACAAATAGGGACGCCACTCCACGGATGATTGCATTCACTTAATGTATAAAATTCAGCAGTGGATAGATGAGGGAGAAGTGCAGATTGCAGCGCCCTCACCAAATCCGGCGTTTGAAAAGGCGTTGATGGTTGGAATGATAGAACTGTCAAGAGGTAACCCAAACAAAAGGGAACCAACTCTCGACCTTCGAACCAGTAGTGAGGGTACTCCAAGGATACTACAAGATAATACATCAAAAGGAAATGAGAAGGTCAATCCGAAGGAAGAATCGCCAGTGCCATTGTGTGCATGTTGTAAATTCCATTATGGGTTGAAGATAACATATGAGGATTTAAAAGAAGCAGTTCAAGTCTGTCCAGAATTGCTCTCAACACCTGAATACTATCAGCCAAGTAGCCCAAGGGAGCTAAGTCAAAGAACTTCTCAAGACTTCAAACGAAGAAGAGTTGTAGAGAAGTCTTGTTCCACCCGCCAAGCCAATCGACACACCCGCCAAGCCATATGTTCCACCCGTTTCAAGGAATATCACCAAGAAAACGTATGTACGTTAAGAGAAAGGTAAGATGATGGAGGTGACTCTGAGTAGGAGACGCAACTTACAACGGTGCTTTGGAGAAGCTAAGAGAGCTCTGAAGGCATTGCAGATGGGTTTGGTACAGGAAGAGCAGTTGAGGTACACTTCAGAACAGTTGCAGAGGTGTTTGAATTCCTTGGCCGCTAATTCCCTGGTTGTTTTTGGAAAGAAGTCTAGGGAGCCCAAAGTCCAAGTAGCCAGGCCAAGTGTTTTCTCCCGTAACCCAGAGTTATATGCCAGACAAAAGACACCAGAACCTGTACCTAAGGTTCCCCGTAACCCAAGGAAACACATAACAACCAGGCAACGTCTCCACTTTGCTGAGGAAGCTACACAATTAGCAAAGAGCCCTCTGTGAACTAAAGAAGTTGCACAAGGTCATGTTACGATAAGAAAATCGAAGGGTTTCTGTTGGAGGCCAAACCCTCTAATTGAGGAAGAAAAGAAGAAAAAGGCTAGCTTGGATAAGTCTTTTCCTGCCTTTGAAAAGAGAAGTGCCGGTTTGTTTCAACCGACTACATTAGAACCTATACCTGAGGTTCAAGAGCAGTATGTTGCTGCCCTAGATATCACCAACGATGCAGGTATAAACGCCAAGAATACTGAAGAAGGTGTCGAGGGCAACGACGATGAGGAACTAGTAGATTATGGTGAAGACAAGGAGGAAGACATGCGAGAATACAAGGATGAGGTAGATATTAATGTTAATATAGTGTTTTTCTTACCCTCCAAGTTTGCAGGACCCTCAACGAAAGCAACAGAAGTCAATACTAGCTCGGTAAAAAGTGTGAACAACTTGGCAATCACAGAAGAAGATACTAGACCATGCGATCAACAGTTGCTCGCCAAGAAGCCAGAGATTGACTTGTCTTTGAAGAAGGCACACATGATGTTCGCGAAGCCTACCCTGAATATGGTCATGCACATGCGACCACTATATGTCACAGGGAAGGTACAAGGTATCCAAATCAACAAGCTTTTGGTGGATTCAGAGGCAGCCGTCAATATTATCACCGTCAAAGAAATGGCACTACTAGGCATTCTAAAGTCCACTATCCAAGAAACAGCCTTGAATGTTCGAAACTTCCAAGGCAATATTTCCAAGACTTTATGAATTGTTTTCCTTCATGTGTAAGTGGGACCAGCCACATGCACATACACATTCTTTGTGGCAGAATGCACATCACTATATTGCGCAATCATGGGACGAGATTGGATCCACAGAAGTTATTGTGTACCCTCTTCTCTTCATCAACAGATGGTGCTTTAGAATATGGAGTCAGGCGAAGCAAAAGTGATTGACGCTCATCCTCGCCCTTACCCCATATCTGTCAATGCTTTGGACGCCATCTATTATAACTATGACCTCAGGCCACTGGAGGTGTGTGGCGTCGATAACAAGGGTCGTCTGGTTGGTGTAACGGCCTCTGAATTAGCTCAATGGAGTATCATCCAAGTAGGCAAGGGCAGTCGTCGACCTTATACCATTGGGCTACCACCCAAATCATCCCGATGTTAGGGTCTCTATCGAGCATAGAGGTCGAGGTTTGTTACTCCCTGTACGAGAAATTTCATAATTTTCTAATGGAGAGTCAAACCTATTAGAGTGTTCCTATGATTGTAGCATTGGAATACGTAGATGATGATGTACTGCACAAATCAGATAAAGAGGAGGAAATCAAATTAGGTCGAGGTTTGTTACTCCCTGTACGAGAAATTCCATAATTTTCTAATGGAGAGTCAAGTCTATGAGGGTGTTTCTATGATTGCAGCATTGGAATACATAGATGATGATGTACTGCACAAATCAGATAAAGAGGAGGAAATCAAATTAGCTCCAGCAGTCTTAGATGATACACCTCCTAAAGTTAAAGATCCCATCGAGAAAATTAATTTTGGGACTTGGGAAGACCCAATAACTATGACTATAAGTACCTTCCTGGAACCTGAAGAACGAAAGAAGCTCATTAAACTGTTGAAGGAATATGCAGATTGTTTTGCAGAAAAGTACGATGACATGCTAGGCCTGTCACTAGACCTAGTGTGCCATAACTTACCTATCTTAGAATACAAGAAACCTGTGAAGCAAGATATGCGTCGTATGAACATAGAAACGACAATTCTAGTCAAGGAAGATATTGAAAAAATGCATAAATCAGGAATTATTCGAGTAACCAAATATAATGAGTGGCTTTCAAATGTAGTCCCGATAAAGAAAAAGAATGGCAAAATGTGAGTCTGTGTTAATTACTGAGACCTTAACAATGCAACTCCGAAAGATGCATACCCAATGCTCGTAGCAGATTTATTGGTGGACTCAGTTGCACGCCATGAGATGTTGTCGTTCATAGATGGGACAGCCGGATATCATCATATCCTAGTGGCAAAAGCAGAGGGGCATAAGACAATGTTTCGATGTCCAGCTTTTGCAGGAGTATTCGAGTACGTGGATATGCCATTTGGACTCAAGAACACAAGGGCCACCTATCAGCGTGCTATAAATTTAATATTTCATGACCTCATAGGAAAATCCATGGAAGTTTATATTAATGACATGGTAGTCAAGACAAAGCATAAGACAGACCATATCGAAGACCTGAGGCAGGTGTTCATTCGAATGAGACAACATCGATTGAAGATGAACCCAGCCAAGTGTGTTTTTGGAGTACAAGCGGGAGATTTTTTGGGTTTCTTAGTCCATCAAGGGGGAATCGAGGTCCCAGATGATAAGAAGAAAACAGTCATAAATGCAGTCCCGTCAAAGAATAAGAAAGAGTTACAACGACTATTGGGAAATATAAATTTCCTTAGGTAGTTTATTGCAAATGCAGCTGGAAAAACACAGCCATTCTCGCATTTACTCAAGCTGAAAAATCAAAGAACTTTATATGGGAGCATGTTCATCAAGAGGCTTTTGATACCATCAAAGCATATCTGGCAAACCCACCGATTTTGGTACCACCAAGACCAGAGTCCCTCTTAAGCTGTTTATATTAGCTACAAACCATTCTATTGGGAGTCTATTGGCTCAAGACGACACAGCAGGGGTCGAGCGTGCTATTTTCTATCTTAGCAGTACTTTGACATATTGTAAAACTAGATACTCGCGAATGGAAAAATTGTGCTTGGCCTTGTATTTCTCAGGATGCGAGTTGAGGTACTATATGTTATCCTTCACCACTTGCATAATTACACAGACTGATATGGTGAAGTATATGTTATCACGGCCCATGCTAAGGGGCAGAATTAGGAAGTGGATCCTGGCACTTTTTGAATTTTCAATACAGTATGTACCACAAAAGGCAGTAAAGGGCCAGGCAGTGGCTAATTTTCTTGCCCATCATCCGATGATTGATGCTCGTGAAGGTCCAGAACTGGACTTGGCTCGTATTGATCCTGCCCCGTGGTGATTATACTTTGATGGCTCAAGTACTAGAACCATGGCTGGCGCAGGAGTCGCCTTAATTACTCCACGTCGTCAAACATTTTCGTATTCTTTCAGGTTGAAATTCCAGTGTACGTATAACCAAGCGGAATATGAGGCACTTATCATAGGACTGGAGCTCTTGTTGGTTATTGAAATTATAGACGTACACGTATATGGGGATTCCCAGTGATTAGGCAACTTGAGACAAAATATAAGGTCGGGACAGTGTTAGAGCCATATGTCAAGCGAGCCTATGATTTACTCAAGTTATTTACTGGAGTAGAATTGAGTCATATTCCTCGCGAGAAAAATTATGCAGCGAACGAGTTAGCACAGTTAGCAACGGGAGTCAGCCTTTAGGATGGAGTATGCGAGCAAATTCTAAAGGTTGAGCGACGCACACTTCCTTCTTTCTTTGCTCGCCAAGAAGAAAACAATGAATGGTACGTTGCCACACTTGATCATATAAACATAGATTGGAGACAACCCATCATCTCGTACCTCTAGAACCCTAACGAATCGACAGATAAACGGATCCAATTTTTGGCCCTTAACTATGTGCTCAAAGATGATGCGCTGTACCGGTGAGGAGAAGATGATTTCTTATTACGATGTGTATATGGACATGACGCTAAGCAGTTAATGAGGGAAGTTCACTTAGGAGCAGCAGAAGCACACCAAGCTGGTCCAAAGATGAGATGGTTATTACGGCGTCATGGTTACTACTGACCAGGAATTCTTAAAGACTGTAATACGTACGCTAAAGGCTATGAAGAGTGTCAAGCACATGGTCCAATAATCCATATGCCCAATATCCCTTTACAACTAATAATAAAGCCTTGGTTAGTATGAGGATAGGCTTTGGATTTAATCAGGATGATTCATCCTCATTCATCGGAAGGACACAAGTTCATCATCATTGCGACTGACTTTTTCACCAAATGGGTGGAAGCTAGGCCTTTAAAATTTGACTCCGCGAAAGCCATTCGCCAATTTGTGTTTGAAGATATCATCTGCATATTTGGCATTCCGGAATATTTTGTCTCAGACAGAGAGGTAGCTTTCATGTCGGGCGAAGTAGGTGAGCTAATGAACGATTTGGGAATACATTTTCTTCATTCTACACTGTATTATGCACAGTACAACGGTCAAGCTGAAGTAAGCAACAAGATAATTATACACATCCTGAAGCGAATGCGTGCCAGCAATGCATGTTTATGGCATGAAGATTTATTTAATACTTTATGGGCATACCGAACAAGCAAACAAAGCTCCACCGGAATGACGTCTTATGCATTAATGTTCGGCCATGATGCAGTACTACATTTTGAGATCAATGTCCAGTCCTTGCGTGTTATGGAGCAACATGATTTGATTGGCGAGGATTATGTGCAAGCGATGTTGCAAGAACTTGAGGATTTATATGAGAAACATTTGGAGGCTTATGACAGCCTATGTGCTGAGAAACAGAGTCTCTCATGCTTATGACAGGTGCACAAGGGGCAAATTTTTTGTGGAAGGAGACTTAGTATGGAGAGTGATACTTCCAATTGGCGAGAAGATAGATGGACGAGGTAAATGGTCTAAAAAGTGGAAAGGAACATAGATCATAGATCGTATTCAAGGAAAGGGAGTTGCTTGTCTGCTTGATCGAGATGGTACAATCCATGCTAACCCCATCAATGGTTGTTTCCTCAAGCCCTATTTATAGCCAGTATGGGAGTACAATGACCCACCAGTGACAGAGTAATTCAGTCCATATAGGCTCCAAAGAAGCTCCTCACTTGTATAGACTGAAGGGGCATAATGTAAAGACTTCTCTAGCTACAAAGCCAATTTATGTGGCTAAATTTCATAGTGAAATTTTTTATACTTTTCTAAATTTTTTACAGCTAATTTCTATGGTTACGTAATCTATACTCGCCAATTTTTGTGGCTAAATGCACAAGTGTACTTTTCATACACAAACAGTGTTTGTGTTTATCAATGTGAACAACGTTTTACAGAGAAAAGTTATATTCTTTAAACACAAGCAGATTACATTAAAGCACAAGATTACAAATGCTTGGCGGCCTTAAGTTCTGATACCATATGAAGATATGCTACGATCGACAAAAGAAACAAAAAGGAAAATGATGTATATTCTTCAACTCTTCGAACAATTGATAACCAGTCTCTGTGGCATTCATATCAAATATGCATACGTGGAGCTTGGACCTCAAAAGATAAAAGAATAAGGAGTTGGAGCTTCAAGGAAGCTAGTTCAGCAGCCCAAGTGCTGGAAGCAAGTTGGCATGTGCTTCCCTGCCCTACGTTTAATTCCCTGTCTTTCCTCGCTAGAACGTCCACGTTCATAGGACTTGCAGTCTCTATGCACAGAAGAACAGAGCAGTTGCTAGCGAGGAAGCCAGTGCAAAGTCATCCCCGACGTTTACACTTCGCCAAGGAATTATCTGGAAATAGATATCACTATCTAGCCCAGATTTGGACATGGATATCATTATCTAAGGTTTATAGTGTGGAAAATTATATCTGGAAGTTTCTTTTCAGACAAGAACCAGAGCAAATACAGCAGGATAGAGTCCATCGAATGAGAAGGTTAAAGTGATGCATAGATATAAAGAATGAGAACAGCATTTATCAGAAAAGTAACTATTGAACCATTACGTCCACATAGAGAGGTAAGTATCCGCGGGATAAAACGTGGCCATGGATGAGGGACGCGTGTCCATAAAGGATTGAGCAACAAGACGGTTTATCTACCCCGAGATAAAGGTGCCATAATTAGAGATTTTTTGGGCGGTTAAACGGATGGAGATTTGACAGATGGGACAACACGTTCTGGATTTCAAGTTTGAGATTAAAGGCCATTCAAGAAGGAGTTTGACTGAAAAGTTGAATAACAACAGCAAGAGGGCAGGTAATTTCTTTAGCATGCCAGTTGTTGTTGGATTGATATTTAGCAGGCATATATCTGAGGCCCAATAACGAATTCAGAATCTAAATGGATCACACTAGTGCCAAGGTAATTAAATTTTGTTTTAGGTTCATAAAATACAAGGAGAAAGGCTCAATACGGGAGGCCCATAAACTATAACAAGAGAGCCTTTTTCTTCAATCCCACTTTAAAGAACTTGAAATCTGTTCAAGCCAAGCTATACGAGTCCAGGAGCTCCGAAGCATCATCCTCGGCTTCAGCAAGTAGGTTCGCACGAGTCAAGCTTTCATCCAGAAGTTGTTGAATGCTAGCATGAATAGAACTAGCATCAGCCCGCAAGAGTTCCACTTCAGCCTGAAGAAGTGTTAGTTCAGCTTCCTTGACTGCTAAAGCTTCTCTTTTGTTTGAAGCACTCTTCAGGAATTCATGAACTCGGCCCCGATCTTGTTGTAATTGGTTGGCCATCTCAGTTACCATTTTCCGTTTTCGATCCCCTCTGTGCTTCAAGTCATCCTGGTGGCTATATAATTTGGGGAGCTCGCGAAGATCCTACTCGAACTCAGAGATAGTATCGAGAAGTTCACTAGGGGCAGTTCTTTTCAGGTCTCTGACTTTGTCTAGGGAGTTGTTGATGTTCTCGAATGAATCTAGCTTGGCCTAAGAGAGTTCTTTGAGAGTGGCTCGAGAAAGAGCGATGTTAGCCGGAACGGGACTCAAAGCATCGAGTTTGGCAAAAAGTTCCTCCAAACTCCGAGCTTGGTCTCGGAGAGTGGCTACTCGACTAGCGGGGCATGAAGATGACAAGGCATACAGAGACGCTTCTCAATTATTAGGAGCTGCTTTAACAATAGCGATGGGAGTTGAACATGCTGTTAGAGCAGGCTGAGTGCCGGAAGTAGTAGAAGAAGTCTGGAGCCAGGATTTCTGTTAGAAAACATTTGATTCAGAATATGGGGTGATGAAGTGTGTAAAAGGAAGAAGAAATTGTTATAGTTAGCATACCTTATGCTTATTAAGCATGTGTGATTCAAGCGAGTGCAGAATATTAAGTACTCATTGCTCCAACGCGGTGGGCTCGCTTGAGAATTCTAGATGGGAGATAGGTATTATGCACCCTTCCATCATGGCTTGTTGTTCCTCCGGAGTGTAATGCAGGGAATGATAAGAGAAGGAAGTGGCACCACCATCATTTTTGTGGTGTCTTACTCCTCAGACTCGTTAGCAAAATCCAGGAAATATTGGCATTGAGGTAGTCTGGCGAGTGGAGCAGGCTCAGAGATGGGCGAGTCAGAAGTGTTCACCGGAGGTGCGGAAATTTTCTCGATAATAATAGCTTTAGTATCGGGGGTGGCACTCTCTTTGGTAGCGGTGAGCAAATCCTAAAGGCAATGAACGATTAGAAGTGTAATAATGTGACTAAATGTTGTCTAGGGTGTTTAAAGATTGAGTTATCTTACTTTGAGAGAAGGTGATGTGTTGATTTCAACCAACTCATATCGTTTCTCGGCGGAAACGTCATCAGTCTGTGGGGATGGGACAACCGCGGTAGGTTGACTCTCTGGCAATGGTGAGAGATTTCTTGTTGCAACAGGGGGTGTAGGCTCAGATATTGTTACGCGAGGAGGTTCATCCTGTACAAGTTGTTCCTCTTAATCGTCCTCAATGGTGACCTTAGGGCGATGTTGTTTATGCTTACTTGAACCCTCGGCTGGAGAGTCGGTTCGAGTCCGCTTGTGAGATTGCTGAAATAGAGCAGAATAGTTATATTCACTGGAAGTTTAAAATGGTAAGGCGTTTGGAGAATAGGATGCTTACAGCTTGTGGAGGTTCTTCTTGTTCTTTCTCCTTCCTCTGGCAAGGCTCCTCGTCAACATCTACATTTTGGGCTCCAGGTTCTTCAGAATACTGTTTATGCCCAGCAAAGGAAAAGTGAATTAAAATAATGTAGAAATGTAGCCAACATCTGTGACAAAAGTTTAGCAAAAAAGTAAGTAAGTAAAGCTACATAGCACTGGCCAAGGGGTGTCATCAGTATCCTCATTGACCATGTGGAGCAGTCGCCGATCAAATTCATCCATAAATTGCTTCTCAAAGTTACGGAAGATGGCGACAAAAAGAGCTAGTGGTGGCTTACGGCGAATACCAGCCCAGAGTTAGGCTCTCCAAGCCAGATAGTTGGCAGTCATGTAAAGGGATGGCACAATAGGATGCTCAAAATCCTGTTCAGGAAGCATGACTAGAGAGAAGCTGTAGTGACCATCAACCAAGTCAGTAGGATCTGGACGAGAAATGGCTCGCCAGATTCTGTAGCGGTTCACCGAGCAAACAAGAAGCATAGGGGTATACTGAGCTATCCCAAGTTTCCTGGCAAAATGGTTCAGGACATATAGTTCATACCCATATGTGGAAGGATCAGGAGCCAGCAGGTCACCATAGGTATTACTTTGAAGGAAAATGACCATCGCCTGGTTATCTTATTCTGGCGAGGGAAGGAAGCCAGTTGCGGCTTAGAATGATGTCGACAACAGCTTCAGGAAACTGTGAATGCTAGCAAAAGGCAGCGAAACATGTTTGGTAAGTCCACCCGTCAAAAGAGTTGGTGGTCGCCAGAGTCTTACCCAGAATTATGTCTCTCTCGAATGGTAGGATTTTAGGATGACGGAAAATGGGGAAGTACATTCAAAGCTATAGCTCTACCATCCAGAGTGGTTCTGGTTGGCTAAGGTTGAGTCGTGAGAGCACAATCCACCTTAGGCTGCGATGGATGCTGGCAAGGACAGACTGTGTAAAACCCAATTTAGTTCCCTCGAACAGACGGTCGGCGAGGTTGGTCCAACATTTATTTACCTTCTGAAAAGAATGACAAAAAATATATTTGGATAACCAAAAGTCAAGGAAAGCTATTCCCCCTTGATCGGTTTGGTTGTTGATGAAGGTGTTGGTCCAAGCAGGACGATGTGGATTAGTGTGAAGCAGGACGATGTGGATTAGTGTGAATAGTGCATTCAATATGGTCGCCTTGTTTCCAAATAGGGTTGGCTATAGGAACGCCAAATATAAAGTAAAGATCTAGGAGAGTAATACTTACATCGCCAAAAGGTAGGCAAAAGCATTTGCATGTTGAATCCTAGAAGCACATGGCAGTGATGAAAGAAGCCGTGAATTCCACCACTGGGGAGTGCGAAGCGGAGGTCAAGAAGTTGGTCGATGCCAGCCGCTTGCCATCGAACTAAGTCTAGTTTCCGGCGGTTGATGTACCAAGCATGGTCCTTCTCAGTGGTGTTGGGTCATTTTCTGATTGAGCAAAAAGTGTCTTTCTTTGTCCATCCTTCGGGGCTCCTTTTTGGGTTATCTTGAAAAATCAGAGCCGAGTTGCAATAGGGGTGATGGAGCACGGAAAAGAGCTCTGGGTTTATTGGCGTTTTGAGGAAGGGACTAAGGCGGCTGGTACCTTTAGAGGTGACTCTAAGATTGAGAGTAACACCTGATTGCCTGCAAGCCGTAACGGTGCAAATATCGGCGGCGAGGCAGTTTGCTTTAGCTTGGGTGAGATCTGAGAATCTTTCTTTGTGCGGAGGCATGTTGAGTAGTCGGAGATTGACGACAACAGAAAAGACAGAAAGATTAGCTTTTGAGAGAAGCTTAAAAGTTCAAATGAAAGGAAGAGTTTGTGTTGGAAGTGGAGACTAATGCGAACGTGCATTTTTATATGACGTCAGCCAAAGCAGCACAACTTTTCAGAAGAGAAGAGACGACGTGGCCCTTGCGTATAAAGTTACTGTTTGACAATATCGGCATGTCGTTTGGGTAATTCAAGCCTCTTCGTTTTCATTAATGAATTTAATCTCAAGGCTTGATGGGCAATGTTTGGGCTCTAAATAAAATATCTATTATTGGGTTTTAAGGGCTGGATTAGGCGAGATGCTTGAGTAGAGTGTGTGAGTTCAGGTCGTAATGGGCTTGAGGGAGATAATATTAAAGGTTGATCTATGCGGCTTATTTTTATCTAAACCTTTCCTACAGTGGTTAGAACTCTGTTGTGAGAGTTATTGATAAATATCGTATGAGATTATTGATCAATTAGAGTTGTATTGCAAGTCTAATTATCGATACGACTTTTATATATAGAGTTGAAGAGCGATTAGAAACAGATCCTCGATCAAATATATATTTTGCTCCTAGCAAACTATCCTTCTCATCACGAGAAAACTCATTGCAACCAGCGATCAACAGAGTTGTCACCCGAAGAGTGTGAGATTCTTGCGATTCATGGACGCAAAAACCTGCAACCGGTGATCAAGAGGCTTGTCACCAGGAAGAATGAGAGTTTCGAGGTTCAAGGACGCAACACCCTTGTGTTCTCAACACCGCGTCAAGAAGATTACTCTGCTTTACACTAGGAGGAATGTAGAGTATCGATTTCTGTGGCTCAGCTAGAGACATGAAAATAACAAGTTCTAGGTCACTAGGTAAGAAAGATCCATTCAGGCGAGGTTGGTGTTCTCCTCGTCTAAATCACTTGTTAAGGAGTCAGTAGCCGCTAGCCTACAATTCAACATTCCGTCGCGAGACGGTGGCACGCGAACGCACGAAGCACAATCAAGGAAAAAAGACAATTTACAATATCTCTCTCAACTCGCTGGGAAGATTTTTGTGTCAAACAGTCGATATCACCAGCTTTCTTGTAGCTGTATTTTACTGAAAATTCAAACATCAATCGTGTATCGTTTCTACCAAACAACATCAATATCAGCATCGATCCCATGTACACAAATGGATGAAAATCTTGATATTTCGATATCTAATTTACCGAATGAGCTCCTTTCTCTTAACACTAGCTAGTTTGGAATTTGTATTGGATTGCTGTTTGGTTATTTTGGAGGGTGTTTTTATTGTCAAAAGGAAACTAAGATCATCAACGTTTGGAGGGTGTCCGACATGATTGGATTCTTGGTTACCATTCGTCAACGTTTAATTTCTTTTATCTTTTCACCAAAGCTAGGTAGGTAACTAAGTAAGGTCATTAGGGATTCTTTTATGCATGGAGTATAGCAGCACACTGAACTACACGTCCTATTCAGTACGTCAATTCCAACTAGCTACGTTTATTGCATTAAAATTAAGAAGATTAAGAAAAAGTTCGAATTGATAGGTTTAACATGTTGAACGTATAAATGCCCTACCGCTAAAGCAAGAAGGCAAGACTTGAAGCATGTACCGTTTGATCGATGTCACCAGTACTTCCGATGCATCGATAATCTGGTACGAGCTTTGTTGGTCACTATTCGCACGCATGGTCATGGACCGATACCATAGTTCTTGACTCTAGCTCTAACCATCCAATCGTTTTCAGTCTTCAGTTTTCAGTCTTCAGTCTTCAGTCTCCACTCTTCAGAGTTAGAATTGTACGTATGGAAAGCCCTAGAAAGTTATAGCGTGAATGCGACGATCCCAGCCTTCCCAGGAGAATGAGCTATAACCATCTTTACACACAACCACCACCAAGAAGTAGAAGTAGAAAATCAATTCCTAGCTAGCTTTCGATCTAACAGTCAAATTGCATGCAGTCAACTCTTCTCTGTTCTCTCTCTACCAACTCCAGTCTCTGAAACAATTACATATACACATCGTAAATATGTCTTGCAGAAACAGTTTTGTCGCTTTGAAACCTGTACGTGCAGTAGTAAACAAATTAAGTAATAAGGCGATGAATACCTATTACTCTGCTGTGGAAATCGTAAATATGAAGGTGTTACCTCCTAATAGAATTTTCATGAAAAATCTCATCTCAAACTCATCAAAATTTTAGTCTCATACTTTAAAATTTAGTCTCATACTCTTAAAAAAATAGAACATAGTTTGATCATAGTATAGGACCTTGGTTTGATTAGTGGCCCAGAGGAAAGAGGAACAGCAGAAGAGAGAGAAGGAGAAGAAACTCTTACACGAGGGGGAGTGAGGTGATTGAGGACACGTGGAGAGAGAGAGCTCTAGAGGATCTCGCACGCGAGTGAAGAGCCAACTGAGGCTGCTGTGCTGTTTTGCATGCTGAGGCGGGGCCCAGCTCTGCTGCTGCTGCTCATGTGTTGTTTTGCCCGTTGAGACCAACAGCTCTTTAAGCCCAATGGCCCTTTAAGCCCAACGGTTCTCTGAGCCCAACGACATATTTGAACTCCAACAACCATATTTTTCAATACCCATGCATATATTTAATGTTCTTTCCTACTTAAATTAAAAATACCCATGCAATATCTAACCATATTTAATGTGTTCTGTTGCTTGTTCTAAATTTTAATAAAGAATATTTTTCTGTTTTCTTATAATAGATTAAACTTTTATTTAGTATACAATTATTTAAATACATAATTGATACAACTTTTATTAATAGAACACAAAATTAAGGCTCACAACAACACACCAAATTAAAAACACACAACAATATAGTCACATGTCACTAATTAATAATTTTTATTGAAAAATTCAATAATATAGATTATTTTAAATTAAAATAGTTTATAAATTATTATAGAATACAATATGTATACTTTAATATTAAAAAGTTATATAATAAAGATAATGAATTTTAAGGTATAAGGTATATGACGGAATGTTGAATTGTCACCGTTTCATGACGGAATGTTGAATTATAGGCTAGCAGTTACTGACTTCTTAATAAGCGATTTAGACAAGGAGAGCACCAATCTCACCTGAATGGATCCTTCTCTCCTAATGACCTAAGACTTGCTGTTTTCGTGTCTCTAACTGAGACACGGAAATCGATACTCTACACTCCTCCTGGTGTAAAGCAAAGCAATCTCCTTGACGCGGTGTTGAGAACACAAAGATATTGCGTCCTTGAACCTTGAAACTCTCTCTCTTCCTGATGACAAGCCTCTTGATCGCCGATTGCAGGTTTTGCGTCCTTGAATCATAAGAATCTCACGCTCTTCGGGTGACAACTCTCTTGATCGCTGGTTGTAAGAGTTTTCTCGTATAGAGAAAGATAGTTTGCTGAGAGCAAAATATGTATTTGATCGAGGAATCTTTTCTAAATTGTTCTTCAACTCCTTATATAGCAGATCGTAGCTGTATTCCACTTCACTTGAAATTTTTTGGTATCGGTAATTAGATTCACAACACAACTCTAAGTACTCAATAGAGCTCATCCGATATTTATATATAACTCTCTTAACAGAGTCCTAATCACTATAAGAAATGTTAGATAAAAACAAGCCGCATGGATCAGGTTTCAATATTATTCCCTTCAAGTCCATTTCAACCGAGACTTGTATACTTTCTTTGGGCCGCTTGCCTAATCTAATCCTCAAAATTCAATAAAAAATATTATTTTGGACCAAACAGTAAACAGCTGGTATTATGCACTGGTCATAAATAAACAGAAATGGCATGTGAAGAAAAGAACAAAAGAAATACCAAGGTTATCTTATAAGGTACGCACCGAACAGTGACGCACCTAACCCTCGATGATGTGCAATTATACTTCACAACTGTAAGTCAAGCAAAAGCAAACTTTGTTTTGATCTGTACATATATATTGCTCTAAAACCTCACCAGGACTTCTTGATCACTTGCCCCCTAGCTTCTCTCTCTCTCTGTTCTGCTAAGTCGTTTTGCCTCTCTCTCTACTCATATCTCCGTTTCATCATTCCCAGCGCACTAGCTAGCTGTAATTTTTCTTTTTCTCAATGAGGAAACCTTGCTGTGAGAAAAGAACGACCAACAAAGGAGCTTGGTCCAAGCAAGAAGATGAGAAGCTCACTCAATACATTAAGAAACATGGCGAAGGAAGCTGGCGCTCCCTTCCAGTCGCTGCAGGTACGTACCTTAAATATGGATTTAGCTTCAAGCTAGCTTATATCTATGATGCTAATCGATCAGTAAAGCAGTCATAATTAGTCAATAAATTTCTAATTTGATGAATTTCAATGGTGCAGGGTTGCTTCGTTGTGGGAAGAGTTGCAGACTGAGGTGGGTTAATTATCTGAGACCAGACCTGAAACGTGGCAAATTTGGTGACGATGAAGAGGACATCATCATCAAACTCCATGCACTTCTTGGGAACAGGTACTGCACCATTTCATCTTCTTTTTTGTTTAATTTGTTTCCTATATGCAATATGTGGTAGCTTTTTTCTGAAATTTCTAGGGGCATGTATAAGAAGAAGGAATATTTTAGTAAGGGGGAAAATTAGCTAGGGTTTTCAATATTCATTTGGTTCGGTACATGTCTTTCAATTTTTTCCCAATGGAGCATATGCATTGGCAAGAATCTGAATAAAGTACGTGAAGCACACAAAAGTGACAAAACCAATTCACATCGATGAATGTATTCTAATTTTAGCCACAAGAAATGCCTGGTATTTTTGAATAACCCTAATCAAATGTGTTCTTTATGTAATTACTCTCATTTACAAATGATGAATTAATGCTATACACGTCTTTTTTCTCCCATAATTTCTATTTCTTCCTAGCTAACTCCATCTCAGAAACAGAACTCATTAACTACTTCATTCATGCTTTACTAATAGATATAATCCACAGAAACGATTTATGGTTATAGTTTTTGTGTACACGTGAAGGTTAATCTATTTACTTAATTGTGACGTGAAATATATAGGTGGTCTCTAATTGCTGGAAGATTGCCCGGGAGGACAGATAACGAAGTGAAGAATTACTGGAACACTCACCTGAGGAGAAAGCTAATACATATGGGAGTTGACCCCAACAACCATCGCATAGGACACAGTGTTACTCTCAACAATATTAACCATCCATGTCAGTCGGCAAGTTCTGAAGTGGACAATAACGATGATGATGATGATGATGATGATGGAGACGAGTCTAAGAATCCATTGTTGGATAATACGAGTACTTCCAGTCCAGAAAGCAACACAAGCTGTACTTTGCCAGACTTGAACCTTGATCTCACGATAGGCCTTCCATGGTGACTGTAACTCTTAATTACTTAGTTACCACTGCCATTTTAGAAATTTGTCGTCATCATAGCTAGTTAATTAGCCAGTCACATGTAAAAATGAATGCTGAATTTGCATTAATAGTCAAGGATAAACTAATAGTGCAAGTTAGACAGCTCTTCTTGTTCATGCTACGACTGGAGAAGATTATGGAAAAGTTTTGTTAAGATTTAACCTAATGGATACATAATAATTGATCGAAATCATGTACGTACTATCGATACATTGCAAGTTAAAAAAAATGATGGATAAAATTAAGTCATTCACCTATATATAAAAAATGACCTTCAACTGTGGACTGTGGATAGCAATTAATTGCAGCTGCTTCATCCAGAGCAAGAAAAGACGAATTAACTCATGCATGCCAATTTTAGCTAATGAGAATAAGCAAATAAGGATATCTAAATTTCTAAAGTAGATAGAAGAAAAACTCTATTTCTAACAAAGAGGCCGTACTAGATATTTTAAGTTTCTACTATATACACATCAATTTCTAACTTCAGATGAGAACAAAATTTATATTACAATTTATAAAAGCTTAGGTTGATCGAGGCTCGGTGTAGTTTTGGACTGATATATAGCTAATGTACAAAAGAAACATATGGATAAGGATAACGTTGATCAACGGATGCCATAGCAAATTACACAAAGTAACTTGCATTTTCTAGAATAGTAGGAACAGAATGAGTTTTCTGTATTTACCATTTCAAAACATACCTTGTTCGTAAATAAAATGAGCAGAGTCTTCAGTCTTGGTATAAGAAACTACCATTCCAAGTCAACTTACTGTAATCATCCACATCTAGGTAGTTACATATATATATATATATATATTGTATATCTCCTGCAGAGACGACTTGCAGCACCCGAATCTAAAGTTCACCTTTTGACTCATAGGCCTGAAAAATTTATGAGCAATTCAAAGTCCATTAAGTTCAAATTTGATCCGATCCGAAGTTAAGTCCGAAAAAGTTCGGTTCATCAAAATCTTGCCTAAGCCCATCGAGGTCAGCCAGCCCAATCCGACATACCCATAACAAATATATTATATATAAACCATATGTTACATATACAACTATAAATTATAGTTTATATATAGTCATATATTACAACAACACAATAAAGGGTAAAAGACATATAATAATGATTATATATCAACTAATTAAACACTCAAAAATTTATAATTGATTAAATAGTCTTCTAGTCTTAGAATTAACTAGTATACTAATAGTTAATTAACTAATTATTGTGTTAGTATTATATATAAAAAATTAGTCTTATAATATTTGTTTTTTTTTCTTTACAGTAGCTTCTATCCTACTTTCTTATTGCTCCAAAAAAAAGTATTATTACAATAGCCTCGATGGGCTTAGACTTAGGCGGCCCGACCCCTCCCATTGCCGACCCCTACCCCCTACTTGAGCCCTCATTTCTACCTAGATCATTTCTTGTTATATATGAATTGTCATTTCTGACGTTGAGTATTCCACTACTGCTTATGCACCTCTTTCTCTCTCTCTCAGTCTCCAATACACCCACTCTCTCCGCACCCCAAATTTTTTTCAAAATTTTACACTCGTCACCATTTGATTGGATGATATGGTCAAAAGTCAACGAGCTTAGGTTGAACTCAGGCCACAAGATCCTTATCCTGGCCCAAAAGCTTACCCTTCATGTCGCCGGAAACTTCCATCAGCCAACTCTCTCTCTCTCTCTCTCTCTCTCTCTGGGATTTTAATTTCCTTCTCCTTTGATCCTCTTCTTCATAGTCTTTGTCTTCAATTTCTATTTTCCTTGGTTGATGATTACAACATAATCTTCTCTTCGGTGTAAAGAGTAATTGGATTATAACAAACTTGAGCAATTGATTCTTAAATTTTGGATGTGAAGTTAGTTGACTCTTACGAGTTTGGACTTTGGAGGTGAGGTTTGTACTGGGCTATTAGGACTCACCTATATGAGTCCCATATGACCATATCAGACCATATCTACTGCTTGTAGAATTTTCATAGCAAATTTAGTTTAATACACTTCCTCAGTATAAAAGATCTGAACCTACAGTCGAAACCAAACCCTATATCTCCGCCTCCAATGGCCAAGACAGCCTCTGTTGGAATCGAAAAGTACCCATGACCAAGGGTGGAGCCATGCATAGGTGAGGTAGGGCCATGGCCCCCCCTGAAACTTACATAATTGTCTTAGTTTTCTTGGAAGACATAAAACTAAGCTAGCTGAGTGGGCATACCAATGTTTTGAGCAAGTTTTATCCAGGGTTGGAAGTTTGGAACCCCAGATTGACAGATTCATAAATTGCCTTCATTTTTGTTATGCTTGATCATCCTAATTTCTTTTTCAATCCTTGCAGTTTTTCAACTATATTATTTTTTTTTCTTGTGATGCTCATGCTAATTAATTTCTTTTTCTTTCTTTGCAGTTTTTCAACTATATTATCAATCTTTTCTTTTGTTTTCCCTGTATTAGCCTATTTTTCTCTCAGAGGCCAATCATAAATATAGTTTCTTTTTTCATGTTTTTATTAGTATTTTTTTCTCTAATTTTTGTGCCCACTCTGAGATCAAATCTTGGCTCCGTCACTGTCCATGATCATAGAAATCTGGGCTAGTCATGGTGACATGGGTACTGAGGTACTTCTAATGGACAAGACAACCTCTGTTGTAGTCGGCGGCCAACCGAGGCGGCGGGACAAAAAAGCAATAGCAAGAGCGAAGAAAAAACAGAGGCAAAAAACCCAAAACGAAGCACCTGAGCTGGTGAGAGAGCTTCAATTAGGTTTAATGTGGAAAGGAGAAGAACATAAACTGGTTACGGGGGAGACAGAATTCGGACGGTTGGGGTAGGATTTGGGTTTGTTTTTGTCGAAAATTTCACGGCAATTTTGTCTAAAATTTTGTCTAATCGAAGCTGTGGGGAACCCAAAACTAGCGATGAAAGGAAGAAGAATGTAAGAGATACAGAGATAAGAGTGAGAGGGATCTGCTAACCCGAGCTCATAATAAGCTCAGATTCATTATTAAGATGAACGTCTGAGATGCTAAAATTTCAAGGGGTGTGGAGAGAGGAGGTGTATTGGAGACTAACTTCTCTCTCTAGGGTCACAGACAGAGACGTCCGTTCATTAGCTTTCATGGTTTCTTTACAGAACTTCAATGAGAAACCCTAGATTAATAAGTGTTGTATGAACAGAAAGCCCAGGATCTTGGCAAATATGGTCCTCTGATTATTGTATAGGATACTTTTTCAGTTTTAATTTCTTAAAGAAAAAGTAAACCAACTATATATCTTTCACCAAAAAGAGAAGGTGATTGCTTTAATCAAGAATTATATTAGAAACCCTAGCTAGTTTTCAACTGTCGACAGTGAAGATAGCTAGCTAGATTTGTATTGCAGAAAGATCATAGAATTGGAAAGTGGACCTTTAGAGATCACGGATCGACTCGTACGTGTTGCAGAGAAGAGGAAGCTGCAGATCGAAGCTGTACGACGGTCATGGCCGGTGATCGAGACCAATCGAAGTTTGTATGTCTTGGTTGAAAATGGAGCACAAGACAACTAGATGGTATCATGCAAGAATGATCGGTATTACATATGATTGGAGGTGGTGGAGCTAAAATGCCAACTTTAATTAGTAATGATTATTAACCAATTAAACAAATTGATTTTCTAGGGCTGCACCTGCATCCATATATCTGGCTCGCAAATTGGGAATTACATATCCAAATCCATCCAGTTAATTAATTAATAATAATCAAGTCTTTATCAAATACTACTCATCTCGACAATGACTACTCCAATTGCTGAGTGATGATGAACATATATATCCCAATTTAATTAGCTTAGATTAACCAGTTTTATACTCATGAGACGAATCTGTAAATATACTCCAAATATATTTGATCCAATAACATGTAGAAGGTTTATATAAGAGAGAGAGATATATATTGGTTTACATACCTTGCTAGCACTAGCTTATGGATCAGTTTACCATGGAATCGATAGTTGTTGCACGCATGTGATTCGCTCTTTTTTTTTTCTTTCTGAATTGGACTCGAAGCATTTCGAATTCATAGTCGACCTAACATGATCGAGGACCTTGACCAAATAGAACAGGTACAATATTATATTGCTGATATATATATATATATATATGCTGGTATATATGCATGACTCCATGACTGCATGCATGTGTGTGCACAAGTTTGGTCTATCTAACATTCAATATGATTTTGCTAGCTTGCTTAGTTTCTATATATGTCAACAAACAAAAAAAATCTAAAGCCTAAGAAACTTGGGCCTAACCGCCTAAACAATCCAATGGGTTATCTAGCTCTAACTTGGGCCTGACAATCCAATTGGTTAACCTGGATTCCTGGAAGAGGTAGGAAATCGATCCCTATACACAAAAGGACTAAATATCAATCCTATTATTCCTATATAACAACAACTGATATCTCGGCAAACTCAGGAAAACAGATATCTCGGCATGCAAGCAAAGTGGGGCAAGCTTTCTCCCTTGAATCTCAGAAACATAGTGGTTGTTCTCCATCAATGGACGACGCTATTCTACCCTAAGATATTATGGTTTCAATCTTGACTCTTGTGCTGGTGAAATCGCTAATCCGATTCACCGGTGTCTGCAAACGCTTCTATATGACCATTCTGAACAATCCCAAATTTGCAAGGTCTCAGTTGAAAGCTGCTCATGACGTCCATGTTGACAATTGTTGGTGTTTAGGATTCCTATTGTGAATATAATTGAATTATTCTTTATTGTAGATATTCATTACTATTAGGAATCTATCATGTAAAGTTGTATATATACCCAATTCGGGATTGAATGAAAATAACATTCTACCCTAAACACTTTTACATATATTTTTTCTACTTGGCATCAGAGCCAACCCTGTAGACCTACCAACAAAACCCTATTTTTTGTCACCCACTAACACCTTATATCCGCTGCCATGGTTGAAAGATCTGACTCTGCTGTGATTTCTTCTCCACTACCTCCACCTACATCTACATCCATCCATTACCATCAGGAAAACTCCTCTTTTTCCATTGGAGTTCTCTTGAATGACACCAATTACTCTACAAGGGCTCCTACTAAGTAGATGCGCATTGGAGGCCGGAACAAATTTGGCTTTCTTACTAGTGCCTCGGTTTCTCCACCTCTTGGAACCCCTGAACATACTACTTGGGCGACTGACAATGAGAAAGTGAAGAGTTGGCTGATCGATAACATGTCTTCCGGTATCATTTAGCGCTATCTCTGTCTCAAGACTGCTGCTGAAATTTGGAAGGCCTTACAAATGACCTACTATGATAATCAGGATTTTGCTCGGATCAATGAGTTACACCACCCCTGCTTCACTGCCAAACAAGCAAGACAACCTCTATCTGTTTACTACAATGAGTTGGTAGCATGCCTTGAAGAATTGGATCAACGTATGACATCTTTCTCTGATAACGTAGTTGTAATTGTTCAAGACACCAACTACAGGTCTATGCTTCAGGTTCACATGTTCTTGGGAGGTCTAGATGTCGAATTTGATCAAATTCGGGGGGAGCTTCTTCGTAGGGAGGAATTATTGAGTCTTGACTGGATTTATGCTCTTGTTCGTCGTTCTCACATTGACCGTCTTACCTATTCTACTGGTCTGAGTCAGCCTGCGGTCATGACCACCATTATCTCTACACCATCACCACTGGTGCCAATTCCCGATGCTCAGGCCACTATGGCTCAACACCATTTTTCTTCTACCTCCCGGTCTGAGTCCTCTCATTTTGTCCGCCCTCCCAATCCATATGCCAACTCTGTCTGACTATTGTGCAAGAATAAGGGCCACTCTCCGGACAATTGCTTTGCCAAGATTGGATATCCAAATTGGTGGGGACCTCGCCCACCCAAGCCCCTTCCTCCCACCAATGGTGGTGCCACTCCCACCAATGCCTCTGCCAATATCGTCCAATCAGGTATGTCTGGTAAGACCTTTCTTGCTACATCTTGTGGGAATAATGTTTGGGTCATTGACACCTGCATTAAATCATATGACTAATACCCCTAGCTTAGTTCAATCTCTTCACCCCTTTACTTTACCTAGTGTCTCTACTACTAATGGTTCTCCTTCTTCTATTGTTAGTGAAGGCTCTGTTACTCTCTCTCATACCCTCACTATTGATTTAGTCTTAGTAGTCCATGCTCTAGCATATAATCTCTTATATGTTAGCCAAATTACTATGACATTTTCTTGTTCTGTCACGTTCTATCCCAACTATTGTGTTTTTCAGGACATCCTAACACGACAGATTCTTGGTTATGGTACTAGACAGGGGAATCTGTACTATCTTGATTTGACATCCAGTGGATAGCAGCAGTTGAATCAAGCCAACAGCGTTAGCAGTTTATATAAAGCCAAGGAGACTGTTTGGTTATGACATCATCGTTTGGGTCATCTTTCTTTAGGTTATCTTAGGAAGTTACAATCTCATCTGTTTTCGGGTGTTGATGAGTCTGAATTTAAGTGTGATGCTTGTGAACTGGCCAAGAGCCACCGTGTTTCCTACTCCCCAAGTTTGAATAAATGCTCTATTCCTTTTATGAAAATTTATTCTGATGTTTGGGGTCCTGCTAGAATCTCTACATCAGAATGGTGACTTAGAAGAAGAAGTATACATGGATGCTTCACCGGGAGTTAGTTGTAAACCATATGATGAAGGAAATGTGTGTTATTTGAAGAAGTCTTTATATGGCATAAAGCAATCACCTAGAGCTTAGTTTGGGTGCTTCTCCAAAGTAACGAAGAAGTTTGGATATCGCCAGTACAATTATGACCACACCTTGTTTGTTAAACGTACGAATGATAAGACTACTGCCTTGATTATGTATGTTGATGACATGGTGGTTACAGGAGATGATCCATGTGAGATGACAAGTCTTCAGAAGCAGTTATCGCTGGAATTTGACATGAAAGACATGGGAGACCTAAAATATTTTCTGGGAATTGAAGTTGCAAAGTCAAAGTAAGATATTACATTGTCCCAACAAAAGTATATCTTGGATCTTCTTGTTAAGACATGACTGTTAGACTGCAAGCCTGCTGTTACTCCTATTGAGCAGAATCACAGTTTAGAGCTTCTTCCATATCAAGTTCCAACGAATAAGGCCAGGTATCAGCGTTTAGTTGGGAGACTTATTTATTTATCACATACTATACCTGATATTACATATGTTGTTAGTGTGGTGAGTCAGTTTATGCATAACCCTAAAGTAGACCATATGAGTGCAGTGCTACGTATTCTCAGGTATCTGAAGGGCACACCTGGTAAAGGTTTATTGTTTGCAAGGAACAATGAGTTATGTGTTTTTGGCTACATTATTGAGGTGTGTGTTTCAGACTATAGTGTTACATATTGGGCTGATGATCATACCAATAGGGCATCTACTTCTGGTTACTTTACTTTTATTGATGGAAGTTTAGTAACTTGGTGCAGTAAGAAGTAGAATGTAATTGCTCGCTCTAGTGCAGAAGCTGAATATCGTGGAATGGCGAATGAAGTATGTGAATTACTGTAGATCAAGAATGTGCTTAAAGAGTTAGGTTTCAGGCTTCAAAAACCTACAGATTTGTATTGTGATAATACAACTGCTATTAAGATTGCTTATAAACTAGTACAACAGGACAAAACTAAACATGTGGAGGTGGATCAACATTTCTTAAGGGATAACCTTGACAAGAAGATTATCCGATTTTCCTTTGTGTCATCTGATGTGCAGTTAGTTGATATTCTTACTAAAGGATTATCACATGATGTCTTTAGTAAATGGATGGTCAAGTTGGACATGATTGACATCTATGCGCCAACTTGAGGGGGAGTGTTGACAATTGTTGGTATTTAGGATTCCTATTGTGAATATAATTGATTTATTTTTTATTGTTGGTATTCCTTCCTATTAGGAATCTATCATGTATAAAGTTGTATATATACTTAATTTGGAATTGAATGAAAGTAACATTCTACTCTAAACACTTTTACATATATTTTTTCTACTCTCCAAACCCTAACTCACAGACTCTTCTTGCTCACCAACAACTGAAAACTCGTCAACAATCTGGAACTCAAGTCTCTCGACTTGGACACTCTGTCCTCCTCCTCTGTTAGAACGCTACGAAATCCTTATCCTAGAGAGCACGTAAGAAAGACGCAGTTGTCTCACCTTGTTAAGGACGCCCGATGTCTCGGCTCCTCTAATGGTATCATATTTCTGGCTATAAATATTCACAAATACACAACATTTTGTATGTGGAATCCATCAATTCAATTCGTAAAGGTATTGCATGAACTTTCGGCCCCGAGGAAAAAGATAATCTACTCTGGTGTGGGATATTTGCCTGCTACCAACGACTACAAACTTGTTATATACTATACGGACAAAGCTGGCAACAACAGTACTAGTGACCTCGCCATGTTCTCAACGAGAAACAATGCTTGGAAATGGCTTCAGGTTCTTGACAAGAAAACCTCTTTTAAGACTAAAATAGACACTCTGTCAAATGAGGCACTCCATTGGGTCTCCAAAGAACATAATGTAATTGTGGTTGTTGATTTGGCTAATGAATGCAGCAAATGCAGAGAAATGTCCCTTCCCAAATTTGCCGATGATGAGGACGGAGATGTCCGGTTTCCTTACCCCCGGTTTCCTTGCAACGTTCTTGGAGTCACTGCCGGAGGATCCCTTCATTTGGCTCGTTTAATTTCAGGATTTTCGGGGACTGCCCTCAAAGAAATCACGCTGTGGGAAATGAAAGAATATGATGTGAGTTGCTCATAGACTAAAGTGTTATACTTGGAATGTTTGGATCTACCTGAGAGATTAATCAGTCACTGATTTCTGTTTCTTAATGGAAGTAGTATACTTTGAAGGCATACAAGTGTTGGCTCTTCCTTGCAATTGGACAAAACACAATAAATGAAGGATCATAAATGAAGATGTTGACATAGCCTACTTATCTCAATGAAAAACAGGTTGATCATTCATATTGCATAACATGTTTTCATTTAGGATAGGACTCTAGGCATGCATCCCTGTTAATCTAGAACGTTTTCATATGTGATATTTAGTAGCTAAGATTATCTCTAATTCCAGATTATATGTGCTCAGTTTGTATGAAAGTTGACCTTGAAAAAGCTGTTTTTGAATTATGGAAGATTTCTAGGAGAAAGTTACTTTTTGGTTCACATGTGACTTCTTGGGTTTAGTGTTCTAGAAATCTGTTTTGCTTTACAGCTGGGTTGACTTTTGGCCATCTTCAAAAATTTTCTTTGTGTGCAAAACGAGCTTACCTCTGACCACTGTTTGGTTATTTTTGGTATAAAAGTTGAAAAGCTTTTCCCTCCTTTAACACACATTACCTAAAATAGAAACCCTAGAGTTGACTTTTTGTGTTTGTCTCTTGAGCATGCTATTGTCCCTTCAAACTAATAACAGTTGGTATAGGTCTGGTGTAGGTCAGTTTTAGGTCTGCAATAGGTTGGCTTTTGGGCTGTTCAGCATGTTCTCTTTGCTGTCAAAGCTAACTAGGCTGTTTCGTCTATATAAGGGATCTCAAGGCAGCTTTGGCTCCTTAGTTAAGTGTGTATTATTTTGTGTAATTCTTTGAGAGCACAAAATTGCTTAGTTTTCTCTCTTCTCTTCTCTTCCCCTTCTGTGTCTCTACTTGCTCTTTGTTGTGCATGTAAGTCATAGATTCTCAATCATAAAAACTATTTTCAAAACCCACATGGATCATTACATAAGTGCATTCCATTGAGATAGGTATGGAGATGCTCAACCCAAAGAAGTAGTCAAGAAGATTTAACTTACAAATAGTTAAGATCTGAGTTGATGCTTCGAGATATTTTCCAAGTTGTAAACACATAAGTCAAGTAGTGTAGCTCTGTTTAGAACTGGTAGTCAGACTAGTTAGGATAGCATACGGGCTATGTATCCCCAGAGTACAAGAGTCTTGTAATTGTGTGTGTTACTTGATAGTGGAAAGGTTTGTCCCTCAAGAGTTAGGGCACGCAGTTTTCTCCCTGGTTGCAGGGTTTCTACGTTAACAAAAACATCCTCGTGTTATTCTTTACTTATTGCTCTTACAGTTCAATCACTCATATCCTGTAATTCGGGATAGGTTGTAATTCTGCTATCCCCGAGTACAGTTTAAGGAAAAATTTGTAAAATGCCTATTCACCCCCCCCCCTCTAGGACCTTTAAGTGGTATAAGAGCGGCCACTAGCCTTCGCTAGTGAGATCCTCTGAGGGGTTAGAAATAGAACGTGAAAAAGGCTTATCCATAAATGTTCCTCTCTTTTTCGATGGACATGATTTTTCACAATGGAAAATCATGATGAGTGCCTTCCTCTCTTACCAAGATGGTGGTATGTTGTGGCAGGTAGTGGAGGAAGGCTGGACACATCCCAAGAAACCAAACGGAGATGGATCTAATGAGAAAATTCCAAAGCTAAGGGCCGAATGGGAAAAATTTGACAAGGATTTAGCTAGAGCAAACATCAAAGCTCTAAGTTGTCTCTTCAATGCTGTATCCGAAGCAGAACGTCAAAGGATTATCCATTGCTCTACTGCTAAGGAGGCATGTGATGTGCTCATCAACACTCATGAAGGTAACTCTCAAGTTAAACAACAAAAACTTCAACATCTTATTTATGAGTTTGAAGGTTTAATCATGAGTGAAAAATAGTCTATTGATGATTTCTATGGTCGTGTACTTAACATGACAAATCAATGTCGTAGTTTAGGAGAAGCCATAGAATCAAAGAAAATTGTTAGGAAATTCTTGAGTGCCTTACCTCCTTTTTTTGATTAAAAGATGAATGTTATCGATGAAGCTCATGATCTAGACACTTATCCTCTAGAAGAACTAGTTGGTAACTTGAAAACTTATGAGACACTCAAGAAAAAGCCTATGAATGAGAAATCTGTTGCTTTAAGTTCGGTTAAATTTGAAGATGATAAAGTTCCTGAAAATGAAGATGATTGTAATGATGAGTTTGCCTTTTTAACCAATCAATTTGAAAAATTCTTAAGGAACTCAAAAAGGAAACCTTTCAATTCTAATCGGAATTTTTCTAATGGGTCTAGCTCTAAGTTTTTTAGAAACAAGGATTCACGTAGAGATCGGGATACAAGGTCCACTTCTATCCCAAGAATGGACAACAAGTGCTTTGAGTATAATGGAGTAGGACACAAGGCTGTTGACTGTGTAAACAGGAAAAATAAATTTTACAAAGTGCTCAAAGCAACTTGGAGTGATAGTGATTCTAATCAAAATTCTGAATCCGAAATAGAAGAAGATGAGAAAGTTGCTTTTGTCACCCAAGTCACATTAGATGAGTCTCTTGAGGACAAGAATTCGGATGACGAAGGTCATGATATGTATGTCCGGTTGTGTAAAGTGTCTAAGTCTCTACTTGCTAAAAATGAAGTTCTAACTAATGAACTATCATTGACTAAGGAGACATATTCCAGGTTACAAGAGAAGTATATATCCCGGAAAGCTTAATGGAATTCTGTCAAAACTCAACTTGAAGAACAAGTTAACTTCTTCAAAGGAGAGCTAGATCATCTATCTTCCTCGATAAAGGTTCTTACTGCTAAAAAATTGGAGCTTGAAGAATCTCTGCTGGACGCCAAGAACCAGTTTGCAAAATTCTCCATCGGCTTGGAGAAGCTATCCCAAATATGTGGGATGGGAAGATTGGATGGTAGCAAGAAGGGTTTGGGGTTTAAGGATGATGGAAAACCCAAAGGCTCAGGGAAGACTACGTTTGTGAAAGGTAATAGTTCTGTGCTGGGAAAGCCTCCACTTCAACCAGAGACCAATGCTCGTGAAGTTCCCAAGGTTTTCAAACTCAAGAAGAACCCACAAATCAGATGCTTTCACTGTGGGAACAGTGGACACATTCGAAGGTTATGTTACAGGCTAAGAAGGAACCCTGTACTGGCAAAGATTTCATAGAACAACGATTTGCTCGTCCACTTTCAGAAATCACTCGATGAACTAACGAGGATTGCACAGTATCTTGCTATCCCAAAACAGAAGAACAAGTCAGCCACTTCAAACTGGGTCAGCAAATCAATTCAAATGACCAGGGTTACCAACAGTGTCATCTCTCCCAAGAAACCTGGTGTTAAGGAGAAACAATAAGACATGATTTGTTTCCTTTCAAGAGTCAATGTCTCACCCACTGCTGCAAGGAAGGTCATAGTTGTTTGTAACGTTGCCCTAACCGCCCTTTCTACCAGGAAGTTCGACTCTTGGTACATGGAGAGCGATTGCTTGAAGCATATGACCGGCGAACGGAAATAGTTCACCTCTATGGATGATTCTCACCCAGTTGGTGACGTTATGTTCGGTGATGGAGCCAAAGCTGAGATTGTAGGAAGTGGCACGGTTGACACTCCTGGTCTCCCGGGCTTGAAGAATGTTCTTCTGGTAGCAGGATTGAAAGTATGCTTGCTGAGTGTAAGCCAGATTATTGATGAGTATGAGACGGTAATATTTGACAAGTCTCAATGCACTGTTCTTGATGGGAAAATAAGATGCATTATGAAAGGCGAAAGATCTAGGGATCATTGCTATTGTGTTCGAGCCAACAAGAGGATGGAACCAGAAATCTGCTTTCGGTCTCTGTCACAAGAAAGCTTGCTCAATCTATGGCATATGAGGGTGTGTCATCTCAATCATCAAGATGTGGTGAAGCTATCTTCGAAGGATGGAGTTAAAGGATTGCCCAAACTGACCGGGAGGGCAGCAGATATGTGTGGAGACTACAAGATTGGTAAGCTATCCCGAACGTCTCATCCTATTTTAAATGCTAAACCAACTTCTAATACTCTTGAATTACTTCACCTAGACATGGGTTATGTTCTTAAGTGATAAAACTCAAGATCAAACTTTTGGGAAATTTTTAGAATTGGCAAAACGAATTTCAAATGAAAAGCTCTCTGAAAATAAACGCATAATAAGAACTAGGTCAGATCATGGAACCGAATTTGAGAACTCTTTGTTTGCTGAGTATTATGAAGAGAATGGTGTGCATCATGAGTTTTCTGCCCCCATCACACCACAACAAAATGGGATAGTAGAAAGAATGAATAGAGTCTTAGTTGAGATGGAAAGGGCAATGCTTAGTTCAGCTGACTTACCTCACATGTTTTGGGCCGAAGTAATTTTCAATGCTTGTTATACACTTAACCGTGTGATATTTAGGCCGGGCACTAATAAAACACCGTACGAACTTTGGAAAGGAAATAAGCCTAATATTTCATATCTAAAATCTTTCGGTAGTCCTTGTTTCATTTATAGAGATCGTGAATATTTGACAAAGTTTGATGCTAAGTGTGATCGAGGTGTGTTTCTAGGATATGCGTTGAATAGTCGTGCTTACCGTGTCTATAATAAAAGAACTTGCAAAGTTATAGAAACGGTAAATGTGGCTATCAATGACTCTCTTGTGTTCTCTCATAACCACTCATCAAGAAATGTGCAGGATGAGGATATGAGTACTGAAACGTCTCCTACATCTACTGAGACTCCTATTGATAAGCAGAATCTCATACCTGATGAAGTATCCTCGGATGCAGAATCTGACACTGAGGGTGCTGGGATAGATCAAACTCTTACTATCCAGAAGTCACATCGCATTGGGAAGCGCCAAGTTCAAAAAGATCACTCTCCCTCGGATGTGATAGGCACGGTTGATGAACCAAGGAAGACCCGGAGTAAGTCAAACATGCTTGTGAGTAATCTTGTTACTTTCAAAAGTTTTCTTACAGTGCATAGGCTAGTTATCAATCGAATTGCTTGCTATGAGTTTGTCTCAAATGTTGAATCTAAGAACATTAAAGATGCACTAAAGGACTCGGATTGGATTGTAGCTATGCAAGATGAACTTAATCAATTTGAGAAAAGCAAAGTTTGGCATTTGGTTCCTAGACCTAAGGGTAAGAATGTAATAGGAACAAAATGGGTTTTCAAAAATAAGACGGATGAAAAGGGAATCATTACTAGAAACAAGGCTAGGTTGGTTGTGCAAGGATATTCCCAAATAGAAGGTTTAGATTTTGATGAAACTTTTGCTCCCGTATCTAGACTTGAATCCGTTAGACTTCTCTTGGTCATTGCTTGTTTTCTAAAATTTGATCTCTTTCAAATGGATGTCAAAAGTGCCTTCTTAAATGGAATTTTGAAAGAAGAAGTTTATGTGGAACAACCTCAGGGATTCCAGAGCTCTAGCTATCCCGATCATGTTTTCAGATTAGACAAAACTCTTTATTGCTTAAAGCAAGCTCCTAAAGCTTGGTATGAAAAATTGTCTACACATTTAATTGATCATGAGTATGTGTGAGGTTCTATTGACAAAACCATGTTTGTTAAGAATGTTTCCCATCATATGATTATAGCTCAAGTTTATGTAGATGATGTGGTGTTTGGTTCCACTTCTCAAAAACTTGTTAAAGAGTTTGTCACTGTAATGAAGCAAGAATTTGAAATGAGTCTTTGTGGTAAGCTGAGCTTCTTCCTTGGACTACAAGTTCAGCAAAGGAAAGATGGTTTGTTCATTTCACAGGAAAAATATGCAAAGGATTTGGTGAAGAAGTTCGGGATGGAAGGTGCCTCTCTCATCTGAAACCCCATGGGAACCTCATGCAGAATTGGAGGGCATCAATGTTGATCAAACTCTCTATAGAAGCATGATTGGGAGCCTACTCTACCTCACAACCAGCAGACCCGATATCTCCTTTAGTGTGGGGGTTTGTGCTCGGTATCAAGCCAATCCCAAGGAATCCCATGTGAAGGCTGTCAAGCGTATCATTCGATACATCTCAGGTACTTGTAACTTTAGAATTCTATACACAACAGATACTAACACTTAGATTGCAGGGTACTCGGACTCGGATTGGGTCGGGGATGCCACAGATAGGAAGAGCACCTCAGAAGGTTGCTTCTTTGTCGGAAACAATTTGGTGTCGTGGCATAGCAAGAAGCAAAATTACGTATCCTTGTCCACTGCCCAAGTAGAGTACATTGCTGCAGGGAGCTGTTGTACCCAACTCCTTTGGATGAAGCATATGCTAAGCGACTACATATTTGAGCAAGGTATGCTATCCCTATTCTGTGACAATGATCTACGCATTTTATGCTTGATTCTTAACGTCTTTCTCTTTACATTTAGCTTTGTTTTGACCTTAGTACTATCATTTCTTACTTACTTTATGCTTTTAGGTAGAAATAAAGGAGAAAATAATAAAGGAGGCGTTTTGGAGCTAAAAGCGGGCTAAGGAGAAAAGTTCTCAATTCCGGAGAAGAAATGGTCCGAGGAATGGTCTTCTAATGGTTACTAAAATGCTTTCCCACATGGTGTCAAGAATTGAAGACCAAATTCCAAAAGAAATGGATACCAAAATGGTGGACAAAAAGATGAAGACATTTCTCCTACGCGACCCAGGAAAGAGCAAATATGGCGGAATATATGGAGCAAGAATATAATGGACGAATTTTGGGAGATATTATATGAATTTTCAGACCTGATTTGAGGGCCAAAATATGTGCAAGAATATGATAGATTCGGCCAAGAATTATTAGGGAATAAGGAAGGCAAGATTTGATGATATGAAGATTTCCTTTTCCTTGAAGAAGAAGAAAACAGGGCAGCCAGATCACTTAACTTCTAAAATCCGTAGTAAATCCAATTCAATTCCAAATATGGCGTTCCTTATATGGATTTTATAGCCCTTTGAATAAGCTTTCTAATGAAACAAGAATCAGAATTTTCCAAGATCTGAAACTCCGGGAAAACGCGTTTGAAGAAAGACTGTCAGATTTACCCGGGTACATAAGGAAAGTCTTATTTTGGTAGGAAAAATCCTAGTCTTCTTCTATAAATTGGGGAGCTCGACTCATTCTCAAGCATCTCTCACCATACAGCCGAGTACCTGTCCTTAAACACTTTGTCTCCTCCAAGATCAAGAATTCATCAAGAAGCCGAAGCTCCCCACACTCCACACACCGACGTCCTCCATAAGAAGAACTTAGGCGTTCCGAAGGTTTTTCTCCATCCACTAGAAGGCCATCTACATATTTTGCAACTGCGTTCACGACCAAAATGTGTAACATGTCCCCTTCTTTTCTCTTCTTGTATTAACGATTGATTTTTAAGGAAGAGTTTAAATAAGAGTTTTTGGTTCTATAATTCTGTCATGTTTTTGTGATTTATTTCGAATATGAGTTCTTTGTTATGCATGTGTTTTCTATGCTTAATGCTTAACTTAAATGCGAGCGTTCTTGGTTTAAGTTATGATGTGTCTAGAATGCGAGCGTTCTTGGTTCGAAAACATTGTCATTCGAGAAATACATGAACAACATAGTAAAGACTTAGATTTTTAATAGGTTGCATAAAATATGACTAGGTTATAAAGGAATGAGGTGAGTATGATGAAATGATCAACATGTATATATGTAATTAAACTTTATTTTCGGTTTTAGTAAGCATGTTTAGGATTCTATGTTCTATGTTCTTGTTTGTTTTGCTTGTCTATGAGTTTAAACATGTTAGAACTAAGAAGCCACGATTTGTTTGCTATGCCATGTTCTTGTCTGTATTTCGTAGATAATAAACAAACCTTTTAAACCCCCCTTTCAAACCATAGCGTAAATATGCATGCACCCTCAATCCCCGGTTAAGAACGATACCCTATTTACCAATGCTACATCTACACCAAAGGGTTTTAATTGTTTATGCGTTTTTGTTAATTGTTAAGTGTTAATTTAATGGTTGCAAATGCGTGTATCAATTTTGGCGCCGTTGCCGGGGATTGTAAAGAATTGTGTGTTTATGCTTGTAAATATGTGAATACGTGTAAATAAGTGTGTATATGTATATGTAAAGTGTCGAAAATTGTTATACATGTTCATAATAAGTTTCATTCTAACCTTTTGTTTTGCAGCCATGTAAATAGGTACATATTAAAGGAAGTCTTCGATTTACATTGAGTACGCAAGTTTGGTTGATTAAGTCTCACTCATTGGAATAGATGGCGCCTCTTTTTCTTGTTTATCTCCTTAACCCCTCGTGATGTGTGGATTTCATCACCGCACACCATAACCTAAGTGAAGTTATGGACATGAGGTTGAGGGCGGAGTCTACAAGAACTTGAGGGAATGTTTTTCTCGAGATTTTGGCTGAATGTCGGACATGGTGTCTAGAAACGGGTTATGACTGGTGACAGGTTCTGGATCTAAGAAAGACTTGCATCAATGGAGTATATACCAATGATCCGGTGAGTGGATGAAAACTTGTCTTTTAGTAAGAAATCTTTGATAACTTGGTGTCTAGAAGGTGACGGTTTCTATGACGGGTTCTGGATCCGAGATCTCAAATCGGTCCTGCCTCTCGTGGTCTCTCTTGCCAACTGGCCAAGCTTATTAAAGTTGCCCAAAGAAGACAAGGACTAAATCTACTTTCCATGATCGGTAAGCCTCGGGATGCATCGTCGAAATTAGTCCTGCCTCTCGCGTTATCTCTATCCCCAACTGGCCATGTTTTTCGATTGAACCAAGGCCGATTGATTGAGAATGTACATTTTATCGCGCGGGTCGCACGTCCAATGAAAGACCTAAAGGCTAAACGAACGTATTCTCTTTAAATTGAAGGCGAAAATCAATGAACAAAAATACTTGTGCATATTACTTGTAAAATTTCGTGTGCATTAAAACTTGTAAAGAACTAACCATATTGCATTAGCTTGCATAACCTACCGGCGGCTTTGTGATGCTCGGATTTCATCACCGGGTACCCTAACCTAAGTGAAGTTAGGGACATGAAGCCAAACGTATGGTCACGTTGCATCATGTATTTAGCACGTAACTTTGTGTGTTTTTCTGCAGGTTTCAAACGTATCCTTTTATGCATTCATATCATTTTCACGTAGGATTCCTTATGTGTGCATTTAAAATCCTTCTAAGTGCATCCATCGTGTTTAATGTTATATTTGCATAAAATTCGTGTGCATATGTGTGTTCTAACTTGTTTATTCTTGCATTGTATATATGTCTAACTTTGCAGAAAACGTGTGTACATGTGTTTATAAGTTCATTTCATGCATTTTGTATACATTCTAGACATTATATATATATCTAAGCATTACATTCGTTTCTACAATCTATATCCTATATATAACGTGTATTTTATTTCTTGTGTTTTGTTTGATTTCGTATGTTTTTGTGTGTTTTTTTTTTTTGTGTGTTTTTGTGTGTTTTCTTCTTTTCTTTTTGTTTTCCACGTTTTGGTGAAGTATCATGCATTCATTGTGTATTCTTCTGATACTAACACTTGTTCTTTAGTGGTGGTGTAGCTTCAACGTATGAACGATCTCAACGTACATTACAACACTCGACTACAAGCACGTCGTTCTGCACAAACGTCCGAGGTCATTTTAGACCAACCTACTATTGAGGACGGTTCTGACTCTCCACGTTCGTCCCATCACTCCACCGAGCACTCACAAGAAGAAGAGCAAGACATGGCACACAACAACCCACCGAATCCTCCCAACAACGAGAGGCGATCTCTTCGCCAACGTACTTGCTCCACCGAATGGAGTAGCGGTCCTTCGTGCATTCGATTTCCAGAACCTCAAGAGGACAAGAAGGACATTGAGTTGAAGAGTGGCTTCTTACACCGTTTACCAATCTTCCATGGGCTATCCAACGAAGATCCAAACATGCATCTCAAGCAATTTCAGTTCATTTGCATGAGTATGAAACCTTCAGATGCCGATGAAGAACTCTTCAAGCTCAAGGCATTCCCGTTCACATTGATTGATCGAGCTCAATCTTGGCTTTTGGAACTCCCGCCTAATCACATCACCACGTGGAAGCAACTTGCGGACCTGTTCTTGGCTAAGTACTTTCCGGCCTCAAAGATCACTGTTTTGAGGAAGAAGATCACGGGAATTACACAAGCATCGGATGAGTCCTTTGGCCAGTATTATGACCGTTTCAAAGTTCTATGCGCCACCTGCCCTTCCCATGGTTTTTCCGAGACAAACCTCATGAACTACTTCTATGATGGTTTAAAGCCGATGGATAGAGAGCTTCTCGATGCCGCTGCAAATGGAGCATTCATGGATTTAGATGAGACGGAAGCTCGAACTTTGTTGGAAAACCGAGCCAATAATGATGCTCAATATGGGATGGCTCCACGGAAACAAGTGAATGAAGCTAGCTCAACACAAGTGAAGGACGAAAAAATTGACAAACTAGCATCTATGCTAGAACAAGTGCTCGAGCTAGAGACAAAGAGAGCCAAGGCAGCTCAAGGACCAACGTGTGGATTATGTCAAATGCAAGGGCATTATAATGATCAATGCCCTAATGTGGTGGAACAAAATGGAGATCCGGAGCAAGTCAATGCAATCGGAGGATATCAAGGTGGCCAACGTTACAACAACTATAACAACAACAATTTTGGCAACCGAGATCATCCGGGTTTCAAATGGAGTAGTAATGAGGGATGTCTAAACCCTCCGGCACCTAATCAAGGCTACCAACGTGCTTCATTTCAACCTAGGCCGCCATTTCATCAAGCTCCAACGCACCAAGCTCCTCCGGTCCAACAATTTACAAATCCGGACTATGACAAGATGTTCTCACAATTGTCCGCTTCAACACAAGTTCTCTTAGAGGGACAAGCAAAGCAAAAGGAGACCTTGGATAGCCATGGCAGAGACATACACGAGATGAAGAAACAAATGGGCCAAATCGTGGACTTCATGGGCCAATTTCGAGATTCCGGCCATCTTCCACCTCAACCACAACCACCAAATCGGAATGTGAGTGCTATTATTACGAGGAGTGGAAGAACTTTGGCATCTCCTTTACCAAAGACAAGCTCGGCACCTCCTCACACCATTTTTGAGGAGGAAGACTTAGAAGAAGATCTGGCCACTAAAGAAGCCGAGAAGAATGTGGCTCCTCACGCCACTAAGGCACAACCCTCATCATCACAATCTGCCCCAAACAAAGGTATTAACCCTATCCCTTCAAGTTCGGTTAATACTAATGCTTCGTTTGCTCGTGCACCATTCCCACATAGGTTGACGAAATCTAAGAGAGATGATCAATACGAAGACATCTTGGACATCTTTCGGAAGGTGCAAGTAAATCTGCCCTTGATCGAGTGCATAAAGCAAGTGCCTATATATGCAAAATTTCTCAAAGAGTTATGCACCCAAAGGAGGCAAACGAGAGCGAAGGAGGTTGTGAAGGTGAATGCAACCGTTTCAGCGGTTTTACAACGTCGGTTACCCCCCAAATTGAAGGATCCGGGGAGCTTTTCTGTTCCTTGCGTGATTGGTGACAACAAATTCGAAGATGTTATGCTAGATCTTGGTGCATCCATCAACGTAATGCCTTATTACTTATATGCATCCATGGATTTAGGCGAGCTCAAACAAGACAACGTCATCATTCAACTAGCCGACCGTTCGCATAAGTATCCTAGGGGATACGTTGAAGATGTTCTTGTGCAAGTCAACAACCTAATCTTTCCCGCTGATTTCTACATTGTTGACATGGAAGAGAGTTCATTGAACACCACGCCATTACTTCTTGGACGCCCTTTCATGAGGACTGCAAGAACGAAGATTGATGTTTTCGAAGGAACGTTTTCCATGGAGATCGATGGAGAAAAGATTGAATTCAACATCTTAGATGCCATGAAGGTTCCCGCGGCAAGTGTCAATGCAATATTTTCGATGGATATGGTAGAAGAAGCTGCTCAACAACACTTAGACACCATTGGAGATGATGTGCTCGACATTGCCATACAAGAAGGAGCAGGGCTGACTCGACTCGGGAATGAAGCCCTTTGTGATGCACTCATCGAAATTTTGGAGCCAAGGATCCTCGAGATGGCTATGGCACTCAATGAAGCTCCACGGATTGCAAATAGGCCACCTCCAATTCCGTTGGCCTATGGAGAAAACAAGCTTGTTCCATCCGTGATTAAGGCACCGGAGTTAGAACTCAAAGTGTTACCGGCTCATTTGAAGTATGCTTACTTGGGAGAGAATGACACTTTGCCGGTTATCATTTCATCATCATTGGAGGAAGAACAAGAGGGCAAGCTCATCAACATGCTCAAACGTCATAAAACAGCAATTGGATGGACCCTTGCCGACATCAAAGGCATCAATCCGGCCACTTGTGTGCATCGAATTCTACTCGAAGATGGGGCTAAACCTTCGAGAGAAGCTCAAAGGAGACTCCATCCACCAATGATGGAAGTTGTGAAGAAGGAAGTTATCAAGCTCTTGGATTGTGGCGTCATATATCCAATTTCGGACAGCCGATGGGTCTCACCCGTGCAAGTTGTTCCTAAAAAGTCCGGAATCACCGTGGTAAAGAATGCGGAGAACGAATTGGTGCCACAAAGGACCGTAACTGGCCATAGAGTTTGTATCGACTATCGGAAGCTCAATGCCACCACTCGCAAGGACCACTTCCCCTTGCCATTCATTGATCAAATGCTCGAGAGGTTGGCGGGACATGAATACTATTGCTTCCTCGATGGATATTCCGGTTACAACCAAATCAGCATCGCCGAGGAAGATCAAGAGAAAACAACGTTCACTTGCCCATTTGGAACGTTTGCATATCGACGGATGCCATTTGGACTTTGCAACGCACCAGGTACATTTCAACGTTGCATGCTTTCAATTTTTTCCGATTACATAGAGAAGATAATAGAAGTTTTCATGGATGATTTTAGTGTCTTTGGGAAAAATTTCGATGCATGCTTAGATAACTTAGAACTAATTTTACAAAGATGCGTTGAAACTAACCTAGTGCTTAATTGGGAGAAATGCCATTTTATGG
Organism: Geum urbanum; assembly: GCA_946800695.1. NCBI lineage: Eukaryota > Viridiplantae > Streptophyta > Magnoliopsida > Rosales > Rosaceae > Geum > Geum urbanum. The sequence continues at coordinate 50,153,915 of OX327011.1, forward strand.
TAAATCAAGGGATAGTTTTAGGTCACATAGTTTCGAAAAGGGGAATAGAAGTTGATAAAGCAAAAGTAGATCTTGTGCGGTACTTACCCTCTCCGACTTCGGTTAGAGAGATACGTTCTTTTCTTGGCCATGCAGGGTTTTACCGAAGATTTATCAAGGACTTTTCCCATATATCTCGTCCCTTGTGCAAGCTCCTACAAAAAGAAACTCCCTTTGTGTTTGATGATGAATGCCGAGCTGCATTTGACAAATTGAAGGAGCTCCTCACAAGTGCTCCTATCCTTTGTGCACCGGATTGGTCCCTACCGTTTGAATTGATGTGCGACGCTTCCGACTACGCCGTTGGAGCTGTTTTAGGGCAAAGGAAGGACAAGAAGCCCTACGCCATTTACTATGCTTCGCGAACATTGGATGATGCTCAAAGCAACTATACGACAACCGAGAAGGAGATGCTCGCTGTGGTGTTTGCACTTGACAAGTTTCGATCATACTTGTTGCAAAGCAAGGTGATTGTCTATACGGACCACGCTGCATTAAAGTACTTGATGGCGAAAAAGGATGCCAAACCACGACTCATTCGTTGGATACTTCTACTCCAAGAATTCGACATAGAAGTGAAGGATAAGAAGGGAGTAGAAAACGTGGTGGCAGACCACTTATCTCGAATTGTACATGACAAAGAAACGGTGGCAATTGAGGAAACTTTTCCGGATGAACAACTCTTCGGACTTCAGGTAAGTACCTCAGACACTCCTTGGTATGCGGATATTGTAAATTATTTAGTTACCGATAAATTTCCACCTCACATGCATAGTGTCCAACGCCATAAACTTAGACTAAATTCTAAACATTTCATTTGGGATGAACCTTACTTATGGAAACAATGTTCTGACTTAGTAATTAGAAGGTGTGTCCCCGATTGCGAATTTGAGTCTATTCTTAAGTTTTGTCACAACGATGCATGTGGAGGTCATTTTGGGCCTAGGAAAACAGCCTTGAAAATATTAGATTGTGGATTCTTTTGGCCTAATATATTTCGTGACTCTCATGAATTTTGTGCCAAGTGTGACAGGTGCCAAAGATCCGGTAATATAGGTCCTCGAGATGAGATGCCGCAAAACTATATTCTTCATGTCGAAATTTTTGATGTTTGGGGAATAGATTTTATGGGACCATTTCCCATGTCTAACAGTTACACTTATATCTTACTCGCTGTTGATTATGTGTCGAAATGGGTGGAAGCAAAAGCCACCCGTACTAATGATTCGCGAGTTGTTGCAGATTTCCTTAAAGCTCAGATTTTCACACGACATGGAATGCCTCGCGTTCTAATAAGCGATGGAGGAAGTCACTTCTGCAACAAGACAATCGACGCATTGATGAAGAAGTACGGCATCACCCACAAGGTCTCTACACCTTATCATCCACAAACCAATGGATTGGCGGAAGTATCCAATCGCGAAATCAAGAAGATCTTGGAAAGAACTGTCAAGCCAAATCGCAAGGATTGGAGCCAATGTCTTGATGACGCGCTATGGGCCTATAGGACGGCATACAAGACTCCCATAGGTATGTCACCTTATCGACTTGTCTATGGGAAGGCATGTCATCTTCCGGTGGAATTAGAACATAAGGCATGGTGGGCGGTCAAGAAATTCAATATGGATCGTGACGAGGCTGGATTGCAACGAAAACTCCAACTTTGTGAGCTCGAGGAAATCAGGAATGATGCATTCGACAATGCTTGGATCTTTAAAGAGAAAACAAAGGTGTTTCACGACAAGAGGATCCGGACAAAGGAGTTCCTAATCGGCCAAGAGGTATTACTCTTTAACTCTCGCCTTAGAGTTTTTCCAGGCAAGCTACGCTCGAGGTGGGTTGGACCCTTCATTGTCACCGAAATCTTTCCCCATGGAGCCATAAAAATCAGGAGTCCAACAACCGGGAACGAATTTAAAGTCAATGGTCATCGTTTAAAGCCCTATCATTCGACCCTCAAGGAGGAAGTGGTGGAGGAAGAAGCTCTATTCGAACCGGCCACATTAAACACAACATGAAGAAATCTCATGTCTAGGCTGTAAGACGTTAAAAAACAAGCGCTTGTTGGGAGGCAACCCAATGGAGGAAATCGCCAAGGATTTGTTCTCTCCTCCCTTATCTTTTTAAATTCATTGCTTATTTATTTTCCTTAGCTAAAATTTTCGTGGGTCTCTCCCTTCATACGAAATTCTATGATTCCCTTAAATACATTGAGGACAATGTAGAGTTTAAGTGTGGGGGAGGGGTTTACAACTTATTTGAGTCATAAATTGTTAAAACCGGGCGGACAATGGAACTTTCCGGCGGATGATGCCCTAAAAAAGAAAAAATTTGTTTTTAAAGAGTCTTTTTCATTTTTAGGATGCCCTTAGTTAGTCTATGATGAAAATGGACGGAAAAAGAATACATATGGCGATGAATAAACACAAACTGTTTTCGTGTGATAAGTGAGATATTTTGATTGTCATAACATGTAGTGGATATGGTTTGCTTAAACATGGTACAGATTTCGCATGCTAGAATAAGTTTAGATCATACGAACCTTAAAGTGAGTTTTTTTTAGCCTACATTACTTCATTTGAGAGTGAATTTCGTGCATATGGTTTTCAAAAGCAAAACATGCTTCATCTAATTGCTTGCCATAGATTTTAATGAACTAGAGATTACTAGAACTTACTCATGTAGATTTACAACGCTTTTAAGTTGATATATGCTCTGATTTTGGATATGATTAAAGGCAAATTAGGTTACCACCACTAAACCAAATGGCCTTGTGTCCCATTATGCGCACGAGTTGCGACACCCTTAGATTACCCCTTTGTGCCTACGTTAAGCCTTTTCTTTCATTTACCACATACATATCTAAGCACTTAGCCTAGTGTAGAGTTCCTACCCTTGTTTTAAAGACTTGGTGAAGAAGTTTCGAAGCTAGCATAAAGAAGTGGCGAAAAAGAGATGAAAGAATGCAAAGAAGGGAAGACTTGTCCAAAAGATGAATGCCGAAAATACAAAGAAAAAAAAAGAAGAAGAAAATATCGAGAGCAAAAGAAAAGAAAAGAAAAAAATATGTGTGTAATAGCTCTCCGGCAAAAGTTCTAAATGTAAAAGTTTGGACAAGTGAAGTTGAAAATGAAGTTAGGGCCCAAAAAGATGAAAATTGGCCCCCGATCTTGAAGTTTGACACAAAAAGAAGTGTAGAAAGGATGAGCCACGAATTTGAGAAGTTTTAAGTGCTAGACTAAGTCTTTGAAACGTTTTTACATCACCACTTATCTAAATTTCGAATGTCTTAGCCTTAGCCTCATTACAACCTTTCTAAAGTCCTTTATGATCCTTAAGATGAGTAGCCTTCAATTGGTTGAGTAAGTTACATGAGTAAGCATATGGTTTGGTTCATTTGTGCAAGTAATTATGAGGTATTTCGATGCAATACATATACATTTTGAGTGAACCTCTTTTCATGAGTGAAAATATGATGAGTGCATCCATGTGAGATTGATTTAAATTTTTTCGAAACATGCACAGCTTTGACTTCACCATCGTTTACTCCAAGTCCTACTTGTTCATGACATGATCATATTTCTCTTATCTCTTGAAAATTGTTGAACTTTTCACTATGAAATCTTGTGATTCCATCGCCATATACTTAAGAAAATTTCTGAGACAAATTGTGCTAAGGGCTTAGAAGTTGTTTTTATTTGAGTCCATGGAATTTATTCAACGTGGAGGCTAGCTCTAACGTTGGTTTTATATTATTAGTCTTTCTTTTATTTAGTTTTTGCTAGGGACTAGCAAAGTCTAAGTGTGGGGGAATTTGATCTACGCATTTTATGCTTGATTCTTAACGTCTTTCTCTTTACATTTAGCTTTGTTTTGACCTTAGTACTATCATTTCTTACTTACTTTATGCTTTTAGGTAGAAATAAAGGAGAAAATAATAAAGGAGGCGTTTTGGAGCTAAAAGCGGGCTAAGGAGAAAAGTTCTCAATTCCGGAGAAGAAATGGTCCGAGGAATGGTCTTCTAATGGTTACTAAAATGCTTTCCCACATGGTGTCAAGAATTGAAGACCAAATTCCAAAAGAAATGGATACCAAAATGGTGGACAAAAAGATGAAGACATTTCTCCTACGCGACCCAGGAAAGAGCAAATATGGCGGAATATATGGAGCAAGAATATAATGGACGAATTTTGGGAGATATTATATGAATTTTCAGACCTGATTTGAGGGCCAAAATATGTGCAAGAATATGATAGATTCGGCCAAGAATTATTAGGGAATAAGGAAGGCAAGATTTGATGATATGAAGATTTCCTTTTCCTTGAAGAAGAAGAAAACAGGGCAGCCAGATCACTTAACTTCTAAAATCCGTAGTAAATCCAATTCAATTCCAAATATGGCGTTCCTTATATGGATTTTATAGCCCTTTGAATAAGCTTTCTAATGAAACAAGAATCAGAATTTTCCAAGATCTGAAACTCCGGGAAAACGCGTTTGAAGAAAGACTGTCAGATTTACCCGGGTACATAAGGAAAGTCTTATTTTGGTAGGAAAAATCCTAGTCTTCTTCTATAAATTGGGGAGCTCGACTCATTCTCAAGCATCTCTCACCATACAGCCGAGTACCTGTCCTTAAACACTTTGTCTCCTCCAAGATCAAGAATTCATCAAGAAGCCGAAGCTCCCCACACTCCACACACCGACGTCCTCCATAAGAAGAACTTAGGCGTTCCGAAGGTTTTTCTCCATCCACTAGAAGGCCATCTACATATTTTGCAACTGCGTTCACGACCAAAATGTGTAACATGTCCCCTTCTTTTCTCTTCTTGTATTAACGATTGATTTTTAAGGAAGAGTTTAAATAAGAGTTTTTGGTTCTATAATTCTGTCATGTTTTTGTGATTTATTTCGAATATGAGTTCTTTGTTATGCATGTGTTTTCTATGCTTAATGCTTAACTTAAATGCGAGCGTTCTTGGTTTAAGTTATGATGTGTCTAGAATGCGAGCGTTCTTGGTTCGAAAACATTGTCATTCGAGAAATACATGAACAACATAGTAAAGACTTAGATTTTTAATAGGTTGCATAAAATATGACTAGGTTATAAAGGAATGAGGTGAGTATGATGAAATGATCAACATGTATATATGTAATTAAACTTTATTTTCGGTTTTAGTAAGCATGTTTAGGATTCTATGTTCTATGTTCTTGTTTGTTTTGCTTGTCTATGAGTTTAAACATGTTAGAACTAAGAAGCCACGATTTGTTTGCTATGCCATGTTCTTGTCTGTATTTCGTAGATAATAAACAAACCTTTTAAACCCCCCTTTCAAACCATAGCGTAAATATGCATGCACCCTCAATCCCCGGTTAAGAACGATACCCTATTTACCAATGCTACATCTACACCAAAGGGTTTTAATTGTTTATGCGTTTTTGTTAATTGTTAAGTGTTAATTTAATGGTTGCAAATGCGTGTATCAGACAACACCTCTGCAATTAATATTTCAAAGAATCATGTGTTGCATTCTAGGACCAAGCATATAGATATTAGATATCACTTCATTCGAAACTTGGTTGAAGATAATCAGCTTGAAATGACATTTATTCCAACTGAACAATAATTAGCTGATTTGTTCACTAAGCCTTTGGACAATCTGAGGTTTGAGAGTCTTAGGAAGGCTATTGGTGTATGCATCATCACTTGAAATATCTCCTTCACTGGTCTAAATTTACTTTTCAGCACTTTCTTTTATGAAATAATTTTCTGAAAATAAAAGTTGGCTCGTGTTGGGATACGAGTTTGTGTATGCATCCCTGGAAATATTTCTGAACTTGACCTAAAGTGTTGTGTCCTTATTTCATGTATCTTGATAGACACTTGCTGCATTTTTCACTTGTGTATATGCTTCTATGCCTTCAAGGATGTTAGTGCTTATGGTCTAAATCATTTTTGGAATTAGAATGAACCTTTACACACTAAAGTAAATCTTGTGAGGTGTACATTATTTGAGCTAGAAAACTGAGATGAGTTAAACTGGTTACTGAAGAACTAAAATGTGAAAATCTGGTGATTATTGTCAAATGAATAAAGTAAATGAATGAGCTAGTCTTTTGCTGGGTGCACCTTAATCGGAACCAGTGAGGATCCCTGAGATGTTATCTATCCTTCGATGGGTTCGGACTAGTTATCCACCAAGTGTCCTTGTTACACATATTATCCTTTCGAGCATTGCGCTCAAGGCATGATGATAACTACTCTGCTACATGGATCTATGAGGACGTTTTTCTCAGATGAGCTCTTGGCTAAATTTAAAAATGATGGCAAAAATGCCTTAAAGTTAAGTGACAACGGCCAAAGGCCAAGTTGGGACAAAGTCCTTGATATGTTGAAATTCCAGAGCTCTCTAAAGGTGGTGACAAAGTCACATGGTTACTCTTGATGTCCTCATTTAATTTGATGCTCCAAACTTGTACCCCCTTAGATTAAAACTTTCCACACACACACTTCTTATGCTTCCAAGGACTGATTTTTAAGAACATAGCATTGATGTTACTTTATAGTCATACATTCATGTGAAAAATTTGAGCCATTAAGACATATGAACAATAGGTGTTACATTTTTGTGAGTCATGCTCAAACTTTTCTAATGTCTGGGATTTTGCTGACTGTTTCCATCCCAGGGTTTATGCTGACAGGTTGTACAGAAATTCTGAATTCAAATCTTTTGTGTTTTTCTTTATGCACCACGTGAGGGGGAGTTTTTCAATGTGCTGGTGGGTACATTGGTACCTTCTATTAACCAGGTTGTCCCAAATAACCCAGTGGATATTTGATGTTTGTGTGCATGGAGGTCTTTTGTTTGCTTTTAAGATACTTTTCTAGGCTGCATGTGTGTTTTCCTAGGGATAAGGCACTATAGCACTTTGTGGCTGACTTGACTAAACATGAATTTGAAAAATGGAGGTTGTGTGTTTGAGTGGAGAAAACTCTTGGTTCTAAATCGTCTTGGTTCCGCTGCTCTTCTCTCTCTCAGTCTGGTCTGTTTCACTTTCACTTCTCACCTACTCATCCTTACTAAATGGTCCGAGTTAGAAACGACAAGAAGAGTAATTTCCCCTCTAAAACCGTCAAGTCTCTAAACTCTTCCATGGAAAATCCTGATCCTTTTATCCCTGAAGAAGTAATTCTCCTTCCACCTCCTCCTCCTCGGCCAACTCCACCAAGCCTTGCCATTGCTCGCAAACGCCCTCCTCCGGCGACCCCTGTGATCACCGCGACCTACCAGCGCAACTGGGGTATTCCCAAGGGCTCCGGCAAGCCGACGAAGCAGCCAAAGTTTGTTCCTTCTGCCTCGATGGTATCGCCACCACCATCGTCTCCGCCTCGAGCCACCGTGGAACCCGATCTGGCTCCTCCTCCACCGTCGTTCCCTATTGCTGAAGCTCCTCACCATCTCTCTCCAGAAGTCCCTCTTGGGAAACAGAAGCACACCGCCGTGACCACCATCTGCTCATCTGGTTCTTCCCCAACATCCTCGTTTATACCCACGGGTAAACGGGTTATCCACTCTAAGGCCAGAACAACTGCTGCATCCCCTGCCTCTAAGGCTGCTTCCAATCCTCTCGCCACCAAGGGCAAGCCTGTGGCAGTCAAGCCAAAGTCCAAGGTTCCTCCAAAGCAACGTCCGGATGATTCTCCATCGTTTTCTCCAAGGTATCTCTTTATCTCTCCTAATGCTTACAGTTTGTTTGGCTACATTACTGTTAATCAAACTATTGTAGCAGAAATACCCATTGACTTCTCCTCCTTGCATCTTGCTCTGCACTCTCTGGTCTCTGGTCTAGGATGGGTGACAGTTTTGAACTCCTTACCAAGGTACAATCGCACTCTGGTACAAGAGTTCTTTGCTAACTTTTCTGAGACTGTTTCTGCTGAAGTCCGTTTGCGTTCAAAGAAAAAAGTCTGTGTTCCTGTTCGTGGCATTGAAGTGAACTTCTCTCCGTCTAAGATACGTTATGTTCTCTCTTTCCCGATTTCTGCTGATGATGTTTTGCAAACCTACACTGAGTACTCAACCTCTCTCTCCATCCAAGATTTGGCACATCGTCTGTACTCCTCTCTTCCCTTAGAACCGGTTCTTGGTACCTTCCTCACCAGTCGGTACATGACCGAATGGTTCAAGGCGTTGGGCTTCCTGGTTCGCACTCTGTTTCATCCTACTTCACAAACCAGCAAGATCCCTCACAAGCAAGCTGTGTTGATGTCATACCTCAGTCATGACCCTCTTCGTCCAACCATCCCTGCTGAATACTTTATGTTTCAAGCACTTAAGACCGCTAGTGTGAGCCGCCGCAACTCCTTTGGCAAGGCTTTGGTTTTTCCTTGCCTCATCACCAAGCTGTGCGGTGATGCTGGGGTTCTACTATAGGAAGGTGATGTGCTTGGCCCAGAACTGTCTCCTATTGATTCTCTCACAATCAGCAAATCTGCTCATCAGTTCAACGAGTATGTAGAGCGTATGGATCAACAGTTTCTGAAGGCTGCCATGCAGTCCATGGTGACCTCAGCTGTGAAGGAACTCAAGGACCACACTACAGAGCAGTTTGAAAAATTCAAATCTGAGATATCCATCCTCCTCTCCAGCCAGGCCGGATCTGTCCCTGTTCAGGATCCTATAGTCTCCTCCCCTCCTGAGGACAACACTGCTGGTTCTTCTCCTTCGGACTCGGGTGACACAATCCGTCTTGGGGAAATTGGTGCTGATGATAATGATGCGGTGGGAGATGCCTCTGGTTATGTTGTCTGAAATTTCTTCTCATTTCTCCGAACTCTATTTGGTTTATGTTCTTTTGTTTCCGTTTTTCTGCACTCTGGTTGGTTTTGTGATCTATGTTTGAACAATGTTACTATTTTTGTGGTTCTTATTTATTGGTAGTTTGAACCCTTTGTCTTTCCTAGACAAAAAGGGGGAGAACTAACTAGTTGGATAGGTACTTCTGTTCCTAGTATAGTGAACTAGAAAGGGGGAGAACTGAACTAGTTGGATTTTATGTGTTATAGATACTCTTTGATGCATATATTGGTTTTTGTTAAAATTTTGGATGTAGGCACTCTTTGAAGGATTGTGTTTTGTCATGGAATGCCAAAGGGGGAGATTGAAGGCATACAAGTGTTGGCTCTTCCTTGCAATTGGACAAAACACAATAGATGAAGGATCATAAATGAAGATGTTGAAGATGTTGACATAGCCTACTTATCTCAATGGAAAACAGGTTGATCATTCATATTGCATAGCATATTTTCATTTAGGATATGACTCTAGGCATGCATCCCTGTTAATCTGGAATATTTTCATGTGTGATATTTAGCAGCTAAGATTGTCTATAATTCCAGATTATATGTCCTCAGTTTGTATGAAAGTTGACCTTGAAAAAGCTGTTTTTGAATTATGGAAGATTTCTAGGAGAAAGTTGCTTTTTGGTTCACATGTGACTTCTTGGGTTTAGTATTCTAAAAATCTATTTTGCTTTACAGCTGTGTTGACTTTTAGCCATCTTCAAAAACTGTCTTTGTGTGCAAAACGTGCTTACTTCTGACCACTATTTGGTTATTTCTAGTATGAAAGTTGAAAAGCTAGCTTTTCTCTCCTTTAACACACATTATCTAAAATAGAAACCCTAGAGTTGACTTTGTGTGTTTGTCTCTTGAGCATGCTATTGTCCCTTTTTCAAACTGATAACAGTTGGTATAGGTCTGGTGTAGGTCAGTTTTAGGTCTGCTATAGGTTGGCTTTTGGGCTGTTTAGCACATTCTCTTTGCTGTCAAAGCTGACTGGGCTGTTCCGCCTATATAAGGGATCTCAAGGCAGCTTTGGCTCCTTGGTTGAGTGTGTATTATTTTGGGTGATTCTTTGAGAGCACAAAATTGTATTTTCTCTCTTCTCTTCTCTTCTCTTCTCTTCTCTTCCCCTTTTGTGTCTCTACTTTCTCTTTGCTGTGCATGTAAGTCATAGATTCTCAATCATAAAAACTGTTTTCAAAATCCATATGCATCATTGCGTAAGTGCATTTCATTGAGATAGGTATGGAGATGCTTAACTCGAAGAAGTAGATCAAGAAGATTTAACTTACAAATAGTACGTTAAGATCTGAGTTGATGCTTCGAGATATTTTTCAAGTTGTAAACACATAAGTCAAGTAGTGTAGCTCTGTTTAGAACTGGTAGTCAGACTAGTTAGGATAGCATACGGGCTATGTATCCCCAGAGTATAAGATTCTTGTAATTGTGTGTGTTACTTGATAGTGGAAAGGTTTGTCCCTCAAGAGTTAGAGGCACGCAATTTTCTCCCTGGTTGCAGGGTTTCTGTGTTAACAAAAACATCCTCGTGCTATTCTTTACTTATTGCTCTTACAGTTCAATCACTCGTATCCTGTAATTCGGGATATGTTGTCATTCTGCTATCCCCGAGTATAGTTTAAGCGAAAAAGTTGTAAAACGTCTATTCACCCTTCCCCCCCCCTCTAGGACCTTTATACTTCGTGAGCTCTTGGCGGACACGCACTACAATAATGACGCTGCGTTGATAAGGAGTGATCTCAAAGAAAAAAAAGAAATTATGTTACATATAAGATTTTGGGATATCTGATTAGCAGGATTCCATATCAAGAGACACTTATAAGGATTACATGATTAGTTTCTTCTTTGCATATGTACCGGTGCTGAAGATTGAATTCATATATATGTTGCAAGAAGGAGCTCTATGGGAGGGTCACTTATCATAAACTAGTATAGTTTTTAGTTGTCTAGTGGCTACTAGTCACTAGTCAGGTGTTTGTTTTAAGCTAGCTTTGATGATGTTAGGTTTTGACAGATTGTGTGTGTGTGTGTCTTGTTTGATTTTCAATCAATCATCTAATTTGTTATTGCTATCATTATATATGATTGACCTCGTTCTCAAACTTGGTTTATATGTCAATTGATCGACCATATAATTTGTATAGATGAAACCATATTGCAGGGTCGGTCTCACATGTATATTTTATACTTTCATGCTCATTCTATGCACTGCAAATATACCATAATTCTTCAAAGATAACATTCCTAAGGGCAGTACGTACCTAAAGTACGGACATGCAGGACGCACTGACTTTTTGTGTTTGACGTGACTGTTTCTCAACGTAACTATTTGTCTATATAACAAACAACAGATCGATATCTCGGCAAACTCAGAAAAAAAAAAACTCAAAAACAGATCTCTCTGCATGCAAGCAAAGTAGGGCAAGCTTCTTCTTTTTTCTCCCTTGAATCTCAGAAACATAGTGGTTGCTCTCGTCGATCAATGGACGATGCTGTTCTACCCGAAGATATTATCTTTTCGATCCTGACTTTTGTGCCGGTGAAATCGCTGCTCTGATCCCCCTGCGTCTGCAAACGCTTCTATACCATCATTCTGAACGATCCCAAATTTGCAAGGTCTCAGTTGAAAGCTGCTCATGACCTCAAAACCCTAACTCACAGATTCCTCTTGCTCACCAATGACCCAAATCACGACGACATTCTGGTACCCAAGTCTCTTGACACGAACTCTCTTTCCTCCTTCTCAGTACAAACTCCCTTTCAAATAGAGCATATAAGAAAGATGAAGAAGTTGTTTGGGATTATACGTGCCCAATGTCTCGGCTCCTCTAATGGTATCATATTTCTGGCTCTAAATAGTCACAAATTTTGTATGTGGAACCCATCAATTCAATTCTTGAAGGCATTGCCTGAACTGGATTTGGCCCCAGGGAAGAAGATCATCTACTATGGTGTTGGCTATTTGTCTGCCACAGATGACTACAAACTTGTTATATACTCTGCTGACAGGAAACCTTCAAAGCGATCGAGCACCACTAGCATCACCATATTCTCAACGAGAAACAACGCTTGGAAATGTCTTCAGGTTCCTGAGGGATGTCGGTCTCGTAGGGTCGCCAAAGATGTAATTGTGACAATTGATTTGGCTGATGAAAAATACAGGACAATGTCGCTTCCCAAACTTGAAAGAGATGCCAAGGGATATTTCAACCATCTTGGGGGTTTCTGACGGAGGATGTCTACGTTTGGCTCGTTTTTCGATGACTTCTTTTGAATTTGTCCAGGTGTAGGAAATGAAAGAATATAATGTGTGCTGCTCGTGGACTAAATTGTTAAACTTGGAAAGTTTAGATCCACCTCGGGCTATAAATAGTACCATGTTTACGTTGCTAATGGGAAGTAGTATACTTGGTGAGCCGCGCAACTACGTTGAGGGTGAGGAGAACGAGTTGATAAGGATTGATCTCAAACAAGGAGGAAAGTATGGTACATATAAGATTGTTGGATAATCTGACTAGCATGATTCAATGTCAAGAGACTCTAATAAGGATTACATAATTAGCCCCTTTCTTTGCATGCATACCAGTGCTGGTTAGTAACTTGACTAAAGTTTTATGCATATATATGTTGTACGACACTTTTTATTGGTAAAATATCTAGAATGATCACTGAATTTTGTCACAATTGAAAATTTGATCACTGAACTTTAGAAAATATCAAAAATGTCACTAAACTTTAATTTTGTCTATCAATTCTATTACTTTGTCTACTTTAAACTTTAAAATTTGTCAAATATTTTCCTACATATAGGATTATGAGGGAAAAACATATAACATAAGCGAGAGAAGTATGAAGATCGACGAGGAAGAAGAGAAATTGATGTCTGAAATGGGCATAATGACCAAAGTAATATGTGAGATAATAATTCAAAGATTATTTTGATATTTTCAAAAATTGTGATTAAATTATCGATTATAATAAATTTTCCCTTTCTTGTTTTAGTAATGTTAGTTTCATTCTGTTACACCAATGGCCTCTTTAGAGTTTGATGTACAGAATCCAAGTAAACACAACCGATGGTATAGGTGACACATTAAGTCTCAAACCAAGCAGCCCCGATCACTAGTTCCACTACTCACACGAAGTCACCGTCTAAAGAACTGCAGAGGCTTTCATATACCATAATGTTTCAAAGCTAAAATTCCTGAGGCCAGGACATGCATGACACACACTGTGAATGTGTTTAATGTATCAAACTCTGCACTAGCTAGCTACTTTTGTTACTCAATTCTCTACCTCCATCTTCATATGAAACCATTGAAGATAAGAGGGCTCCTGGCCCTAGCTGGAAGATGAGAGGTTGAGGTCAACAATCTCATAAATTTTTTCCGTGAACAAACACAACTGTCCTTGATAATGCTGCCAAGACACTTACATATATTCAGCCCCCAATAATTTCCTCCCCTCCAAAACAAAGGCACCAGTCCCATTTGGGTCTTTGGAGACATGTTACCAGAGGCCCACTATGGCACATTGCTTGTTTATGGACAATAATTCTCCAAAGTATTCATATTGGTAAAGATCAATGGGGCTGCTCCGAGTAGCTAATATCCTCTAATCCTTAAAGAATCCAATCGCATTGAAGCACATCATAAAAATGTAGAACATATTTTTTGAGCTATGAAACTTAAGAGTACTAAGCTACACAAATATCATGGACCATGGTTCATAAACTCAATCTTAGCACAGGGTAATAAGCTGCACATACATTAGAGAGAGTGACTGAAGCTGCAAGGCTGTTGGAGGAGGATTGATCCGAGAATTCCGACGAGTCCACGGCTAGCGGCATTCCATCGCTGTTGAGCGTGCACGACTGCGGATTCGAGCCGTCGTTACTCACCATGATCGCCCGGAAGACGGATGTCACCGCGTGAATGTAGGCCGTCCGATTCTTGGCAAGCAGCCATGTGAGACCCATCAGCTGGCAATCTTTGTTGCGCATTTTGGTGGTTCTGTCCTCCAATTTGCTTGCATTGGAAGCCTTATTCTTGTTGAGCTGCACAAAAAATTAACCATTCCCCATAACAAATTTTAGAAACACAATCAAACCAAAGAGATTGGAGAAACCACTGTTTGGTGTAGGAAGATGGTTCATTAACTAACTAGTGGGTAAGCCATCATCAAATCAAACAAACATGCTACTAATGTATATCACAACATTATTGCTGATATGATCATAAAATTGATCTAAATACACATTCATAAATAATGTTACTTGATGTGTCATCTATATTTAATCTGACTATTGTAGTTATAAACAGCTTTAAAGCTTTAATCTTTTGACAATGGTTGTTAGCAGAGTAATAGGGAAAAGGTAAAATGACGCAGCGGAGTATATAGGTTAACAAACGATTAACCTAAAAAGAATCAAGATAAACTGGAATCTACCAGAGTTTGAGAAAAGTTCTCGTTTTTGATTAATAATATGAAAGATGAGTCTAGCAGCCACAAAGAGACGCTTAAATACCGAAACAAAACCCTAGGGCGATAACAAGAGGGCCCACGGGCGAAATAAAAATAAAACCAAAAATAAATGAAATCCTAAAAGGGTCCAAAAACATTAAAAAAAAAACACGTTTTTCGAGGCCGAAACGACCCCAGATCGAAAAAAGGAGCATAAGCTCCATGGGGACCAATTTTATGTCGTCGTTCCCTTTCCAGAAAGGTATTATGCGCCCAAATCGGACACCGTTTGCCAGACCTGCAGTTTACCGATTTTACCTTTCCTACGAGCGAGCTCTTCTTCAATCTTCAACGCCATCTGTTCTACATCATAAAAGAAGCAGAAACACTTTCCCAAATTGAAACCCTTCTACAATTTGTGCAATCCAAAACAAAAAATTGAAGGTCTTTATTATATATACAACAATCAAAGAGATATATATGGTCAAAAGAAAAACCAACTTACAAGTTTGAGACTGTTGAGGCATTTGTTGCAGCCACCAAGACCAAGAAAAGCATCAACATTGTTACTGCTACTCTTGCAATTCCTCTCCAACCTCTTCACACTCTCATCTCCGACGAGTTTCTCGTTCTGGTTGACGGAAAACGCCTCTGGGCAGCTCAAAGGGTGCAGCCTAATCCCACAGTAGCAATAAACCATGTCACAAGTCTCATTAGGCCTCATGAGCTCAATCCCTTTAGCACTGAGCGCCTTTCTCAAGTCTTCCACGCAAGTCTCCGAGTCATCCGGCAACAGTGGCGGGTCACTCGGCCGCTTCTGCCCAGTGCCGTGGCAGAGTAGGCCGAGTAGAGCCACGCCGAGAGCACTGGGCAGCAGCGGCTGTGTTGTAAGTGGCGGTCTCCTCCCCCGCCTTTTTGGCGGGGGATCACGTGGCTTTAACGCCACGAAAGAGCTCCTCGGGGAGCTGGAGCGGGCAGCCGGCTATGTCGGATTGCTCGGGCAGCAGGAATGCAAAGTGAAGAGGAAGAAGCAAAGTAAGGCAAAGAGTGGTGATGTGTTTGGGGACATTGTGGGCATGTGGAGCTTGGGATTTCTGCAAACGTGTGAGGAAGAGGGTGAGAGTGTGAGAGAGAGAAGCAAAAGTGATGGCAGAGGTGTGGGTGGTGTTGGGAGGAAATGAAAGAGAGAACAAAAGGATGGTGGGGTTGGGTTTTTGCTAGAACCAACTTTAAGTAAGGTAGAGATATATATGCTATTTCTAATGAAATATGGAAAAAAAAAACATTAATCTATGTAGTCTAATTTTGTGCAAGAGTAAATCTTTTTGTTTAATCACTAATGTTTTTGCTAGATCCAACTTTAAGTAAGGTAGATATGTATATTTTACATCATGCTCTTTCTTATGAAATGTGGATAAAATTGATGGAGATTACTCAGATTAGTAAGAAAAAGAACTAATCTTTGTAGTCTAATTTTGTGCAAGAGTTAATCTTTTTGTTTAATCACTAATGTATATCGTTGTATGGTAAAAATTCTGGTATATTGAAGTTTTGGTGTATGGATGAACTATGAAGATTCTATACAATGTGTTTTAGGATACCAACATTTTGTTTTCACCAAATTATTGATGATTTTGATGATGGAAGCATTATAGAGTTAATCTAGTAACCAGGTGGGTTTGGAGGTTAAACAAATCATAGTCATGTAGAATAGTGTAGCTCTATGCTTGTGAACAATGTAAAATATTCATGGGTCTGTAAAACAATTATGTGTATGTGTGCATCTTCTTCTTCTATTCCTTTCTCCATAACTAATCCCACCGAGTTCCCACAATCCATTTTGTTTATTGTTGACATCAAACACAGAGAACATTGGAAAGATCCTTGACTGTTTTCCAAGCCTTAGAAAAGTAAGAGAACCTCAAAGCTGGCATTAGTGTATGTATTAGTTTTTCTTGTTAGTAGGCATTTAGTTTAGTGCAATGGAATTTACTTAAAGAGAGCCAAATTAAGCATCTGATTCTATAAAGCATATAACAGATATGGTTGCTGCTGCTGTTCCTTTGCAGAAAGTGTTCAAAAGACTTCTCACACTTCTAACTTTTTGCAAGTGAATTGTCCCTATCCTTCTTTGATGGCCTTTCGTTTTGGCTTATTTCCAGGTTGTTTCTTCATCCCTCTTTGCAATAATGAAGATGCATTTGGCTTAGTTTGGTAAATTATTACTCTTTTTTATCTCTACCAATGTTAAGGACAGTTTTTTTTTACACACACTAAAGATGGTACTCAAGTGCTTCTCTAAAAAGCATGCCTTCCCCTTTAGCTTTTTGTGTAGCTTGTTTAATAGTCTCCTTAATCAACTGTGCTTTGGCTACAGTGACTATAACTATGAACAACATAGGCCTTGTACTAAAACAAATGAGACTTTAGCTTCAGTAATATATCAATAATGGCAAACACTTTCACCTCTTTTTGTAGTTATTCCTAGTCTAAAAGGGAATATTTTATCCATGTTTTGATCCACCTGCAAAATCAATGAGTGTACATCATTCTGCTTATGTGAACTGATTCATATAAATCTTTCGAATTTGAAATGAGTAATTATACCAATCTGAGCCTACAGCTGATAGGATGTAACAAAATTTTGTTGAAGCAGAATTGATTGATCAACATGAGGGAAAATCTTTGGGAGGAGGAAGCAAAGATTGAGAAGGTTTATGACCATTTTGAACAATGAATCCTGAGGCAAGACCCCAAGAAGTGTGTTCTTCAAGATGACAATGGATGAACCACACTCCCGGATTGTCTGCCTTGAATCGGATAGCGGCCCATCCTCCACTCGGAACTGCCACAGTGTTCCTCTCCGGAGGATCAACGAGATTGTACATTGCCGGATCCTTGTCAACATTGAAGTTCCCCAACCCTTTACCTGCTACAAAGAAGTTGTGTCCATGAACATGAATAGGGTGGTTCTCCACATTAAGAAAGCTTGTACCTTGCAGCACAATTTCCAAGTTTGTACCATGGGAGACTTGCAAAATCTTTGTACCGAATTCTGTGTTCATGTTTTCTGCAACTGGATCCACCCCGGTGTAGTCAAATGGCCTTTTAGGCTTCTCTGGGAAATCGGTGGAGTATTGTGTTGTCCTCAGGCTCTTGTAATGAGATTCTAATATCGATGAGGAGGGACGAATAAAGGACTGGTTGTTCATTGAAGCAAAGAACATCTTCTTGGCATAGCCCTTGCAGGTTTTGTTAGCAGGACAGTCTTGGAGGTTAAGGCTTATAACTGTCACAATTCGTTTGTGGATAGTTTTCGGCACATTACAAGGGTACTGAGGGGTGGCAAGGCTTCTCAGATTGTCAGCAAATTTATTGTAATACTTGGTGTCATCCATTTGAGGTAAATTGTACATGACAGGATCAAAAGTGTTAACCTTTTTCGCTTGCTGACGCACGCGATCAGTACTACTCATCGGATTCTTGTACTGCAAGTAACCTGCTGTGGTGGAGTTATTGAAAGGGAAAACAGAAGTGAGGTAAGTCCAGGCAGCCATTAGGAACATTCCTGAGGAATCAGGAGCTTGATCAGCAGTGAGTAGAACATTGGTGGTTTGGCCAGGAGCTATCATAATGGCATTGGTTTTGAACGGTTTGGTGTACACTGCATCAATTTCCACTACTGTCAATGTGTGGTTAGCAACAGCAAAGAACATCTCATCGTTCAGTGCCGCATTGATGATTCTAAGCAGGTATGTTTTGCCATGTTCAACATTCTTGACAAATGTATCTGCAGATTATAACCAAAAAACTCAGCACGTCAAATCGCTGTCAAATAGGATAGGTATAAAAATGTTGAAGTTTCTTGGATACATACCTTTGTTAGAGCAGGGATAAAATGGCCCTGGCAAACCGTTTATCGTATAGGCATTTGAAATTTCAGGGCCTCCTCCATATTTTAACATCTCACTTTCCACTGATTCTACATCTCCATTCCACCATTCTCCTGCAGGTGACAACATGAACACTAATGTAAGAAACTATGTCATGAAATTAATTAGGTCTACAATGTATAAATGTCCCCGGGAAAACTGTCGCGGCATGTAACAACATTAGTATCAGATTATTACCAAATATGATGGAGGATTCATCTTGGACTGGAGCTGAAAACGGATAAGGCATCCGAGGGTGGATGATGAAGGCGCCGTAAACTGAAGCTCGTTGCCATGAATAATGAGCATGCCACCAAAGAGTGCCTCTCTGGTTTATGACAGTGAACTTGTAAGTATAAGTCTTCCCTCCTCTAATTGGACACTGTGTTATGTAAGCTGGACCGTCTGCCCATCCTGTTCTAAGTTGCCTTATACCATGCCTGGCATAACCAAAAAATTAAGTTAGCTACTAATACCAACAGGTTTGATCAACATGCAAATTAAGCAGTAGTGAAAACTCACCAATGGATGGTAGTGTTCTTCAAAATGCGATTAGTCACCTTAATTTCGACATGATCACCTTCATGGACAGCAATCGTCGGCCCTGGATACTCGCCATTCACTGTTAGTAGCCGCTTCGTGTGGCACATACGAGTCACACTCTTCCACTCAACCTGAAATATTAACCAAATTAGACCACATAATTAGTTTGAACTATCAAGCCATCAGTTTCCAGATAGAATTCTACATACTCTCTCTGACTAACTAGCTTACATTAAACTCAAAGCGTCGCGTTGTTTGCGAAATACAAATTGGTAGAACACTAGAAATGATCAACAGAGTCACAACTACTATATGGCAAGAACCCTTCATTTCTAAAACCTCAGCAGAAGACTAGTAGCCTTAGAAGTGTATATGCTGCATGCCCTAGTTGAGTTTTACCAAACTTCCATGCAAGGCCTCTTTATATACTTGTTGGAACCTCGATTTATCTAATAAAAGATTGATTATTTATAAGCTATCTCAGCTACTAATTTGTGTAAAGACAGATTTTCTGACGTTAGAGAGTAGGTGGAAAACGGATAGCCGACACCGGACATGTCAAAATAAACTTTCTAAAGGGTGAAACTTTGTTTGAAACCTTGGCTGCTATATAGCTCCTGATACTCTTCCATACCAAAAGTTTCATACTTTAAGATTAAAAGAGTAGGAATGACCAATAAACCTTCAACAAAATGCATCGATTCGTCCAATATACATCGAGTTTTAGTGTTAGATAAATTGGATCTGTCATATTATACATATGCAACATACTGTTGGCATTTTCCTTTGTGATTTGATTCTTGAGGACTAAAACTCAGAACTATTAGTGGGTTGGTAGTAATGACTAAATGACTGAGCTTTATGTTGAAGACAAATCAGTATCTTTTGCATATCAAGAAGAGCACAAATTGGTTAGTTCTATGAGTGGAAAACTTGCTTAATTATACATACAAAGACAAATTAACGTGTGGAAGAGAAGGAGTAGGAGAAGCAAGGAGAACTATATATGCTTACTTCTTCACCTAGTAAAGGCCGGTGTGCTAACTAACACAACTCTCTCTAGCTATCTCTCTCAAATAATTGAGTATAGAAAAAGATTTAAGTACTCATCACCTATATACAAGTCACTCATAGCTAAAGGAATCTGTATCTACTATCTGGCTAGTGGGGATTGTTGAGTACTGTTCCAAATTGGGAAGAGTCTAGCTGGCATCTTGGATAGAAAAGATGAGAATTGCTCCCTTATTGAGGATTTTAGTTCGTTTCGATTCGACTCCGTTCATCTTTTTCAACACTTTAACGATCATTTAACTAATAGCCTCCAATACTACTCAAATTCTACGATATGCTTCCATCTCTTTCCTAGTCAAAATTGGCAAACTATATACATTTTGAAGAAGATGCGTATCAAGATGATGATAGTACTCTAGATAAAGTCAGCTTCATATTCTATACAACCACATTCTATAAACTAGAATTTTGGGCTCAAAATGATAAGACACCAAGAAGATATTAAAATCTATGAAAGTAGTTGACAGAAGACAAGAGGATCAAAGACTTGACATCATTCTTCTCTGACTAACCACTATGCTCAAAATCTTTAAGTCAATTTGGCAAATGTGTTAGCTTTTTGTAATTGATGGCAACCCGCCTACCCCATAACCAAATTAAAAAGCTCTCTCATATCAATTAGTCTTACTCCTAAGTCCAAATATATAGAAGGTCTTACTAATCCCTTTAAGTAGACTAATAGATTGCTTTGTATTTGCGTGAATCGAGACGACACAATGTCCTTATATACTTGCTTGTTTTAGAAACTAATTTACGTTATTGGTCGTAATTTGGTAAAAGTTGACTACAACTAACCACAGAATTTATTAGCCACCAAAACATGACTCGTTACATGGATGATGTTTGAGATAAAAATATTTTAATGTGTTTCACACACGAAGGTTCTTATCAACTCGACCATATATGATGTTTATTTAATTTGATAGAAGTCTAATTTCAGAAAGGCTTTTTTGAATTTCTGAAGGACCCATAATTGACATATTTGGGCCGGAAGCCCAATTTCACGAAAGCCCAATTTCCTTGCATAAAGAAAAGAAAGTTTGAATCTTTGATGCCCATAACAGAGCGGAGCCGCCAATGCGCGGGAGTCACCGTTTTAAACGCAGCTTCTGCTCAAGCGCAGCCAAAATCCAGAAACCAAACACCATCAGCTTTGGAAATCCCACTAAGCCAGATCGAATCCCATCATGGAAGAAGAAGAAGAACACACCGACCCAGAAACGCGTCTCCTCCATGAACAAGTTATCGAGCTATCCGGACCCCGAAATCGTCATATTCAACAAAGAAATCAGCACCCAGATGCGCTACGGGGATTGCGAAGCTGCTCTGAATGTTTTAAAACAATTCCGCGGAGGATTTCGGTTTCTTACAACGCTATGATATCTGGGTACTTGTCGAATGGCGAGTTTGGTAATGCGAAGAAGGTGTTCGACGAAATGCCTGAGAGAGGCTTGGTGTCTTGGAATGTGATGCTTAGTGGGTATGTGAAGAACAGGGATCTGGGAGGATCTCGGAGGTTGTTTGAATGCATGCCGGAAAAGGATGTTGTGTCGTGGAACGCGATTTTGTCGGGGTATGCGCAGAATGGGTATGTTGAGGAGGCGAGGAAGGTTTTCGAGATGATGCCGAATAAGAATTAGATATCTTGGAATGGGTTGCTTTCGGCTTATGTGCAGAATGGAAGGATAGAGAGTGCGTGGAGGTTTTTTGAGTCGAAAGCAGGTTGGCAAGCAGTTTCTTGGAATTGTTTGATGAGTGGATTTGTTAAGCAGAAGAGATTAGCTGATGCCAGACAGCTTTTCGACCGGATGCCCACGAGGGGTGAGATTTCATTGAATACTATGATCACAGGGTATGCTCAGAATGGGGGAATGTCTGAAGCAAGGAGACTGTTTGAGGAGTCTCCGATCAAGGATGTGTTTGCGTGGACAGAAATGCTGTCGGGGATGTGCAGAACGGAATGTTGGAAGAAGCGAGACGGATTTTTGACGAGATGCCAGAGAAGAATCAGGTTTCGTGGAACGCAATGATTCCAGGGTATGTGCAAAGCAAGAGAATGGATATGGCTATGAAATTGTTCGAGGCAATGCCTTCTAAGAATGTCAGTTCTTGGAATACTATATTAACTGGCTGCGCTCAGAGTGGCGATATTGATGGTGCTAGGAAAGCTAGGAAAGTCTTTGATAGCATGCCTCAGCGAGATTCCATCTCTTGGGCTATCATTGCTGGCTATGCTCAAAATGGTTTGAGCGAAGATGCTTTGCGCCTGTGTTGTGGCGATGAAAAGAGACGGGGAAAGGCTGACTAGGTCTTCGTTTTCTTGTGCCTTGAGCACATGTGCCTTGAGCACATGTGCCGAAGTTGCTGCTTTAGAGTTGGGGAAGCAATTACATGGGCGTTTAGCGAAGGCCGGATTTCAAAGTGGGTGCTACATGGGGAATCCACTTCTTGTAATGTACTGCAAGTGTGGATGCATTGAGGAGGCACATGATGCGTTCCAAGAAATATCTGAAAAAGATGTTTCTTGGAACATGATGATATATGGTTATGCAAGGCATGGATTTGGCTCGAAAGCTCTCAAGATTTTCGAGTCAATGAAGGCAGCGGGTATTAAACCAGATGAAGTAACAATGGTAATTGTTGGATCATCTAAGGAAGAGAGTTTATTCTTTTCGGAATTTGTGTGGCCAATGGCTAATGCTCTTTTACTTCATTTTAGGTGGGTGTATTGTCTGCTTGTAGTCACACTGGCCTTGTCGACAGGGGCCGAGAGTACTTTCATTCCATGAATCGGGAATATGGGATCACAGCAAACGCAAAACGTTATACCTGCCTGATTGATCTTCTAGGTAGAGCGGGGCGCCTAGAGGAGGCACAGAGTTTGATGAAAACCATGCCTTTTGAACCAGATGCCGCAACATGGGGAGCTCTACTTGGTGCAAGCCGCATTCATGGCAATACTGAATGAGGTGAAAAGGCTGCCAAGATAATATTCGAGATGGAACCTGAAAATGCAGGAATGTATGTTCTTCTCCAAATTTATATGCTTCATCAGGAAGATGGGGTGATGTTGGTAAAATGAGATTGAAAATGAGGGACAAAGGTGTGAGGAAAGTACCTGGCTATAGCTGGATTGAAGTGCAAAACAAGATTCACACGTTTTCAGTCGGGGACGTTATACACCCCGAGAACTCTGAGAAGGACAACATCTACACCTTCTTGGAAGAGTTGGATTTGAAAATGAACCGCGAGGGATATGTTTTATCGACAAAGCTGGTTTTGCACGACGTTGAAGAGGAAGAGAGAGCACATGCTCAAGCATCACAGTGAGAAACTGGCCGTGGCATTTGGGATTCTTTCAATTCCGGCTGGGAGGTCAATTCACGTAGCAAAGAACTTGCGAGTCTGCGAAGACTGCCACAATGCCATAAAATACATATCCAAGATTGTGGGAAGGACAATAATCCTAAGGGATTCGAATCGATTCCATCACTTCAATGATGGTTCCTGCTCATGTGGAGATTATTGGTGAACAGTGTATATTCATTAATGTACAAAGAAAGTCGAGGATTCCTCGATCTTGTATTGTTTTTGCGCAAATTAGCTTTCTATTGCTGTATCAAACAATCACTACACAGTGGAACAAAATACACTGTTGCATCTCCAGAAGTAAATAGTTACAAGTCACAACACACATTGGTGGTGACACAATGAAAGAATATAAGTCATCAAGTCCTACTGTGTTAGCTTCTAACTTTAAGATTATCAATCTTTGATTATGTTCCGCTTCACCCTTTTCAAGTATTTGGGAAGAAACGAGGCAGATCATGAAGTTGCCCGGAGAGCTTCAACCTTTTGGGCCAAACCATCGACCGACTCATCATTCACCTCATCAATCGGATTCTCCTGTGCAGAAGAATGTAACACGAAAACAGAAGAATATCGGATAAATTCTAAGAGATACAACCTAAGATAGGTTAATTATGTTTACTGCATCTAGAACAATGTTACTAACCTGCAAATCTTTTTTCTGTACACCTATACACTTGGAAGCGCTCATGCTGGCACTCTTCAACAGGCTGCGACTAGAAACTGGAGTGTAGACTATCTTGCCGGGTCCATTTGCATCTGCATATGAATTTTCATCAGATGGAGGACTCTGAAGAGTTGTGGCAACAGAAGCTGCAGTCCTTTCCAAATCATCACTTTCGTCAGCGTCCTTGGGTGCAGGAACTCGCTCTCTGGAAACCAGACGAATAAGACCGAGAAGAAAAATATATAAATGACACAATCATAAGTGCTAGATTAAACCAATTATAAGGTGTTTGGTTAATACATACCTGGGCAATGAGGCATGCTGCCTTTGGAGTGGAGGAGTTCCCCTTTCACCTTTACCATGAAGTTCCTCAAGATGTGCAAACTGTCGCTTGAATCGATCAACGCCACTAAATTGACATGAAACGGATCAGACTAGGTCAATAACTCAAGCACAAAAGCAATAAGGTTGGACTCACATTAATAGAATCAGTAACAATATTAAATGGTGTCTCGGACTGTCTCCTTACCTAGGATACATAAAGCCACTCGTTTGATCTCCTCCTCGGAGATACTCTTGAAGCATTTGGGGATGATACTCTAATATCTGATTACGAAAATGCAAGATTTGTTAGAGCGTACCATAGTGAAGAGTAAAGACCAGAATACTACATAGAAAATATATGTAAGGCCATACCTCCTTGTAAATTAACTCTCGAACATCATCTTTTGTCAATTTCCTTCTCTCAAACTCAAATTCAAGCTTTGAAATGGGTGCAGTGGACGGCTCACGATCAACATTTGCCAAACCATTGAAGTATGGATCAGCTAATGCCTGCAAGAACAAGCACAAGGGATATAGAGGTATTCAGGTGTCAAATGTTTTGTTATACACAGCAGCATTGCATTTACTCAAATTTCTTAACCTTACCTCTTCAGCCATGGGACGATCTTTGGGATCAAATGCAAGAAGTTGCTCCAGCAGGTGAAGAGCCAATGGATCTGCATTAGGGAACTTGTGAGTGAAGGGAACCGGTTGTTTTTTCCGCATGCTACTAAGATACCTTCTCGCTTTTTCATTTCGAATCTGCCAACGATCATAATAGACAACGAGAAAAGAAATTATTTGAAGTGAGACTGTAAGAGTGAAAGCAAAGTGGCAGCCCGTGAAGAGCTTTTTCCATTATTATTTTCCCTTTACTTTGGCTTGCATGTAGAGATGATCAGTTTCAGAACAGTAGCTAGTAGAACAAAAGTACTAACCCTTGCAATGGATTCTGACGAAGGTGTGCCAAGCAAATCAGTCATGAGGTCCAATTGGTGGACCACATTTTTCCCGGGGAACAAAGGTTTACCAGTAAGAATTTCTGCAAATATGCATCCTATGCTCCAGATATCAATTGCAGGAGTGTACTGCAAAATGTCGGTCATAGAAAATTAATCCCAAAATTTTACTAAAGTGGCCTCCCACAGAGAAAGCAAATGAAAAATCAAAAACAATAATTATGCCATTCAAGTAGAGACGATAAAAACCAGAACTTAGAATCCACATCAGGTTCCTTATAAATCCACAACAAGTTCCTTATGGACCGAGCCTAGCATGAATAAAGCTAATATATACATGACTAATGATGTGCTCAAGTCTAGCATGAATAACAGATAAATAAAGAAGCATATGTTCCCCATATGCCACTAACATATGGAATCTTAGATTTGCAGATATATTTATGAGAGTTCTCAAAAATCAAATGTAGCTTACTTTTGAGAAAAATGAACCACAAAGTTCAGGGGCTCGATACCATCGGGTTGCAACATAATCCTACATTGGAACCAGAAAAAAAAGCTTAGTCTGCAGAATTATATACATTATCAAAATTCAGATGTGTTTGGCGGGCATTTACAGTCCAAAAAATAGCAGATGGGGCATCGCTGAAAGATACTCGAGCAAGCCCAAAGTCACATATCTTTAATTTGCAATCAGCATTAGCAAGGATATTTTTTGGCTTTAGATCTCGATGGAATACATTTGCTGTAAGAAATGCAGATGGATCATGAATCAAACCACCGAAACTGCAAACACTGAAAAAAGAAATATTCAAAGACACCAACCTGTATGAATATACTTTAGGCCACGAAGAAGCTGGTACAAGAAAAACTGATAATGCTCTGGGGTGAGATCATCATTCGCCTTAATAACCTGGTGGAGATCAGATTCCATCAGCTCAAAGACAACATAGATATCCCTAAACTCTCGTCGCGAAGGAGGGACCATAATGTGCTTGATCTCAACGATATCAGGATGACGCAGCAAACGAAGAAGCTTGATTTCCCTCAGGATCCTCGTAGCATCCGAAACATGCTCAAAGACATCGTTAATTTTCTTGATCGCCACCTTCTCTCCGGTGTGAGTGTCAACCGCAGAACCCACAACTCCGTAACTTCCTTTCCCAATGACTTCCTGAACTTGGTATCGGCTCGCCTCTCCATACTCGGTAAAGAATTCCGTTTCTAGATTGCTCTGCATAACAAAAAACCAATCAAAGGGTCACTTTTTTCTCAAAATCCAATGCTTAGATCCATTAAAGGTCTCAAAAACTGTCGAGATTACTAAATCATATGATCAATCAAAGAAAAGGGTCTCTAGATATAATCACATACTGTTGTCAACTTGACTCCCATTATAGAATCTTAGATGATCATCAAAGATACTAATTGCTAACACAACTCCATTGCTTTCAATGCTTCATATAACCAAAGTTCCAAAACTTTAATACCCTCAAAAGCAACAACATGGGCTTACACAACAGCATCAAAAACTAGCAAGCAAAGATTCGAACTTTTAAGATCAAAGATTGAATGAGAGAGGAGGAAATGAGAGAGACCTTCTGTTGTTGAGACTCCATGTTGGTGGTGGTGATAATAATAATGGGTTTATGGGGAGGAGGTTGAGCTGGGAACTCGGCCCGTTTAGGAACTTGGATGTCTTTCAATCCAGAAATGTCGAAGTCGTCCTCAACCTGAAACTGAAGCTGATAATATTTTTTTAGTAGAAGAGAAGTGGACGATTCTCCGCTTAAATCGGTCTCATTATTATTATTATCGGCATCATCATCAACATCATTGTAGTCTTCTTCTTCTTCGGGTTCGGGTCCGGGTTTAGACTCCAGTCCGAAGAAGAAGAAGAAGTATTAATAGGTTTGGTACGACGTTGGAACCAGCGACGAACTCCGTCCACGAGAGTAGCTCCACTCCCCATGTAACTTGACTCTTTCACAGCCACCACAAGATTTGCAGCATTGTCCGATTTTGTCGGAGCTCCAGAGAGAGAGAGAGAGAGAGAGAGTTAAATATTTTCTTTATTTGATTTATTTATGTATAGACATGCTAAATTGTAGTTTGAAGTCTTGCTATTTGAAAATTAATGCATAAGAAATGGGAAGTAATGGAGTGTTATTCTTACATTATGAAGGGACTCTATAATTTGTGGTGTTCGACAGAAGACATCTTATTTTAGTGGTTAGCTAACTTCGTAATTGTATTTTAGTGGTTAGTTAACTTCATTAATGTCTATTTGCTATGATTTTTGAAAGTACTTCTAATGTACTTCTATTAATTTCAAGGTAATTGATTATAATACAAAGTATTTTGTGAAATTTTAAAAAATCACTTATAACAACTGAAAATATTTTTTAGAAAACACATGAAAGATACTTCTTCCAAGAATCATTAATGTTAAAAATCACATTAGAAATCTATCTCAAAAAGACCCCTGTTTGTCATGAATTTCTAATGTAATTTTCAATTCAATAATGAAGATTAATGAAATATACAAATTTTCTTTTATTTTATTGTATGATTGCCTTTTATTGAGGGATGCATGTTGATAAGGAAGGTTTGATTCAAAATTATAATCATAATTCTCCCCACACAAAAATATTGATGCATTCCCTTTCAAAAACCAAAACAAAAAAACATTGATGCATGTCCCTTATTGCTAGCAATTTATATGCTGTTTATCAATCACTTTGATCAGAAAATCTCAGAAGGGATGTTTGACTTTGATTAACTTGGTCTTTCATCATAATCAAACAGTATATAGCAATCTAAATTCGGTGGCCAACCAAATCGTATTGAAATTAAAGGCTCTTTCTTTTCCCACTTTTGATGCTGATAATTTTGGTCCAACATAACCAAAGTTCCGTGATGCCTCGTTTTCCTCGTACGTTCATGTCAACACATTTATTATTTGGTAAAAGGGCAATTTTTCAAGAGCCACCTAAATGCTTCAACTTGATTCAGGTTGGCAACTTTGCATATTAAAACACTTGGAAATTATAAAATGCATTTCTTATAAGTACAAAATTTTAGAAATTGATATTTCATGTACAGAAAAAGATTAAATCTTTCTGGTCTCTTCCGTGATTTGGTGAGTGAATAAGTAACAAGCAAAGTGTAACAGGCTAACTTTTTATGCAGCGAAATTTGCCCGTGTGACGCCATGGTTCTCTGACCAAGGCCAGCCTATCATCCATTTTTTTCACTTTTCGAGATATAATGTGCATATTTGCATACAACTTGGATATCATCTTCCTCTTACAAAACCTCTCTGACATTATTTCTACACATGTTGAAGTTAACCCACGAGTTTTACTCTCTATTGAGTCTCATCACTTAAGACTTATTGTTCGTGTCCTCATGTCTTGGTAAATTAGTCCAAGACACTCGCACCCTACTTGATCGCTTTCTTGTGTCCCGGTACATCTCCCCAAAGACACTTGCCCAACCGATAGGTTACCTTGTCAGTATAAACACTCCTTCAAAGCCATCCTTTGCTCATCCGACTTCTCTGTCTGCCGGACGTTTCATTGAATACTCGTGTTAGGTGTTGTGGCTTACGTGAACTCGACCATCTCTAGAGCACCCAACAATAACTTACCTTTGAGACGTACGCAACCATCCTGGCTGCTTACGATCTCAAGGCTTCCCCTCGATGCGCCCTCTCTTGGCGGCTTACACACTCGGGGAACCCCTTCTATAGTCACTTGGATAATGCACTCATCCTGGTGGCTTACATCCTAAGTCTCTTTATCCCATCATGGCTCATTCGACTCTTCACTGGACACTGCACTAGTCCATCACAAGTTCTAATATCTCTTTCATGATCATTCTCTATCCGGTCCCGTAGCTCGCTCGCTTCCTCACATTTGTCAAGGGGTAGAGGAACTACTCGTACTTATGCACACCTCGGAGTAGTCCCCACTATCTGCAGTGCTTACCCATACACACCCTGGGGTGGTGCTTACAGTCCTTGATGCACACTCATACTCGTGTCCCTCTTCCAATCACAACTCAAGCTCGATGTTCCATCAGATTACCATTAAGTACTCACTTCCTCTTATCCCGGTCAGGTAACATTAACACTTCCATTGGAGGCCTAATTGGTCCTAAGGGCTTACTCTTACCCATAGTCCATTCCTCGAGTGTTTCTCCCATCAAGCTTCTTACTAACTCGAGTGTGCCATACGGGGTTAGCACCCCTTCTTGTCTTCCTTCCCATCCTACACGGTATGACTCAACTTGTGCTTCCTCTTAGTCCAAACCAAACCCAACCATGTGCCTTCATCGTTTACAGCGTGGCCATTGCTCACCACAAGGTCTCGACATATTTTACTTAATCCTTCCACACATGTCCATACGCCGTTGGCATAAGGGGAGTACCAAGGACCTCACCCATGGCACACAAGCCGCAATACTGCCCACGAGGCTTCCTGCCTCATGAGAACCCATGTCGTCCTTTCTAGACTTCATAGGCTCGGCTCCTGGGCCCAGGGGAGCCCAGGAGAGCTCGCTTAATGCCACCTAGAGGGATGGCACCATGGGTGGTGGAGAGCTTGACACCATGTACCCCCTTATATATGATAACGGGCATAAGTTCACTTGGCAAGAGGAAACATTAAAATGTTCGAGGAATCATAATGACCCATAACTTCATCATTCGAACTCCAAATGACATACTATCAAGTGCGTTGTACTGTTTTTGTCCTTCCAGACATTTATCGTGTTTAGACTTTTCTCAAATTCTAAGCAGAAGTACCTCGAACCCGAGAATCACTAAGTTACACTTATTTATAATTATGCCACTAAGTCTTCACTTTCCAACTTGCATTGGCTTCCTTCCGATGCTCATTGGGACTTGGTCATATGTCATGAGCGCACAACTTGTGCAGCTCGTGACACAAAGCTAAGGTATTTGAGTGTGATTGAGCACTACTATTATGATATTGCGCTTTCATCAAAAAGAGTATTTGGCCTTTCAACTCTATTGATAGAAAAAACTAGAGCACTGATATATATATATAGCAAACAGAATGTGGTGCACCTGAAGTTATGATCACTCTCCTAAACATGTATCCGAATATAGTTTTCTTGCAGAGGAACTAACGAACAGTGTTGATCAATTGTTGGGGGAATCAAAGTATTGCAAAAGAATCATCATCTAGATCCTAACCGATCTTCAATTCATCGTTTTTTTTCACCATGCTGGTTCTACTCCTTGCACATATGGAAAATCCAGTAAAACAACTATTTCGCATAGGATGTGCTTTCGAGACATAGTTAAACAGATTAAAGACTCACCAGTTTAGCTGTTCTTGAGGAAGATTGCGACTGTACAGTGGAAACTCAAAGAGAAAAGCTGCTTTGAACCACGAGGGTAAGTTCTTGTAGAGAACTGGGGGTAGCGGAACTAGAGGGCTGAAACAGACAATGTTGTTTTTTCAGTTACTATAATTCGTACTCGAATATAAGTAAAAGTGAAATAAAATTGGATTTTTACCTGGTTGATTTCTTATACAGCCTATATTCGTCAAGATTTCCAAACTTCTTATCTGCCGATGCCTGTAATTGTTCAAACAAACATAATTAGCAAGTCTTTGAGTGAAATTACACTTTCAGCCAGCTCAGAAGAAAGCAACAAACCTCAAGCAATGGTATGCCACTGAGGAAAAGAAGCAGCAATGTGAGAAAGATTGGTCCAAGTATTACCAGCCACTCCGCGCCATCCAGTGCAGGTGTGGAAGCCACAAACACTCCCCACCAAAGGAATATCTGGACACGAAATATGTCAAGGGTTATCTTCGACAGCATGAAACTAAAGAAACCGATACATCAAAATCTATGGGGTAAAATGTGAGGCATACAAAGCAAGCCTCATGAGAAAAGTCTAATGGACATAGGCCGTTTGGGTCGAAATCTTAAATAATGTTATCATATTCATATTCTTGAACAGATAGTATAGCCATCTATATGTGTATAATACTTGATCCTATCATGTTTAGGCTACTTGAGTATACTGCAAGAGCTTCATAAAATTGAACTAAACATTTTAAGCAAAGTGCGCTATTGATTCTGATATCTCAATACTAACCTCACCAAAATAGTTTGGATGTCGAGTGTAACTCCATAGTCCAACATTGCACCACTTTCCTCTATTCTGGAGAGAATTTTTGAATGCCAATTTCTGCTGATCAGCAGTAGCTTCAACCAAAAAACCCACAAACCACATAATCCATCCAATAAAGTCTGCAGCTTGGATTGATGGTGTTTTGCTGCTTGCATTAACCACTGTTACAGGTAAACTCACAGTCCACACCCAGACAGCCTGTAGTACAAGTTGACTGGATCACAAACCGAACAAACCACACACCTTCAACAAGTTATCTTTATCAAATGCTAGAAACAAATATTGTTATGAAACCTGAAATATCCAGAAAACTGCCAATTTTCCAAAATTAGATCGCATCTCATCAAAACGACGATCCTCCCCCCATTGCAAAATCCTGGTCATGAAATATTTTGAGTACTAAAAACTATACAGATGGTCACACTTCGAACTTCAAACCTTGAACTAAAAACTTGTTGGCTTTCAAAATAAATGCTTCACTAGTTATATACCTCATCAATAGAAACACTCCCAGCCGAAGACCCCATATTACCACAAGCAAACTTAACACCACCTGAAATCAAATCAAATCATACTCTTGACATCTCAAGTACGCAAAAAGCATCATCACAACTTATCAATTTCAGTAGCTAGAGAATTAGGCTTAAAGTGATAAAGTGTCCTAAAAACACCACAAACTCAATACTTTCTAATTTGAAGGTGAAATTTATTTGATACATACCTGTCTAAAATGCCATGAGCCCTTGACAACCAAAGTCAGCACAGCAAGTATAACAAAATTGGTACTTCCTGTAATCAGTAAGTCAAAAAATTCACATAAAAATTCATACTTTCCTTTACTACCCAAACACCCCTATTCTCACGAATATAAAAATCTTAACTTTCTAAATAAAAATCTCAACTTTCTATTGCAAATAAAGATAGAACACTATTACCTGCAAAGTCAGTGACTTTATCAAACTTGAGAAGAGCAGTGACTACAAAGAACAACAACTGATACGCCACCTTCGTCAAAAACAACACCAAAATCTTCAGAGACAGAGAATCATTAACAAAAAAACCATTAAGGAAATTAAGAAAGTTGGGAGAAAATTTTACAGTGACAATGGCCGTGAGAGCCAAGAAATGAGAGTCCAAGACTTTCCCCATGAGAAAAACAAAGAAAGCGTTTCTGGGTTTTACTTCAATTGTTTAGACAAATCAAAGAAAGGGTTGTCTTATGATGAAGAGTGAAGACATGTAGTGTGCGGATGTTGTTTTAACAGCGTTACTTGCCAAGACCATGGCTGTGTGGCCCCCACTTGTGAAAGATTTAACTCCAAGCTCTGAGGGAAGTGTTGAGATTCTTTGCCGCCAAATGGGTCAAATGAGTATACAATTTGATCATGAAATCGATTTAGAGATATTGTGGGATGTTTTTTTTTTTGAGGTGTTATTGGTCACAAATTGAGAGTTGTTTGAATCATAAGAAGTGTTAAATTCTGTGTAAAAATAGGTGTCTGGTTAATTATAATTAAATTTCGATTATCTAGTAATTCTTGTTAAGCACGAAAGAGAAAACTTTTTGTTACATGAAAAGAGATGGTGAAATAATACAAGATATACGAGTACGTGAACAAGGATCAAATGGAGAGATTTTGTATAAAGCACTAATATTTGAGGTTTGGATTCGATGTAATGCTAATTAGAGTTGAATCTCGATGTCTGATTATTTTCGGTAATCACGAAAGAAAAAGTGTTGAAAAATACAAAGATATATGAGTATAGTGAACAAATGCTATTATGACATTTTCCTTGAAGTGCAAGATTTTGGTTCATGCCGGCGCAATTGAGACTCTTTCAATCTCAATAACATACTCTAATGTTGCATTGGGAGGAACTTGTAGACCAGGCCCTAAATCAGCACCATTTTCTCCAAATCCCAAGTTAGGAGGAATCACCACTCTTCTTTTACCTCCAGCCTTCATAGAGCTCAACACATACTCTATCCCTTCACATAGTCCTTTGCTATAAGGCCTAGACCCCATTACTAGAGCCAAGGGTCTCTTCTTGTCATTCTCTATTGTATTCACAAACACTTCACCAGTGTCTACCACCTCCCCCTTGAGCTCTATCACCACCAAGTCTCCTGGCCTCGGCATCGCGCCGCCTCCAACTCTTAGATCGTAGTATCTAATACACGGAAAAAAATGTTTAAAAAGTACAAAAATTTAGTAGACAGTTGAAGGACATCATAATGTAATAATGTAATGTAGCTTAAGAAAATGTTACCTTATGCCATTAGGTAACACTACCTCTTCTTGTTTGTCAACATTTCTGTCAAAAAAGAAACAATCTTTGTATTAGTTACTAAAGGTTAAAGCTAGTCATGCACAATATAATTCACATTATAACTGACCTTGTGTTAGCTTCTTGTTCAGAGACTTCAAGGCGGGTCTTAACCTGTTCAGAGACTACACCAACTGCTAGAAAAGTAGCCCAAGCCAGGCCAGCTCCTAGTCCGAATCGCCTAGTTAAAGTCGACGCTATCCAATCCGTAGAGTCAGCTTTCGTCGACGACTTAGTAGGAGGCTTTTGCTGCTGCTCTGATGATGATGAAGTTGCACTAAGCTGTTCAAGTGGTGTTGGAGAGTTTGGTTGTGAAGGAAGGTTTGGTGGATTAGGAGGAGGTGTTTGTGATGATGAGGTAGAGAAATGGTTTGGTCTAGTTAAGGAGAGAAATGGTGAAGAAGAACCAGAGAAGGCAGCCATTTTTTTGGTGATGATAAAATCTGGATGAAGATACTTGCATTATGTAGCTATTTGGTCCCTACCTTATCCTTGTATGAGAAGGCACTTGAAAAATGGTGTGGTTGCCATTTTTTTCAAGCTTTTATAGGACCTGTTTGGCTGCTTGTGTACAAAACTTTAGCTTGTTTAGAAGCTCATACTTTTTCACTAAACAGTTAGTATGAGTTAGCTTGTGTTTCAAGTCAAGTAGAGTTTTCCAATCGTTTTAGCTTCACTGGAAAACCCGAATACATTGATTACAACAATTGCCAATGAATTCTTACAATCAAATGTACAACATTGCGAATGGCCGCAAGCGTTAAGAATGCAGAAAGCAAAAGAGGAAACCAAGAAAGAGACGGTAAAAGGAAAATGAGAATTTTCAAATTGAGTGTGTATGTTAGGTCATGATCTTCGATCAGCAATTCGTTCACCTCCATCCATTTTTTTGGATTGGAAATGAGCCCAGATTTCCGCGGAGAGGAGTAAAATGTACTATTGAAAAGCCAGATGTGCACTTCTGCAACTCATGAAGGCCTTTGTGTGCTAGGTCTTGGCTCCCCAGAGCTAGTTATAGGCTTCTGCAGCGGCTTCAACGCAGCCATGATCTCGGCAAAGGAGGGTCTTAATCTCGGATCTCTACAGTGACAATGAGGTTTACTGTTAGCTTCATCAACGGACCTAAAATCACATTGGTATGAATGACGAAAATGTAACTCGGCTAAAAGAAATAAATAAGCAGGAAATACACTCACGTCTGCCAGCATTTCGCAATGAGATCTGCAATTGCGGGGTCTATATTATTCGGGATATCAAGACGGCGATGTTGGAATCCAACAGCACCAACAACTTGCATTGGGTTCATTCCGCCCCAAGGCTGTTGCATCGTAGACAACTCCCACAATATGACTCCAAAACTATATACGTCACACCTGCACATTACGCCAAATATGTTTATCCTAAAAACTCTGCCTATAGCCTCGACAGATCAAATTAATAAAATAGGGAGGAAGGAATGTGCATACTTTTCATCCGAAGGTTCATTTCTTAGTACTTCTGGAGCCATCCATTCAGCCTGAAGAGAGATATACAATTTGAAAACGTTATATATGATAATTTGGTACCATCAAGCTTGTCACTAGTCAATCATACGCAGTACGAGCTGACACAAAATGAGTCAACCACTGAAATTCAAGGCTTGAAAACGTGTTAAAAGAACAAGTTATCGGTGCAGCTTACTGTTCCTGCAGTCGACCTCGAGGAGAGAAAAGTGCTGTTCTTCATTCTTGATAATCCAAAATCACAGACCTGATAATAAGCAGTAATCTTTGCCCAGTTAAATTGGGCTCTAAAAACACATCAACTGTTATCAATCAATTAGCACAATAAAATTACAGGACACCACCTTAACAACCCAATTCTTATCAACGAGAAGATTTGGAGACTTCAGATCACGGTGTACTATTACTGGAGTACAGTTATGCAAGTAATTCATTCCCCGCGCCTGAAGATTGGAAAGACATAAAATTATGCTAAATAATGTTACTAACACCAACTCCTTTTTGAAATAGAAGTCGAGATTTAAGAGATTGTTACAGCATCAAGGGCCATCCTCAAGCGCCTTCGCTCATCTAATTGATTGTTAGGCCGGTGCAATAACCTATATAAACTACCTCTGCAAAGCATAACTTATGCTTCAAATTTCCATGGCATGCATGATGACAGTTCAGAACAAAAAAAACAACAGAAACATCTTTAAGGTCTAATATTAAAGAACATAAAAATTCCAATATACCTTGGAAGAAATTCTGTAACAATGGAGAGATTTGGAGCTCGGGTTATTGCTCCCATGAAGAGAACAACATTGGGATGTCTGAGTCTTTTCATTATTCGAACCTGCAAATTTAAACAATATTCATTTCTTACATACGGAAGGTAAAACAATGACAAGGTATTTATTAAGGTTCTTATCTGGAGATACATGTCATCAATTTTAAAAAGAACAAACCAAGGACCACAAATTGTACCTCGCTTCTGAATTCATCAAGTGATTCGCCCAAAAGTTCTTGGTCTAAAAATTTCTTTACAGCAACCTCCTGGTAAAGCAAATAACGAAAATAAGCACAATATTTATACTTTCCAAAAAAATTATAAGGATGGTAACCATCAAAACATAGTAATCAACGTTATAGTGCAAGGGTCAGCATCTGAAAACTTACAGTCCCATGCCAATCTCCATGATAGACTTCACCATAAGACCCTGCAGTGGAAACAGGTGCATGAAGACATTAAATGTGAATACCATTTACGTAATGACAAGAAGCGCATAATTTTAATTGCATAAGGTACAAGGTCAGTACCGAGTCCAATTCGTTCACCCAATGTGATTTCTTCCCATGGAATCTCACAATCTGCTACATCATCACCAATGTCAGATTTTGTACTTTCATTACCAGTTGATCGATCTGAGACTCTCTCGCCTTCCAAAATGACTCCTAAAGCATCATACTCACGGTCACCACTGCCCCATGGTTCATTTTCCGAGTCCCTGTCA
The DNA here is from genome assembly GCA_946800695.1 of Geum urbanum. Lineage (NCBI taxonomy): Eukaryota > Viridiplantae > Streptophyta > Magnoliopsida > Rosales > Rosaceae > Geum > Geum urbanum. The sequence goes on from OX327011.1 coordinate 50,190,643, forward strand.
CTTCGTGTGCCCTGTTCATACTGCTTACTGACAGCCGCAGTTGTTGCGACGACTGCTGCAGAGGTAGCAGTTGCAGCAGCTGCTACAGGAAGTTCAATGCTCGTGTCACTGCTTGACTTTACAACTGCAACTACCATAGAAGATGCAACAACCGCTGCAGTGGCTGCTGCCGCTGCAGCAACGGGGACACTTTTTGTATATTTAAGTGGAGTTACTTCAGATTGTGAGGAGATATTCTGGCCGGTTACTTCCCTGTTATCAAGTGGAAGGTTGAGCCCTAACCCTTCTACAGGCTTGAGAGGCTCCGGTTGACCTGACGGACTAGCTTTAGGATGCGTCCTGTGTTGAGGCAGTGGAGGCAAAAATTGATCCGCACGGGTATCTTCCTGACCTTTACTCTTTTTCACTTCAAATCTCTCCCTCTTTTCTCCCTTATCTTCAGTTCGGGGCCTGGTCTCAACTGCTGACACATCTAACTGATCTGAATATATTTCCGTAAACAAGTTTCTGGGAGCAACGACGCCACTTTCAAGTAACACGTCATGAAGTTTTTGAGCAAGATTTGGATTCTCCTTGGCAGCAACAATCATGTATTGCGAAACATCCTTAACTTTCATCCTACGAACCGCTGGAGAGCTAACACCTTCAGTCCATGAAGGAGATCTTGCATGCGAAAAAGTTGGCCTCCCCGGAAGTCCTTGCACCAGCACCTTCTCCTCATTAGAGGAATGTCTCAAGTCATCTGAACGTGTCTTGGATGCCTCCTCGCATGTGGTTTGTCTGGGTAAATATTCGAGAGAAGTTGATGCTTCTCTCTCTTCGGATTCCCTTTCCGCAGAAGCAAAAGTAGTACTCAACCTGGACTTTTTGTCTGAAGTGCCAAAGTCGGAATGATCTTCAAATAAACTCCCAACTCCACTACTGGAAGAAGCTACATGAGAAGAATCAATGTTTCTAGACAACGGACTCAAAGGAAAGTAAGGTTCGCCATAGTCTATATGTGATCCAGCTGCATCAGATGGAATAAGTGTGCCGGGGTCAGCCATCAGATCAACAATATACTCCCTGAAATTAACATTGTACACACCTTCAAAAACATGTTAAGATTCTGCAACGTCAAATGAGAGAAACACAAAGATAAACACATTAATCCGCTGACATTAAAGAATTTATGCACGGGCTCTAATGTGAGGTCCTAGAACACAATACAAAACAACAACTATCAAATCATTCTTGTCCGTGCAGATTTTGTGTACGAGAATCTAGAATAGATACCACTAACGAATTCCTTGGAATACCCAAACAGCACACCTTATTTATGCACAAGAATTATGTCTTAAAAGTAGACATAAAAAACAGAAGCACAGCCATTCTACTTAATCAAGAAGCATCAAAAATAATAATTACATGTACAAGAAATTACCTTCCATCATCAATCTTTACAAAGTTCATGGCTACATCATTAGACCCCGTGTACTGTTGTCCTTTCACCAACCGGCATGGGATGCCAACACTATCAGCCAAAGCCTAGTTGACCAGAAACAAAACACAGATATAGTTAAGTAACCCAGTAATGCAAAAATACAACATAAAAAATGAGGAGGAGGAGGCATACAAATAAAACAAGATATAAGAAGTAATGGAGCATACTGCAGCGTTGTAATATATCATTTTGCTTAAGAAAATAAAATAATTATATGATTGACATCAGGATTTGTTTAAAATATTACTTACTGTATCTATTTGAAATTAACTGAGGAGACAAACTAGTGCCAAAATGGTTTTTAACGATATTTAAACCAAAATCAAGTACCTTGAACAACAATGCACGATGCCGAGCTAATCCAATTGTCAGAGAACCAAGTGGCAAAACCATGCTACCAAGGGTTGCTTTCAGACTCTGACTAAGACTTTGCCATGCCCTCAACATATTGTAAGGATCGGCAACTGGTCCACCCATATAATTAGCAACTAAGAGAGCAAGCTTGCGCACCAAATTTCTATTTACAGTAACCAGAATATCTGAACTTGACTTTACAGCCATTTCTAGGGCCGTCTGTTCAAGTTTCAATAAATTTGCATCCGCGGCTCTATTGACCAAAACTGCTTCCCAGGCAACGCTATCTGACATAGGTGTTCCTTGCAGATCAACAAGGGAAGGCATTCTTTCTGTCGTTGACTCAGTCAATACTCCATACAGGTCATAGAAACCATCCAGGATCTTATCATCATAGCTTAAAGCATTGTAATTCTGTGAAGAATGGATAAATCTACGATATGAGACAGGTTAGAAAGGAAGAAAGTTTTACAAACACAAAGACACAAAACTTAAACCAGCACCATATTAGTATTATCATCTAATGATAATCAGGTACGTACTTCTAATATCAGGTTATATATTTTAACAACAGAGAAACTGACTTCCTGTCGATTCTGTTAAACGTGGCTTGGTAAAGCAGGAATAGCTGACTTGTATATCTATGCACTGAAAGAATCAGGTCGGAGATTATGCATAGTAAATGATTCAAAATTTCCTTGCTCAAATAAACTTCATTATTTTAGTCCTAAATATTGCAAAAAACTACATTCAAAAAGAGCATGAATTCTAGCTAATTCCATTCCACAAAATCACAAATCATCTTCTAAATAAATGATCAATCATTCTACAGAAGGAGACTGAGGACATTTCAGTATACATATGATCATTTCAATTTACATAGTCTGGTTCGGATGCTCATCTTAATTCTAAGAAAGCTATCCCATTTTAGCTGCTATAGCACTTGGGAGGATACAATGATATACAGGACTCTCGATAGTGACTATCAACAACATACTGTAAACTGTCAGCAGGTTACCGATATCAACTGTCTATTATCTCTTATCACATCACAGCTACTAAATAGAGAAATTAAAGGACAAGGATCACAGGAGCAATGATGGTGACACCAACACCTTTAAAGGTTGATTTCTCTCAACACTTTTGGGCGATGAAGCTAACTAAAGCTTAGTAGTTACAAGTACTATCCATTCAACTATTCAAACCAGATAAGTATTTTATCATGAGCATTTAAGCCAAACATGGTCTAATCCGATTGGTGGAAGTAAGAAAAAACTTACCCAATAACGATAGGCAATAACTTCGGCTAGGGTATTATCAGGAGCACAAGACCCTAAGCTCATCTGCTTAACAGCCTCAATCTGAACTGCTTCTGGATCCTCTCTAGCACTCAACTCCAAGGCCAGCTGAATCTGATACTCTTCCATTATATCAGCATCCTTTGAGGTACTAGACCCCGAATCACGCTTCTCCGACCCACCACCACTCCTACTAACTGCATCAGCAGCAGCTTGCTGCTCACTTCTCTTAACATTTGATGATGATGGAGGACTAGGACTCTTTCTACTAGTCACTGAATTGAGCCAACCTGATATCCCAGACAAGTGCTTATGATGCTCAGAAGAAGAACCTTGAGACCTTGATGAGCTCAAAAGCAGCAGTCTCTCAGTTTCAGAAGACAAAGACTTATCAATAATACTACCCTTATTGCTACCACCACCACTCTTTGATGAAGTAGAACCTTCTGCATCTTCTGATTGATTAGACATGATGTGCAGCTTCTTAAGAAGGTTCTTCATAATTTATATATATCATACGTTACAACAACAACACCGATGATTGCGAAAGCAGTAAAAATCTGGCCATAAACATCTCCATTGTCTTGGACCAAGCATGAAATCTCAATAACCCTTCAAAGCAAAAACACAAAAGCCCTCTCTTTAAAGGGTTTAAACCCCACAAAGTAGTGACCCCTAATAATCCAACCCATCACCTCCAAAAGCCATAAACCACCATTCCAGTCAGTACCCAGTAAACCTTTACTGATTATCAAACACACACCCTAAACCCCACTATTGTCAAATTCCCCAAAATAAACAAAACCAACCTCCTCTTGAGCCTCTATCAAAAACTTAGCTAAAAGATCAAAACTTTGATCCACTGCTGCCTCCCAATAACCAATACCAGTCAGACCCAAAACTCCCCCGAATCAAATCAAAAGTGAGAACAAGGTTTGATCTTTGATGAAGAAAAAAAATGAAAGCCAAAAGAAGAGAGGGGGGCGGGTAGTAAGACTATAGAAGAGGATGCAAGAGACACCAAAGACTGCTAAGCAAGTGGGAGAAGAGTAGGACCTCCAAGAATATGATCCACTTGGTTTCTTTGATTTTGAGAAGCAAAATAGAAAAGGATGCAATCTTTTTTTTTCTCAAGGCTAGAAATTTGGTGGGAAACACAAAACACAATAAGCTTCACTATCTAAGTTTACAGAATCTAAACCAATCTAAGCTAACCAATCTCTCTTCTCTCTGTCTCTGTTAAAAACTGGGAGACTACAACTTCTACTTCCTCGGAAACCCAAAAACAAAAAGCTTTGTTTGGTGTGGTAAAACTGGGAAGAGAGAATAAAGAATGATTTAAGGGGATTACCACTTCGAGCAAAACTTGTTGCTTTCTGTTATGACCAACCGTTGCATTTGGTGCTAGACGACAAAAATCATCCCACTTGCAATTGGGAACGGTGATAATCTTGCAGAGACTAATTTTCATTTTGTCGGCGTTAATTGAGTTAAATATGAATTTATGGTCTTTTAGGATAATTTGGAAAACAAAGACATGTATTTATATTTCCACGTGAGATCTCAATATAATTTCGATAAAAATATAGAATATAGGGCCGTCTTTTTTATTCAGCGGCTACAGTTGAATCTTTTCTCCTAATTGACTATGTCTTTTGTTCTTTTATTTTTTTCATTGCATCGACTCTATCTATCTATTTATTGATGGCTTTCATGCACTAGAGTATTCTCGTCGGCTAAATAATAATGTGTACACAGTCGTCTCTTATTTCACAATAATTCTCTTTTTAATTAACCAATTCAACCTGCAACCTCCTCCATCTTTGTTTATTTGGTATTTTTTTTTCCACAATAATTTCCAACCACCTCATCTCATCTTTGTTATTATACAATGTGGTGGCTCACTAGGTCATAATGTTGAGTTTCTTATTGTAGAATGAGCACACAAGGACAACATTAGAGTGAGAAACAAGGCACATATGAAGTGAAAACTGAAAATTTTATATCATTTTTTTGTGCTTAGATTGGCCTAGTCGAATTCGAAACTTTTCACTCTCTTTTTTTATGAGAAAATACACACTTGTGCATTATATCGAGATCTGATTAGACCGAAAGACGCCTATACTAAACCTCATTTAAAGAGGCAAATATAATCTAATCTAATTTAAGCAATGATGTATCCATAGAAAATTGAAGTGTAATTAAAATTTAACTAGGGGTAATCCCGCTAAAAAAATGGAGACTTTCTACTCATGAATCAAACTAATGTGAATTATATGACCAATAAATCAGATTCTCTATGCTGAAAATTCTGATTTTTTTCTATGGAGGTGTTCTATCTTGTATTTAGTATTTGCCATAAACATGATATGGGTCATCATGTGGTCCTATACCGATTAAAACCCTGTTTCCTTCTCTCTCTTTTTCTTTCTATGTTTAATGGCGCCCGTCCAAATTCTTCTTCTTTCATCCATAATTTTCAAAGTGTGATATTTCCTCCTCCACAAGTTTCGTGCATATATACATGTTTATTTGGAACGACCCCCTCCTCAAATCTAGCTGAACAAATCCAATTTTCTATTCCATATTCTCTCTCTTTGAAACGTAGTTGACCATTAAACTTAATTACAAAAGTTAGTTTATTGGAGTAACACGAGGAAACCAACCTAATTAGTTCATGCATGGTTAAAATTTCTTCATCTATAACTTGAGATGAAACCAGAAACCAGGATTGCAGGCTTTTTAGACTTTAAACTAAAGCATGCACTTTCTTTATATATAATTAGTCGTTGCAATTTCATCATCTTTTTGTTTTTAGTCTGCGGATATATATATATATACACACATCAAACCCTTATTAAACACAAAAATTGACAAGCATGGCTTCAAAGTGTGAACCTCTCTCTTTTCACCTCTGTTGTTTTGATCAAGACGAAAATGACTTGACAAATAGAAGTTAAGAAGTAGTATCTATACTTGGCTGTTCGATCAAACTTCAAAATCATTGCCAATTAAGAAGCTGGCTCGAACTAAATTGAATCTGGACAAACTAAAATTTAGGTGAAGCTTTATATTTTTCTCTCTATCCAAATTAAGGGGATGAGGAAAAAGAAAAAAAAGCCGATGATCGATGATCGATGATGATCATGATCATAAAAGCCAGCTATAGTCATCGATCACAACTTGATATATAATCCTTTTCCTTTGTCCTATTCCCAAATGCCCTCATGAACAAGGATACCTATGGTCATGCAGAGAGCTTCTCCACCTCAAAAATCAAAACAGAAGTTAAAGAAAGAAAGTATAACGTACATGCATGCGCTAATATTGTTATTTGTTAAGCCATTTTTTTCTAAGTTGTATATATGTTCACGGCTATGATGTTAGGAAAGGTCAAAATCAAACAAATTAGTCAGCTAAAAAATTTGAGTACAGGGACCAACCACATGATGTATATATATAGTCCAAGCACGTTTTAGTTCTAAGCCACCAAGATAGATAACTCAATAAAGCTCATGGCTGCCTGATAGATAGAGCTCGATCAACCCGATTGAAATTCTTATGTTAA